>OY728162.1:1023293946-1024493946 GCA_963277665.1 Viscum album
CTGATCATCCTTTTCGCAGAAACAGATCTCATTTCAGAAAAGGAACAGTTGAAAGGGATGGACCTCCAAAAATGCTATCAGGTTCGGAGTTAAAATCGGTTGTATTTTCATTACCTCCCATCACTTTTGGTCCCACAATAAACCAACAGAAAATTTCTGGTTTTGGGAAAGAACACAATTGGATTAAACGTAGCATATTTTGGGATTTGCCATATTGGTCTGATTTGTTGGTCCGACACATGTTAGATGTCATGCATATTGAGAAGAACTGTTTTGATAATTTGTTTCATACAGTTTTGGATACGCCAGGAAAGAGCAAAGACAATGTAAATGCACGTTTAGATCTTGCCCAAATTTGCAGACGTCCAGAATTGGAACTATTTGAGAATGTCAGAACAGAAAGGTTACTGAAACCAAAAGCAGCTTATACACTGTCTAAAGAAAACCGTTTATTATTTTGTCAGTGGATTGCAGATTTGAGACTTCCAGATGGCTGTGCTTCCAATTTGGGTAGATGTGTAAAGAATGGTCATATTACTGGATTGAAAAGTCATGATTGTCATGTTATAATGGAGAGACTTCTACCAATTGGATTAAGAGGTCTGTTGAATTCTGTGATTTGGGATTCCATAACAGACATGTCTCATTTTTTTCGGGAAATTTGTGCGGCTACGACAGATTATGATGCTCTAGGCAAACTTGAAAAAGATGTTGTTGTAATTATATGTAAACTGGAAAAAATATTCCCGCCGTCTTTCTTCGACTCAATGGAACATTTGATGTTACATTTGCCATATGAAGCCAAATGTGGAGGTCCGGTACAGTTTCGATGGATGTACCCATTTGAAAGATGCATGCAAAAATTGAAAAGAAAAGTACGCAACAAAGCATCCGTTGAAGGATCTATTGCAGAAGCTTATTTGCAAGAGGAAATATCTTTTTTCTGCTCCCATTATTTTGAATCTGAGTATCCTTCAAAACACAACCGAATGGGACGGAATGAGAGGAATATTGATGAAATCGACAATCAATTATCTGTTTTCAACCAGTCAGAGCTTGGTTTTGGTGGAGTTTCTGAACGCTGGCTTTCAGATGATGAACATCATAGAGCTCATACGTATGTTCTGCTCAACTGTGAAGAGATGACATCAGTTGTACTGTAAGTGTTTATATCAATTATTCTATCATTTATGTTACAGTAAATAACTTTGGTTTTTATAGGTTGTATGATAATCATATCAAGAAACAAATTCCACAAATTACAGCAGCTGCTCTCGAAGAACGGCGACTGAAAAATTTCTCTCAGTGGTTTCAAAAACTGGTAACATAAATTCTTTATCATTTAGCAACTCATTCAATGTATAGTTTACTATATTGATAATTATTTCACAAATCTTCAGGTGTCTCGACATGCTGATAAAATTGACAAACGGCTCTGTGTATTGAGTAACCCACCTTCCAAACTTGTTAAAACTTATAATGCATATGTGGTGAATGGATTTCGATTCCACACGCATGCATATGGGGAATCGAAAAAAACAATGAACAGTGGAGTTAGCTTGAGAGGATCTCATCATCGAGAAAATGAAGTTGACTTTTATGGCATGCTTGATGAAATCATTGAACTCTGTTATCTTGGACAACATTACATAACCATGTTCAAATGTCGGTGGTTGGATACAGAGAGAGGCGTGCGTGTTCATCCGACTCATGGAATCATCGATATTAAATGTAAAAGTGTTCTCGCAGTAAATGAACCATTCTTATTGGCTCAACAGGCATATCAAGTTTATTATGCAAAGTACTGTGCAACATCAAGAGACTTGACTGATTGGTGGAGTGTAATAAAAATCAAAATTCGAGACAATCAGTTTAGTCAAAGTGAATGTGCTTTCACTGATGTGCAAAGAATTGAAGTTTTTCAAGAAAGTACTCAAAATCAATCTTTTTTACAAAGAGATATGAGTATCGATGACGACACCCCACATTTAAGAGTCGGTGATGACGATGATGTTAATGATGTCACACATGAATTTGAAATGGTAAGAGATGAAGCAACTGCAACTCGAATGGATATCGATGATGTTGAGGAGGAATATGAAGATGACATTGACATATATGAAGATGATGATGAAGATGAACACTTATAGAATTCCATGGTATTTATATACAATCATAATATGTATATATATGTATATATAATAGTAATTATCAATTATTTGCTAATATTAACATTTTCTGTTTCAGATGGACGAGGCCACATTTCGTGAGTTGACGGAGGCTGACCTGCCTTTCGATGCGGATGAGTTGTTGGCAGATGACCCTCAGCCTGCAGGCGCTTCAGGGAGTACGCGGAGGGGGCGCGGTCTTGCATGATTGATGATTCCTGACCCCGTCCCCGAGCGACGTCCACGTCTTGGGTTTGATCCGCGCACCCGGAGGTGTGATAACCTGTGTAATAACCTGTGAATTTGACTAAGATTTCATTAATCTATTCACATAATAAATGTTTATTATTTTTTCAGTTTTTCGCATATAGCAGTCGGACAGGGCAGCGCTATTTTGCGCAACTATTTCTCTCAGCCGTGGACCACATGGGAGCAGATTCCCATTGATGTGCAGCAGGCCATGTTCGGCCATTGGTTGGTACGTACGTAAATAAATAATTTTTATTTTGAAAATTATTTCATTTCTAACTTGATATTTTGATTTATTTGTAGGGTTTATGGTATCCGATCGAGGATACCATGCGTGACGCCATCCACGAGGCATGGGAGGTGGCCATGCGTGATCGCCTTCGTCAGTTTTTGCACAATTTAAGAAAAGCTGCGATGAAGAAATCAGGAGTGTCAGATTTTGAGGAGTCATGTAGAGCACACCGACCAGAGTACATTTCATCCCATGTATGGGATGGATTATGTGCGCACTGGTTGAGTGGTGCCTTTCAGAGGAGATCATCGGTGGGGAGGCAGAATCGGGGGAGGCAGGAGGTGACTCATCGAGCTGGGAGTCGTTCTTTCAGTACTCATAGACAGCATCTGGTACGTACATTATTTATAAATATTTTATATAACTATAAATATTAACAGTTTATTTTTTATTCTTATAGGCTGTCGAGCACCCCGATATTACAGAGTACGACGTATATCGGAGGATGTATAGTGATCCTGCTACTGGGGAGCTCAGAGGTGATCGTCAGCATCACATCGTGGTCAGTATTATTTGTTTTCAAGTTTAAAAATTAACTGCATATAATATATTCACAATTTTAATTTTAAATTGCAACTGTAGGAGTCATATGAGGCCGCAGCGGCACAGGCCCGGCCTGAGAGTCAGGCCGAGTCATCAGATCAGACCACTGCCCGTCAGTTTGATGAGGCGGCATGGATGCAGGCCACCCAGTATGCCTTCGAGAAGGGCCGGGTAGTTGGTATCGGCTCTCGACTGACTCCCGGAGATTATTATGGCAGTGCTGCGATGTCGGCGTCCAGCTCGAGGGGAGCTCGTGCATCTTCTTCTACACAGTATGAGGAGCAGTTGCGATCTCAGACTGCACAGATAGAGAGTCTCCGACAGGAGCAGGAGCAGATACGTCAGCAGCATGAGGAGGAGCGTCGACGCCAGCAGCAGCTGTACGAGGAGCAGACGAGTCGGTGGCAGCAGCAGCATCAGGAGCAGATGGAGTACATGCGCCGACTCACTCATGCTTTAGGGATGGAGTTTCCTCCACCACCATCTGCAGATCCCCCACCTCCCCCCCTCCTACAGATTAGAGTTTGTATTTCTGTTATAAAATTTGTGAAATCAAAATATTTTTTTTTTCTATTCGTAGTTTCTGTCTCATTATAAAATATTAATAATATTATATTTTTAAATAACAATATTAATATGAATAATAATAATATTTATATTTTATAATATTAAATTTTATATATATATTAAAATTTTATATATATATTAAAATTTTATAATATTATAATTTAATTATTTTTTTGTAATACTTGAATTATTTTAATATTTGAATGTAAAATAATTCTATTATTTTTATATTAATTAAAATAACTTATTAATATTTTTTTTATTTATGAATTATAATTATAATATTATTATATTAATTAAATTATTTATTAGTATTCTATTATTTTTATTTTTGAATTATAATTCTACTATTATTATATTAATTAAAATAATTTATTATTTTCATTTGTAAATTATAATTCTATTATTATATTAATTAAAATAATTTATTAATAATTTTTTTTTATTTTTTTTATAGTATTTGCGACGGGATACTATGCCCGTCGCAAATACTAGTATTATTAATATTTTTTTATTTTTTTTTTAAAAGAGTATTTGCGACGGGACCCGTCGCAAATACTATTCATAGTAATTGCGACGGGTCCCGGTTCCCGTCGCAAATACTAGAATTATTATTTTTTTTATTTTTAAAAAAAAAAACGTTATTGCGACGGGCCCGTCGCAAAAACAATTTGCGACGGGAACCGTCGCAAAAGGTATTTGCGACGGGGCCCGTCGCAATAACTGTTTAAAAAGTTTTTTTACAAAAAAACGGAATACTATTTGCGACGGGGAGAATGCCCGTCGCAAAAAAGGGCTTTAGCGACGGTCCCGTCGCAAATAAGTTTAGTTGCGACGGCGTTTTCCGCAACGGGCTATTTGCGACGGGACCCCGTCGCAAATGGCTATTTGCGACGGGATCCCGTCGCAAATAGCCCATCGCAAATACCTGGTTTTCCAGTAGTGCCAGTATCATACAAGCTACAACTAAGGAAATAGAGAGTACTCAAACACTCTTTATCTTTCTAGAAACCATTGACAATGTATTCTACTCTTTCAATAACGTTTTATACCATATTTCTATACATCACTATTTGAAATATAAAATTCTAATCATTCAAAAAGCTATCATGTGATCCAATCTCAATAACCCTCATTGGGGTACCTGATAAAATAAATTGTAAATTCCAGTGTCTAAATTATAATTGAAATATACATACTAAAAAACAAAGATTTAGGTAAAATTTATACCAAATCCATTCCATAACACAATGGAAAAAAAATTAAATCTATTTTATTAAGGAGTGGTCAAGACCTGGGATTCTATGATGAATCACTGCCTAGAGAATAAGGTGAAGTTGGATAGCCCACTGAACATGAAGAAGTTACCCCTGGAAAATAACTATAATAAGAAGTTTTTATAGAGCCACCCCTATGTATTAGGACATTTAATACTAAAAAATGGAAGATCAACATCAACCCTAAACATATTTTCCCATAAGTATATAGGAACCCAAGAATTCCAATAATGAATCGCTACAACAAGAAATCATAGAAGTGGTCAAAAAAGTTTAAATTTACTACCCTATTTTAGAGGACATCCAAAATAACCCAGGTTATGTAAAATTAATCAATTAAATCTTCAATATAATGAGAATATTATAATGTAATAAAAAGGTAAGAATGATTATGAGAGTCTCTCCACTTCTTACACTGAAAATCTCTTAGAAATTTCATGATCCAGGTAGCTTCTTCATTCCCTGTACTATTGGGGAGCTCAAAATTTCCAATTAATATTATAATTTATGATCATAATTTAATTTTACTACTTGCATGGATTATTCATCCTGGTAGATTAAAGAAATCAAACCCACCTAATTGGTTTTACATCATTCCATCCAATCCATTGCCTACCCAGTATGTGTATTAGAATATTTTCTAGTAAGCCTGCATGTTTTTTTGTTCCATTTTGACTTTTATATTTTAAACATGTAGGATAAATATTGTAAGAAGCATTCCCTCATGTATCTTAGTAAGTTCATTTCTTATGAAATCTAAAACTATAACAAATGTCACTGAAGGACTCTTTCCATGACCTTTATGGAAGAACCAATAGATTTTTTAAAAAAATTGATTCAATGATAACCCTTCATGAGGAACAAATTGATTTTAATATGAAGCTTTTTTAATTTTAATTATTTTTTAAAGAAAAAATAATGAAATTTTGGATTATATAATTATATTAAAAAAGTAGGGAAATCTCATGATTTTTCTAATGCTATTTATGAAAATGAGTTTAATCTAAAAAATATTTTTAGTAATGAAAAGTTTGAAGAAAATTATGAGAATTCATTAAATAATTCACAAAAATTTGCTACAAACACGTCTATCTCACCTGTGTATGCTATAGAAACTAATGAATATTCTATACGTCTAAGATTATACTCCACTATGAAACTGAAAAATCGAACCCAATGTTTTCAATAGCTAGAGAAAAGAGGAAGTTTACCAAGATGTAAAAAATATAAAGTGAGACTATAAGAATATGAGAACACAAAAAGGTATAAGGAAAAGGCCATATATATCTATAAATAACTACCCATAATATAGGATTTTAAATTAGAGACAATGTGCTGCTACAATATTCATGAAGGAATCTAATTTCTATTAAATGTTCCACAAACTGTATTGGACCTTATAAAGTGACTAATATTTTCCCATTTTCTTTATTTGAAATCAATGAAAAAGATTCACATATCAACTTTTAGGTGAAGGACCAGAAGCTGAAATATTTTTATGAAAATCCTTTGAAAGAACCCATAGAAGAGTCCAAACTCCTCCATGATGTCATCAAATGAAGAAAGATATAGTATTATCTTTAGTCAATATTTTTATGGATACTCTATTTAAATTTTTACTTAACTAAAAAACATTCATATTGTATTTAAATAGAATTTTGATTGATACAAGTGTTTGGGAGATAGATAAAGTAGTTTAGGATTTTAATATCCATTTTTATTTCTAAATATTTTCTTCAAAAATAACTTACAAAAGCATGATAAATATTTTTTATTAATATATAAATAGTGTTTTTATGTTTATATTTTTCAGATTTTTTGGGTGTAAATAAATAAATAAATAAACACATTTGACTTCAATAGTGTCTTTATAAATTAAATTACCAATCTGGATGTGAGGACTATATCAATTCTAAATTATTTAATGTGAATGATTGTTCAGTAATCATAACCAACGTCTTATGAAAACTTTGTTAGAGGACTTGTGAAATGTAGTGAAAACTGAAAATATATTTTTTGGAAAAAAAATTATAACATTTGTTCAATAGAATTTAAAATTTATTATCAAGTAACCTAACCATTATAATTGAGTAGAACCTCATGGATCCTCCCCAATAGACATCCATATATTCCCTTTGAACCATCAGTAAAATGTAAAATTGGGATCGCAAAATGAATCTATGATACATGACATTGAATGTTTGAGTTAAATCCCTATGTATAAATTCAATAACTACTTTTTAGGATTTCCTCACATCTACATGGATGGGAAAATTTCAGAAAAATATAAATAAAGAACCCATTTGTTAAATATTAATTCGTTCATGTGAAGGGAATATTGATCATTATGAATGGGGAATCTAACTTATAAAAATTTTACATAGGAGGTATCAGTGATGTGTAAAAATGAACTTTGGTTTAGGAGACTTAGAAGCTAGGTAAAATGGATGTTTTAAATGTTATAATTTTAATTACACTTAAATTTATCGAAATCCCATATAGAATTGGATTCTAAATGTAGTCAAATAGTGTGTGAAATTCACATATGAGGAATCACCATTTAGTGGAAGAACTCATTGATTTCTTTCTATTATGTATTTTTTATTTAACGTTGTGTAGGGAGATAATGTTTTTTGGAATTCCTGATAATATTATCATGTAATGAAATAGCTCAAATGTGGGGGAGTGATGAAAGTTGAAAATTAGAAGAAAAAATATGTTATTCATTGATAATTCCACATAATATAATGAAAATACCGTATATATTTTTCAATTTTTGGGACAATGAATTCTGATCATCATTTTTTTTAGATCAAAACATGATTTTAAGAGATTTAGTCATTTTTTAATTAAATTATGAAACCATAAATTTTTTTGAAATAAAATTATTTGGAATAAATATCTTGAATTAATTCTTAAGAGTTTTGGGTTTTAATTTAAACATTAATTTTTTAATTTAATGGAAATTTAAAAATATATTTTTTTTCAAAAAATAATTATGAAATTCAATTTTAAATTTCCATTTATATGTGTTTCTTGATGTGATGAAAATAGAGTGTATTTAAAAATATGATTTAAAATTGGATGTTATTTGGGAATTTTTTACCCATTTTTTTTAATCATTTGTAATTTAATCTATTGTTATCCCACAATAAAAATATTATGATTTTTATATAAAACATTATGATACATTAATCAATGGAATACTTACATCCATCGCCATCACTATCAGGGCCATATCTACTAACATTGACAGTTACTACTAATCTTTTGTTTTACTATCCACATGCTTGAGGACTAGAATCATCTCTAGTTAACAATTTAACTAGAATATCTAGTAAAATCTTGGGATGAGGACACACGTACTGTAATATTTTTTTCCATTGAATAATTTCTTCACATAATTCCTTGAAATTGATTTCATAGACATGTTTTTCCCTTCTATGAGACAAATCAAATACAAGAGATGGATTTACTTAAATTGTAGTGACATCAATGAAAACTAGAAATTTGGAACTGTTGTGAAATGTTGAATCCATATACTCTGGAAAAAACTTTTGGAGTCCAATGACTACAACGATGATGAAGACTCAAAAAAAGTCAGAACATTTTTTCCCCAAGTCTCCTCTAATTTAAAGGTTCAATTTATCTTATTTGGGAACTACCTGACTCTGGTGGTGCTTCGTCCCAGTCCTCAACACTATTTTTTGTACAAAATAGGCACCATTGTCTGATGTAGCTGGTGTAGCGTAGCTATTTTATCTAAAAAATGTATTGAAAAATTCTCAATTCCATTTCATCAAAAATAATTAATATATTGTTATAATTATATATTTAATATATTACTCATATGAGATGTTTTCTATAGAAGTTGTATATATATAATTTTCAAATTGAAAAACTCCAATTTTCATATTTTTATTCCACTACAAACCATGTGAACAGTGGAAAAATAAATTAATTTTAATCTTTAATCATGAATGTTGAATTGAGACTTCTATAGAATTTACCACTTAAATTTACCCATTTTTTATTTTTTCGGGTTCGTTTAACACTAGAGGTTCCACTCAAACATCCACTGGAGGTTTCAACGGAAATTCCCCTGGAGGTTCCACTACAGGTACCATAAAAACTTCCACTGGAGGTTCCACTAGAACATCCACTCGAACCTCCACTAGAACCTCTTCTAAAGTTCAACTAGAGGTTCCATATGAACTTCCACTGGTGGTTCCACATGAACCTCCATTTAAAATCCCATTTCACTTCCACTGGTGGTTCATTGTTGTTACATTGGAACCTAAAATGGATGTTCTAGTGGATATTTTAGTGGTTGTTCTAGAGGAAGTTTTAGTGGAACCTCCAGATGAAATTCTAGTGGAACCTCTAATGGAAGTTCTGATGGAACATGAATTCATAATCCAAACCTATAGTGTAATTTTTGGAATACTAAATAAAATATTTGTAGTCAAATATTATAGGATTTAAGAAGTTAATTTTACGTCATTCTATAGCACTATAACTTCCACCGGAGGTTCCACTAGAACTCACACTGGAGGTTCCACTAGAGTCTATTCTTCAAAATTATAGGAAAAAAGAAAAATTAATTAAATTATTGTGGTGTTATTTACATTGGGAACTTCCAGTTGGTGTTCCAGTGAATCTTTCAATGGAACCTTCAGTAGAATATCCAGTTCAAATTTGAGTGTAACTTCCACCAGAACTTCCAGTGAAATTCTACCTTGCAAACGTAACCAGTAATTTGTGAAATCCAAAAAAAAATATTTTAGTGAACTTTTAATGGATTCAAAAGTGAATTTGGTGTCATTATATTCAAATGAAACATCTAAAAGAGGCTCCACTAGAATTTCACTAGAGTGAACTTCCATTGGAACCAATTCTACCATATTGGAACTTCCAGTGGAACTTCCACTGGTACACCCATTTTATGTTCAATTAGATATTCCACTACAGGTTCCAATGGAACCTCCACTGGCAATTCCACATTCAATTCCACTAGAAATCCCACAGGAGGTTCCACTGTAACTTCCATAAGAATATCCAGTGACACATCCTCCATAACTCCCACTAGAGGTTCAACTTGCACTTCTAATATAATCCCTTGGGGAGGTACAATAGAAAGCAATACTTATTCAACAATATATACAATAATTTTTGTATTCCTCCAATAATTCCTTAATTTATTTATTATAGTGATAGTGTGGAATTATTCTACTATTTCTTGTCTTATTTTATGTTTTTTATTCTTATGGAATGGTCTTACTATCAATTATCATGTGTTAATTTTAGTTATAATTTGACATATTTCCAAATAATTATACAAGAAATAAAAACATAACAAAAATATGGTCATAAAAATTATTTAAATAACACTTCCTTTTTGGAATATGTTTCAAGTGATTCTATCCAATACTATATTAGCATCATATTTTAAGAAATATTATGGTTCTTTTATTTATGTATTGGATAATATTTTTCCATCAAAAAATCATTTCTTATTTCATGGAGTGGAATATGTTTCTCTAAATTTGATGTCCAATGGTTATTTGGAATAACATAACATAAAATCGAAATAGATGACTACTTACCTTTTGAGCCAAGAAATGCATATTTGTATATAAGGATCTTTAAAATAGTTGTTTATTTGTTGATAGATAAGGCAATAAAATAAAATCTTTTTGAATCACTAAATGGAAATGAATAAGTTTATCATCTCGAAAGAATACCAATTCTTTGTTTATACACATGTGATTGAATGATTTACCCAATACATGTGCTTACTTGAGTTTCGGTTTTATAAATTATGAGGATATTATGAGAGACATGATGTAATGGTCTGTGTCCTCCCAATCTATTACTTTTTCGAATTTTGGTTATTGGAGATGTTTGGTTGCTAATGTATGGAAAAAGGAGGATTACACATCATGAAATGGGATTATAGGACATGAAAATAGATTTTATGCCATATCAGGTGTGGGAAATATTGTGTAATTTTTGGGGGTTAGAAAAATAAAATTGATCAAGAGGCAATGGGTTTTTTCATGGAATCCTACCGTAAGGCATTATATAATGTGAATGGGTATTAGGAGTTGTGTAATTCCCAATTGTTGTAAGGTTTTAGGATATTCCCTTGATGCTCAGGATATCAAACCCTACAGTTTTTACAATTCTAGTTTGACCCTAAGTGAACCAGTAACCACTCTTCTACATTTTACGGATTCCATTATCAAGGAACGATACCGAGATTCTCACATTCAATCAATTGTGATTTTCCTTCAATGTATGTTATGTTCTTCCCTTGTTCCTTCGGTTTCTTCTGAGTTGATCTCCATTTCCCTCTAGTTGTTCTACCCATGTCATAGAAGTAGTTCTTGAAATGGTCTTAATGGAATTATCTTCAGTTTTTTTTATGTGGTGTTGTCATGGCATCCTCAAATGGATTCAGATATTGCGTGGGAGGTGATTATTGGTCTGTTTTATAATCAGTTATCATTTAAATAATTTTAACACCCCTTATTGGTATTATTTCCATCATTTATCCTTGTTGTTCATCATGCGGGAGGGGTTTTATGTTTTTTACCTACGAATCATGGTTACACTTACTTAACTAATGATAAAAAATTGGCTAATTGAAATTGATGGGAATGTTGGGTTTATCCTCATTCTTTTACATCTTGATTTTGCATGTGATCTTGTGATTATATGGGAAACATTTCCCCATTAAAAATTGTGGTTTTTAGGGGATTTGTTTGTTCTGATTATATCTATTGTGATTTATACCTTAGTTGGGATTTTTTTGAATTATCCTAAATAATAATTGGTTAATCACATATATTAATCTAATTAATGGATTCCTCATGGTCATATTGTTTCTATGATAACCTTTAATTAACAATTGAAAATAAATATGGTATGCCTTATTAAATATGGATTTTTTGTTCTACATTGGTATGTCTGGTGATGTAATGTGAGTGTGGGTTTGTTTTGGTTTTTGTGGGGGTGTAGTTGTGGGAACTATTATGTGCTACATAATGGGTTGGGTGGTGTAATGGAATCTTATGTTGAGAGATTGATTGATTGTTCGATGTATGAGAATTTTTGTTCAGTTGGGAAGCAAAAATTGTTTGTTGGATGATATGTTTCCAGATGTGGTTATACATAGATGGATTTAGACGTATTATTTTGATGATGGATGGTGACGGTTGGTATGGGTAATTCACGCAGAGTTTCTCCATGAATCTATTTTTCTGTGTTTATTTTTGGTTGTTGTTCTTGGTTGTTGCCTAGATAGTGATGGAATAAATAAATTAATGAATTAAATAATTGATTAATAAATCATTGAATGGCATGGATTGGATTTAACATTATGTAAATGGTTAATTAAATTAGGTGGGATTACTAATTGGATTTTTGTCTTATTGTGTGGCGTTGTGCATATAGAGGTAGTAGAAAAGGTTGTAGGTTTGTGAGTTGTCTGTTGTTTGAAAACCCATACGTTTGGATGATTTCTTGTTATAATATATCTATATACATTTATTTTCCTTATGATTTCTATATGCACCCCACCCTAGTCGAACACTATGTGTCGAACACCCCCTTCATCATGGGATATGGTCCCTTTCCAAAACATTTTGGTAGGATGATGGATGGTTGGCCACTGAATCATCCTTGGTCTTTCTTCCATTTGGTGATAGCCTATGATTCGTTGGGAAGGTTTTGGTTTGTGAGGCCCAGGTGTGTGTGAGTGAGTTTTTCTTTCCTAGGTGTCTTCAGGATGAGATGTGATGTGGTTTTTGTCCCATGTGTCTACGGGCGATATGTGATGTGGTTTCAGACACAGGTGCCTGAAGAAAGTATGTGATTTTATTTTTCTCCCTGGTGTCCATGAGTTGGATGTGGTTGTGGGACCTATGTGTGTTTGGGTGGGTTGTGATGTGGTATTTTTTGAAGAATTTGGAGCACGAGGACGATTTCTGTTAGGGTGTGAGAGAGGCTAATTAGGGGGAATGTGGTGTGGGATACCCTATCAATGATGTGCTATATATTATAAAACATCACATGACTTATTTGGTGAACATTAAATGGTATGGTTTGGATGGTTATTTTTCTTACTTATGTGTTATTTTTTTCTGATGCTTTCTTATAAGTGAATTATTATGCCTCTTAAACATGTGCTCGAGAGAATTTCATTTTCCAACTGAGTATAATTGTAGGTCACCCTACATATGTGAATACTTTCATGATTCCAAGAGGATTATTTGGACCATGTTGGACACTACTATCTCAGATCTTGACAATTTTCCTATCACTACTTAGCCTTTCTTTTGGTACATTACATTGGAGAGTTTGTATTATAACACATCTATTATTTTTAAACAGGCATGTGGGATGGTATTGGTTTTCTTTTATAATGTACTAGACATTAATTGTGGATGATCCATCATATCTCCCATTATTGTTTTCATAAAAACTATAATGCCTCCAATATTGTGATATTTGTACACCCATGGTGCTATACAAAAACCTTAGTCCTTTTAGAGGCGTCACCAGGGGGTCATTATATCCCATTCAACATTGCCAGCCTAAGAGGTGTATATTTGGGGAAGGGGGGTCATTACAAAGTGGTATCAGTTTTGATGGTTGAGAGATATGATAGAGTTTGGAGTTAGGCATAGTGAGGATTTCATGGAATGGTATAGAAACAATTCCAGTTGACCTTGGTCCATGACATAGCATAGGGAGACTGTCTAGGACATGGGATTTTAGGCCCCCATGTAATCTAGTGCACAGACATAGAGCTTTTGGAATGGAAAAGTGATATGGACCTGCATGCAGGTTAGGGACATAAGATAGGTACATGCATGATAATGACCTTTTTTCTTCTTTGAATAGGGTTGATTTCAGAAGGTCAAAATGGATTAAAAATTTAAAACGAATTAAAAAGAATTTTCATAAAATTGCATACTACTAGGTCTGATGAAATATTTGTTTGGATTTCATCTATGGCACTTGGACATCATCTTCATGTGGATCATGAACAGTATATATAGTAGGATGATATGGATGATCATCATATGGTTGATCCTGCTGAGAAAGATGATCAGTGGTACATAGTATTTTGTGCCTTCATGTAGCATCATAGCAATATTACAAGGGTATTTTTTCTACCGTAGTGATAGAGGGTTGTTTAGAGAAGCTATAGATTGCCTTCGGTCTGATCTAAGACTAGATAGAGTACATGGTTCATTAGTAGTTTGTTTGATGAAGGGTGTTCTGTATCAATGGTGGACATTGTATCTGGGGGAGAGGAAAGATATATATATCATGTGTGTTGACTTCATGGGGAGTTCCATACAGAGTTCCTTTCATCAACTATGAAGGTTTTTAAGAGGTAGGACCTACTCTCCCTTCGGCAAGTGAGTATGTCAGTGAGGGAGCATGGGATCTAGTTCAAGGTTCTTATTTTATTCTCCCATAACCTTTTTTGGATTAGGAGCTTCATGCGTCATGTATCGAGAAGGCACTCCACCCTTCTAACTAGTATGTTTTTCATCCTTTTATGATGCCAACATAAATTGAGGTTCAGAAGAAGAAAAATGTGATCAGTTGAATGCAATTGTGAGGTGGTATACCATGATAGGGGAACCGATAGAGTTAATTGAGAGGCATAGTTTTCAGGGGAAGGTTTCAGGCACAAGGACCTTTGAGGTTTTGACTGGCGGGAAGACAACCTCAATTGTTTCCATATAGGCCTTCTCGTTTCATTTTCCTCCATACCATTCCCATGGGCTTGGGGAAAAAGTTTTTCTTTTGGGGGTTTGTGTACATATTCAAAACTAGTTCCCAGTGCCTACATGATCTCGGTTTGGTAGAGGGGGACAGGTTCAGTTGTAGCCTCAGCAGGAGTCATTGGTGAGACAGCTTTAGCAGCAGGGACAACAGGATTTTACTCCATCGAGAGGAGATGGATGAGGTAAAGTTTGACATGAGTTTTTTCCTTGTGTTCAGCTACCATGACCCATGCCTGAATTTGGATGTGTTTATTTTAATATAGGTAGAGTATTTGGGCATGATTACTTCCACACAGTAGAGGCAACAATTCCAGTAGGGCTAGAGATCGTCAGAGGTTTGACCAGCTTCATTAGTACCCTTTTTGATTCCTTGTTTGATTCAAGAAATTTTCACTCATTTTATTAACCCACTCTCTCACACACCCTAGGATTAGATATAGATAGGACTCTCAGGCCCCTGGTGTTGAGTACGCCATTCAGAGGCCATACTAGTTTGTTTGATGTGTTCTAGGATGTTGAATGATGATGGGACCACATCAGTCTGATGGGGATCTATTCTTTTTATTTATTCATCCATTAAATTTAATCCTCATCATCTAATGGTTGTATTATGAGAATGTTATTATATAATTTTTCTATATAAGAGTCATGTTTCCATATGTGGATGAATGAAATGTGGCATTCATTGGGGAGTGGGGTTTTCAGGTGGGTAATCAGTGTGTGGAGACCCTTCATTCTTTGTGATCTAAGATATTAGTGTATTTAGTGAATGATGAGATGGTGGAGGTTCCCAGGGTCATTGGGAAGTTCTTAGATGTTTACCCTAAGGAGGATTTGACTCTAACCCCTCAACGTGACAATGAGATTAGGAAATACTTACTGCATGGAGATTCTATTATTTCTATGTCTCCTTATCGAATTTAACCTTCTGAGATATAGGAGTTGAGGATTCAAATTTATGAACTGATGAAGAAGGGCTCTATTTGGCCTAGTGTTTCATCATGTGGTGCTCTATTGTTGTTTGAAAAAAATGTGGATGGTTGTTTGAGGTTGCTCATAGATTATCAGAAGTCGAATCACGTCATGGTCAATAACCATTACCCTCTCCCAAGAATATATAATCTTTTTTCCCATCTGGGAGGGGTGAGTTGGTTTTCTAAGATTTATCTAGGGTCTTGATATCACTAGTTTAGGGGAAAGGAGAGCGATATCCAAAATATTGGCTTCAGATGCAGGTATGGGAACTTTGAGTTCGTAGTCATGCCATTGGGTGTTACAAATGCACCAGCTGAATTAATGGGACTTATGAAATCTGTTTTTCATGTGCTCTTGGATCATTTCATTATTACATTCATCGATGATATCTTAATCTAATTCAATTCAAAGTAGGAATATACTGAGTATTTCAAAACTATATTGCAAGTTCCTCGATGCCACTGGCTATTTGGAATGTTGTAGGAGTACAAGTTCTATTGATGGAAGATGCATTTACATGGTCATGTGGAATTTTGCATTGTGTGGTAATAGACCTGTATAAGGTTGAATTAGTTGTTTATTGGGAAGAACCCAAGAATGTGGTTGAAGATCATAGTTTCCCTGGCCTTGCAAGCTATTATAGGAGGTTTCTGCATGATTTCTCTCGTGTTTTAACTATGTTGATATCTTTGACAATGAAAAAACAATATTTTATGTAGATATAGAAGTTCCAAGAATTACTAGATTTCTTGAAGGGGAATTTAGTTATTTTTCTAGTGCTCTAGATTCTAGAAGAAGTGTTGATGTTCGTGGTGTTTTGTGTTTCCTCCCATCTCGGTTTGGGATGTGTGCTGATGCAGTATAGAAAAGTGATCTCTTATGGGTATAAGTATTATTATACCCATGAAAGTAATTATTCCACCCATGATACATAGTTAGTAGCAGTTGTGTTTGTGATAATGTTTTGGTTGAATTACCTAATCGGGGAGTGTTTTTTGGTCTTCACAGATTATAAGATCTTGAGGTATATCTTCTCTTTGAATAGTCTGAATCTACGACAGTGGTGATGGATAACGTTGCTTAAATAATATGATTTTTTGATCTCCTACAACTCATGAAACCGGATTTTCATTACTGATTCATCGAGTATGATTTCATAGAAGGGAGTTTTTGAAGAGTCTATGGATGCTTGGAAAGTAATGGAGGAGATGAGAGCCCTGCAATTAGATGCAAGGGTGGATGGAGGTAGAAGTTGTTTGTTTCTGGTGATGGTGTGGTCTTATCAGATGTAATAGTTGGATAAGTCTCAATGAGAAGACTCAAAGGTAGAGGTGATGTGTTATCAAGTTGTCCATAGTAATGATCTAGATGGATTGTCATAGGATTATCAGAACTAAATGTTGTTTCATGAAAAGTGGTATGTTTAATTAGAAATAATCACTAAATATATTTCTTAGTTTCATAGGTCACCATTAGTGGTGAATCCAGATGTTCCAAATCCTTACTATTTATTAAAGATATTGTTTTGGTGGCCTCTGATGAAATGGGAAGTGGAAGATTTTGTAGAGATGTTCTTGTTTTTTAAATAGTTGAAGGACGAGAACTGTATTCCTAGGAGTTTGTTTTATCCCTTGGATGATCCTAAGTTAAAATGGGACAACATCTCCATGGATTTATTCATAATGAGTCCTAGATCACTGGGAATTTGGTATGTTATATGGGTGATAGTGGATTGATTGATGAAATCAGACCACTTATTAGCAGTATTTGAGTTGGTTGTAGTGGATGACTTGTCAAGGAGGTACATGGATGAAGTACTATGGTTACATAGATTTATGAGGAAAATTGTATAAGATAGGGACATGCAATTTATCTCAAATTTTAAGATGGGATTGCAGCATGATTTATGGAGCCTAGTTATGGCTCAACACTACTTTCCAACCTCAGAATTATTGATAGATAGAGCACATTATCCAGACACTGGAGGTTATGTTGCGAGCATGTGTCTTGGGCATTGGTGGATCTTATATATGAAACCTTCCATTGCTATAGTTTTCTTATAATAATATATATCAGTCATCCATTCGAAGGGCCCCATTTGAGGCTTTCTACACAAGTCTGTTTCATTCCCTTTTGTGCTGGATGGAGGTCAGGGAGATAGTTGTTCTTGGTCTGGATGTGGGGTTGAGCTTGACCGAGAAGGTTGATCTTGTTCCCGAGAGGATGAAAGCAGCACAAGACAGACAGAAGACATTTTCCAATCTTAGAAGGAGGCCCTTAGAGTTTGAGGTCAGGTACCATGTGTTTTCTAAGTTCTCGCCTCAACAAGGCTAGTGGAGGTTTGGTAGGGGGAGTAATCATTCTCCCAGGTTCATTGTACCCTTTGAGTTGTCGGGGTGAGTTGGCCAGGTGGCATACCGGTTGGTGTTGTCACCTTGGTTAGAGAGGGTCCATGAAGACTTTCACATCTCTCAACTTCATTTATATCATCAGGATAACTCCCATGTCATTAACTGGGTAGATATTGATATTGAGGATGATGTGAGGTTTTTGGAGTGGCCTATAGAGATCCATGATTTTCAGGAGAAGGAATTGTAAGAATGGACCATTCCTTTGGTATCTGTGTTGTAGAGGCATGGTGGCCAAAAAGAGAGTACATTAGAGTGATAAATTCAGATGTTTGACTAGTACATGTAGTTTTTTTAGGCTTATACTTTTTTTTTCTTTCCATGTAATGTGATGTTTGAACTTTTTTTATGAGATGAGTTGTTTTATTTCATTATGTGTGTTTGTAGTGTGATGTGTGATAAAGACATTACATATGAAATGGGGAGGACCTGATTACTATTCTAGATTAATTAAATGTGATGTGATTAAACTAGTGTTGGAGCGTATATTCCACCCTTAATAAATAATATATCAACATGGAGGAAGGGATTCCATGATTCATGTGTTTGAGAATGTGTGGTTTTTGTGCTCATGTGGTGAATTTCATGGTCATTTGGGATGACATGGTGAGGCATGGTTTACAAATGTTGGGTGAGATTTTTTTGGAAGGGGAGGTTCCCACTCCATCTTTTGAGAAACACTGGGTGGTTTATCATTGAACTTTTATGTGTTTGGTTGTAAGTTGTGTTTCATGTGTAGCTAGACTCCAGAGAGGTATCATGCGAGGTTGTTGTTTGGACCCTTCTTAATTGTGGGATTGTTTTTGTATTCTCGAGGATGAGAATCATATAAGAGGTATCTGATGTAATTGTTTATGTCCTCCTAGTCCATTACTTTTCTATATTTTGGTTATTTTATAGGTTCGGTTGCCAAAGGATATTAAAATTGGGATTACATGTCGTATAACTTGATTACATGACATGAAAATCTGTTTCACAACTTTTCATGGGTGTTTCATAGCCTGTAATTTTGTGGGGTTTGAAAAATAAAATAGATTAAGAGATGATGAGATTATTGGAGGAAATAACCCTTGAGGGATTAAATGACATGAATGGGTTTTACACGTTGTGTATTACATGGCTACTATAACATTTTAAGTCAATTTCCAGCTACTCGGGTTATCAGACCCTATGGCTGCAGCAATTCTCTCTCGACCTCAAGCGACCCAATGACCCCTCTTCATTGTTTTGATGATTCCTTCATCATCGATTGATTCCTATCTTTTCTCTTTCGATCTATAACAATCCGCCTTCGATCTAAGGTGTGTTCTTCCCCTATTCTTGTGGTTTATTCCAATTTGATATCCTTTTTCATCACTTTCATCTTACTATGTCATAGTAAATGTTCTCCATTGGTCATAATGGATTTTTATTTGGTTTTGGTTGATGCGGTGGTGTCGTCGCTTCCTCGGATAAATGCATATCTGGTGGGGGAGGTGACTGGAGGTTCGTTACATAATCTGCTCTCATGCGAAGAACGTGGACACCCCTTCGAGACAGGATTTCAATCATTTATACTTGTTTTACATCATATAGGAGGGGATTTACTATTTTTAAGATATGAATAAAGGTTTTTATATGTTTAATAAATAACAATAAGTACATAATTGAAATAGAGGGGAACATAGTTTTTATCCTCATGCTTTTACAGTCTAATAATGTTTGTGATCTTGTGATTATACGGGTTAAATGACATTCGGATAATTGTGGTAATTTGGGTATTTGTTTTCTATGGATATTTATGTTTTGGTGTCTACTTTAATTGTGATTTTTGTGGTATCACCCTAAAATAGAATTTACTACTATTTTATATTTTGATAATGAATGGATTCCCAAAGATCATCTGATTCTGTTATAACCTATGAATTAACAAGTGAAACAAAATAATGGATTCCTTATTTAATCTAGAATGGTTTCTTCCTTAGTACATGGGGTTATGTGATGTTTGTGTGGGTTTGTTCTGGTTTTTGCGGTGGTATGTTTGTGGGAATGGTAGTATGTTGTGGAATTTCATGGGTGGTGTAATGGAATATCCTTTTGAGAGATTGATTGATTGTGGGATGGATGAGAAGTGTTGTGAATTAGGGAAATGAAACTAGCTATGGGTTGATATGTTTTTAGATATGGTTGTACATGGATGGATTGGAAGGGATTTCTTGGATGAAGTATGGTGATGGTTGGTATGGGTAATTCTCCCCTATTTTCTTCATGAATGGGTTTTGATGTGTTTCTTGTTGTGTGTTGTGATTGGTAGATTCCCAGATAGTGATCTAATAAATAAATTAATTAAATGAAATAGATGCATAATAAATCTTGTAATGACATGGAATGGGTTGTTTATCTAGATGGATATAGTTAATTATCATTTATGGGTATACAAAATGGGTTTGTGGGTTATTTTGTGGTATTATGAATATAGAGGTGACAAAAAATGTTGTAGTGTTGTGAGTAAATTATAGTCTGAAAACCAATTGGATTGGTTGAGTGTTTGGTATCTTATATTAATATAAATTTATTTTCCTTTTTATTTCTATATGCACCCTACCTTAGTTGAGAATTATCTGTTAAACAACCCCATCATCATGGGGAGGCTGTCTTTCCAAAACAACCAGGTGGGAGGATGGGTGGATAGCCTCCGACCTTTCCCAGTTTCATATTCTATGTGGTTATAGCCCACATTATGGTAATGATTTAGTTTTTGAGGCCCAGGTGTGTACGGGTGAGTTGTACAGTCTCAAGGCTAATCTGGATTAGATGTGATGTGATTTCCAAGGTTTCTTTTAGATGAGATGAGTTGTGATTATTCAGGTTTCTTTGAGATGAGATGTGATGCGGTTTGTGGACCTGGTGTCTGCAGGCGGTATGTGATGTGGTTTGTGCACCATGTGTGCATAGGATAGATGTGATGTGTTTTTTTGACCAGGTGCGTGTGAAAAGGATGTGAGGTGGTTTGTGGGATAGGTGTCTACAAGGGGGATGTAAGGTGGTTTGTGTCCTTGGAGTCTGGAGGCACGATCTAGTTTTGATGCCCATGTTTGTGCGGGTGGGATATAATGTGGTATGTTCGGAATGGGTGGGAGTGCCATGAAATTTTTTCATTAGGGTGTTAGAGTATCTAATCAGTTGTAAAGTGGTGTGGGGGTACCATATCACCGAAGTTATTTATTTTATATTACATGACTTGCATTATTTTTTGAGTGTGCCCTAGTGAGGTTGGGATGGTTAGTATACCAGCTTAGGTGTTTTTGGGTGCTTTTGTTTTCCCAAGGGTGCATTAGTATGCCTCTTTAACATGTTTGTGAGAGACTTTTTGTAATAAACTGGATTTTACTCATACCCTTCCTTATGAAAATATACTGTTAAGGTGTTCCCAGGGATCTCATTGGCCCAATTCAATAGTATTGAAAAAATTCATTTTTTATATCGCTATGATAGTGTTTCGTCATGTCAGTGCATTATCATGTCATTGAATTGACATGATACTGAATCAGTGAGTTGTGGTTATGGGCATCGATCAGTCAAGGGGATCTTGCATCGGTGACTCATGGGTGTCAGCATCCGTGAGTCAAGAGTTTTCGGCATCTGTGAGCCATGGGGCGTCGACATCGGTGATTCAAGTGGTGTAGAGATCGACTGGTCAAGGAGTTTGCAACGATGATTAAAGGGTTTCAGTTTTGATAGGTCAGAATTTTGGTAGGTAAGAGCGTTGATAGTTCATGGCGTCGGTAGGTGAAGGCGTCTATTGGTCGTATCGGTAGCTCACCCGTCTGTGGATCAGCATCGGTGGATCAATGTTAGTGGCTCAGCATCGGTGAACCATTTCCAGTTTTTTCTAGTTTCTCCCCTCTTACGCATTTTTATTTGTTTATAGTTGATCTATCAAATCACAACAATCCACTGGTATATCTCCCCCTTTTCTGAGAGGAATTGTTAAATATCAATTAATTCCAACATGTTAATCCAACAAACCGCATTGTCAAGCCATGATCTGACTTTTATGTACTTCAAAATGTCCTCTCTGATTTTAGGATATAGCCTCTTATTGTGCTGATATCCTCTCTTCCGTCTTTCTTTACATTTCTATTAGGAGCCTGGAGACTTCCTACCAAGAACAGTCATGCACCCATGTTAGAGCCCTTCTATATTGGCCTTCATGGAGATCTTCTTGCAAGTCGCACCATCCACTATTCTAGGTGTGAGAATGAACTTCGATCTTCAATCAACCATGTAGGGAATTTATTTTATTTTTATTTAATTTTTCATCTTGAGGTGTGGGAATATTAATGGTTCCTTATAAGGAATGGATGGATACTATTCGTGAAACCAGATTTAATCAAGAATTAAAAATGATCAAAAGATAATTCAAGTAAATAAAATAAAAGGAATTGATGGTTTGATGTTGGTAGCCTATTTTATTTTTTTATCTTTGATTCTTATATAGCTGTTCTGGCTATATGCCTTCTGAAAATCATTGTTGTTGGTGTTCTTTTTCTTGTGAACTGGCTATGATCGATATCATTGTGATGTTTTATGTATAGATGGTACATGAAATATGATTAATCACATACTATTGGTTAAATAAAGAGATTCCTTAGGATCAAACTTGTTTTATGGTCCCCATAATTGTATTAAAGTGTAAATTAAAGAACACTTGTCAGTTAAATTTTAATACTCTAGGTTAGATGGTTGTAGTTATTTTTTCTTGTGTATTGGTATGGGTTCTGGGGGCTTAGTATGTGGGTGTTATTGGGGGCTTTATTGGTGTCTCAGCCTAGTATATTGATTGATTGTGGAATGGATGAACTTATCGGTAGCTGAACTGCTTTTATGTTGTATTGTGGTCATGAAGCATCATCAATCAGTGGGACTGTGGTGTGGTTGTGGACTCGTAATGAAGTGAGACTGCATTGGGGTGGTTTTGGTTATAGGTTCTGTAGGTCTAGGATTTGAGTTAAGGAATGAGTGGTATCTCTTTGAATAATGATTGTGGTAGGTGTTGAACAGGGATATGAAGTGGGACTACAAGTCCAGTTCCGTGTTATTGTGGAGTGGGACTATAGTTTGGTTGGGTTCATTGCTTGGCGTGGTTATGGTTGTTAGTTTCCTAGTAGTTAAATAATAATTTAAAGTTAATTCACATAAATAAATAAATATAAAATGAAAAATATGGTTTTTGATTATTCTTGGAAGTTGCTGTTGTATGGTAGTGCATGTTGGAGTAGCAACAAAAGCTGTGCTGGTATATGATTTTTATCTGTTCATTGTAAACTATAGGTTGGGGATGAGTGTTTTTTACCCATATATATAATTTATTTACTTGTTTTTTTATATGTACCCCACCCTTATTGGGCACTATGTGACAAACACCTCAATTTCAAGGGGGAGGGTGTCATTCCCAATATCCAAGTGGGGGGATGGATGTCTGGTTGCTGATTTTGCTTCCTCTCTCCCTCTTCCAGATCATGATTCTTGAGCATATATGTGCTGGCTATAATTTATTGAGCCTTACAGTAGTCCAAGACTCTTTGAGAAATGGTTTTTTTATGAGGCTCTTAGGTGTCTGTGGCCCATGTTTGTTTTAACAAGTATCTTTGGGATGAGGCCCATGTGTCTTCGGGCATGGTGGTGGTTGTTCTGGTCTATGTGTCTTCAAGAGAGGTGGTTTTTGTTGTAGTCTAGGTTTCTGTGGGCAATTTTGTGTGTGTTTTGAGGCCCAGGTGTGTGCAGGATGGTTGTGGCAGTGGGACTATGTGTGGGAAGAGTGGCAGCATCAAGACGTCAGATCGTTAGAAATGAGAAGATAATAAGTGGGAAAATAGTGTTCAGGGTTCCAAAATTTTGATGTTCTTATATAATTACATTACATGACTATTTTTACTTTATTGGGTGTTCCTTGGATAGTTTTGGATTGTTAGTATTCCTTAGTCAGTGCTTGAGGCTCTACTGTTTCCTCATAAGTGAATTATTATGTTTCTTCACTTGTGCACGAGTAGCTTTAGTTTCACTATTGGGTATACATTTATTCTCACCCTATGTATGTAAAAAAAAAATTAGGATTCCAGGAGGACTTAGAGGACCGTGTTTCACATTAAAATATTGGGAATCAGGATAGTTTCTATTGTTGTTTATTTTCTTTTATTTTTTACATTACATGAGAGTTTCTATTACTTTGTATTTGTTTTACTTTTGAACATTCATGTGGGAATGGATTCTTGGATGTACATTTACCTTTAGTGGTTACTATTGCTATGAGTTACCACTTATCTACCAATAATGTTTTATAAATATGGTAATTCCTCCCATTTATGCATGAATATATACCCTTGGTGTTATTGGCAACTATGGGGCCTACTGATTACGAGACTAGGGGGTCATTATCTATCCTTTACCATGAGGAAGGAAGTGAAGGGCACATTTTTGTCCCTTCCCTCAACTTGAAGAAGTTGGGTCATGACACATTGGATATATGTATGGGTATACTTGTATTCTCTCTCTGCATATGTAACCAACTTTTAGGATTCTATGAGGATTTCGTAGACAGGGTTGGACCCTACTAGCTCAGATTTTGACAATTGTCGTGTCACTACCTAGCCTTAGTTTTAGTGCATTAATTTGGAGACATTTTATTGTAACAAGTCTATTTTTTAAAAAAATTCTTATTATATGTTTTTGGCTTTATTTTATATATGTCTTGGAGTTTTTGTATGGATGCTATATTATATCTCCCGATAATGTTTTCAGAAAATGTTTAATTTCTCCCATATTATGAGATTTGTAAACCCTTGTTACTAGATGCCAACCCAAGGCCCACATGTGGTGGGAATGAGGCTTCATTATCACCCTTTAATCATTACCTTCCCAAGAGGGGGATATTTGGGTAAGGGGCTCATGACAAATGAGAACACTAAAGTATTATTGTGCAATCGGCTAACAATTGCTGATAGCCATTAAATAATTTCATAACCACTTTGAAAAGAATATATATTCAATTATATCATTATTGGTATGGATTAATATTTTCATTCACTTATATGTATAATTTAGTCATCATATTCTTGTTATTTTTGTAGTATTAGAACTGTGAGGAAAGATTAATAGTAAATGGAAATGAATAAACTACCAATCCACCATTCAAAAATTAGATCCTATCAAATTTTGATGTTGTTATAAATAAAATAAAGATTCATCATGTTGTAGCTAGTGAGGTAAGTGTACGAATTTCATTATAAATATGCTTGTTTTCTAAACCCTCTGGTATGCCAACAAGAAAAATATAATAGAAACAAAAGGAAGAAGAAATTTATGAGTATACGACGATGAGAAATGAAGTAGTTTTTTCCCAGCAGGAAAATGTGGAACTAGAGAATGACAAAATTATAGTTCTTGAAAAATAAAATTCATACTTGAAATGAAAACATCAGAAAATTGAATCAATAGTTATGAAATATGATGAAATGTGTAAAAAACTAAAGTTGTTGGTAGGTGACAGTGCCAAAAAAGATGAACGTTAAAGAGAAGGTATCATTTCTATGGATGAAATAAACCATTATGTAAAAGACAAAGACTGAACATCAGGTACAAAAGTAGGGCTGATGCAAGAGTAACCTACTAAATAAATCACTCATATCCATGATAGTAATAAATAAAAGCAACCATAAATAACCACTTATATTATATAGGATGATTAGAAATAAGGTTCCAACGAAGCTGTGATTCATGAGGATGCAGATCAAGTGTATGAAGCTACTAAAAAAACAACACCTCTACATCAAATCAGCTAAAAAGAACACCTAGAAATAGAAACTCGCTGAACATGATCAATGATTACAAATTTCATGTCAATATCAAGAAAATAGAAGAAAATGAATTCAACATATGTCTATGAAACCTAGAATACTAAACTAAGAACAATGAAACCTCAAAAACAGTATAATGTCTAACTTAGTTTGAGAAAAATCATTGATGTAGGAAAAATTTCAAATAAAAACTTCATGAAAGAGCTACTACTAAGTTTATAGTTATTCCTTATTTCTCCAGGTAGAGTAAACGACTACAAAAAAAGGCTATAAGTAGCCGGAGAAGATTTTTTAGATGCACCAAGGATGGTATGTTGTTAGGGCCAAAGGAAATGACGACCCTTAATTTAAAATTTTCCTATTAATTTTCCATGAACATGTATATGTCCTATTATAAGATAGTGTTATTATTATGTGGTGAATATTTCTAGGAATCCTAGAACAATTTGTATTCAGCTTCAATATATGATATTTTCTATCCTTTTAATAAAATCACGATAAGTAGTAGGGTGAGTGTTTACGAAATCCATGTTTACATTATATTAATATTAAATTAGTATGACATCATCCATTGTTTTTAATTTATATATTGTTATAGATGCTTATGCTCACATTATAAAAAAATGTGAAGTAGGGATAATTGTTGGTATTTTCCCATAAAAATCAACTATGATTACAAGTGCTTCCATGGTGAGTGTAAGATTCTCTATATTCTTGAATTTTTTAATATATTATTTAATAGTTTGTCTAAATTTATTCATTTATTCATGGAATATTTTTTGGTAAAAAAAATATTTGATAGAATTTTTATTAAATAATCCCATAAAGTAAGAAATTAATTTGAATATAAAATTTTCCATCCCCATCAACACATAAAATCTACATTGGACATTGCTCATGGTTGAAATTAAGAAAAAATATTTCAGCCACTATAACTCTAGGTAGCCTCAAATGGGTGCTGCTACATATGATTGTTATCCGAATGATGGTTTACAAGTGGTACATGTTATCCTCTTTGGCATAAAATTCAACTTCATATAAACCATAATATTGAATGAAATTTCTACTATATGAAAAAAATAATTTATTGAAGAAATAATAAAAAATAGAGCCCCAAATATAAAGAAAAGGATAATCCCACACTTCCATTCATAGTTGAAGACACTAATCAAAAGGGTATGAAACATTAATATATGGAATAAATGTTTAATGTCTGATAGAGAAGACATAAACTAATCATGCATATAATAAGAACCTTTCATAAGATGAATTTGATTTCCTTCATCTATATATGTAAAATGTTTTCCTTACATGCCTTGTATACAGCTGGACTAAAACATCATAAAGATGAAGGAGTTTCCGTTTGGAAAACAACACTGCCGAAATCAGCATAACCAGTTAAATAATTCATTTAAATGATAGTGACATCAAAGTTGATTTGAAATGCGTTATAGGTTTTAAAACATTAATATAGTCCAGTTTTTGGTTGTTACTAGAAACTATATTTGAATGCTTTCATTTTTTAACTAGTCAGATAACCCATTTTCATGGCTATTTGTTAATTTGGGTAGTTATAGAAATGATTTTGGAAATATGTCATGCAATTATTTATGTTTTTTATAGAACATTATTCTCAATATGCACTTATCTAATGGTGGTTTGTTTTTATTCTTATCAATATTTCGTTATTAGATATTGTATGTGCATAAATTTTCAGGTTATTGGTTGATGAATTTTTTATAACTATAATACTATTAAATACTATATTTCTATTTTAATACATCACATTCCATGTATTGTTGATTTACTAATTGAAATATAGATATTTAAATAGTAATATTGATTTTATATTTGTAAAATATATATATTATATTAATTTTATATAATGTTGAAGGGAATGTTATGTGTAATGGTTTAAAAATGATTTTATAATTTGGTTTTCTTAATTACATCTGGTTTTATTTGGTTATGGAAATTTTAGTGGGAATATTATGTTCTTATGATGGAAAATATTTTCTTCTAAGGTGGATTGTTTTGTTTTCCTGTTATATTTGGTGTTGATAATTTCAATGGATATTTGGTTTCGGTAATTTCAATGGGTTATATTTGGTTTTGTTAATTGCAAATGGTAATTTCAATCTTGTCTTATTTGATTTTGGTAATTGGATACGATCTTAATTGGTTTAGGAAATTACAGTGGGAATATATTGTTCTTATGAGGGAAATTATTTTATTTTGAGATGAATTATTTGGTTTTGATGATATATTTGGTTTTGGTAATTACAATGGATATTTGGTGTTGGTTATTACAATAAGTTATATTTGTTTTAGGTAATTGGAATTGTTTATATTTGGTGTTGGTAATTACAATGGGTTGTATTAGGTTTTGGCAACTATAATCTGGTCATATTTTGATTTGGTAATTGCATCAGGTCTTATTTGGTTTTGGAAATTGTAGTGGGAATATTATGTTCTTATGAGGGGAATTATTTTCTTCTTAGGGTAATTATTTTGTTTTGATGTTATATTTGGAATTTTAATTTCATTGGATATTTTTTGTTGTTAAATTTAATGCGTTATATTTGGTTTTGGTAATTTTAATGGATTATATTTTGTGTTGGTAATCACAATGAGTTATATTTTGTTTTGATAATTTCAATTGGTAATTGCAATCTACTCAAATTTGGTTTTCGTAATTGCATATGGTCATATTTGGTCTTGGAAATTTCAGTGGGAATATTATGTGATTATTAGGGGAATAATTTTTTTCCGAGGAAAATTACTTTGTTTTCATATAACATTTGGTTTTCGTAATTACAATTGGAATGTGGTTGAAATTTTAAATTCACATTTTCAGTACAATAATTATGATTTGCACTACTATCACTTTAACAATTGCATATAGAACAAATCCATATATCACATTTACAATTTCATTAAAGGGTATCACAATAACAATACATCCCAACCAATAGTGGAATACAAAATATTTCATCATATCAATGCTTCAATTCACTCATTACAATTTAAAAAACAACTTACATCCATTGTTTTATACACAGATCAGCCTCTTCCAACCTTATTCCATAAGTCTACCTCCAAATCTAATGTTTTAAATTTATTGAATTGCCTTCTTAATACATAAAATAATACAATTATATCAGTTGTAGAAAATAATGCTGATAAAAATTTACATTATAAAATTTCTTGCTAAAAAACAAAATATATGATCTTCCTTTCTCGGTAACTCCATGCGTGGAATGAAAAATGATATGAGATACCACATTAATAATAGAAAACGTTCTTATATATAAAATGTATCATAAAATGAAATCATACAGTTATCATAGCAGTATACCTTTATTATTCAACTGTTTCCCCTTTCGACAGCCATTGACTAAAATTATTTTCATTTTATCTTTCCCTTTCCTTTTTGGTTTGTTTTTAAAAGAACTGTTTCATAAAATTGTGTTCAAACTATCACGACTATTAACTCTATCCGATTATGTATTTATGATAGTCAACTCTTTTTTGAAAATTACATTAATTAGATAAGGGAAAACCCGCATCTGCCTCACAATCTACGGTAATTAACATCATTCCCTTTTGTGATATATCATTGTAATGCTTTACTAAAACAGATTTTCTATAATAAATTACTTTCATAGAAGATCTTTAGAACATTAAAATATTTCTAGCCAGTCGGTCCATCACCCAAAAATATATTTTTAAGTATATCTCCCACATCAACACGATGATTAAATTTTAAAAAATGACAACAATTATTCCCAAGAGATGCGACATATCGACAAAAAAATCCCACAACTACATTGGAAGCATCTTATGTTACACAGAATTGATATTTTCAGAAACCCATTCCAATAACATAAATACATTGAACTCCATTTTCATTACATGATATTATACAAAAAGAACCAATGATTTTATATTCATATTGTAATAAATCAAATGAATTTTGTGAATATCTAGTGGAAACCTAACACATCATTTTATGGGAAGGGTAAAGATTACTATGCAACTTCTCCCACATCTCAAATTCTATCTTTGCCTCAGGATACTGATTTTTCCCCATCAATCACTCATACATCTGAATGAAATCACGAACACATACCTTGCGATGAAAATAATATTTAATCAATCCATTAGAACATTCATATAATTGAGTTTTGTGAATAACCAATATTAAAGCCTCATTCAAAAATAAGTGCTCCCACTTTTCTCACAATACGAATACATCATCAAACCACTATGATTTCCCATCCCCATATTCTGCTCCAAGGGGATACCACTCATAATCAATCTAATTTTCATCATGGTATTGGAACATAAATGTCGTAAATCAAGTTATAAAACTAGATCCATCTTTCAACCAATTACCTAAATAATGAATTCTATTTTTCATCAAATGTCTTGAATAAAGGAAATCTTGATTTTACAATAATAAATCTGAAATGAATTTTCCAATTTTCATATCCATATTGGTAAAAATAGTTCGAGGTCTCTTCATGTCATGAACCTATAAAATCTTTTAAATAAACCATGAAAATAAAGTTCCACCTTCATCATATATCTACGTTCCCCCAGCAATGACAATCTCTTAATGAATATGAACCCCCACAAACACACCTTATGGTATATACTCTTTATTAGGGATGAAAGTGGCATAAAAAACAACAAAATCTCCAAAAAACCCATAATATATATTCAGTTTTGGATAATTCCAGAAATTATTATTAATTATACCTTTCATGTCAAACTACCTACTATATAAAACTGATGTATTGTCCTAAATATGTCTTTCTAGGTACTCTATCATGAAACATGCATCATCATGAAGCAATTTTCGTTCCAGAATAGGCCTCAAAAAAATCAACTGATAAACACACGTGTACCCAATAACATATCAACCTCCTATAATAGATGTTTTCAAGGATAAAGAATCATATGGTATAATACATGCTGAAGCATTCACATCTAACATAGCTGATTGTTCTTCTATTAGTTTTCATTGGGACTTCATCGTATGAATTGATTCAGGGCTATGCAAGGGATGATTATGTTCATCAATAATTAATGTAAATGAATATTTTTTTAAGACAATAATCCTACTCCAATTCTAGTAAGGAAATCTATACATGTTTTTTCTTGAGGAAATTTGCAATGTTATCACATGTGTCAACCTTCCTAGGACATTCTTTACTATATGCATAATGGCTTGATAGCCCAACTGATTTACCCTTCCTCCTTTTATTATTGTATTATTGGCATACAATTAACCAATTTAGTCCCCCCATATGTGACATAAAAACACTATGGTTTATTATGTGACTTGAACATCATCCCTACAACTAGTTTAATAGCGGCTACTACCACATCAACATTAACATCAACAACATTACAACAACCTGCATCAAAAAAATATAAGTTCAACAAAAGTACAATAACATTATAATATGATTTAATCCATTTGAAAATATATAATCTATACGTATAGAAATGTAACTAAATAATATATAATTAAAATAAGTTATATATATATATAATATATTTTTCTAATTATAAATAAAACAATTTATATGATATATTAAATATATTTTCCACTGGAAGTTCCAGTGGAAATTTCACACTTCCACAAAAATGAATATTTCAAAAACTAAGTAATATATTATTGATAAATATATTTAATGTAAATATAAATTGAAATTGTATCATTTAATTGTTATAAAAATAATTTAATATATAATTTGAAATTGTATAAACAATTTTAAATTAAATTCATTTCCCACTACACAATGGATGTTTCAATGTGAGTTTTATATTTTAAAAACAAAGTAATATATTATTGTTACATATAATTTAAATATATATGAATCGAAATTAGTAAATAATTATTATATAAATTTTTTAATTTAGCATTTTAAATAGTATAAAAAATTTAAATTGAATTCATTTTACACTACTTGGTGGATGCTCAAACCATGGAATCTCTACTAGAACTTCTAGTCGATCATCCATGGTCAGAAATACCACTAAAAATCTGTGGAACATATACAATTAAAAAACTATAAATTAATTTGAATAAAAGAACCACTATAAACATCAGCAAATGATCATGGATAGATTTACCACCAAACTAATAGTTTACCAACATCAAATATTATCCCTAATAAATTTAAATAGTTTAGTATACAGTCATGGATAAAAAAAATATTACATATTTACCAAAAAACTATAAAAGACATCAAATATAATCATTAATTCCTTCATCACTATCCATTACAAGGAGAACCAAAATACAAACTACAAACAGTGTCACAACTCTGATGATCACATGGCTCCAAAACCCACAAATAATGTCTTACAGTCCCGCAATCACGAACCCACTAAAACATCCGCAATTATTACTCAATACCAGTGAAACACAATGAAAACCTGGCAATTCATAGCACCTTAACCATAATCTTTCAAGGGATACCCCCTCACACCAAACAAAATTGTAAAATCGCAAAATGATGGTCGTGTGATGTGTCATTTCGCACACGCCTCATTTTTGACAATATGAAAATGGAACATGATAATGCCACATGTAAAATGAACATTTGTTGAGACACCTGCACATGACCGGCACATCCAATAAAAAGGGGAACCAGAGATGATAAATAACCCATGCTTGCTACCACACCATACTTCTGGTACCATGATTATGCTACCACCCCTTTGTTCTCGTACCATCCCAAAATGTTGCTACCACTGGTCATCCTTCCACTGTGTCCTTTGCCACAACTATTGTTTCTGGTGTGCTGCAATTCTACTATCATCCAAAACTCCTCCAACCACCACTCCCTCAGGTGCTATCATTTCTTCACCAACATATTCCACCTCCCACGATATCTTCCATCGATCTGTGTGAAGCCCCTATCCATAATCGTGAAAAAAAACAAGCTCCACTGCTGAGCCAAGTTGATGATCTGCCAACCAGAAGCCTCCAGTGTAGCTGTGTTAAAATCTAACTCGATCTTGAACTAATTGAAGCTACACCACCGAGGAAGTCGAATCCCACACTGCTTCTTACAACAAAAGCTCGAGGATTTACGATGGGTGGTGACACCCATTGAAAATAGTATCTCATGTTTTTAGAATTTACAATGGGATGTTTCTCCCATAAAAAATACTATAATGTGGTTTTTAGTACTTACGATGGGATTTTACTCCAATCAAAAATATTATGTCGACCGGGTGGTATTTATTACAGGAAGTGTCGCAAATAGTTTTTTAACTACGTCACTTAATTAATAAGGGGGTTAGCATTAGTGATGGGACTCTCATCTCCAATGATATAACCTATATATACCCCTATCTGAAATATCCCATTTCATTATTCTCTCAACTCTTCTCTACTTCTCAACTTTCATATTTTTCTCCTCAGTTTTTACAATGTTTTAAATTTTACACGTGAGTAATTTTCATGGCTTGAAGAAAGAAAAATATTCATTTTCTGGTTTTTATTTTGTTGCTTTTATTTTTAGTTATTTCCTTTTATTTTATAATAGTAAAAAATTATTACTTATCAGAGGAAAATAAAATAAATTATAATTTGGATAGTTTTATTTTGCATTATTTATTTTCCAAAATATGTAGTTTCATTAAGATTTAATGTTTTTATTTGAATTTAAATAGTATTAATTTGTAATAATTTGGAAATTATTATAAACTAGAAGAAATTAGTAGTAATTAATATTAATTGGTATTAATTCGTAGTAATTAGTATTAATTAGTAATAATTAGTGGTAATTATTATTAACATGTATTAATTATTATTGATTAGTATTAGTTAGTAATAATTTGTAATAATTAGTAACAAATAGAAATATATTACAATAAATTATAATAAATATTCATTAATTGTAATAAATTATAATAATTAGCAGCAATTAGCGGCAATTAGTGGAATTAAGGGTAATTGGTAATAATTAGAAACAATTAGAAATAATTAGTAATAATTACTAATAAATAGTAATAACTAGTACTAATTAGTAATGACAAGTAGTAATTAGTATTAATTGGTATTCATTAGTACTAATTAGTTTTATTTACTATAAATTCATAGTATTTGGTATTTATTATTATTTGTTAGTATTAATTAGTAATAATTAGTAACAAATTGTAATAGATTGTAATTAATTGTAATAAATTCTAATAATTAGTAGTTATTAGTAGTAATTCATTGTAATTAGAAGTAAATAGTAGTAATTAGTAATAATTAAAGATAATTGGTAATTATTTGTAAAAAATATAAATAAAAAGTGACCACTAGAAATAATTATTAATTATTCGTAATAATCAGTAATATTTTGTAATAATTAATAATAATTTGTCATAATTAAGAATAGTTTCAATAAATATGAATCAATAGTGGGTATTAGTGATTATTAGCAATAACAGGCGGGAATTAGAGGTAATTAAATATAATTAAGAATAATTCTCGGTAATTAGCGGCAATTAGTAAAAATTAGTGGTAATTAGCAGTAATTAGAAGTAATTAGTAAAAATTGGCGGTAATTAGTGGTAATTAGTAATAAATAGAAATAAATAGAAATAAATAGTAACAAATAGAAATTAATAGAAATAAACAGTAATAAAGAGAAATAATTGATAATAAATATATACAATTTTTAGTAATTTGAAACATTTAGTAGTAATTGTAAATAATTATAAATAATAAGTAGTAATTAGTACTAGTTTGAAATAATTAATAATTATTAGTAATAATTACTAATAATATGTATTAATTAGTAATAATTAGTAAAAATTAGTAATAATTAGAGACAAATATCAGTAAGTGGTGTCTATTAGGAATAATTAGCGGTAATTAATGGTAATTAAGAGTAATTAGTAAATATTAGCTGTAATTTGTTGTAATTAAAGTTAATTAGATAAAAAAGTAATAATTAATTACAATTAATAAAAATTTGTAATAAATAATAATAATTAGTAATAATTAGAAATAAATAGAAATATTTTGAAATAAATAGTAATAATTATTAATAATTATTAATAATTATTAATAATTATTAATAATTATTAATAGTTAGTAATAATTAGTAATTAGCGGCGATTAGATGTAATTAATATGAATTAGAAATAAATAGTAATAATCAATAACAATTAGTAATAATTAGTAATAATCAGTAGGCAATAGTAATAAATAATAATAAATATTAATAAATATTAATAAATATTGACAATTAGTAAAAAATAGTAACAATTAGTAATAAATACTAATAATTAGAAATGATTAGTAAAATTTATTAAAAAACAGTAATAAATAGTAAAAAATAGTAAAAAATCATAATAAATAGTAACAATTAGCAATAAATTATATCAATTTGTAGTAATTTGTAACAATTTGTAGTAATTAGAAATAATTAGTGGTAATTAGTAATAATTATCAATAATAAGTAATAATTAGAGGTAATTAGTAATAATTAGTAATAATTAATAATAATTATTCCTAACTTTTTATAAACTGAAATAAATAGTAAGAAATAATAAAACAATATTAATACAATATTAATTAATAGTAATAATTTGCAGCCAATAGTAATAAATAACGATAATTACTAATAATTTGCTGTAATTAGTAAAAAATCATTTTTACTAAAAAAAATTATTTATAATAAGTAGTAACGAGAGAAAAATAGTAAAAATTAGCTATAATTAAAAGAAGTGGTAATTATCAAAAAAATAGCAGTAATTAGTAAAAAGTTGGTAGTACATAGCGGTAATTAGTAAAAAATGTTATAATCTAATAAAAATAATTAATAGTAAATGGTAATTAGTAGTAATTGTTGGTAATTAGAAAAAAATATCATTAAATAGTAATAGTTAGTAGTAATATGTATAAAAAATTGTAACTACTAAAAAGTACATGTACTTAGTGGTAATTAAAGGATATTAGTAAAAAATAATGGCAACTAGTAAAAATCTGCATCAAATAGATTAAATTGACAATATGTAAAAGTATATTATGATTGTTTAATAATAAGTAATATTTGGATTATCCTTTTCTGACGTCAAATTAATCATAAATAATTTATTTATTTTATATTTTATAGAGTAATATGGAGTATGGAATTCAACATTAATCTTTATTACATGATCGTGGTTGGATAAATAGTCAAAATAATTCAAATGGTTTTGGTATAAATCATGTATATGTTGAGGGTATTGAAGGTTTTTTCATTATAATCATCTTTCTATAAGTTGTTTCAGAATAGAGAATTTAATGTTCATGCAAGAAATGTGATATGAGGAAGTTTGACTAATTTTACAATGTTGGGATTCATCTACTGCCATTTAATTTTTGATATAATTATTTTTTTTGGAATCAACATGGTGAACAAATTTCTGGAGATGATAATAATAATTTGGTTCCATATCCATCATAATTTTAAAATAAAACATATGATATGGTTGGTCTATCTTTTCAACAAACTAAAACTCAGGATGATATTGATTCAACTCCAGAGTTGGAACCATTCTAATTTTAAAAGTTGTTGCTGTCTGCTGAGGAGGCCTTATATCCTGGTTTGAAGATAAGAAAATTAGAAGTGATTGTAAAATTTATGGCTATTAAATCTGATAACACAATGTAAAATATATGTTTTGATCAGATATTACATTTGGTTAAAGCCTAATTACATAAAAAAATGTGTTGCCTACAAAAACCTATGAGAGAAAAAGGATTGTCCGTAATTTGGGTCATGGTTATCAAGAAGATTAATTGCATATAAAAATGATTGCATCTTATATTATTGTGAAAATGAGTTGAATGTTAGTTGTCCTACATGTAGAAAATTGACATACCAAGGGGCTCAACTAGGGTCGTTTATATTGATTCTTGTAAAACAATTGACTTATTTCTCGATTACACCAAAATTGCAACAATTATTTGTGTCTCAGAACGTAAGATCATTTATATCATGAACGAAAACCAATATTTATACTAGTAAAAGACAAAACCATCTTATTGATGGTGATTAATTGAGACAATTAGACCAATTACATCTGTCTTTTGCATCAAATGAAATAAATATGTGATTGGTTCTTCCTACTAACAATTTTTGTCCATTTAGTTCTTAAAGTATTCAATATTCCTGTTGATCCTTCTTTAAAAATCCATACAATTTACCTCCTAGGATGTTGATGAATTATCCATACATCATATTGACCTTATTAATTCTAGGGAAACCAAAAAATAATCTTTTTTTTATTAGAAGCCTTGATTGATGAGTTAAATTTATTATGGCTTAATTATGTCAGTAAGTATGATGTTGTTACAAAATAGAATTTCCTATTGAATTCTAAATTAATGTGTTAAATTACTGACTTCCCAACATATCACATGTTATCTGGTTGGAGTAAAAAAAAGGAAAAATCATCTCCTTTCTATATAAGAGTCTAAAAATAATTTATGCTTGTTAATGGAAGAAATCCGTGTTTCTTCGACTTTCATCGAAAATTTAGTCCTAATGATCATCGTTTTCAAAGGAACGAATATCATTTTAGAAAAGCACAATTGATATAGATGAACCTACAACAATGATCTAAGACATTAAGTTAAAAAACATTGTCTCTTTATTAAATCCCATTACATTTGGACTGACTATAAACTAACTGAAAATTGATTCATTTGGGGAAAAACATAATTGGATAAAACAGATCATTTTTTTTGGGTTCTGTCATATTGGTCTGATTCATTGGTTCGTCACATGTTGGACTTCATTCATATTGAGAGGAACTATTTGGAGAATATATTTCATTCACTTTTAGACATACTAGATTAGAAAAAAGATAATGTAAAGGCATAATTAGTTCTTTACAAAAATTGCAGGAAACCAGAACATAAACTATGTGAAAATGATAGATCAAAGATTGGGCGATGTTTAAATATCTTATAATTCATGAATAGAGGATAGGCCATCCGCATAAGGAGCCTGAAAATTTATTGACATGGATAACTATCATTGTATATATAATAATATTTCACTATCCAAACACAAATCCAAATAAATTACTTATTTGTCTTAATGTTTCTGTAGTGTCCTGAAAAAATGGAAAAGATTCTAGTAATTATTTTAGTACATTTATGAAAGAGATCATATTTCATCAACAAACTATCATTGCCAAAGAAGTATTTTCAATGATAATTACTTTTTTATTTAAAATATTTTGTAATCATTTCTGTATTTATATTTTTCCATTATTAAGCAGAATATCAATAAAACTTATTCACAAGACGATATAGGTTTTCTTATAAATGAATGGGTAGCATACCTAATTGTAGAATTTACACAAATAATTATTGTTAATTTTCTGTAGTTAAATTAAATTAGAATTATATAGTTTTAATCCTTTATCTATTTCTTTTATTTTTTTGGTTAATTATTTTTATTTTGTATTAGTTATAATAAATGTTAATTAGTTATAGTAAAATTAAATTAAAATCATATTTCATTATTTATCATTATTTATATTGGAAAATCATAACTTTTGATTAGTATTAATTAATAGTTATTTAATTAATTATTATTAATTAGTAACAAATAGTATTAATTAGGAAAATTATTAATAAGTAGGTATAATTAGTGATAATTAAAATTATATTGTAATATTATATAATAATTAATAATTAATAGTAGTAATTAGTAATAAATTGTAAGAATTAGTAATAAATTGTAATAATTAATAACAAAATGCAAAAATTGGTAATAATTTGTAATAAATATTAATAATTACTAATAAATAGTAATGAATAGTAATAGTTAGTAATAAATAATAATGAATAGTAATAATTAGAAATAAATAGTAATAATTTGCAATAATTAGCAACAAATATCAATAAATAACAATAAATTGCATCAAATTGAAATAATTATTTATAATTAGTAATAAATATTAATAATAAGTAATAATTAGTTATAAATTTAAATAAATAGTAATAATTGGAAATACATTTTATTAATTTATAGTAATTTTTAATAAATTTGGATAATTAGTAATAATTAGTAATATATTATAATAATTAGTAATAAATTGTAGTAATTATTAATAAATTGTAATAATTAATAATTAATTCTAATAAATAGTAATAATTAGTAATAAGTTCTCATAATTAGTAATAAATGTGTAATAAATTGTTATCAAATAGTAATAAATATAATAATTTGTAATAAATAGTAATAATTAGAAACAAATATTAATAATTAGAAATGAATTGTAATAATTCTTAATAAATTGGAATAATTAGTAATAAATTAGTAATAATTAGTTATAATTTGTAATAAATTGTAATAATTAGTAATAAATTGTATTAATCTGTAATAAAGTGGAATAATTAGTTATAATTTAATAAATTGTAATAAATTGTAATAATTAGTAATAAATTGTAGTAATTATTAATAAATTATATTAGTTAGTAATAAATTGTAATAATTATTAATAATTTTTAATAATCAGTAATAATAAGAAATAATTTGAAATAATTTGAAATAATTATCATGAATTGTATATAAATATCAATAATTATAAACAATTAGAAATAATTTTCAATAATTATCAATAAATTTCAAAAATTATTAAGAAATTGTAAAAATTAGTAAAAATTTGTAGAAATTCGTTCTAAATTATAATAAGTAGCAACAAATTGTAATAATTACAAATAATTAATAATAATTAGTAATAATTAGTAATAAATTGTAATAATTAGTTATAATTAGTTATAATTAGTAATATTTAGTAATAAATATGAATAATATTAATAATTAATAATAATTATTTATAATTAGTATTAATTAGCAATAAATAGAATTAAATACTAATAATTAGTAACAATTGGAAATAATTAGTAATAATTAGTATTATTTAGTAATAAATTGTAATAAATTTTAATAAATTACTAATAATTTGTAATAATTTGTATTAATTAGTAAAATTTATAAACAACTATAATAATAGTAATAAAGCTTATAAATTAGTAACAATTATTAATAAATTTTAAAAATTAGTAATTGTTAGTAATAATTAGTAAGAATTAGTAACAACTAGTAATAAATGTTATTAATGTATTATTTCATATTAATGTTTAATTTATTTATTTATAGTATTACTAACATGACATTTTATTTCATATATAGGCGTATTCTTTTGTTCATGATGACATGATTCGTTCGGAAAATGATACCATGGGTGGACATTTTTTATAGGGTATTATAGGAGCCAAAATATGAAAAATTATTGTTTTTAAATTTTTGTGGACAATTTTAAATGTTACTATATAAGACATTATTTTTAATGTTTATAATAGAGTTTTTTTCTATTAATGATTTCAAATTTATTTTAATTACATTTTATATTGTGCAAACAGAAGTTACTGGTTTTTTATGGTGTGTTGTTATACAAACAACACACTATAGTAGGCTAAGCCTTTATCATAACTTTTGAAAGCACTTATAAAATTGGGTCTTTATATGTGCTAAAAATGTGACTGATAATGGGGGACCTTTATTACTTCTAAAATAGTGCAGATAAAGGTCAACCATTAACAATGATGAGGATACGAAAATTTTTTAATAGTGTTAAAATATTTTTTGTGCGCTATTAAAGGGAATATCTGTAATAGTGTAAATTAAGATTCCATCCTAAAATAAAAAAATACTGACATCTCCATAGTCATTGGTGCAATTTCTAGACGATGCATCTGGTACAATGATTTTGCTACCACTCCACTATTCTTATACTATCCCAAAATAATGCAACCACTGCTAAAACTTCTACCATGTCCTCTACCATATATATTTCTACTCGTATGACACAATTTCCCTTTATCCAAAAATCATGTTATCACCACTCCTTCCTTCAACTACCATTGCTTCACCGACATCTACCAACTCCTATGGTATCTTCAATAGATATGTCTGAATCCCATGCCCCCATAGTTAAATAAACCCATGCTCTACTACTGAGCTGAGATAATGATCCACTAACCAGAAGATCTCCAGTGTTACTATGTTAAAATAAAACTCGAGCCAGCACCGATTGATGTTGTGCCAAAGAGGAACTCAAATCCCACATTTCTTGTCACAACCGAATCTTAAGCACAACTATATGAGGATTGATGTACCAGATATGAAGCTTCCTTGCAAAGCTCGATGAAGTTATCACATGTTGAAAGAGGTTGATCCTCCATTGGAGCTGATTGTGACTGCCAATGATGAAAAATCCCAAAAATGATCTAACAATGGAGAGTCATGCAACAAGAATAGATTGAAGATAGCTGATATCCATGGCCTCAATAAAATATTTAAATTGAGATCCACTGAGGGGGATGAACTAAAATGTTCTGGCCAAATATGAGTACTTATATTGATGTCGCACTGATTTAAGATGAATCTCAGTATGGCGATGCCTCCTTTGTCGGTCATTTGATGAACTATGAAGTTATTCAAGATTAATATTGCACCAAACTCATCAAAGGTAATGAAAATAAAACATGCTAAATCATGAAAAAGGTTTTTAGATCCATATTTATGAATCCATTTATGCTTGGATCATTACACCATGGCCAAATTATTTTTACTACCTGTTTTTCATGTCCCCTAAGTAGGTCCAAAATCAGAGGAGGCCTTAGGCCATTCCCATAACACAGATTAGAGGTCAACAGGAGAGTTCTTGCCACATGCTAGTAGAAATTCCTCTCTAAAATTAATGTATACCTATACACCTAAGATGTGAGGCTTCGAGACCTTCTCTAAGTTATTGGTTGTTGGTTGTGCCCTTAGGATGAATCCATATGGCCTCTAATCAGGGGTTTCCCAAATTAGTCAAAATTAACATTAATTATTTGATTATGATTAATGATGGTCAATTAAAGTCGATCCTTTCAGAGATTAAGATCTTTACTTCTCTTGAATTTTAATGTTCTCATATATAGTGGTTGTGAAATTAATGTAGTGGGTTGAGATGCACTACACAATACCTAACGACATTCCTGGTACAAATTTTCATACCCGACTACTAAGTCACATGAAACCAGTCATACATGTATTCTATGAATTCATAATCTAGTTGTGAGCCATGAAGATTTCAGTCCCCATGTTGGATCAAAACTATTTATCAGGATAACACCTCGGATGCTCTGTTTCAAAGAAATTACAGCCTCAAGATCACCGTAGTAGACTATATAATTCCATGAGATAAAATTATTTAGAAGTGGACCATCTCTAACCAATCATCATAAGACATTAAAGATGTAAACATTCTATAAGCACAATGAAATGGAAGAAAAAATATGACATTGTATCAAAATCAATTAGGCCCCAATTCCAAGGACCAAAATATAAATCCAAGTCAAACAAAAATATTATATTCCTCCTACAAATATAATTTGACATTCAAAGTTAATGTGAGACACTGAAGAAACGCTACTCTATTTCCCCTCAAGAATGCACATGTGTCTAGGATCCATTGAAAAATTTTATTATGTCCTACACTAAAATTATAGATTACACTAGAAGCTCTAAAATTGTTATAGAGTGTAAAATAAGGTTGTTCTTATCATGTGGATGGAAAAGAGGATTGAGAATTCCTATTAATATGGTACTATTCACTAGAGTAATAGGACTTTCAGGAATCACCATATTATGGTTTTTAGTTTCTTATTTTGTAACATGATTATTTCTTTCTTAGTTTCTTATAATTTGGTTTTAATGTTTTCATGATAATACACTAGTCCATTTATGGTCGAGTCAATAAGATTCCCGATATCCCATTACCAATGAATTAAATATTTTAATTATCCAATGTCTAATGATTTTATCTCTCTAGATTCATTTGAACTGTATTTACATAATGATATTTCATATTTTTTGAATTTTAAATTCATCTTACCCTATTGAATAGATCACAATAAATGTACCACTTATGTCCTCTCTATTTCTTGAAATCATGGGTAGTGGGTTGACTTTAGGGTATTTCGACATCTCTCATTTAATGTACATGAGATATTGGAGGTTACAATGGGTATTTCATCCCTCAAGTTAAAAAAAATTCATGTGATCATTATAGATTAAAAAGAAAACAAATGATTCTAAATTGGAATAAATATTTAATAAGAAAGATAAGGTGATTATATAAGGTTAGAAGAATACTTTTAAAATTAAATTTAAAACCAATTTTTTTTAATTTCATTACTGTTTTCACCAATTAAACCCACAAATTAAAAGAAAAATAAAACCATATAGTTTTCCTCTCCATAGATAAAATTGAGTCCCACTACTTATTAATTTCACATGGGTTCAAAAATCATTGTAATCAGAACCTATTTATAAGTTATAATCAATTAATTGAGATAAAATTCCCATAAAATGTGGATATGTGAGGTGGTGAGAGACTCATTCTAAAAGTGATTAGAGTGACACTCTTTAAAATGCTTATTTTCTTTATATATAATAACTGTCAAACTCATTTTGAGTGGAACTGAACTAACACATTTTCAACGAATAGTCAAGGTGAGATGAGAATAAAGACAAAAAAATCAAATTAATACATCATTTTCTATTATTTTTGTCCTTTTCCATTAATCTACCCCAACCCTTTCATCCATTATCAGGGTGATTAACATTTTATCTTAGTAATTTTTTCATAGATAAAAATGAAATGGACCTTATTAACATATTTTAACATCAAAATTTCAAATTTGAAATCTATTTTACAAGATATAATTTATAAATGTGGTAAAAAATAATTTTTATACAAGTACACATAACATAATGAAAAATATCAGAACAATTCATTTTTAAGCGTAAAATGAAAGTTCTTCCCAAAAAGTATATTATTTATTCTCAAAAAATTAATTATTTTATGAATAGAAAATAATGTAATATGACATTAATACACTATAAAACTTAAATATACCTTATTAATACATAATAAAAGGAAAAATTCTAATCTTCAAGAAAAAGACATTTTCCATTATTCACATACAAATAAACACATTCAGAAAAATCAATTAAACTAACCCGAATCTAATTTTGATATTTTGAATCCAAAAATTAAGTCCAATTTATTGAATTAGAATTATATAATTTGAAAATTTATTTTTTAAACAAATCCTTATAACAAATGGAAAACAATTTAGTTAAAATAAATTCTACTTCCTTTTCTAAATTAAAAATTATATTCTTGTACAATAACCTAATAAATTTATTTATAGGGTTATGATAATTAATATTAATATAAGTAAAATTTAAAATTGATTCATTAGAAAAAAATTAATGTGTTCTCACATACACACTACTTATCGAAACAACACCATCACAATTTTATTCATTAATAAACAAGTCAATATATTTTTCATTCATTTCTGTTTCCTATTCCCATGATACTTCTTAAAAAAAATTATTTTATCGTTAAACATTACTGATGTGAGTTACTTTATTTTACGACACCTACTCAGTATAATCATGAATATAAATTATCATCTCCCTATAAGAATGATTTTCCTTTAACTGTATTACTTCAGGGTTTAATATATGAGATGCATCCAATAAATACATCATTAATAATGAAACATAAAACACATTATGTACCCAAGATAAACTCAGATGACATATAAATCAATATGTAGTTAATCACAGATTCTCATAAATTTCATATGGAACAAAAAACTGTGAGACTAATTTCCCCATATTCCCAAAACACATCACACATTTCCATGTATATATTTAAAAAAACATCACACTTTGCCTCAAATGGTACTGGATCTTATTTACCATTTCAACCATATCTTTGTCCATAACTTTTTTGTATCCTTTGAGCTTCCCTCAAATGTTTTTTGATCATATTTTGCATTTCAAGTGTCTCTTATATCTATTTAGGTCTTTAAAATTTTTTCTCACTGACTTCATCCCAACATACTGGAGTCCGACATCACATTCCATATAACGCCTCAAATAGTTTTGTAGCGACCTAGCCCTAGATTCCCTAGATCCTGTGTATACATTCATTTACATTGTCATGATTACAAGGAATAAAACCATGAAGGACTGATCAGTTTAGTAAACATGGTAAAACAGATACATAAATGTTAATTTCATTATAAATGGACACACTAATTACAACATATTTTTTTTCATCGAAAAAAATAATCATTGAGGATGATCTCTTATCCATCTTGTATATTTTCGCATATCTTTCATAGTATTATTCCTTGATTCATGGGGAATTAATCGTAATAATGATGAGCAGAAATTCTCAGTAAGGGAATAATATAGTGGAAGTAATAATGAATCAATGTGAATAGTCAATATAGAATGTAAATAATTAAACAGACATGACATGTAATAAATAAATTGAATAATGGTACATAATAAATACAGAATGGTTATAATTGGAACCACATTCCATTAAAATAACTAGATAAGGATAAAATAAATATGGAAAGGTATGAAAATAAATCACATGCCATTATATATGAACTGATATGAATTGTATCCATAGATATATCGACGCAAAATCACTTAGATGAATAATAACTGAAACTACTATGAGGGAAATTTATTTCCTTATGTATTTCATGTATTAAGCACATGAAAAAACTTTTACCCTTAATAAAGTACACAATATGGTTTAAAAATAAGGTCAGAAACCCATTTGAAAAATTATTTGTCTCTTGAGAACATGTCGATGCATTGAGGAGGTATATAATTTCTAGGATCCACCCTTCATTTACAATCCAAATCATTCCTCATATTGAATAGTGGAAATAACTAATATGCCTTATCAAATAACCATATTGGAGGATGTATATTTATCTATTAATAATTCCCCAATTATTAAAATAACTGTGTATGTAGGCACCATATGTAAAATGTTAAATGGTTTGGGAAATAGTAATATACCTAGAAAAATAAATTAGATAATATGGAAAAATTAAAAGTTCAATGATAAAAAGATATTTAATAAATCGAGGTGACTAAAAAATCATGTAATTTAATGTGAATACTATCCATATCCATGTCAATAGTAAACCGGCCATAGGTTGTATAAGGATGGTATAAATGCAATGGACCCAAGTGGTGTAAAATATAGGGTTGTTGTAATTGATGAAATAAAAGATTAATTATTAAAAATATTCTTGAGTAAAAAATCCTTTCCCTTTTAAAAACCTTTTTAAATTGATAAGTAGGCTTAAAATAAATGACTATGGAAAAATCTATATTTGTCATATGAGGTGAAATGAATATTCCTTTTGTAGAGAGAAAATTTATAAAATGCCTCATTTGGAATGAGACAAGAAGAATCCCTCGAATAGATTGGTAAAATAAAAAAGGGTTAAATTATCAGTCCCTAATCATAATAAAATCATTTTGTAAAACATTTTAATAAATTATGGTTTTAGAGGAAAATATTTTCTACAACTAAAGGGAAAATTAATGTTGGATTTTCTTTCAAACATATTTAAATCAATTTTAGTAACAAAGAGTAGAAAAATAGTACTAATACATGAAACATGTCATGAATAACTAGATAATAATTAAAGGGATTATATAAAAGTGGTTATGTAATTTCCATGAATAGAAATTCCATTGAATGATTATTAGGATTAATCTTTTGGTGAATAATCTTTAAACAATCCAAAGTGTCTCATACCACATTGAAAAAATTTAAATTATAACCTCAAGAAGGAGTAAGATAGAATGAAAGTAATAATATAATTATATTACAAGGATTCATGATATATATTTTCAATGTAATTATCTATACCATATAAAACAAACTAGATGCATAAGAATTCAATGTGCCTCAATGACAAGACATTGAGACGAAATCCATTATATATGAATCAAAAGACCCAAAATTCATAATAAAAAAATTAAACATCTAAATACCATGACTATAATAGGTTTCATGATAATATATGTCAATGTGTAGTTATGTACACCATATATAAGAAATCAGAAGCACAACAATTAACTATGCCTCATGAAATTAAAATGAGACAAAAATCTCGTGCCTTGTGTTTCCATTAGGGTGAACATGCTTTATATTTATGTATAATAAACTTATGATAATTCAATAAATACATTGTAAACTTTTATAGTTTATAATTACTTTTGTTTCACTTATTACAATTTTTTTTACAACTACTTAGACAATTAAATTTATGTCGGGTGTTTTTTACGAAATTCATTTTATGTGTGAAAACAAGTATTGTTGGTCAAATATGTTCAAAAGGATCATTATATAACATCTCAAAAATGATACCCATGAAATAATAATCATATATATTTAGTACATATGTATATATCATAGTTTTTAAAATTTTTAGATTAGAAATGAAGTACACCGTTCATGGTGACAGTGTGCTGTATGTATACATGAATGCTACTTCCATTTCTTTATTGAATTATAATAACTAAAAATAAATGAAATTTTTTTATTTTATAATTTATATTATAATATTATTGTTATATATTATTCCTAGGTTTATTATAAACAACCATTATATGTTCTGTGTCTAGAATGAATGAGTCATTTCGCTTTGAGGGGGTGGTAGTCCACACTTCCTCAAACAAAATTTTTATATTTACACATGATGGAAGAACAAAGGAATGTTATAAAAAAATTATATAATCATAAAGCCATTTTAAATGAAATATATATTATATATAAATATAATTTCCATCATAATGTCCAATATATAGGTGGTAAGAAAATTTGAACAATAATCAGTTCATGAGGTATTAGTTCTCCGTACACAGAAACATTATGTTCATTTCCCAATAGTTGGAGGTGTGTTTAAGTGTAGGTACAAATAATAACATAAAAATACCATTAAATTTATTATATTATTGTTTCAATTAAATAATATAATAATAATAATAATATAGGGAGTGTATAAACGAAATGAAACTAGAGAGCTTGAGAGAAGGTGTTACCTGTTAATCAGGTAACTTCTTTTTGTGTATGTAAAAATCTTCCTTGGATTACTTTCTCGGAAAAGGGTGGATTATATGTCTTTTATAGAAATTATGAGATTCTATTTTGGTGGATCTTAGATTATATTAAGAGGTTAGATTTTTGTGAGGAATGGGTAGAGTTGGTGGCCATTTATATGGAAGGAAAATGACTCACTTGGTATTCTTGAAAAAAAGATTGGTGTACAAATGTTATTACCTAAAAAAGTCATAAAAACCCACCAAAACATATTAATGGAAGGTTCATGGATTGAATATTTCAATCATATGAGTATTGAAAATTGGGATAGGTCATTTGGGCCCGTAAATGAAGGGTTTTAGTCCATTTGTAAGTCTAATTACACCTTAATAATTGTAATTAATTTTATTACTTTCACTAATGATTTTCTTCAAAACATTAGTTGTTATAATTAAAAAAAATATCTTGATTAGAAGTTTTTAATTCAGATTTTAAAAATTAAAATCACAGAAGCTGAAAAGTTAATATTAATGCATATCTCACCGATAGACAGATTAACTTTCTTAGTATAAAAATGTTCCTAAGATTGTTATGTTTTTATTTTAAATATAAAAGGTATATTGATTATAATGAAATATATTATATAAATATATTTATAGTTGATCCAATTTGACTTTAAAACAAATGTATAATATATTTTAACATTAATAATTATTTTAAAAAAAGGAAGTTTTTAACTAAAGCATAGTATTTTTCACTATTCACTAATAAATGAAGTTTCCCAGGGAAATCCCAAAAAATAATCATAGAATAATTTTGAAATTATGAATTCAAGAATGATTTTTATTTTATCTAATTATATTAAAAAATGTTTCAAAATTAAGATTTAAAATCGGTTCACCATTAAAAGGTGGTAGAAATGCTTGAATAAAATATATGTGTTTATGTGACATATTGGGATTGATCCTATCATATGGTTACCAAATATATTTGATGAATATAAAAAATAATTTAATGAATATGTAACATATTTATTACATTATTATAACTCAATAATTTTATTTAATTTAACCCAATAGGGCGAAATATCTTTTTGAGAAAAAAATAGTTTTCTAAACAAAAATGATTTTAATATTTAATTGGTTCTTATATTAATTTATAATATAATTTTACCAAATAATTTATTTTATAAACCATATAATTTCATATTATATTTAATTATATTCATAAATTATAGTTTATATATTATTATATTAAATAATAATTTTTTTATTATAGATTGTTTCTCTGTAAGACTCGATATTTCGTACATCGCTATCCATCAAATAATGTTTCTTTTGTATGTAACACAAGATATAGATGTAGGTAGTTGTTGTGTATGATGCGAATTAACCCAATGTCATGTGCATTTCAATCTAACTCTATGTTTCAAGCATTTTAATCTATATATTATATTTTAAATAGTAAATATATTATAAAATGTATAGATATTATATTACATTACACAATTAGTGTGGCATGTCATACACACTATCGAATACATAGTTCTTTAGTTTTTTAGGGAATAAAATTCTCCCAGCATTATTTACATGGTTTCCTTGAAATTTAGAATCAACCGGGGTGATAGATTGTTTGATACTTCTGATTTTTCAAAGCCCACATCATGAGAATGGTTCATAAGTAATATTTTCTAAATAAGATAATTGAATGTAAAAAAGGTAACATGGAATACTATGTAACTAGGAATCTAAGTAGGAGAACAGTAGTTGAATGTAGATATATATACTTGGGGGAAAATCCTAAATATTTATAAAGAGTGAATGAGGTCATCAATCACAATGAAGTGAATGATCTATTGAATGTTGAGTACCTTAAAGCGATAAATCTATGATGTTCTAGAAGTCCATATATTAAAAAAAATAGGTATTAGGAAAAAAATATTTCAAAGTGATTTTACTAATTTTGCGTAATTCTTTTAATGATAAATAATTTAACAAATTATTCTTACATGATAGGTTTCAATATCATATGAAAAATAATATCTTTTGGTTGGGCTCCGATCATATTCCAATTCATCCCTTTACTCCAAAACATTAATTACCATGAATGATTATTTTACTGAACCACTAAAAAACATTTCATGGATCATAAGGCCTATAAAAGAGAGAAATGTATACAGATTTTTCTTAATTATCTTCCAATCCAATTTAAATATTAGATTAATCTCTAAACCTTAAAAGTGATACTATTGGTTCATCATTAACATTTATTAATTAAATTTAATAACTGAAAACAATGAAAATTTACAAGGTAGTCACATAGTTCAGTGGTTGGCATGAAACCCTTATCATCGTTCAATAATGTGTTCAAGAGTCGCGACCATGCCATATTTAATTGGTTTTCACCCAGCTTATGGGTTTTACTTTTCTAAAACCATATTAATATAACTTCCAAAATTATATATGATGGAAATCCTTTAAATTCGATTAATCTGTAAATATCATATTAACAATGGTTTTAAATATATCTTGAATACATAAATACATCATGCATTATATTTCCACATAGTTCCTTCCTTGGTTTTGGGATTATCTATAAAATCGTTATTTGGATTTCTAAATCATGACCCCTTATCATCAATCTAAAACTCATTAAATTTAACCAAGGATACCGATTAGGTATCATAATTCTAAATAGTGGTTTGTAAAGAAAAATTGTATCATCCTATGCATATCCCCCAGGAGTGTCTAACTAGGTGCACAATAAGGCTCGTTATTGTGTACCAGGTTACCCTAGGTCAGCCCTGGAAAACCTTGATAGAGTTGTTACACCTAGGTACAATTTTTCCAGAACCACATCCCCTTGTAGTATCTATAAATGGATATATTTTTAGAAATATCTACATAATCTATAATTCAAAAAAATTCTATATTTTTAATTTGTAATACTAAAAATTATACCTTTGGGTTATGTTCTTTAATATAGGTTTTTTTTAAGATTATATCCCTAGGTTGCTACTAAACATCCCCCTAATACCAACTACATCGACCCATCCATAGATATCACGAACCTCATGTATGCTATCGATTACATTGGAATAATTATAAGGAATAAATCCCTAATGTACCGATCAGTTTAGTAGTCTCAGTAAATAAGATACATAAATGAGTATTATATTACAAATGGATATACTAATTTCAACGAATTTGTTTCCTTATGAACAAATATAATTTGAGGATGATCTCAAATCCATCTAGTATATTCACGTATATCGTTCATATTAATATTCTTGGAATCTAGGGAAATTAAAAATTATATGGGTGGGCTCAAATACTCGGTAATGGTAAAATATACAGGTTGAAATAATGAATCAATGTTAATAGTCAATATGGAAAGGTAAATAACTCAAAACACATTCCATGTAAATAATAAACTGAATAAAATTAAAAAAAGAAATATGGTATGGTAATAACTAGAAGAAATTCAATTCAAATACCTAGGTAATAAAAAAAATATGGCATGGTATGAAACTAAAACACATTCCATTAATCGATGAACTCAAATGAAATGTATCCACTGATATGTCGACACAAAATCTCATGGATGAATAATAACAGAAACTAATATTAGGGAAATTTCATGTTTTATAGACGCCATGTCTCAGGAATATGAAAACATGTTACCATAAATACCTTTCACAGGATGGTTTAAAACTAATGGCAAAAACCCATTTGTGCAATTATTGGTCTTGTGAGAACATATCGATACATCGAGGAGATATATATTGTTCGGGCTCTACCGATCATTTCTGGTCAAAATTTTCCCTCATATTGAATAATATAAATAACTAATATGACCTATCAATTAACTGTATTTGATGATTAATACAGATTTATCAATAATTCCACAATTAATAAAATAACTATCAATGTAGGAAATATATATATAATGATATACGGTTTATGAAATTGTAATATCTTTGGAATGTGAAATGGATAATAATATAAAATTCATTGTTCAAGGATAAAATGAAATTTAATAATTCAAGTTGACTAAAAAAGAAATCAATGAAGTGATTGTGAGTAAAATCCTTCGAAAACAATAGTAAACCAACCAGAGAAAGAATAAGGATGGTATCAATGCAACAATCCCAAATGGAATAAAATAGACGGTAGTTTTTGTTGATGAAAAAAATGATTGAATTTAAAAAATAATAATTAGGATAATATTCTTTTATTTTGAAAATACATTTTAAATTGAGAAGGAGGATTTAACAAAATGAAGGTGGATAAATCCATACGAGTCATACGAGGTAACAAGAATATTTATTTTGTACGAAAAATCGTTCGAAAATGGATTGTTTGAAAAGGACAAAGAATATTACTTTGAAGAGATTGGAAAAAGAAAAAATGGTAGATGTGTATTTACAAAATACTTTTAAATTCATTTTTTGAATTTTTTTTAATAAAACATGGTTTTTAAAAAGAAAATAGGTTCTTCCGAATAAAGTGAGATATGAAGTATAGTTTTCTTTAATACATTTTTAAAAAAATTTCAGTATTAAAGAGTTGAAAAAATGGCACTGATACATGTAAATGGTCATGAATAACCATAGAATAATGGAATGGATTATTGAAAAATTGTTATATAATTTCGTCAAATGGAAATTCCATTGAAATGTTATTTTGATTAGTCTTGAGGAAAATAATCTCTAATCATTCCAAAGTGTCCAATAACACCTTGAAATATTTTAAATTATGACATCATGAAGCATTAAAATTGAATGAAAGTAATAATATCATGATACTATAGATATTTATGATATATAATTTCAATAACAACATATACATCATATAAAATAAAATATATTCATTATTTTACAATGTTCCTCAATGTCATTAAATTGAGAAAAAATCAATTATATATGAATAAAAAGATCAAAAAGTGATAATCATCAAATGAAACATCTAAATACCATGATGATAATAGGGTTCATGATTCTATATATAAATTTGGATGTATGTACACCATATATTTTAAATTAGGTTCACAACATTTAAGTATGCCTCATGAAATGAAAATGAGACCAGAATCCATTAGCTTGTGTTTCGTTTCAGTTGAACATATTTTAAATTCCAGAATAATAAAATTATATTAATTTTCTACTTGATTCAGAATGTTTTTCGTGTTAATAATTATTTTTATATAACTCAATAACATGTTGTGTAAACTATATAAACAATTAAGTATACATCATAAGTTTTTAACCACTTTCGGTTTATGTGTGAAAACAGTTATTATTGGCCAAATATGGTGAAACAGGTCATTATATAACAACTGAATAATGATAAACATGAAATAATTATCATATATATTAAGTAAATACGTATTTATAATGTTCTATAACATTTTTTGAATATAAATTAAGTGCACCGTTAATTGAGATGGTAGGTCGTACGTATGCTTGAACACTACATCCATTTCATTGTTGAATTAATAGAATTACAACTAAATTGAACATATGTATTTGATAAATTCTAGTATCATTTATATGTTATATAATTTTCATATGTTTATTATAACCAACCATGATATGTTCCATTTATGGCATCAACATGTCATATCGCCTTGAGGGGTGGTTGTTCAAACGTTCTGGAACGAAATTATTTTATTTATACGTGATGGAAGAACATAGGTATTGCATAAATTAAAATTAAATAATCATAAATAAATTATAGATTAAAAATATATGATATATATATAATGTTTCCATATTAATATCCACCATGAAAGGCGGTAGGGGATGTTTAACAATCATCAATTCGTGAGGATATAGTTCACCGTACATAGAAACATTTTGTTCGTTATCAATTAGACGGAGGCGTGTGTAAGTGTAGGTTGATATCATAGTATAAATACATACTACTAAATTTATGATTCTAGAGTTTCTATGAAATCATATAATAAAAATATTATTTGGAGTGGATAAGGAAAATGAAACTAGAGAGTTTGAGAGTAGGCATGCCCACATAATCGGGTAACTTCTTTTCGTGTATACCAAGAGCTTACATGGATTTCTTTTTGACTAAAGGATGGATTATAAGTCATGGATAGTAATAAGTGGAGAATATTTGAGTAGTTATTGGTCTAACATAAGAGGTTTTAAATGTGTGAGTAATCGGAAGAGGTGGTAGCCAATTATAGGGAAGGAAATGACTCACTTGTTATTCTTGAAAAGAAGTTAGGTGTACACATTTTCTTACATAAAAAATTCAAACCAAAGTACCCAAAATAATTAATGTACGATTTATGGAAGAAATAATTCTACTAAATGTGTGTTTTACATGTGTATTGGTCATTGAGCCCTTAAACATAGGGTTTTAGTCCATTTAAATCATAATTATGGCTTAACCATCATAATTAATTTTAATCACTTTCAGTAATCATTTTTTTAAATTAAGTGGATCCTACTATAAAACAAATATTATCATTATTAAAAAAATTTATTTTATATTTTAAAAATTAAAATCCTAGAATCACCAAAATTAAGATTTATGATAATCTCCCAGACAGATGGATTAACTGGTTTTAGTTGAAAAATATTCAAAATATTTTTATGATTTTATATTCCATTTCAATTATATATTGATTATAATGAACTAAATTATATTAATAGATTTATAATTGATCCAATGGTACATTAAAAAAATTTATTATATAAATTATCATTAATAATTATTTAAACGAAAAGACAGTTTTTAACTAAAACACAACATTTGTCACTATTCACTAAAAATTGATGATTCTTGGAAAAATCCTAAATTTTAATCTTAAACTAATTAATTAATAATTAATTAATAAATTAATTTTATTTTATCAAATTAATTTCAAAAAATCCTCAAAGGAAATATATCAAATATTTTCACCATTAAAAGGTGGTAAAAATTCCTGAATAAAATATTGGTTTTTATGTGAAATATTAGGTTTGATCCTATCTTATGAATTCCAAATCTATCAGATTCATATGAAAAATAATTAACTTAATATGTAACATATTCATTATATTAATATCTCTCACTAATTATAATTAATTTTAATCTTTTAGGATAAAATAGCTCTGTGTGAAAAAAATAGTTTTCTTTCAAATATGCTTTTAATATTCAATTATTTCTTATGTTAATTTATAATATATTAATTATCAATGATTTAGTTTTATACACCTTATACTTTCATGATATTTTTAATGATATTAATAAAGGATTTTTTATATCTTATTATATTAAATAATATTTTTCAAATTATAGATTGTTTCTTAGTAAGACTCGGTATTTCATATAGCGCAAGCCATCAAAGAAATATGATTTTGCATATAACAGAAGATATAGAGGAAGTTAATTATTTCATATGATGTATAAAAACCCATTGTGATTTTTATTTCATGATAACTCTGTTTTTTAAGTGTTGAAATATATATATAATATTTTAAATAGAAAATATCTTATAATGTATATGGATATTATATTACATTATGCGCTTGATGTGGCATGTCATGCACAATATCAAATACAAGGTTCTTACTTTAGTGTTTTGGGGAATCAAACATCCATCTATATACTTTAATGAAAACTATTAGTATAATAAAATTACAATAATGAAAATTGTTGATTTATATGGCATGTTTTTACTCATTTTCTACACTATTTTTCTTAAATAAAATGATTTTTATATTGAGAAGTAATAGAAATGTAGAATTGATTAATTTTTATGAAATGAAGTTTTGATTTTATATTGATTGAAAATATAATTAAAAATCTTTTTTGGGATTTAATTATTGTTTTTTTTTGTGAAAAAGTTATTTAATTGGATATTTTTTATCATTTGATGGGTTTTGATTGAGATTTTTATCCATAGTAATTCGTTACATAAATTTGAAATTATGATTTAATTTTTGTTATTGTTTTGTTATTAAATTTATAAATATGTATTTTAATATACATTTGGATATTTCTTAGAAAAAGGGTTAAATTATTTGTTTTAATTTTTATTTGAATATATAATTTTAAATATTTTAGCTCAGTGATTTCATTTTTTAAAGAAATTTCCTTACCATATTTTATATATATTTATTGTAATTAAATATTTAAAAATGTTGAGAAATTCATTGAATATATCATTCTTGGAATTATTTTTTTGAGATTTTGATTCAATATTTTAATCTGCATTAGGTCTCCTACTAGTGTTCAGAGTGGTATGATACATGTCCACTATAGTACCTTTAGATTCCACTACCACCAGAGGTTCTATTACCATTCTTCTAGTTACTAGTCTCCCTTGATATTTCTATAATAGTAATGATTCTACGACCAATTCACCCATTTCTTTTATCTCTATTGTTATTTTGATTCGGCTACCTCTAGTTCCAACAATATTCAACTACAACTACTGGGGCCTTTCTGTATCATCCCATATAACCTCTATTTTGATCCATTTATTTAACTAGTAGTGTATTTTTAATCTATATCTCCTTAATATAGTTACCACTACCACTATTTGAAAATAGGTAGGCAAAAGGACAAGGCAATTTTAATCTTGATGTGTTAATTTTATTCATTTTCCAATTGGGTTTGATCCTCCCCCATATTACTGGTGTTGGGTTATTAGTAAAATATTCCCTCAAGAAATATTTTAGGAAAATTGAAAAAAATAATTTGACTTCCCCACAACATCGATGCTGGTAAAATATCTATAGAGTTTCTTGGATTGAAGAATAATTAACTACTATAATAATTCTCATAATCTATTATTTATAGTTCAAAATTAGTTTGAATCTACCTAGTTTGATCTCACCATTTTAGTCATAGAACACCTTTTATTGACCAAAATGATACAGTTTTTGGTGGGGTGGGGGGTACCCAATCGGATATCGAAAATTTATAAAATCTGTAGTTCTGACTAATCATGTTATTAATCATTTTTTAATAAAATATTAATTTTTGTTTTATTTTGGATTTCTATTATATTTAAAAAAAATACAAATATAAAAAAACACTAAATATATATTATTTAAAATTCTTAATATCATTTAGGAAAATATATATTTGATTGAAAATACCAATTCGAAAGTTTCCTATTATAAGGGATGATCTATGGGAATTCTACCCACATATCCAATGTGGGATTCACATTGTTGTAAATCACCTAAATCCAGGAAAAGGCTGTTTTAATCAATAAAACAACTCTATTAATTTTAAAAAATATTTGGAACTACAATGAAAATTCCTCCAACATCTCATTTTCAATCACTATTATGGACATCTGCATATATCCTTTTTCATGAACCCTCTAAGTGGTAAATCGATTAAATCTTGTAATAAGCGGCACCAATTCTAAGATCACATATGAAAAATATTATGATGTTCTTCTATTATTATAATGCATAACTCATTGAGTATTAATATTTGGTTAAGAGTTTATAACTCAACCTCTAGTAATAATGGATGATATTGACACCAAGTAGTTTGCGTTATAATTTTCAATATCATCAATCCTCTCCATAACTTATTTTTACCCATAAAAAACATTTATTAGGATATAGCTAAATAAAATTTTGGTATTCCATTACAGAAATGATTTATTCAATGGATTCTAACCTCATTTATTTATTAGTTTATTGAATGACCTCACTCAGTGGATATTTTATATTTTTTGAAGGTTATTTATGTGGTTCATTCATGAACATTAGAGGTTGCTTGCTACCACACAGAAGAAGCTACAGTTGCAGATATTACAGATGTAGTGCAAAAGGAGGCCAAAAGTTCTCACTCATTTGTGTGTCTTAAAGGAGGTATTGACTCTTCCATTCAATGAAAGAGAAATATTGTGCACATCAAAGCAAATCTGGTGGCGATCTCTAAACAACTTTAAATGGGTGAGTTCTCAATCATTGCAAGGATTTTCCTTCCTAAAGGTGCACAACCCATTAAAATTGATGATCTCAAGGAATGTATTTCTCGGATTTGGGGCTTCCCATCATGGATGTGTGTCTCACTCGGTCGGGGATACTTTCATATGCTTTTCCCCATAGAGGAATTAAAAGTTCGAGCTTGGGTATTTGGATCCATTTCCCTCAAACTTGGGATTATCCACTTGCGAGAATGGGACAAAAAATTTAATCCCTTCGAGGTTAGTAATACAACAACACGAACATGGGTAAGAGTCTATGGACTAAACTGGATTCTCTGGCATCCTAAAATTGTGTATGATATCTCCTTATCCATTGGAATTCCAATCAAAATTGATAATTAAACCAAAAATGTCTTTTTTGGTCACTTTTCAAGGTTTATGGTTGAGGTTGAATTGGGATCGACTCTTGTGGACAAAGTAATGCTTGCAACTAATGATGATATCATGAACTTAAAATTGTATATGAAAAATTGCCCAAATTTTGCAAAGACTGCAATGTTATTGGTCATGACATTTCTTCTTGTCGGCGAAATTTAGTATGCAGCTTCTGTGCTTTGCATGGTCATGATGTGAATGCTTGTTTCAAGAAGAGTAAGACAAAAATTCAGGAGACAAATACATAGTTATTGCAGGGAGACAAGGATATGTGTGGGAATATGAAGGAGCACTACACAATAGCAGACCCTAATGGGAATGAGGAGCATGACACTCATAAAAAAGCCGCTGACATCATTGAATGTGCTCCCATATCTGAAAACAAGAAGAAATCATGGGCGGAGGTTTGTATGGAAGAGGAAAAAGTTCAGCATTTTGATGCTCTTAGAAAAGGAAAAGAGGAAATCAGAGAAGAAAAAATACATCAGGAGACTGCTCACCAAGGGTTGGTCAGCATAGAAAATGGAAAAGGCAAGCAACTCATTGTTCTAGAGCCTTCAGTTATCTCAAAGGTTGGACTGAAACCAACTGTGGATAATGAAGGATTTTAGCTCGTTTGTTGCAAAAAGACAGAACACATGACAGAGATTCAGGCGATGGCTGATCCGGAAATAATTAAGACCTCTGAGGAAAAGGATGTTTCTACTGACCAAGGAAATGATGGAAAAGAGAAAAGATATGATTCTGTACATCCAAGAAGGGAGATGAATTGTGGCATGTAGAAGGCCACTTTAACTGCAAGAGAGGTGGATAAACATGGCAGCTCTCCTTCTCTTCATGTTGGACATCCAATTAGCAATGAGATGCAGGCTGAAAAAAGATGCTCTACTGGGAAGCAGCGGGAAAAAGAGGAGGCATCAAGGATGGAGGCACACCATCCTGTCACAAAGGAGGATGGGAAGGGGCATGATAGGACTGAGTCTGAGGAATATTCAGACTCAGATATAGACATTTAAACCCTTCTACAAAAATCAAGAGAGATGGAAGAGCTGCAAAGAAAAGGGCTCAAATGTGGGCATGGTCGTGAAGGTAAAATCAACTGGGCTGATCTACATGAAAAATAGCGTGAGATTGGCATAAAGATCAAGAAGAAACTTGGACGATAATTGTATGTTTTTCTTTATGTCTCTCCCACATTCTCTATCTTTGTACATTTGTTTTTTTATTTAAAAAAAAGGGGTCCTGAACCCTCATCTTTTAAAAGAAAACTCAGTTTAGATTTTTTAAATTAATATGCATGGTTTTTATTAGATCTCATTGAGAAAATTGTTATGGTACCATATTCTAACAATTGTATAACATAATAGTGTCTCAAACATGTATTTATATACCTTCCATTATATTTGAAACTATACGTCTTTGATAAAGATTCTTCACTATCACAACTGATAGAGATATGAGGCATCATATATGGTCATAATATAATATCCAATAATAAATTCCTAATCCATTGAACATACATTACACATCTTGTGAAGGAAAAAAACATAGACTCCATGGTCGAATGTTATATTCATATTTGATTTATTCTAACCTAAAAAACCTCCCATCCTCCTTATATAAACAACCATACAAATATGGATTGGTTATCTCCAATATTTGTAATCCAATTTAAATCATTGTATCCTTCTAATACAACATGATAATCATTAAATTATAAACATAAATTTGTGGTCATTCTGAAGTATCCAGAGACTCTCTTTATAAATATCCAATAATCCACAATATGATTATGAGTATATCTAGTCATTTTACATACCACAAAGGCAATAGCAGTTATTCTGAAATGTATTACATACATTAAAGATCCAATTATAGTAGTATACTCATTTTTTTCTACAACTCTACACTTATTTATAAATAGTTTATCACTTGGATCAAATGTATTATTTGAATCCTTGAAACCAAGAGGATCGAATTTATTTAACATATTTTATATGTAATGAGTCTATAATAGAGAATATACTCCACTATATATAATAAATTTAATACCAAAAATAGTATCAACTATTCCTACATACTTTATTTTAAACATAGAAGATAATTAATTCTTTATCTCAATTACAACAATCATATTGGTCGCAAAAATTAACATATAATCCTCATAGAGACACAACATAACTCCATATTATTTTGTATATTTTGAATAATAGAATTTATCTATATTATTAATAGTATATCCATTTGATAAATTTATAGAATAATATTTATAATTCCATTCCTTAAATAATTTGTATGCCCATAAATATATTTAACTAGTTTACAAACTTTCTCTTTATTACCTTCTAAAACAAACCCTTCTTGTTGTTTCATGTTAGTATCTTCATTTGAGAAACTATTTAAGAAATACGTTTTAACATTCTTTTAATGGAATTAAAAATGATTAACTGAATCTAAATAAAAAAATTCTTATTGATGTAATCCTTGATACCGGAGTAAATTTATCAAAAAAATCAATACCCTCTTTAAATATGAAACCTTTAGCAAACTATATAGATTTAAAATCTTGAACTTTACCATTTGAATCATATTATTTCATGAAATCCAATTTATATCTAATATTATTTAACCATTTGTTAATCCATAATGACCCAAGTATTATTCCCCATAATGGAATCTATTTCAACATTAATTGATTTTTTCAAGAAAGAAAAATATCTAGAAGTCATAACTTCAATATGAGTATTTGGTACATCATATATATTCAATTTTGCAAGAAAAGTGTTCAAAAGATTATTATTTTGATCTCCCATGACAAGATAAACTATGGAATCATGAGAAATATGATCTGGATGTAGATTTTTCTCCTTCCTAATTGTTGTAATTTGTCTAGGTTAGAATCGAGAACCACCATTATTCTCTACTATTGTATTTGACCAAGATGATATACATGAGAGAGGTGTATAAGTAATAACTTCCTCCACATCATCATTATAAAAATTATTTTAACAAAACTATACATCCATTGATTAAAATATTATATTATCTTCCAAATCCATAATTCTATATGCTTTTCTATTTTTTTATATAAAACAAAAACACCATTAATTTCTCTAGGACCAATTTTAGTTATTTTAGGATCAGGAACTCTATAGTAAGATAAACACCCCCACACATTTTAATTAGAAATAATATGTCTTATACCTATCTAAATATTATAGGGGGATAACTTACTTTTCAGAGGGGAAATCCTATAATGAAATTTACATACAACCAATGAAGCTTTACCCCATGAATTTAATGGTAAATTAGATTTATTTATCATGAGATTTATCATTTATACTAATGTATGATTTTTACATTCATCTAATTCATTTTTCTGTGGTGTAGTAGAACTTTGATTAATTATACCATTATCGTCACAAAACTCATTAATTATTTTCATTAAGTATTCACCACCCATATATAAGAATAATACTTTTATATTTTTGTTTAATTAGTTTTCAACTTATGATATATACTTCTAAAACATATTAAAGGATTCTTCCTTTTTTCTAAGATTACATATATGTGAATATCTACAGCCTTAATCAAAAAATGTAATAAAAAATATTTTTCCTCCATGAATTAGTAAACCATTTACTTCTGAAATATCATAATGTACTAATTCTAATATATCATAATTTCATTCAAAAATATGAAAAGGCGTCATACCTATTTTAGATTCTACCAATGTTTTACTTTTATTAAATTTATTTTAAATGTTATTTAATTGTAACATCTTTATTAATTTAAATGAAATGCAATTAACATGTGTTAAATAATCATTCAATAATTTAAATGACTCAATCAAGTAAGAAGAAGCTTTAATCATATTATTAATGTATAGTTGATACATTCTATCATTTGAGTACCCTTTCCCAATAACATAACTCCCATTGACAAGATAACCTAGTCAGATTCGAATGGATCCCAAATACCCATCTTACACAGAAGGTCAACACAAACTAATTTCTTTTGATTTTTATGTACATATAACATAATAAAGCATACACTTCATCCCATAAGTAAATTCTATATCCACACCTCCTTTTCTACTAATATTGATGCAATCATTTTTTCTAGGTGTACATACTTCATGATTGTACTATCATTATATATTTTGAACATCAAACAATCATTCCACACATGAACTGTTTCTCCATAATGAAGCCAACATATCATCTTTATTAAATTTATATTGACTTCGGCTATCATTTTAAGCAAATTATATTTATTCATTATATTTGCATCATCATTATAAAATATCATTCGATAATAACATTAACTTGAAAAATGAATAGAATTTCCATAGTTAAATCATTTTTCATTCTTCCTATAAGGATTTCCATTCTTATTTAATTTCCAATTTTTATTTTATAAATGTGTGGAAATGTTTGGTCATTGCTTTCCATCAAAGATATATATCTTGGTATCAAACTACAAAGCCATACCCAAGTCTCTCAATATGGATTCTTCCTCAATGTGAATAATCTTATGAAATTGTCCCAACAAAATATCATCACTCTTTTTAATAAGTTATTTACCAAAATATTTAAACAAAGGTGGATGTTTATCTACAATTTCACTATCTTGAATGTTTCTAGTATATTAATCTTACAGGAATGTATTTTATATCTATAATAAGATGCTCATAAACATTCTACAACATCCTCTTATTGTCAACCATCAATAAGTTAAGATAATTTTAAATAATAAATTTATAGGTATTTTATTTTTTGACATTGTATGTGAGCTCGAATGCATCAAAAATATCTTGAGCAGACATTGTTTGATGAAAATATTCAAAAAGAAAATTTGATAATGTGTTGATAATTTTTCCTCGATGAAAACATGATCGTCTTCACATATATTCCACATTTCCTGAATTACCTCAACTTGGGTCACATCAACGGGTGTGACTTCATGATTTGCATCCGACTCATTAGGAATAAGAGGAATATTCAGTCTTAGAATGTTAAAAATCAAAAAAATCATTATAATAAACTTCATCTTGCCTTTCCATTGGGAGTTTATTTTCCATCAACATGGTCTAGTTGACCAATAAAATCAAACTATTAGTTTCAGTAAATATATTGAACAAAATTACAAAAACTGGATAGAAATCAAGCTACGATATACCTCAACAGTATCACAAGACACCACAAACAAACCCATCATATGATGAGTTCGAATATTAACCGGTGGATGATACTACTCGAGATTAAGAACAAATAAACCTATTTTAAATTGAGATCCAATATCGAGGACACATGAAGCACCATTGAAGAATATGATCGATGTTTAAAAACCAATCATAAACCATATAATCTTTATTTATAGTCTGTTAAGAAATAATAATCATGATCCCATGATTTTTGGAGATGAAATAATGATCAAGATCAAATTGATGGAATTGGATATTAGAAATAAAGTATAGATAAGAATCCAAAATACAAAAAAGAAAGAAGACTAACTGAATACAATATGTGAAGTTGAGATTCATTCGGATATTCCATGCTATGGTCAAGGAACTAAATGTAGATCCTTTAAATGAAGTTGGGATTGATTTAGTTTTGTGTCATAGGTTGTTTTGTTTGCAAGTTACAAATTCAAAGGAGGTGGCCTCTAATTTTAATATTGGTTTGACTACATTGATGAAGAATTATAGATATAATTTTCTTGAAGAAATTCACAAATGAAATCACCAAAAAAATAGATGAACTAGATCTACCAGACTAGATCCTCGATGCCCCTAAGGTAGAAACAACTCCACAAGTAATAAATATTGATGATTTAATTTTGGTGTTCATCAATATTGACCAAATATCTCAAAATATTGAGGTGAGTGTGATGACTCTTTCTAAATGCGGGTTGGGGATCAATATTGAAGTTGATTATGCCTGTATAAGGGTGGAGAAAGACTCAAATAAGGGTTAAGAAGGAATCATTTAATGGTGGAGAAGAAGAATCCTAATGGTTTGGTTCCCTGAAAAAGAATAAATATATATGGAAGGGGAAACCAAACATTTATAAGACCAAAAATAAAGTTTACAATGTACCCCTACCGAACCTCCCTTTCATTCTCACATGGAGATCTCAAGGATCTTAAAAACAATAAGCTCTCATGCATCGAACTGATGAATTATTGAAGCTCCCATGGCCCTCTATAAATTGGTATGGTGGGAGGTTTCATGTTTGGAACAACTAAAACCAATCCCACCTACACCCACCACAACATTAGAACTCACCCATGGGAATTCACCTAAAATTGAAAACACTCAAGGATAGAAAAATAAATGGCAGTACACATTCAGAATGTGTAGAAATAATGGTTGAAGTCGAGGTAGGTTGGATTGGTACACCACCTTTGAAATGGTGGTCTGCAGCTGGAAAAAATATCTCCATCAATTCTCCCCCACCAGCTACAATCTATTAGATCATGTTCAAAGATATAACTTCTCTTGAGAAACTACCTTTCACAAAATATTTGTTGGGTTCTCATCCATATGGATCTTCACAAGTCACAATAGTTATTGATCCATCACTTCACGTATCTAGTGATACCAAATGTCGATGTGCTTCATCTGAGAATGGTACATTGATTTCTATATCAATTCCAAATTACATTGAATATCGCAATGAAACGTATACTCCTAGATAAATACAAGATCATAGAGAAAATTTTAATCCACAATATCTCCTTTCCAGATTTTGAAGTGGCAATGTACTTTGTTTCCATCATGGATAAAGCAATGCACTTTTGAAATATTGAATACGATGATATAGATACTCATGTAAATGCATATTTGTATCCCCATATATACTTCCTACAATATGGTTCATTGGTCATATAAGCATTTATATAGCACTCCAATATATGTTCATATCCCCCATATCCCAGACATAGCTTTGAGGTACCTTTAAGATACCTAAAAATCCACTTGACTACATCTCAAGGCTACTTCTCGGGATTGGAGAGAAATCAACTCATGAATGCCACATTATGGGAATTGTCAGATTTCATACTCACCATATCGTGCATCAAGATTCAAACAATAGATGGGAATGATATCATCTTCATTTCCATAATTTATTCCATGGATTATTTGAATGAACTCTTTATCAGCATCAAATTTCCAGGAGGTGGAATTCTCAATGGTTTTTCTTTGTCCATGTTTCAATGTTTCAAAACACGTTCAACATACATCTCCTGATATATCCATAGAAACCACTAATTCTTGTACATTGATTATTTTCATACCCAAAATCTGTTCAGTTGCTCCAAAGTCCTTCATATCAAAATACATTGATAAATCCCTCTCCAACTGTCTAATCTTCAATTCAACCTTCCAAACGATCAATTTTTCATCAACATAAAGTAGAAGAGACTCAATGTTAACATCCTAAAATCACTAGATATACACACTTGTCAAACAATGTCTTTATTTAGGCATGAATCACCCATGAATTAGTCAAAATACTTGTACCACTATATGGGGTCTTGTTTGAGTTTGTACAAACTCTTCTTCAGTTTGTAAATGAGGTTTTCTTGTCCAAAAACATCAAAACCCTCAAGCTACATCATATAGATCTCCTCGAAGAGGTCACTATGAAGAAATGTTTTCATCATGTCATTCAGTTCAAGATCCAATTATATGCTAGCCACCAATCTAAAAATGACACAGATTGAATCCATCATCACTATGAGTAAAATTTTATCATCAAATTAATATTGTTTATTTTGAAAGAATCCATGACAACTAATCGAGCTTTGTGCTTGAAATCATTTTTGATGCCATCCTTCTTATGCATGAGCACCGATTTGTTCGTTAGTTCCTTTTTACCATTGGGTAGTTCCATTAAATATTATGTTTGTCTCTTTATTAAAGACTTCATAGCATTCTCCATTACATGTATCCACTTGAGTTTATTGTGATGAGGCAATGCTTCCTTGTATCCTTCTGGCTCCCCCTCATTATTCAGTATTAGGTAATCCAACTCTTAATATTTTATTGATCGAATCCTTCCTCGTAAAGATATTTAAACCAATGTGATTTTAGTTTTGAGTGGAAAAACATCACCAAGATTCTTTTGATGTTTCTCCAACAACGTGTGGAGAGGATTCAGTCTCCCCTGCACAATATCCTCCTTCACAACCTCCTTGTTCGCTACCGAAAAGTCTTCTTGCACCTACTCCACTTCATTTTATACTGGTGATGGTACATGTGTTTGATGATGAATTGATTCCAAGGAAATTTCCCTTTGAGACATTATAGGATTTTGAATGTCGTCGATCATCTGGTTCTCTTGGAATACAACATATCTTCTTCTGATCACCTTCTTATCCCTTGCATCCAAAAGCTTTTCTCCAAACTCCTCATCTACATTGAAGATGAATATTCATTGATTAGATGCCCCATTTATCTTATACCTATGCTCCTTGGATACATGTACAAATTTCAAGCATCCAAATTATCATTAAAGAGATTAAGATGGTTTTTTCCCAGACCATCGCTTTTGTTGAATCTCAAAATTCAGCGGGACTGATGGTGATCTGTTGAGGATGTAGAATTCAACTTGAATAGCTTCTCTCCAGAATGTCTTAGGGATCTTTTCCAAACACATAATGCTTCTAAACTTCTCCATAATGGTTTTGTTCAACCATTATGTAACATTGTTGTGTTGTGGAGTGTGTGGGACCATCCCTTCATGTTATATGCCTTGACTCCAACAATAGGAATCAAATTCTTTAGATGTTTAATCTCGTCCATTGTCTGAATGATGAAAATTCAGCTTACATCTAGTTTCACATGCTACTATGGTGTTGAAAAACTTGAAGTAGTCCAGTAATAGTTCCCTTATCTACAAGAAGAACACCCACACCCTTTGATATGCACCACCGATAAAGGATAGGAAATATTTGTTACCTACAAGTGAATTCACCTCCATGGGTACACATTGTAACACCCGAGACTATTATGTTATATAAATCATCAAAGTAATCTTTTTCTACACAACACTTGCTTGGATTTCTTTACAAGAAATCGCGACCTTCCTCGATAGCTTGCGTCGTATGCAATACCGAGTTTCACTAAACAATGATATGCTATTAAAATATTATTAAAACTAGCTGTTATGAATAGTAATAACCACTTTTTTGAAATTTTATAAATTTTATTTTTCAAACTGGACTTCATTTTTGGATTCGGAATATCGAAATTAGCCTAGGGTGAAATTTTTGTATTTTTCTGAAAACATTCAATTTTTTATGAATAGTGAAACCACTAAGTGGTAGTCAAAAAAAGTGAATTTTTCATAAAACTTAATTTTACCGCTTCTGTGAGTGGAATTTCAAAAATTCTAGAGACACGGTTTATTTCAGTAAGTAAAATGTGGTTCAATGAGAGGAAAATAATTTTTTGGTGAATACTAACTTTTTAATTTTTTTTACCACAGTTAAAAGTAAATAGGGTAATTAAGGGTAAAAATGATATTATTATTACCCTAAAACATGTCATAATTCTATTAGACAAGTGTTATTCGACCAAAAACAAACTTAGTAATAAAATATGACCATTTAGGCCCACATGGATTAGATTAGGACATTTATTATTAATTTATTTAAAGAAGGGTTAAAATAGTTAAAATCAAAAGTTTAATAAGTAAATCATTTTTAATATGGGGTTATACATAAGATAAATTCGACTATAAATATTAATAATAAAGATAAAAATATTTCCTACATAATGGTATTTTATTTGTAATTTTTAGACATTAAATAATTTAATTTATTTATGACACAAAGATGATGTAGTAATTATCTTATTAATAAAATATTGACATAATTGATGCTATAAACACCAAAATAAATGTAATTTGAGACTTTTTATGAATTCCACTAATTTTCTAGGATACTATGACATGTTAGTGTTGATTGAATTAACCTTTTTCGAACTAATAATTCTTTTCTGATTTTCACAAAAATAAATTACTAAATAGTGTCAAAATTGACATAAAATAGTTTTTAAAACAAATATTATATTAGTAATTATTATTTTATTCCTAAAAATATAAGGTTCGGCCACATTACTTATATAAGGTTATATATATTAATAATAAACAACTTGGGGTTCGTTTTCCTGCTTATAGTATGTTTATTATCCTTATAGTATAAGAACTTAAGAAGACACGGTGAAAGTAAAATTATTTAACTTAATGTTAAATCTAAATGATAATGTTAAAATAGGAACCTAAACTTGTCCAAATTCTATTGTATGAGAGGCCTTCGACCCATACCCACCTTATCCGCGAAATAAATCAATTTGGAGCTATTTAAAACCAAACTTTACTTTATAATAAAATAATATTTTTAGTTATTCCAAAGGTGCCCCTCTCCTCCCTTATAAAAGGGCACCTCCTCCCTCTCTTCCTCACACCACTTTGAGCCTTCAAGCTCGGCCTACCCCTACCAATTACTCCTCTACACTTCCCTAGAGGCATCCTAGAGGTACTGGTCTTCTTAAAAGACCAATATTAGTGCCCTAAATGAAGGTCTCAAAGAAGCACTTCAAAGAAGAGGTAATGTCCGTTACCGATTCTTTCATCTTTATTTATTCTTCCACTTCTTCTTCTTTAGTTGTTTCATTATGAAGTAATAACATCAGTATCAATCATATACTGATATGTTATTATAAGTATGAAACAACCATATTTCACCATCTATCCATCCTACGGAAAAAGAAATCACCACGTGTGCGTACGTACGGAATACCGTCTCCACGTCGTGGTGTAATCTATTTTCCACCACCACATTACTTGGATGGGTATAATGGTGTAAATAATGACTATATATGACTATTATAAATTAATACTGACTATTAAATTGTATACATACACTCCAATACAATTCCACGATCATAGGAACGATAACATCACTCGTGCGTACGTACGGAATACCGTCTCCATGATTTGATGCAACTCGTTCTACATGATCTTCATTTAATAATGATTATATAAATTAATTGAATGAATGAATATGATATATATTACACTAATAACATTCTGTAAATGAGGTATATATAACCTAAAGAAAAGAATAAGAATTTATTCGACAAGACACGCATAAGAACAAAAAGTTATAAACACCCGAATAACAAGTAGCAATGAAATATTACTACTAGGAAGCTAAGAATATGACCATATATGATATCATAAAAATAAGTATGATTCTGGAATATGACAATAACATTATTTAAATCATTATACAGGAGGTTCGGACACTTACAAAGCAAATCGGACCTAAGGTAAGGGAAATATCACAATCTTATTTTTATCCGATATTGTTTATACTTTGGTATTTACTGGGGTGTATTTTATCATCCACATCCATGTTTCCTAAATATTTAATATTATTTTCATCCACCTAAAATTGTTTAAATCCAGTTTTTACCCTTTGGTTAGTTTATAGTAAATTATATGAAAGGAATCTTTTATCGTTTTTCCTACGAGGTAGTTTTTGACTTTTCTGAAAAAAGTACGAGAAGAATGTTTTTTTAACTTATACGAAATGAATGGATTTTTAAAATATTATTTCCAAGAAGTTTCCTTTATAAGTTTTCAAGTTTATTTTTAATCAACTTATTTTATTTTAAAATTTTATGACATGTTAAGAAAGGAAAAAAAATTAAAGTAAAAAGGATATTTTCCTCAAGAATGAAGTTCAAGTGTTTTATCAAAATTATTTTCCATATAAGATAATATAGGGTTATGTTTCTATCCCTATTGTTACATTTATTTGATTATGTTGTGATGAAATTATTTTTATGAATTCCTTTATCTTATATGAATTGTTTCATGATGTCATGTTGCTTAAGAATTCCATTTTTATTACATGGGTTATGCAATGATGTATGATTTATGATTTTGTGGCACACATAAGAATGGTATCATTATGAGATGGGTGAGACCTATATCTCCCTCCAATGAATTGGGTAATGATTTTATATCTCATGAGATAGACATGGCTGGAACGGTAGGTTATACCGCTTCACTGAAACAGGACTGAAAAGAGGGTGACTCGGTTCAGAAATGGACTTTGTCCACTAAGATAGTCTTGGCAATGAGTCTTGACTAATAAGAAATGATTATATATGATTATGTGTGTATGCCATAAAGTTTAATGTTTTATTTTATTATTATTGTGATAAAATTTCACTGCCATGATTTATCCCATGTTTTGAAATTATGATCTCTTTTGCAGGTTATGATTTCCAAAAGTTATGTGCTTATGTATATGATGTGATTGATATTTCTTTTGTTTACCCTTACTGAGCATTTGAGCTCATCCTTTTGTATGTTTTCTTTCCCCAGGTCAGGAAGAAGGTTATTAAGTAAGATATGCCAAAAGGGACTATAGATATGATGAAATAAATGGGAGACAGTGTAGATGTTTTATGAACCAGTTGTTTATGTTTCCCAGTTTCTAAAGACACTATACCTATATAGTCCTTTCGTGATTTTGTTATATGTTGTAACAAGTATGCTTCAATTTTGAAGTATTAACAATGTATGTAAAGTATGGGTCGTTATAGTTGGTATCAAAGGAATGGTATAGTCAACCTTTGGAAACTAGGATGTGAAACCCTTAGTAAGAACCCTAAGGATAAGTCTAAGCATAGAACACAATCTTAGCGTTTTAGAAATGACCATGAATGACCTAGGATAAGACCTTAAGTGTGAAATATTATTCTTGATTATGTGGTTTTCCTATTATAATTAGTGTTGATCACACTATTCATCTTGGTTTTAGTCAATGACTGGAACCTGAAGGAATCGTGTTAATGCGGAATGCGACGGGCAATGCAATGATTGTCCCCCTGAGCAACCAAACGTTATGGGAGATGGAATGAAAAATCTTGTAGCCATTCTCACACAACTTTCTCAAGCTATGAATCATGCAGGACTTCCAAACGAGCAAAGGAAGGAGCAACATTCTGTTGAATCCTTCATGAGGCAGCGTCCACCTTCTTTCAGCGGGTCTATAGATCCATTAGTTGCTGAACAATGGATTAGTACTACTGAAAAAATATTTTCAGTTATTCAATGTTCTGAACATGATAAAGTCATCTTAGCAGTGTATCGTTTGGAAGGTGATGCTGATCAATGGTGGAATCTTATAAAGAATACGAGGAAAAGGGATAAAATTGAGTCCATGGAATGGGACGAGTTCAAGAACTTATTTTTCAATAAGTACTTCCCTCGTATTCTCCAAACAAAGATAGAGAAATAGTTTCTTGAACTGAAGCAAAAGTATGATGAATCTGTTGGTACCTATGAAGAAAATTTTACAAGACTTTCAAGGTATGATTCTGGTATTATTATCCAACCTGAGAGTAAGATCGATCAATTCTTTAGTGGATTAAAACCAAGTCTTCGATGGACCTTATCCATAAGGGACTTCAATAGCTACGAGGAAATCGTTCGTTGTGCTCTCAAAGTTGAGATGGAGATTAGAGTAACTCATCAGTCATATGGGTTTGATAAGAAGAGGAAAATGGAATTCAAAGGAAAATCTAAAGAGCACACTGAAAAGAAGATGAGCTTTCCCTTATGCTCAATGTGTGGAAAGAAACATGGAGGGAGTTGTCTTAAAGGGACAAGTAAATGTTTCAAATGTTGAAAGGAATTTCATCGGGCATTTGAATGCCGTAATGATGGGAAGAAGATGTCTAATGATTCAAACAAAGGAAGGGATGCACAGAATGAACCTACTACACTTCAATGTTTCAAGTGCAAGGAGATGGGGAATTATGCCAATCAATGCCCAAATCCAAGGGTTGATTATGATGGTCGATGTCAAATGACTCTTAAGGCTAAAGACAAAGGAATGTCACATGCAATTTCTATCAGCGATGTGGAGTATGATAAAGATGTGGTGAAAGGTACACTTACCATCCACTCTAAAGTAGAAAATGTTTTATTTGTTTTTGGATCCACCCACTCCTTTATTTCTAAAGAATTTTCTAAGGGTATCACTGTATTACATCAACAATTAGATGTTGAGTTAGCTGTGACAACACCTAATGGCACAACAATCGCATCAAAAGTTTATAATTATTCTCCGATCGATGTTTGTGGGAAAGTGCTTCCTGAAAATCTTGTGATCCTTCCTATAGTGGAATTTGATGTGATTCTTGGTATTGATTGGCTTTCTTTATATGGATCTCATATCAATTGCCAAAGAAGGGAAGTCACATTTCATATTCCAGATCAATCTATGATCGTCTATCGATGCAAGGATGAACATAACCTTCCAGTGGAAATTTCTTCCATCTTATGGGTCTTGATTCCACTAAATGAAGGATATTTATCTCAAATGGTTGGTGAGGAACTCACGATTAATAATATTCCCATTGTACGGGAGTTTGATGATGTCTTTCCGGAGGAATTATCGGGTCTTCCACCAATTCGTGAAGTGGAGTTCTCAATAGAACTCGTACCGGGTGCTTTGCCTATTTCAAAGACACCTTATAGAATGGCCCCAATTGAGTTGCAGGAATTGAAGAAGCAACTCCAAGAGAATCTTGATAAGGGATTCATACGCCCTAGTTCTTCACCTTGGAAAGCACCTGTTCTATTTGTTAAGATGATTGATGGATCAATGAGACTCTGCATTGATTATCGAGAACTTAACAAGATCACTATCAAGAACAAATATCCTCTCCCATGCATTGATGACTTATTTGACCAACTACGCGGAGCTCAATACTTTTCCAAGATTGATCTTTGTTCAGGGTATCATCAATTAAGGGTTAAAAGGGAGGATATACCAAAGACGGCTTTCCGTACAAGGTATGGACACTATGAATTTATAGTGATGCCATTTGGTCTTACTAATGCCCCTGCTATCTTCATTGATCTGATGAATAAAGTCTTTAGAAACTATCTTGATCAATTTGTGGTAGTCTTTATATACTGTATTCTTGTCTATTCAAAGAGCAAGTAAGAACATGAAGATCACTTGAGAATTATATTAAAGACCCTTAGAAAGGAGAAGCTTTATGCCAAATTTACCAAGTGTGATTTTTGGCATCAAAAAGTTTCATCTTTCGGTCACATAATCTCAAAAGAGGGGATATCTGTGGATCCAGCAAAAACAGAGGTTATCGAAAGATGGTCGAGACCAACAACAGTGACTGAGATCCGAAGTTTTCTTGGTTTGGCTGGATATTATCGACGTTTTGTGAAAGATTTTTCACAATTATCTAATCCACTCACCAAGTTGACTCGGAATGGAGTTAAGTTCGTTTGGACGGAGGAATGTGAAGAGAATTTCAAGGAGTTGAAAAGAAGGTTATCCAGTGCACCTGTGCTCACACTACCTTGTAGTGGAGAAATGTTTGTGATCTACAGTGATGCATCCAAGAAGGGATTGGGGTGTGTTCTTATGCAAAATAAAATCATGATAGCTTATGCCTCACGACAGTTGAAAATACATGAGCAAAATTACCCAACACATGATTCGGAGTTAGCTGCGGTAATCTTTGCATTAAAGATTTGGAGGTATTATCTTTATGGAGAAAGGTGTGACATTTATACTCATCATAAAAGTTTAAATTATATTTTCACACAAAAGGAGCTGAATATGCGCCAAAGAAGATGGTTGGAGATGATTAAGGATTATGACTGCTCAATCCATTACCACCCTGGGAAATCAAACATGGTGGCAGATGCATTAAGTCGACAAGACCATGCTAGTTTATCCATGATGAGGATCACAAAAGATCCAATATTTATGGATTTACAATGGATGGATCTTGTAATTATAATGAAAGGGGAAAAATCGTATCTTTCTCAAATGAATGTTCAACCATCTATACATGTGAAGATTAAAGAGGCATAGAAAGAAGATTTCGAGTTACAAAAGAAGGTGAGAAATGTTCCTGAATTCAACCTTGATTGTGATGGGATAATAAAGTTCAGGAATCAGGTTTGTGTTCCTCCCATCCCTGAATTAAAGAAGGAGCTGCTGGATGAGGCTCATAGTTCTTCATTCTCTATTCATCCTGGAAGCACAAAGATGTATAGGGACCTGAAAGAGTACTTCTGGTGGGATGGCATGAAAAGAGATGTTGCTGAATATGTCTCTCGATGCTTGGTTTGTCAGCAAGTTAAAGCTGAGAGACAGAAGTCTAAGGGGATGTTACAACCATTACCCATACCTGAATGGAAATTGGAAAACATCACTATGGACTTTGTCACAGGACTTCCTAAAACATCCAAAGGCAATAATGCTATCTGGGTCATAGTTGACCGTCTTACAAAGTCTGCACACTTCATTTCTATTAGAGAGTATTTCTCTTCGGATCATCTTGCCATGATATATGTAAAGGAAGTGGTAATATTGCATGGAGTACCACTTTCTATTATATCTGATCGGGATCTGAGGTTTACCTGAAAGTTCTGGCGAACTCTTCAGCATAATCTGGATACAGAGTTATGTTTCAGCACTGCTTATCATCCTTAGACAGACGATCAGTCTGAGAGAACAATTCAAAACCTAGAAGATATGTTGAGAGCTTGATCTATGGATTTCAAAGGTGGTTGGGATCAACAACTACCTTTGGTGGAATTTTCTTATAATAATAGCTTTTACTCCAGTATTCAGATGGCTCCTTATGAAGCTCTCTATGGAAAGAAATGCAGGACTCCAACTTGCTGGGATGAAGTTGGGGAAAGAAAGCTTTTAGGACCTGATCTCGCTGATAAAATGGCAGAAAAGGTCAGATCTATTCAACAACACATAAGAGCAGCTCAGAGTCGATAGAAAAGTTATACCGACAACCGAAGAAAAGACCTAGAGTTTGATGTGGGTGATAAAGTTTTCTTACGAATATCTCCCTGGAAGAGGGTTATGAGATTTGGAAAGAAGGGGAAGTTGAGCCCTAGATATATCGGTCCTTTCGAAATACTGGACCGTGTTGTGAAGGTAGCTTACCGATTGGTGCTTCCACCGAATCTCTCTCAAGCTCACGATGTGTTCCATGTATCTCTCCTAAGAAAGTACATACCTGATCCTTCACATGTACTCAGCTCAAAAGTTGTACCGATGGAGCAAGATCTTTCTTATGAAGAACAACCGATAGATATTCTGGATCGTAGCGAAAAAGTCCTACGAAACAAGACCACTCGATTGGTGAAAGTTTTATGGAGGAACCACCAATTAGAAGGAGCTACATGGGAGCTTGAGGATATGATGAGGGAGAGGTATCCTCATCTGTTTGTTACAAAGTGATGAATTTCGAGGGCGAAATTCATTTTAAGGGGGGGGGGGGTAGAATGTAACACCCGAGACTTTTATGTTATATAAATCATCAAATGAATCTTTTTCTACACAACACTTTCTTGGCTTGATTTACACGAAATCACGACCTTCCTCGATAGCTTGCGTCGTACGCAATACCAAGTTTCACTAAACAATGATATGCTATTAAAATATTATTAAAACTAGCCGTTATGAATAGTAATAACCACTTTTTGAAATTTTATAAATTTTATTTTTCAAACTGGACTTCAATTTTGGATTCGTAATATCGAAATTAGCCTAGGGTGAAATTTTGGTATTTTTCTGAAAACATTCAATTTTTGATGAATAGTAAAAACCACAAAGTGGTAGTTAAAAAACTGAATTTTTCATAAAACATAATTTTACAGCTTCTGTGAGTGGAATTTCAAAAATCCAAGAGACACAGTTGATGTCAGTAAGTAAAATGTGGTTCATTGAGAGGAAAATAATTTTTTGGTGAATAGTAAGTTTTTACTTTTTTTTACCACGTTTAAAAGTAAATAGGGTAATTAAGGGTAAAGATGATATTATAATTATCCTAACACATGTCCTAATTCTACTGTCCAAGTGTAATTTGACCATAAACAAACTTAGGAATAAAATGTGACCATTTAGGCCCACTTGGATTAGATTAGGACATTTATTATTAATTTATTTAAAGAAGGGTTAAAATAGTTAAAATCAAAAGTTTAATAAGTAAATTATTTTTAATATGGGGTTATATATAAGATAAATTAGACTATAAATATTCATTAGAAAGAAAAAACTATTTCCTAAATAATGGTATTTTATTTGTAATTTTTAGACATTAAATAATTTTTTTTTTATGACACAAAGATGATGCAGTAATTAGCTTATTAATGAAATATTGACATAATTGATGTTATAAACACCAAAATAAATGTAATTTGAGACTTTTTATGAATTCCACTAATTTTCTAGGATAATATGACATGTTAGTGTTGATTTAATTAACTTTTTTCGAACTAATCATTCTGTTACGATTTTCACAAAAATCAATTACTAAATAGTGTCAAAATTGACATAAAATAGTTTTTAAAACAAATATTATATTAGTAATTGTTATTTTATTCCTAAAAATATAAGGTTCTGCCAAATGACTTAGATAAGGTTATATATATTAGTAATAAACATCTTGGGGTTCGTTTGGCTTCTTATAGTAAGTTTATTAACCTTATAGTATAAGAACATAAGAAGATACGATAAAAGTAAAATTATTTAACTTAATGTTAAATCTAAATGATAAGGTTAAAATAGGAACCTAAACTTGTCTAAATTCTATTTGATGAGATTATTTCGACCCATCCTTACCTTATCCTCGAAATAAATCAATTTGGAGCTATTTAAAACCGAACTTGAATTTTTAATAAAATAATATTTTTAGTTATTCCAAAGGTGCCCCTCTCCTCCCTTATAAAAGGGCACCTCCTCCCTCTCTTCCTCACACCACATTGAACCTTCAAGCTCAGCCAACCCCTGAAAATTTCTCCTCTCCACTTCCCTAGAGAAATCCTAGAGGTCCTGGTCTTCTTTAAAGGCCAATTTTAGTGCCCCAAAAGAAGGTCTCAAAGAAGCACTTCAAAGAAGAGGTAATGTCTGTTACCGATTCTTTCATCATTATTTCTACTTCCACTTCTTCTTCATTAGTTGTTTCATTATGAAGTAATAACATCAGTATCACTAATATACTGATATGTTATTATAAGTATGAAACAACCCTATTTCACCATCTATCCATCCTACGGAAAAAGAAATCACCGCGCGTGCGTACGTACGGAATACCGTCTCCACGCCGTGGTGTAATCTATTTTCCACCACCACCTTACTTGGAAGGGTATAATTGTGTAAATAATGACTATATATGACTATTAAAAATTAATACTGATTCTGAAATAGTATACATATACTCCAATACAATTCCACGATCATAGGAACGATATCATCACTCGTGCGTACGTATGGAATACCGTCTCCACGATGTGATGCGACTCGTTCTACATGATCTTCATTTCATAATGATTATATAAATAAATTTAATGAATGAATATGATATATATTACAATAATACCATTCTGGAAATGAGGTATCTATAACCTAAAGAGAATAATAAGAATTTATTTGACAAGACACGCATAAGAACAAAAAGTTATAAACACCCGAATAACAAGTAGCAATGAAATATTACTACTTGGAAGCTAAGAATATGACCATATATGATATCATAAATATAATTACGATTCTGGAATAAGTCAATAACATTATTTAAATCATTATACAGCAGGTTCGGACACTTACAAATCAAATCGGACCTAAGGTAAGGGAAATATCACAATCTCATTTTTATCCAAGATTGTTTATACTTTGGTATTTACTGGGGTGTATTTTATCATCCAATCCATGTTTCCTAAATATGTAATATTATTTACATACACCTACAATTGTTTAAATCCATTTTTACCCTTTTGTTAGTTTATAGTAAATGATATGAAAGGAATCTTTTATCGTTTTTCGTACGAGGTAGTTTTTGACTTTTCCGACAAAAGTACGAGAAGAATGTTTTTTTTAACTTATACGGAATGAATGGATTTTTAAAATATTATTTCCAAGAAGATTCCTTTACAAGTTTACAAGTTTGTTTTTAATCAACTTCTTTTAGTTTAAAATTGTATGACATTTTAAGAAAGGAAAAGGGGTTTTAAAGTAAAAAGGATATTTTCCTCAAGAATGAAGTTCAAGTGTTTTATCAAAATTATTTTCCAGCTAATATAATCTAGGGTTCTGTTTCTATCCCAATTGTTACATTGATTTGATTATGTTGTGATGGATTTATTTTTATGAATTCCTTTATCTTATATGAATTGTTTTATGAGGTCATGTTGCTTAAGAATCCCATTTTTATTACATGGGTTATGCAATGATGTATGATTTATGATTTTGTGGCACACATAAGAATGGTATCATTATGAGATGGGTGGGACCTATATCTCCCTCCAATGAATTGGGTAAAGATTTTATATCTCATGAGATAGAAATGGCTGGAACGGTAGGTTATACCGGTTCAGTGAAACAAGACTGAAACGAGGGTGACTCAGTTCAGAAATGGACTTTGTCCACTAAGATAGTCTTGGAAATGAGTCTTGACTAATAAGAAATGATTCTCTATGATTATGTGTGTATGCCAAAAAGTTTCATGTTTTAAGTTATGATTATTGTGATTACATTTCACTGTCATGAATTATCCCATGTTATGAAATTATGATCTCTTTTGCAGGTTAAGATTTCCAAAAGTTATGTGCTTATGTATATGATGTGATTGATATTTCATTTGTTTACCCTTACTGAGCATTTGAGCTCACCCTTTTGTATGTTTTTTCTTTCCCCGGGTCAGGAAGAAGATTATTATGTAGGATATGCCAAAAGGGACTATAGATATGATTAAATAAATAGGAGATAGTTTAGACGTTTTATGAACCAGTTGTTTATGTTTCCCAGTTTCTAAAGACACTATACCTATACGGTCCTTTCGTGGTTTTGTTATATGTTGTAATACATATGCTTCAATTTTGAAGTATTAACAATGTATGTAATGTATGGGTCATTATACACATACATCAAAGTGCTTCAGATCCAGCAACTATAATATCCATGATAAGGTATTATTGAATGAGACTCTATGATACTACCCATACAAGTAGTATTTATAAATATCAAGTGATGCATCCATGTTGATACAGATGTACTTCTTCTTTGTCATGGTATATAACCCTTTTTCACTCACGTGGTTGCATCTCTTATGCCACATATTGGATGACGTATCTCCTCCCACCATGTTGAGGCTGTCTTCACATATATTCACATGAGTTTTGTACAACGTACCACATATGGGTCCTCGAGTGATAATGATGTCCCATTTTGTAATCTTCCATGATCCATTACTAATGATGTTTTCATATCTGTTTCGATAAATGGCTATACCAGATAGTAAGTTGAATCAAAGTCTTGGATCATGTTGAACATCCTTCAGGGTGACTATGTATCCAACATTCTTCTTAACATGGATATCACCAATTCCAAAAATATCCTTTGAACTACTATTTCCCATATAGACTACACCAATGTCACTAGCTTGATATGTCAATAAATACTGACGATGTGGATAAATGTGTTACGATGCTACAATGTCAACCACCCATTCTATGTCGTTTCCTGATGAATGAAGGCATGACTCTTCTATGTCATTGGAAAAAGTAAATACACTCTAGTGATTATTACATGTGCATCTCCATTTCTTCATTGTTGGTTGCTACTTTGGGACATTTCTTTTAGAAACTTTTGGAAATTATTCCTCACGTGTACCTCCATGCCACAATGGTAGAATTTGTATACTGACATCCATCCATCTATGGACCTTCCTCTACTTTTTAATTTTACTCTGGTTCCTTCCCCGCAACCTCATCCTTGTTTTCTCCCTCACTTCTTTAGGACAATATCTTGCGTCTGTTTGTAACTTTCATCCTTCCTTCGGGCCTCATCATAGAACAATTCATCCTTTACCATTAACATGATATGTTTTCCTTTTGTCACCATGTTATTGAGTGATACAGAATGTGTATCCCAGATTTTGCGTAGTTTTTAGATAATGGGTTTCACCATATCATCATCATTCAGAGTTTTAACTATAGCTACTAATTAGTTCATCAGTCTTTGAAACTCGTTGGTGTTCTCGACTTTACTGATTCCACTTTATAGTCAATGATTGTTAAATAATTTCAAAAAGAGGACATTAGTAAATGTGGTATATAAATAGTATTTATTTTCCAACTTCAGCTAAATTTCATACCTTCCAGTATCTTTTGAAATATGGTGGTAGATGTTGTGATTAATCCATTGGCAGAATTGACCGATCATCTTCTTGTCCATAATCTTCCACTTTTCTTCATTAGTGTAATTTGGGTTGACTACCTTGTTCTCAATGGTGTTATAGAGATCATTCAAATTACATATATATTCAATTAAATCCATCTAAATGGATTAGTTCAAAGAAGTAAACATGTTCATCCCTCTACAAGAAGGTCCCTCAATTGAATTATAATTTTTTAAAACATGGTGAAGAATCTAGAAAAATAGAGCTAATTGTAGTGTCTGGAATGGTTTAAAATGGTGGAATTGTCTCCCAAATTGTTGAAATCGAACACCAATTGATAAAGATTTGACCAAATCAATGTCAACATTCGAGATCATCTGATGATTTGGAAATGATGTAGCAATGATGTGGAACACCCGGGCAGGTGAATGCAACATTTCAAAAAAGTTGGCAGTGCAGCAATAGTACCTTCTTTTCTATTTGGGGGTTTCTGTAGGACCCAAAGTTTAACCAAACTTTTAATGACCCTAGGAAGCTTGTTTTAGATCTATTTATAATTCCATTTGTGTAGTTAGAATAGTCTAACAATGATCTTTTAGAATCTACCTTCAAATCAGGATTATGAGAAACATGAATTTTCTGATCCCTGGAAAATTTCTAATTCTCACCATCATTTCACTAGAAATGGTTGTAATACCAATTCACCTGGCTCTCTGACCATGTAGAGAGATAAATGGAAGAGGAAAGTGGAATTGTTTTACACCAAAAACATTTCTTACAATGTACCCCTCCCAGACCACCCTTTCATTATCACATGGTTCTATCAAGTCTCTTAAGAAACAATGAAGCTTTATTTCATCAAACTGATAAATTTTTTAATTTCTCTTATACCTCCTTAAATAGTTACGGTGGGAGGTGTCAAATTTGACATAAATCCCACTAATCCCACCTACTCCCACCAAAACATTGGACTTCAACCATGGGAATCCACCTACCATTAAAAACTCTCATGGTTGTCAAAATACAAGTCAATAAACATGAAAAATGTGTAGCAACAAAGTTGGAAGTCGATGTGGGTGAGGTGGGTGCACTACCTTTGAAATGGTGGTGTGTATCTGAAAAAAATATCTCCATCACATAAGGGTGGAGATGGGACAGTTGTGTAAGGATCATTTCATATGTACAAGGGTTTATGAACCCACATAAAGGGAATTATATAGCTTATTTATATAGGGGTAGCATCTCATATGATGAAGGAATTGTATAAATGATCGACAGAGTTATATAAGGGCAGCGTCACCGAGGATGAAGGGCTCGTGTAAGGTTGATTGAAGGAAATTTAAGGGTCATGATTTATTTTATAATGGTACAAATTCATTCTAATGAGTGTTCAAAAGGGTATTTCATGTGATCTTGATATATGTTAAATCCTAGTATAAAATTTATGTTTATATGTGACATAAAATGTGGATATGTGAAAATATGAAATAGGAGAAGCTCATAATTTCTCATAGAATGCACTAAGAATATTTGACCTTTTAGGAGCTTGTATAGAGCTATGGAATCATTTGTACTGACCACATTAGTTTTAAAAGGACCCATGATCATGAGTGAACATGTATTTAGGAGTGTTAATTTAGACTCATGATGAAGAAAATGTATAGGAACAACCTTGCCAGGTAAAGGCTATTGAGGTAATTCCTAAGCTCTTTCTTTTGATCTGGCTGTGAAGAATGGAAATATGTATAATAAATAATAGAGAATATTCTAGAGACAAAGAGGGCCTTATATAGGGAGTAAGAAGATATAATTTTTCACTGTCTTCCCCAATTCACATCATCTATCTCCATTCCACATCTGATCACTATTCCATCAGTGGGATCAACGATAATCCATAAAGCACATTAAAAAGTTGGGACCTAAACTGGAGTCTAGATCACACTTGATACAGAAGGGAAATTTATTTTGAGTTGTAGGAAGAGGTTGATCAAACCAATGGAGATTCTTCTCCTTTTATTGTTTGTAGTTTCACTATACAGAGTTTTTTTTAATGAATTTTAACACTATAAAAAATACCATTAATAAAGATAAAAATGACCTTTATCAGTGCTAGAAAATCATTAACTACCCAAGAATGATTAAAATCAATAGTCCCTTATCAGTTATTGAAAATCACTGATAAAGGACCCCATTTATAAAAACTTTTATTTAGTGATGGTAAAGGACCCCTTTATATGTGCATTTAATAGAACTAATAAAGTATCCCTTTATAATAAAATTTAATTGCAAAGATAAACGGGTTAAGTACAGCACCAGAAACTATTAAGATCAAATACCAACACTGAAATTAAATGAAATAAAATAGACAGTATAAATACATGAAAAAAAGAGTATATTATTGACATTTAAAACATTGTATTATATAATTATATGAGTAAGTACAAATTAATAGTTACATAGAATAAAATAAATAATCTTTTTTCATTTGCCCCATACCCCAACTCATGCTATTACCGAACAAACCACCCCTGATCAATCAAAATAATTCCCCAATATATGGAAAAATTTCTATGTTAATAATAATATAAGTAAGTAAATGAAATAAAAATTGTTAATTTTAAATTAAACTTTGTGTCATACCAGAAATATTTTGTATAGGATTGAGTTTTGGTTGATTCTTGAATGTCACACCATTTCTTCTTCATCTTCAAGAATTTTCTCTTGAAAATAATCTGAATATGTCTAAAAAATGATAAGTAAATAAATTAATTAATATCTGATATAATTATGAAAAAACAATCTAGGCTCATTTTCACGATTTTGGTGATGTGGTGCGTGTTTTTAAGTAAAATGACACTTATTTATTGAAATGATGCACTTGGAGTCTTACCAGTTACAACATATGTCAGATTTAGGTGTAGCCGATTCCTACAAATACAAAATGACTTATTTATATTTTTTCAAAAGTATTCAAACAATCTTAATGCATTTTCTGAGTTTAGAGTATATCAATTTTATTTTTTACTAAAAGGTCATTTTAAACTACAAACACATACATTGAGTCATATCAGTCAAATAATATATTGGTTTTATGTGAGACTAATTACTAAAAATTAAATTTGAATAATTAATAATTTTCATAAATCGTAAAGACAATCAGATATCATTTAATCATCTTTCAATTTGTGACACTTTTTGAACTAAAATTTCAATTTTAAATTGATAACGAACACGGCGAGTCATACCAAGAACATCATGTTTCTGATTGCAGTGATATTGATTCCTAATAATCAAAAATTAATTATGTATATTTAATATAATGTATAAAAACAATTCAAATTTTATCTCTCGGTTTTGAGAATGTCAATTTCTTTTACTAAATTGAATGTCAATTTTAAATAAAAAGTTGTACTTGGAGTCATACTGGTAACACTATTCATCGGATTGTGGTGAAGATGATTTCTATAGGTTCTAAATTACTTCTAGATAGTTTTCATGATGTATTAAAATAATATTAATTTGTTTTCTTGTTTCTGAGTACATCACAAATCTTTTTTACTAAAATTTCATTTGAATTTAGAAATATGAACTTTGAGTCACACTTGCCCCATAGTGTATCGGTATGGCTTGAGTCTAATTCAGTCATTTCAAAAATTAATTATGAATCATTTTATTAAATCATCAAGAAATTCTAAACATGTTTTCTCTATTTTTAGTGAGTGAAACTTCTTAAACTAAAATATTAAATTTAAACTGATAGTGGACACTTTGAGTCATATTGGTTACATCATGTATTAGATTAAGGTAAATATAGTTTCTACTTGTCAAAAATTACTTATAGATCATTTTAATAAAGTAAAAAACAATAAAAATGTGTCTACTTTGTTTTCAATATGCCAGTTTTATTTTTAGCTAAAAATAATTTCAATTTTAAAGAAATAGACACACATAGAATCATATTAGTCAAACCGTGTGTCAGATTGAGGTGAGTTTTATTCCTATACATCCCAGTGACTTATGGATAATATTACAAAATTATCATAACAATTCTAGTTAACATTATTGGTTTTAGTATACCACATTTCCTTTTTTACTAAAAAAAAATTTTTACCTAGAAACACACACTTTGAGTCATGATGGTCACATTGTGTGTCAGTTTGATGTGTGACCGATTCCTACATGTCAAGCATTAATTATGAAAAAAATTAATAAATTACCAAGGAAATACAACTTTGTTTTCTTATTTTTTTAGTTAATGAAACTATTTCATCTAAAATGACAATTTTAAAATGATAACAGACACATTGACTCATATCAGCCACATCATATATTAGATTGAGGTGAGACAGATTCATACACATCAAAAATGAATTATTTATCAATTTCATAATGTATAAAAACAATATGAATGTGTTTTATTATTTTTTAGTATGTAAAGTGATTTTTATGAAAAAAATTAATTTCAATTTAAAATAAAATGATGCACCTCTATTCATATAGGTCACACTGTGCCTCAGATTGAGGTTTGCATGATTCCTAAATGACTTAAATGACTTATGGGTAGATTTCATAAAGTATAAAAAATCTAATGTGTTTTCTTGTATTTTAGTGAATCACTTATATTTTTACTATAATTAGATTTCAAATTGGAAACGGGCACTTGGAGTTATACCGGTCACATCTTGTGTCAGTTTGATGTGAGATTGATTACTACACGTCAAAAATGAGTTATGAATCATTTTCATAAAATATCAAGGAAATATATGTGTGTTTTATTATTTTTCATAGAGTCAATATTTTTGTACTAAAAAGTAAAATTTGAATTGAAAATAGTTATTTTACATCATACTGAGAACATAGTGTATCATATTGAGGTGTGGCTGATTCCTACACATCAAAAATGAATTATGGATCGTTTTCATAAAGTATGAAAAGAATCTGAATCCTTTTTATTCATTCTTATTATATCAATTGTATTCATTACTAAAATTAATGTCAATTTTAAATAAAATTATTTACTTTGAGTCATTCTGGTCACACAATGTATATGATTAGGTGTGGAATATTCCTACACATCCCAAATTACTTATGGATTTTTACAATGCTTTTTATTTACTTTATTTTTTGAACTTCAAAAAAATCATATTTAGTCGACGTTCTTAGCTAAAAACACTTTCTTGTTGTGCTAACATATTATGGTTTAATAGGCACAATATTTTCCTCTACTCTTATAATTTTTAATAAGGACAATGTTTTTTCAGATAATGACATCGTCTCAATGGGAAATGTTTACAGTTTAAAAAATGATGATAATGTAAATAATTGTAGCATTGGAAGAAATGAAAATGTTATCTCTTTTGTTTCTATTTTAATATAGTTGAAAATAAAATATGGCTTCAAAAAAGATCTGAGAAACTAACTAAATAATTATTATGTAAAAATGATAGGTAAATTAAATTAAAAATATTAGATAAAATGATTAAAAAATTAATTAAATTAGTAGTAGGAATTCAAAAAAAATTAATGTTTATATATATTCTTGAACCATTTCCTTATTTCCATTATCTTAGTTGTAGCATAGAAGTGTGATCTCTTAGGAGGATCGTAATTTTTAAACAAACCACCCCAACCCAAAAAAAAGAATCCACCTATATAAGAAAAAAATTATTATGTGAGTAATACTAAAAAAAATAAAGTAATCATCAATATAAAATAAAACATTAATTCTATTATAACAACCAAACTCTTTATTTAATATTTAAACATGATTTATTGCATAAACATGCATAAAATGCAACTCATAAGATCAAGAGGTCTAGTTTCTTTAGAGCATGAAAACATTACATAAAAATTTCAAAAAAGAAATTCCCATCTTTATTGAAAACATATTTTACATGACCACACCATTATGTTGTACTAATCAATTCCCAGGATAACCTGAGGACATACATTTGAAAAAGGTTATCTATAAAGCCTAGTAAGGGAATAAACATGGAATAATATGAAGAATAAAAAAACTATTAGGAAATAGGCATATCATTGGAGAAAAGAGAAAAATAAACATAATGGAATGATAAACATGATTATCATAATATGTAAATGTTAAAACAACATAAAAAAATGCATCATTAACATAAAGGAATCATGTAAACACCTGTCCCAACATGGTGGAAAAATTACTATAAATGAATTAGGTAAACCCCTATCCCAACATGTCATATTAGGATATAAAAAAATACCCAATGCATTGAATCTCTATCAGGGTGCACCCTTCATAATGATTTCAATATCATACTTAAGTGTGACACATAGATCATATAATATTTATTCATTAAACATCAACATATAAACCATGATAAAGGAATGGGGAATTCATACATGTCAGTAAACATTCTAATTTGTTTTTTCAAAATGGTGAGTAACCATGAAAGTGGAATGGGTATAATATTTATTAAATGATGATTTTTTATGGAAAATCGAGGTGTAATTTTGGAAGCATAACGTCGTCATATGGATTTTCATAATTTTTTTGATGAGAGTGAAAGGGGTCTCTCGTCATTTATACATGGGATGGAATGTAAGGGAATCATGGAACATAATATCCCAACTTGTGATATGGAATATACATGCCTATTATAAATTAAATGCTTGAATGGAAATGATAAGAGAAAAATCCCTTAAGGAATTTCGGAATTGTAATGGGTGGGTTTAAAGGGAAAAAATGGGGTTAATGGGTGTGAAAAGAAGATATCATCATGTCTTAATAAAATGTATAATAATGTGGTAAGTAATAACATATACAAACTCAATAAAATGGAAATTAAAAGTCCTAACATCAGACATCTGCTTGAAGAAAAAGGAGAAATGGAGATCCTGAACATGGATGTGTGATCCCAAAGGATTGGGGGAGGATTCCTGGGGGAAGCCTTGGGAGGACTATAGGGTCTATTAAGAATGGTTTGTTCAAGATTCAAAGATCATTAGTGAAGAGAAATGGGTGCTTAGATGGGTTTATATAGGAAATGTGGGGGGATTCGTTATTTTCTTTGGTTTTGGAAAATAAACACTAAAAAATTCAAAACCAAAAACCATTCCATGGTTTTTTCCAAGGGTTTCTAGAAACGGAGTCGTTATAAATTATTTTCTTATTCTAAGGGGAGAATATATTAAAATATTTCACTTTCTTTTGTGGAGGTGATTCATACTTTCAAGGAAATGATTTTAAAAACCTTAAAATATTTTATAGTTCATGGAGGATTAAATAAGGCATTGTAAAATAAATCAAATAATAATAAAATTACATTATTTTAAAGAATAAACATATATTCGGCTTAATATACCTTTTTTAATATTTTATATCATCACAATAGGGTAATTATGATGTTTAAAAGAACATTATATATTTATACAGTATTTAATTTTTACCCAACAATTCGACTCTCTCAGAAAATTATGAAAAATTCACCAATGGATAATTTTGACATTATGATTCCATAAAATAATATTCATTTTATATAAAAAAATTTCTAAATATTTTAATATTCAATATTAAAATACATAACATATATTTATTGAAAATTGACAGGTTTTAACAAAAACAGTTTTTAACCCTTAATAAAAATTACATTTACTTCATAAAAAGTATACAATATTTTATATTTAATAACGTTAATTTAATATATATGTTTTATTAAAATATTATTAAATTCAGAAATCCATTAATTCATCAAAATAGATTTTTTAATTGAATTTGAATATTAACCAAAATAGTATTTGTGCTTTAAAATTCATTTACAAAGTAAAAATAATAGAATGAATGTATATTAATATTTATATAAAAAAATTATACACAATATCAAAATTCTAGGATCTTGTTACATATCCCTTTATTACACTAGCATATTCCATAAGTGTATGGTCTACGATGGTGGGGCTTTCATGGGGTCATTCAGTGAACATGGTTTGGGTCGTGATCACGATGAGCTTGGAAATCAATCTTAAAATGATTCTCTCATGCTTAAGTTGTTGTATGTCATTTTGGTAATGGAATAGGGAAATGAAAAAATGATATCTTCCTCATACACTATGATATATGGGCTTTATAGGGTATGATCCTACTAGTTGAGTCCATTACTTCCTTTGTCTGTGTAAAAAGGATTTGTTCAAACCCTGTATTTATTCCAGTCGTGTGATCACTATTCAAATGCTATATTATCTATGTGAAGGATACATAATTGTTATTTAAATCCAATTAAATGTAATAAATCAAAAAAAGTGCATGTTTTTTCAATATTAATAAGACATTTTATTAAAACAAATGGAATTTTATTCATAAATTATTGGGTCCTCACATCCATCCCCAATTACGAAATGTCACCCTTAAAGTTTCGTTTTCCCACACTAAAACAGATGATGGTAACTCTTTTTCATCACTCCCTCTAGTTCCCACATTTCTTCCTCAAACTTTTGGCTTATCTACAACACTTTGATGAAGGTTATTATCTTATTTCATTGAACTTTTTCTCTATGATCAAAGATCTTCTCTAGATTCTCCTCATAGGAGAGGTCATTTTACAATGCTACCACCTAAGGATTGAGTACATGTGATGGGTATAGTATTTACTTCCTTAAGAGTGATACATTGAATACATCATGTATGTTAGGCATGTTTAGTGGGAGTGCTAGTCTAAATTCCACAACTCTGATGTGATGAAGTATCTCAAAAGGGAGGATGTACCATGGACTATGATTTCCCCTCTACCAAAATATCATAACTCTCTTCAATGGAGATATGTGGAGGAATACTAGGAATCCATCATTAAATTATAGGTCTTATCGACAATTGTCAGCATATCTCTTATTTCAACTCTAGGAAGCATTGATGTACCGTGTGATGGTCTTAACCATCACCACCATTTCTTTGAACATTTCTAGACATAAAAGTTTTTGTTCCCCAACATCATCAGAACATACTTTTGTTCTTCACCTCTTCCCATAAAGGGATTCATAAGGATCTATTTGGATGGTTGAGTGGATCCTGTTATTGTAAGAGTAATCCACAAAAGGATAATGTTGGTCCCATCCACATTTAATGTCCATTGAAAAATCTCTCAACATGTCCCCATGTGTCTGGATAGTCTTCTCAGATTTACCATTAGTTTGAGGATGATATGCCATGTTGAATTTCAACTAAGTCTTCCGAGCATATTGGGGACACTTCCGAAAAAAATAAGAGAATCTTAGATCTAGATCGGACAAAATAGATAGTGGTACTCCCTCCATACATAGCACTTCTCTGTTTAATATCTATGCTAGATGATCCAGTGAGAAGTCCTACCTAATTTCAATGAAGTGTGTAGTCTTTTTAAGATGATCCACACCAACATAAATATCATTTTTTTTCTTTTGGATGTATTCTGATGTTTCAATGACAAATTCCTTCATTTTGTTTTCCATTAACATGTTGGTATGCGTAATGGTATCATCATACCTTTATACTTTTACCTCTCATCCTTCACTTGTTGACATACCAGGCACATTGATGTCTATTTAGTGACTCCTTCATCATGGTATCCAACAAAAAATGCTCTTGTATATCTCGATACATCTTCAGTTTTTCTAGGAAAATGGATAAAATTTATCTATGTGCATAATTCAGATGTTCATTCATTGACTCCTAATTTTATGGAATACAATGTCTTGATCCAAATCTAACAATTCATTTTTCATTAATATTAAACTCTAAGGATTTCCCATTTCTGATAGTTTCCACTTTCTTTTGAATTAAAAAATCATATTTCTTAGCATCCTTTAACATTTTAAAAATAGACGATTGGGAAATAATTTTTGAAATGATTGATGATGTTGCCTTATAATTTATTCCCATGTCCATATTCATCAAATCTTATAAGATTTCATCCTTATCAATTCTCATCAATGATAGAATGGTTGTGTCCTTTTCTACTTAGAGAATATGCCAGCTTTTTCTCTTTCCAAATGTGGTAATGTATTGAGTATTCAAAATCCCTAATGAGATCTGACTATCTCTATTGGCACATATTCAACTCTTTCTATGTGAATATATATTTGAAACATTTTTGACCGATATATATTTCACCCAAAAGAGATTATACTGAAATATTTATAAAGAAAAGCCCACAACATCAAACTCGAGATCACGAATGATATAGTTTTTCTAATGAATTTTAAACTGCCTTGAGGTATAGGGAATGAATTTTTCATTCTGCATCAACAGAAATCCATGGTCCATCTTCGAAGCATCGCTGGAAATTACAAAAAGAACCCCAATTTTTGGTACTGTGAACACATGGTAAGTGATAAACCTCTATGTCATCTCCATTAATCCTTCTTCACATTAATTGTTCTAAGAAAACCTAACTACCTTCCGGTGTATCATTGTATGAGGTTTGGAAAATTGTGAGATATTTCTCCCAAATCAGTGATATTATCCTGCTAACACCAGGATGCTACGGATATCCATCATTGATGTCGGCCTCGTCCAACCATCAATTTTTTTGTAAGGATTTATATATATCCCATTACCTGTTATGATATTCCCCAAGAATTAGACATCCTTCAACTAGAACTCACACTTTATGTACATTTAATAGAGATTATCCTTTTTCGAGGTCTCAAAAATGTTCTCAGATGCTTCCCATGGACCTATTTGGTTTTTTAATATATTAGAATATATTCTCTAAATACTACCAAAAAAATTCATTGTAATATCTAAAGACTCTATTCATTATGTCCATGAATATTTCAGGAGCATTTTCGAGTCCGAAAGGAATTACAATAAATTCATAGTGCCCATACCTTTTACAAAATGTAGTCTTGGGGATATCCTCCTTATCCACCCTTACTTGGTAATATCCAAACCACAGATCCACCTTGGAGAAGTATTGTGCTCCACATAGTTGATCAAACAGGTCATCAATTCGGGGAAAAGGATTATGTTTCTTTATTGTGATTTTTATTGAGCGCATGATAACCAATTCAATGAATTATTTACATATCATTATTCTTGATGAAGAGGAATGGTGCACAACATGGTTAATCACCTGGGCATATAAATCTTTTATAAAATTTATCATGTAGTTATTTCTTTATCTCCTCAATCTCCACAACAACTATTCTATATGGAGTCTTGGATATTGGAAATTCCCTATGTATAAGATCAATCAATAATTCAACGTCTATTATTTGTGGAAGACTAGGAAATTAATCAAGAATCACATCAATGAATTCCCTCACAATATGAATCCCTTCGAGGATGGCTATTTCCTAAGACTCAATCATCTGAGAATGTTATGCATGCCCATATGGAAATATTATCCATGCTCGATATGATGGTTCTAAACAAGTGTCTTCCTCCCCTTGAACATTTATATAATTGGTGGTTGATTCACCATTTGGATTGTAATTTCTCTCTCACAAAAATTAATGTTAGATCTATAAAGGGAATTCCAATCTTTGTAATGGATTGATTCAAATTACTCCAAGGGAAGTATGATGTTTTTTTTTCGGGATGTTCAATCCACAAATTGTGACCGGGTAATGAGTCATATAAATTGGATGCTATAATTTCCTCATTTTTTATTTTCAACAAAATATCTACTTCAATGATTCTTTGTGGCATTTGGATTCTTATACTAATTATTTGGGATTTAAAAAAATGTTTAGAACTATAATCAAAAGTATTTTCACTATTATTGAATGAAGAACTAGCATACATGTCACCACATCATTTCTGGGATTCACTACGGTGGTAGTGATGGAAAAATATCTCCCATGATGCCTTCAAGGTTGTTGGTTTCCTCCGAAAACCCTTAGCATAGGTTAATAGTTAAAAAAGTGCCATGGTTCTATGGAGTTGTATAAATGAACAATGTTTTGAGGATCAAACGGAATGTTCCTTTCCATTTTCATAGTAGCATATTATTCTTACCATCAATTGTGGGATAGGTGCCATTCATTCCAGCACCTAATGTATTTCTTCATCCCCTACAAGAAATTTCCACAGTAATTCTTTCAAAACATTTACAAATATGGGTTCTATAGTTTTTAATCACTGTTGGATTTATCCATCGGACCTCCAGAATTAGTGTCCACTTTCATCTTCTTATCGCCATGATACCCCTGAGATTTGTCGATCTCCATGCTCAATTTGAGGGAACGCCAGACAATATTTTCATAGATTTAAATTTGAGGATCCCTAGGGATTTCCATATGCCTAGTTTATCCAAAAAATAATATGTAAACCTTAAATTCCTGGGTAAATACAAAACATGATTTATATTATTCAACACCTGTGAAGATTTCCTCGTACTCACCAAAAAAATTATCATTTTTCTTGAGGGCATGGAAATATATTTCCATATTAAGATGAATGGTGTGGGGAAAGTATTTATCAAAAAAAATTTCTAGAAATAATTCCATACCATATACTTGATCTCTTCCTGAAGATTCATTTTTTATCAATGTCCACAATTGATCAGCTTTTCCCACCATATGATAAGCAGGTAGAAGAACCTTCTCTTTTTCAGAATATTGAAGGATATAAAAGAACTTCTCAGTGGATTTGATCCATTATTCTTTAATTGAGGGATCATATGATCCATTTAATGTATGAGGCCTTTATCCCCTAAAGATCTCAATTTTTAAATTTTCATTACTAGGTGGAGTTGGATGCTCTTTTTGATCATGGTTTGTATCCAAATCTTGAGTTAACTAATAGAAAATTATGAATATTTTTTTCAGTCCCGCTCCCAACAGATTGGGAATCTCATTAGCATGTCATCACAATAATCTTCACATCAATTTTCATCTAGATTCCTTCTATTATGAGCGATTGGCTATAATAAAATGAAAATTTGGGTTAAATATTTTAAACTATTAAACTCATAATTGTGAACTCAATGTAAAAAAAGGGATAACTTAAAAATTACATTTATCTCCATTACTTATGAATTTATAAGTTTAGATCTATGTTATTCATGATCTATTTCCTCTTATATATTCATTGTGTAAATTTTTTGTTCCCATAATAACAATTCATTCTATGATTATGAATGTTCCAAAGAATATCCATTGGGACTATAGAACTAATAGTTTAGTAAGGCCTATTTTGGGGAACCAGTCCCTATTTCAGTCTAGCTCAATGCGGTGCTTCTAGGTTTTACCCCTAGATACATCTGTTGCAGAGACACCTCTACATGTTCATATCTAAAAATTGATATATTTTCATAAAAAACCACTTACTCTATACTCGCCAATATTTAGGGATTTCATTGTTATACATAGTCTTATCCCTTAGGATATAACTAGATATCTATAATCATAATCCCAAAAATAACTAATCATATCCATTGATACAAACTATAACGACCATACTCATTATTTCATATTTAAACATGATTTACTACATAATATTGAACTTAATACAACTGAGAAGATCAAAATGTCTAGTTTATTTTGTTTTAAAAAACATTACACTAAAACATATGAAAATAAATACAAATATTTATTGAAAACATCTTTTGGATGACCACAACATTCCTTCGTACTTAGCATTTCATGTGATAACCTGAGGACATACATAAGAAAGTGTGATCTATAATGAACAGTAAGTGAATAAAAAATGATCAAAATGAAGAATAAAACACATGTTAGTAAATTGTAATATCAATGGATCATAATAGAAACATGATCATAAATTCATGATATAACATGGAAATGGGGAAACAACTTAAAACACTTCATCGTTAACATAAAGGAATCAGGAAAACCCCTACCCCAACATGGGGGAAAAATTCGTATAAAAGAATCAGGTAAACACCTATCCCAACATGAACTATCATTATACTAAAAATTACCCAATGCATTGGAGTGCTATCAAGGCACACCCTTAATAGTCATTTCAATATCATGTTTAAGTGTGCCACATAGATCATATAACAAGGATTCATTCAATTTCTTAATTTATTCCATGATAAAGGAATTTGGAATTAATACATGTATATATCCATTTGATAAGTATGTGATCATAATGGTGAATACCCTTGATATAATAATGGATATAGTATTCATTATATGATTATTTTCAAATGGAAAATCATAGAGCAAATATGGAAGCATAACGACATCATTTTGAAATTCATAAATTGTGTTTATGATAGAGAATGGGGAATATCATAATTTATTCATGGGATGGATATAATGGGGATACTCAAACATAGTATCCTAAAATTTGATATGGAATATATATTAAAAATATAAAAGCAATGCATTAATGGAAATGAGAAGAGTGAAATAAATTACATAATTCTGGCATAGTAACGCGTAGGTTTAAAAAATCATAGGGGGATTAATGGGTGTGAAAGGAATATCCCATCATTTATTCAAAAATTGGAGAATAATGAGTTATGGAATAAAATACCGCAAAAAAAGAAAATGGATTGTAAAAGGCGTGACTTAAAAGAGCTGCTTGAAGAAAAAGGAGTAAGATAGATCCCTTACTTTGAAGTCTGTTCCCAAACGCTTAGCAGAGGATTCATGGGAGCATAGGGGCTGCTTGGAAGGACTATAGGGAGTAGGGCAAAGAGGTTTTTAGTGATTCAAAGATCATTAGTGAATAAAAACGGGATATTTAGTTCGTTTATATAGTAATGGTGGTGGAATTCTCAATTATTTTGGTTTTGGTCACTACACATTAAAATATTTAAAACCACAAACAATCCCATGGTTTTTACCATGGTTTATAGAAAAGGGTACTGTTATGAATTATTTTATATGTCTATGTAATTATGATATTAAATTATTGACATTTCTTATGTGGAGGTGAATCATATTTTCAAGGAAATGATTGTAAAAATTTTAAAATATGTTATTGGTCTTGGAGAATTCACGCTAGCTTTATAAAATAAATCAAATAAACGTCAAATTAAACTATTTTAAAGGAAATGTTATATATTTATAAGAATATACCTTTTGTAGTCTTTTTTTACATCACTATTGGGTCATTTTGATGTCATAAAACACGTTATATATTTATACAATATTTAATATTTACCATGAAATTCGATTGTCTCAGAAAAATTTGAAATATTCACTATTGGATAATTTTGAAATCCTAATTCCAAAAATAATATTGATTTTATCTAAATACTTTTCTAAATATGTTAATTTTTACTTTTAAAATAAGATCCAAAATTTATTGAAAATGGAACGGTTTTGGAAAAAACGTTTTTCAATCCTTTATAAAATTAACTTTTCAATTAATAAAAATTATAAGATCACGTATTTATAATAAAAGTAATTTATTAATACTATTTTATTAAAATATAATTTATTTCAATGATCCATTAATTAATCAAAATATATTTCTTAATTGAATTTGAATATTAACACAAAATGCTATTTGTGATTTAAATATCATTTAAAAAGTATCAATAACAAAATAATTTTTTTTCATTATCCAATATAAAATAATTCACATAATCATAATGATAAGGTATTTTTACATATCCCTTTATTACACCATCATACACCCTAAGAGTATGGTGTACAATTTTGGGGCCTTCATGGGGCCGTTCGGTGAATATGGTTTGGTTTGTGACCTCGATGAGATTTAACTTCTTCCATAAATGGTTTCTCTCATGCTTAAGCTGTTGAATATTGTTTTTGGATTTTTCTAGAGAAAATATCAAAAATGATATCTACCCCATAAGATCTAATCAATGGGCTTCACATGCTACGCTCTTACTGGTTGAAGACATCACTTCCTTTGTTCATGCCAAATTGATTACTAAAACCCTTTATTTTTACTAGTCATGTGATAAATGTTCAATGACTATATTATCAATGGTAAGGATAATTGACGCCAATTTATATCCAATTAGATATAATAAAACAAATGGAGTCGATGTGTTTTATATATCCAATAGACGTTTAATTAAATTAAAGTGGATTTTATTCAAAAATGATTGGGTAGTCTCATCTATGGAAAATGATTTCACTATGAATACATCAAGATTTCCTCAGTGATTGAGTAGAGGCGTCACTGTTTCTCTTCCTAAAATGGAAGTGGAGAGAACATTAATGAATGTGTTAAATTACAACATGGTAGGGGTGCAAATGATTTGATGGAGAAGAAGTTTTGGGAATTTTTGGTGAATAATTGAATGAAATTTGGACATAGATATTCTAAAATAATATAACTCAATGAGGAATAATGAAAATTAAGTCAAGGATTCATTATATAATTTTTTGGTGAAGTAGAGAAAGTATATCATAACATTACCTTTATATATTTCCAAAGGGTTTTTTTCATTATAGTCTGTTCTTCTGTGGGATTGGTAATATCATCATTTGTAGAAGACAATGTATGCATGTCCACTCAAACATTTAATTGAGATTATGTTAATGTAGTTGAGAATATGTAATATCATGTGGAAAAATATAGTATATTAAAAAAACATTTAATAACTCATTTAAATTTCATTATTTTTTTAATGGTTATAGGGATGTGAATCCGGTCACGAGAATCCAAATCACCTCTTTGGGTCCCCTATAACATACAAGGCATTTTCTATATTGTTACTAACATGAAGTTATTGTGATCTCTAGTGAAAGAGTCATCCTCGAATAGATTTTCATCTGAACTGACTTTTGTTTTAGTTTCCAGTGTGTTAATCAACCAATTCTTATTTTTGGGATCTATGTCATAAAATACATTCATTGATTGTGATTCCACTATAGATGAATCGTTATTTTCCATTTCTTCACTGAAATTCACTTTCACAGATCCCATTTCATCAACGTTCACTGAAGTCCTATTATCAACCCAATTGAAATAAAAAATCATCACAAAAAATGTTGTATAATACAACATGTATATATTTTTTATAATGCCAAAAGATGAAATATTTTTATAAATTGTTTTACTATCCTTGGAAAAAAATAAATTCATCACTTCCTCCAGAAGTGTAACTCAACCATTTTTTATCATAATGTAATCATCATTTTAATTTATATCTATCATATAACCATTGGTTAAAAAAGTATTGTAGGATATAAAATTTTTATTTGGTCCCTAGCTTTCCATTTTTGTCATTCGGCAATTAAATTTTTATTTTCAATTAATTCCTTATAATTTTGATCTTGAAACAATCCTAAAAACAATTGATTTATTAATTTGATATCTATACATCATCCCTTAATGGACTGAAATCTCTATGAATTGTTTTGTGGGATTCAATATATGGATCAACATCTTCACTATTATGTAAAATGTAAAGGATGATTCTCCCTTTCTCTGTGAAAATAATTGTAAAAACATCTATTCTGGATATCTCTTCACCCATAAGGCATCTATTGTGATGAGGGATTGGGATACCAATTCTATCAACATTTGATGGTTAATCGGTATTGAATTTAAAAACTACTTTAATAATATATCGTTTTGAAATACAAACTTATATCTGACTTCAATTCATGACATAACCTTTCAAAATATTTAGATATCGTTCAATACGGTATATCAATTGGAAATGGATAGAACCACATAGTTGAGCCTATCTTTCAAATAAAACCCTCATATAGACCATATATTAAGAATGAAGGTGGTAAGGACTTATCTAATTAACATAATATAATTGCAACAACATTATTCATGATTTGAAACTTCATCGGGTTAATAACCTTACTGCATATTGCTCTGATAAAGAAGTAGAGTCTAGTTAATGTATGTTGTACATTTTTAGGCAAAATGCAATGGAAATCAACAAGCAACAAATATTTCATTGAAACATGAAATTCATGTGATTTCAGTCTACATAACATCAAATTAGTCATTGAAACAATATTCTTGATATTTTAGGAATACCCCTCTAAATATTTTACCCTATTTAGGTTAATATAAAATTGCAATTTTTCCTATATTGATATATTTTAAGGTGGTGGAGGAAGAAAAAATCCCCCCTTTACCATTGATTGATAGAAACTATTCCCTTATCACCATTTCAATCATATCCAATTTATGCTTGATTCAATATTTTATTTTCTTGTGAACATTTTGTAACAATACAATAACAATATAATATAATTTCTTTTCTAAATGCATGACATTAATAAAATGTATGACATATAATGAATTCTAAAATAGTAATTAAATGAAAATTTATCACTTCTTCAAACCTAATTTCATAATTTTTTGCTAAATTGGTTTAACGAAAATAGTGTCAACATCATCAAATTAATCAAAAAATAGATCACCCTTTAATGGAGGTAGTGTTCAACATTGTTCAATACTCCAATTTAATGTTGTCATCCATGAATTCTATTTATGTAATTGAGGAAATAATTTCTAATGTATTAAAAATACAATCTTCTAGGAATCTTTCAATCATAATTAGTGTGTGAATTTTTCACAAATGGGAAACCCCAACATTTCATTAATACTATATCATAATAGATTTCCATAAGTAAAAAATTCATTTATAATCCCATAAAAAATGGCCCTCAATGTAAATTCTTCACTTATATGAGGATCATATATTGTAACACATGTATCCCACATCAATTTTAGATCATAGCTCAATGGATCCAAATAGGCATCAATATCATTTTTGGGTTTCTTTGGTTCAAATATAAGAGGATAAAACATAACGTATTTACGCCTCATGCATAACCATGGAGGCAAGTAATAATTTATATAAATGATGGTTCATGTAGTAGGAGTACTACTTTATACACCAAAAGGATCTATTTCAACAATAGATAATGCAAAATGAAATTTTCTCAGCTCATATTCAAATTCATGATACACATAATAAATTTTCCTCCAATTAATAGAATATAATAGATAGATGACATATGTTCCCATATTTAATTATTGTATCTTCTTTCCATGTCTAAACTCTTATGGTTTCCTAACATCAAAATAGTCTTCTAAACCATGTAATGATATGAAATTAACATAAAACATTCATTGGACTTGATTGATGTTTCTTGTATCGATCTGTACCACACTTAGGGAATTTTATGAGTGATTTATCATCCTTGCGAAACATTATTCAATCATTTGGACAAGAATGAATTTTTTTAGAGATCATTGACATTGAACGTAGAATTAGTTTAACATAATATGTTGACATGGAATTTCATTTTTTTTGAACCATATCATTCAAGAGACAATGTAGTTCTGTAAAGTAGGTGTCACTCCATCCACTTCCAACATTCAAATTTTATAACATCAATAAGGCTGACAATGTTGTGTATTTAGTAAAACTGGTATATAATGGTCTCTTATCACATCTACTAAACATATCAAACAAATTTGGAAAATCTTGAAGGTCATATTTAATTTCCATTTTCTTTTCTTCTACGTGATCTCTATCATCATTTACAATAGTATTCATATAAAATGATCCATAAGATGTGATATCATCCTAATTGGTTTGAATTTTCATTTTCCCCCATGTTTAGTCCAACATTTATAGCTCAGATCTATTGTGTGAAAAATATAATGTTCTTAGAACACTTACAAACTAATATTTATTGAATAAGAGCAACATAAAGATAGATAATGGATTTGATATTGTTTTATACATGCTATATTGATATCTTTATGAACTCTTTAACTACATATTCATACAATTTTTAAAAAAATTAGCATTCATCCATTAACAAAAATATCCACTCTATTAGGTTTATAAAATACTCATTTTGGGATAATAAATAAATAAATAATAATATTATATTCATTAACAATGGTGAAAATTATTCGATAATTTTAATAATGGTATCCCAACATTTTATTGTTTTAAATAACTTCAATACGATTTTATGAGAAAAAGTAATTGATTTCAATAAAATAATCACTCCACTATGGTAGTTATTATACTATGAATTCATCGAACTGTTAATGTTATTGACAACTGTCATCCTCATCAAATTAATCTTATGAATAGTTATTATTGAATTTTTTTCTTTGACACTCTTCCCCTATCTCCTTTGGACATCCACCTATGTTTCTTGAACAACTATTAGAAGTATTCCCCCCATACTCGATACTAGTGATTATTTTGGATGACTAATTTTCAAAGTATTTCATCCAACATATAAGATGTGGGGGGTGAGTATCAAGAAAAAATATGCAATAATAACTGTGCAGGAGATGAAGGTGATGAGTTTGAAACAAAAACATTATTATCTTAAATAATTTGTTTTCTTAGAATTTTTTAGAGCTTATATTCCTAAAAGATCAAAAACAAAATTATTTCTAAGTTGAACCTAAATGGAGTACAGAACATAGAAAGATGAAATGACCGTATCATGAATTGATATATTTCAAAACCATCATTTTTCTTATTGATAGAGATCAACATAATAATATTCTCAAAATATATCCTATGGATCTAACAATAAATGATGTTCTCAATTTATATAAAGAAGAATTTCCATCAAAAATAATTTCATTCAATAAAGAATCATTTAATTTGAATTAACATCTATTATGATAAATAATACATTCATATATAAAATTTTTATAAAATATTAATATCATATTGTTTGTCAATGTGAATTTAGAAGAATTTATTAATCCAATGATAACATTATTGTTTTTAAAAAAATTTAGTAATCAAAGGTTTAAAAAAATGTAATGGATTGGTTTTTTTTGATACAAATAATCATTTATTAAAAATTATGAAAATAAGGGTATTATGTATCCTAAAGCAAAAAAATGATAATGTTAAGTCAGATTATTATTTTTCTTTAAATTCAATAAATCATTTGTGTGTTTTTTAAGGGATTTAAAAACAGTATTTTTTATTGTAACCTTAAATAAATGAATTTACATGGAATAATATGATGGATTTCTATATAATATATTTAAAATAAGTTATGTAAATTACTTAAATATACTTATGGTCTAAAAGAAACTCCCAAACAACATGAGAAGTATTATTCAATTATTTTAAGAAATGGATTTTTACATAATAATGTTGATAAGTGTACTTTTTTAATGTTCATAAAATAATAATAAGTATTAATGTGTATCTATGTTGATGAAATATTAATTTTAAAAAATAAAATGGCCAATGTTGATGAGAGAAATAAATATTTCTCCTCCGTGATTAAAATGAAATAATTTGGAATTATAGATACTATTCTAATTATTATGGTAGGAAAACCAAGTGGGTGTTATTTTTTATGTCAGTCTCATTATATTCTATGTATGATGAATGCATTTGGTCAAATTGGTTTCATAGATGAAAATAATACATTTTACTCTAATATTGACTTTTTTTAAATACAGACATCTCGTATCACAACATTAACATTCCAGTACAACTTGATCTTTAGTATATCTGATATAATATAATAAACACAATATCACCTTTTGGGTTTTTAAAATGCATTGATATTCTAATAATTTTTGTGTGGATAATTAAAAATTTATAATTAGAATCATTTTATGCCTAAAGAAAGATAAAAAATTCGGGTTTATTTTATAATGATTACCTGCCTATATTAAGTATTAACTAATTCAAGTTGAAATATTCCATGGGAGATTATCAATCCCAATTTGGATGGATATTTAATCTTATAGATTGTGTAATTTTGGGGTAGGAAATAAATAGGCATTTCTTATTCAACATCAGAGTAATAATTTCTTACATTAACAACTTGTAGAGCAGAAAAAAGAATCATAAATTTATTAATGAAATTTTAGTTTTGTAATATTCGAATGGATCTTATGTTCATTAGTTAAGGAAGAAGATCTAAAATTGAAAAACAATATAGGTTCATGTATAATTTAATGTCTAACCATTTTACTTTTAGACATGATATGTTAGAAAATTATTATAAAGTGTCACCATAATAGGTTTTTATGTAAAATCATGGAAGATTCTTATAGTTCAGTTTATAATATATATATATATATAAAGTCATATTACTGAATGAACTAATAGATAAATTAGGATTAAACCCTTAAAATGAACTATTTATTTCAAAGGGTGATCATACACTAGTGAAATACTCATCCCTTGATCTTTCACTAAGATGACCAAGGTTTCCCATGACATGTAGGTGGAGGAAAACAATATATTATCATACATCCCAATATAATAAAAGTATATATTTAAATAGTAAAAAAAAATGTAAAATCACTCTCACCTTTGAACACCTTTTAATGAACCGCATCCTTAATAATATCATAAACAACATAATGATATCAACGAGCCATGATCAATCAATATAACAATAACAAACATTTTTTCGCTTATAAATCAACAAGGGTCTTAACATTAAGGGTGTATATAACACAAGATATTAATATAGTTGTACAAAACATATCAAACATATATTAATACCTTTGAAAATATTTTAAATGAAATTAGTCCTTCCATTTTATACTCATCCAAAATATTTAAAAAATGAATGGAAACAATATATCCATGTTCATTGCTAACATAAAACACATGTTGAAAAATAGCCAAAAATGGTCTAATTCATAGAAATCCTAGATCAAAATATAATTGTAATTCATTATAATTCATAAGAAATCATTACATGAATTTCAATTTTATTTATTCATGAAAACCATAGATGGGATTTTAACAAACACTTTGAGTGTTTTATTTCCATGGAAGGAAGTTAAAAATATTTAAACATAAGAAAAACCCCATTCATGTAAATGAAAACATAAGAAAAACATTTATAAACCCATAACCCCATCATGGATAATTATAATTGAATTTACTTCAGATAAAAACATGGATTTAAATTATGAAAGCATTCATGGTTCGATGTTCAATGGAAAGTGAATATAGCCACCGATCAGCATAGATTTCATCGATGTGTGGATGTATTAATACACTAAAAGGAAGTATGAAAATCTTTTAAAGGGGAAATACAGACTCAAAATCAAAGAAAATCAATATTATAACTTCCTTCTAGAAGGGAAAGTTGTGATGAATGATGAATATCAACAGATAATGGACAAAAATGCATAATGATATCATCAAGCAAGTAAAATGAGTGGGGAGGGTAAAAATTAACATGTCTTGGATTGAAGCTTCGATTCATCTGAGAGAAATAGAGATATCACATGTGAAAGCCTAGATTTTTTCAAGCCTTGGATTATTTGAGCCTTGATTTGTTTGAACCTTGGATACAAGCCTTAGATTCATTTGATACTTAATTCGATCTTGGATTCATAGAGGAAGAGCATTGGCGGTATGTGGCTTCCACGAATTTCTTAAGATATCAGGACTAATTCAGTTGTGTTTAGGGTTGTTAAATATACCAGATAAACTTTTATCAATGCTTTTATAAAAGAAATGATAAATCTACCATTAATCAGTGCTAAATTAATAAGTACTGGTAAAATAAATCTCTATCAGCACTAAAACCTTAGCACTGGTAAACGATTTATAATCATAATTATAAATAATAAAAATGTATATATATAAATAATTATATATTTATTTAATTTAATTTTATAATTACATAAATATATAATTACTAATTAATGATAATATACCTACTTAAATAAATATTTTATATATATAATAAAAATTATATAATTTTATAAATATAGTAAATATACATTTAAAAATATACTTGTAAATATATTTATAATTATTTATTTATAATTATATTTATATTTATATCATTATATATATATAATTATATATATATATAATATATATATATATGTATAAATATAGTATATATATTCTCTTTTTAAAGATATTTAATAAAATTCTCTGATTATAAATTTATTTATATCATTATATATATTTATAAAATATATATATATAAAAAATATATATAAATAGAAACATTAAAATAGTAAATATAATTAATAATTAGTTATATTTATTATAATTTTATCATTATTTAATTATATTTATTATAATTTTATATTTATTTAATTATATAATTATATAATTAATTTTCAAAAAATAATATTTATTTATTTATTTATTTATTTATATATTTATATCAATATATATATATATATATATCATTATATATAGATATATTAAATATATTTGTTATTTAATAAATGTTATTAAAATTTTAAAAGTTTTTTAATATATAATTATATAAATAATTTTATTTAAAAATAACAATTATTTATTTATAATTATAAATATATAAATATATTTATTTATACATATTTACAAATATAATTTTTTCATTATTAATTAATATATAATCTTAAATGTATGCATGTTTAATATGAGTGAAAATGAATAATTAAAATTGGGAACACTTTAAAAATAGTAAAAAATGGATAAGTTTTATTAATTAAAAATATATTATTAAAAAATATGGATATATATTGAAATAAATATAAATATATATTTAAAATATTGAAACATAGTAAATATATATATATAACGAAATTATAGAAAATTATTAAATTCCCAAACAAATTTAAAAATAAATTAACACCTAACTATAATAAAATAAAAATTAAGTAAATAAAAATTAATTATTAAAGACATAATATATTAAATTTATCATGTGATAATGAAATTCTAAAATGAATACTAAAATTTGAATAAATTACAAAAATATTAGGTGTATTTTTTTGTATATAAGATTTCATTAATTACATAAATATTTATGTGTGTCTATTAGATATAAAAATGAATTAATTACATATTTGTATTTTAAATAAAATAAAACACATGTTTGATATGTGTTAAATTGAAAAATTAAATGACATTCAATTATGTTCATTACTCAATGAAATTAGTCAGTATTTTTAATTCATATTAATTTTGAATTATAAATCATTCTTTACTTAATCTATTAATTATTTGATGTAAATCATAAATTGTTTGTATTATACAGATTATTTTTAGGAAATATTATCTACATTCATATATATCAAGATTTTATATATACTACTTATTATTATTTATAATATATATAAATATATATAAGTTATTCATTTTTATCAATAATTTTTTAATTAATAAAATGTTTAACATTTTTCTTAACTTTTTCATTTTTATTTTTTATTTTTTTAATTGTTTAATTTTATTCTTTTTAAATATATACATATTTAAAATATACTATTTATTAGTATTTATACTTTATATATTGTATATTAAATTTATTTATTTTTATCTAAAATTAATTAATTCATAAAATGTTTATTATTTTTTAAAATTTACTAATGTTTTATTTCTATATTTTTAATTATAGAATTTTATTCGGGACCAGTACTAGTGCTAAAAATAAGACACCGAGAAAGGGTACTTATTATCAATGCTAATGAAAAGAATTGATAAAGTCTTTCATTTATCAGTGCTAAAAAAGCCCTGATAAATGGTACCTTTTATCAGCACAAATATTTAGCATTCATAAAAGATAACATTTATCAGCACTCATTTCTAATACTGATAAAGGAGAATGTTGTTAAAAGCCGGTTTGTAGTAGGGTTATATTGATTTTGCTGCTTCTAGGATGTGTGACTAATAGTTTTGGGGGATTGGAATGATATATTGAACTGTATTTCATATTTTATGTTCTTATACTAAGATTAATCATTGAGGGATGATCAGGTCCATCTAGGGATCTCATTTTCTCTTCATTATAAGCATATATTTACTCTACTTCCAGTACTGATAAGAGAAGGGTATAATATCTTTTTCCATGGTGACCACAACCACAATACTTAATAGAAAAGGTTGAGGTAATAACTTCTCGATGAAGATATATCATCATATTGGGGTCTATTAGATATAATATCTCTCAAGAGAGATCTCTGGAGAGGGTGAATTTTATAACCACAGTTCGACATTTCGTTCCTCTGTGAAGTTACCCAGTCATAATCCTAGTATCACATAGAGGATGAGGGGGCTAATTAGTGATATATTTTTCTTTTATATTTCATTCTTTTTTAAACTACTTTATCCTCACGGTAATGTATTCTTACCTACTAAACAGAATCAAAACACAAAACCAATGGAACACATGATTTTCAAGGATCACTACTCCACAAAAGTAGTTACATCATTGGTATGGTATGAAAACTATCTTGTACCACATAATCCAATAAAAACAATCCTTTTATGTTGAATAAAATGAGTAGGATATTCCCTTAAACTAGTATTGCACTTGGAAAACAATCCGCATGTGTGTGTGCACCCTCATAGAAAAAATTGGGTAATTCAATGTTTTTGTGTTTCTTGACAAACTATCAAAAATCTGGTCTCATAAAAGGATTCTTCTCTTTCCTACCGAGAGGCTGGCAGGATCATCCTCAACATTGTAATGATACTTAGTCGGCTACCTTAGTCTAATATTTATGCACATAGAAAGCACTCCCCAATTGAATTGGGTGGTCAAATCATCAACTCAGAGAGCTCCTTCATAGAGCTCCATCATGAATCTCCCAACATCACAGAGCACACAAGGTCACAGACATCACTAGTACTAAGAGATCACTAGTTTTTAGAGCTCACTATTTTGTTGAGATCACGTTGTCATTTGTGAATTTCACTTCAATCACAAATATTAATGGCATGTCGCACAACTCTTTCCATTCGTAGATCTTATTGCCTTCCCATAACATAATGCCTTCATGAACATTCTTCATAATTAGAGAGTTCTAAAATTCTCACTGAGCCTCTATTAACTTTTCAAGTGGTTCAAGGCCTATTTATAGGTGTTTCCCACTGACTCTAACTATTTATCCACCTCATCACCATGTCAGCACAAAATCACAAAGCACTAAAATTTCAATATAAAAACCCTCATTTTCTCAAAGAACCATGAAAATTATTTGTATTCACAATGATATCCATAATCGCAAAGAGTTCCATGAAATCCTTTGATCCACCACTAATATCCACTCACAATTATCACTGCCAACACAATTCTTTCTCGAAACTCTCATCATATCCACCATTCGTGAAGCTCATCGTAGTCTTAGAAAACACCTTAATGATTCTTGATATCTTTGAAAAATCTTATTCGTGAATCCCATATTCACAAAACATATTCCTTTTCTATATTTTGATGAGATATTCATAGAAATCCACTTTTCATAATGCTATCCCAACACTAGATTTTGGACCCCATAAATTTAGAAAACATTGGAAAACTCCACCACATTAGACACCTTATTCTGCAAAAAGAAAAATGTTGATTGACATAATATTTTCTCCCCCTTTCCATATTAATGATTTCATCACATTTTCTCCAAACAACTTATGATAACTGTGAAATAATAAACGAAAAATAATCACCATATTTACCATTTAAAGTATTGTGTCTTCCCTATCTTCCCACATCAACCTTTATTGAAAACAAAATAAAATACATGAAAAGATACCCGATATTACCTCGTTTTCCATCCAAAATAGTACCAAGACTCTATATACAACTTCAATACATTTATGGTTAATTCTATTCAAGGTAATTGGCATTTATATCAACTTTATCCCATCCAGTTATGAAAAATATATAAATTTTATACTTTATCACAATATTTTTTCTTCTTTTTATATTTCTACTCTCTTTCCTCAATAACATATATTTACTTCACAACTTCACTTCCCACTGGGTTTTTTAGTTTTCTTTTCTATTTTTGTGTGTTTTTATTTTTTTTGTGCAATTTTTCGTTATCTTTTTTGACCCTTATTACCACAATTCTAGTGTATGTATGTTTATTTATGATTAATTTGATATGATCCCAATTAATGAAATTTTATTAATGTAATTTTAATTATATTTAGAACTACATACACTTATACTATGGCAATAAGTTCCAAATCATAAAAAAGGAAAATATTTTTATACAAAAATAAAAAATAAAATAGGACAAAAGAAAAAAAGTATACATGAAAAAACAGATTTGGAAGTGGAGTCTTGAAATGAATGTAGGATAATTGATTAATTTGTGTGTACATATTAGAAATAATAGAAATTGATATGGAGACAATATAATTGATTTAGTTAGGGGAACTGGACCAGATAATATTGAATGGAATGCCACTACCCTGTCTTGGAATTAATCATAGAGGTTCTGAAGTTGTGTGTAAAGGAATTAAATGTTTAATTTTCATTATAAACTCCATTCTCTTCATATATCACTCAAGGGAGAAATTATCATAAAAATATCCTAATATAATGAATCTTCCCCATAGAGATGATCTTACCTCAACCTTCTTCGGCTTGTACATCAGTTGTGGTCACTAAGGAAAAAATATACTCAACCCTTCTCATGTTAGTACTTGAGGTAGAATTTAAATATGCTTATGTGGAATAAAAAATGAGATCACTAGATGTAACACATAATTCCACTATAATAAATTTTATTGTAAGAATATATAAAAATTTAATTTAGTTCAATATATCTAATTCAACCCAATAAACTATTTGTGTACACCTGTTAGAAGTAGAAAAATCAATAAAATTCATTACAACAATCTCAACATAGTGAAACAAGAAAGAAGAAAGAAGAAGCTCCTCTAGTGTAATAATCCTCTTTCTCCTAATCAAACATGACTCCCACCTAGTTCTAGTTAGCTCCAACCTATGGTTCATCTCCAAACACCTTTTCATGATATATGTATGATCGGTGATTTGAGGAATGTAATGGTGATCAGATTTGGAATGGAGATAGATCTTGTGAATCGGGGAATATGGTGATTGGTTGTCTCGTATGCCTCCCTCGAGAATTCACTCTTTATATTTATAATCCTATCTTATATATTTAATTCTAATATCCTTTCATCATTTCATCTCACATAATACATATTTTTAATTTACTAAATAGATTCCATATGGTTCGATTGTCACATTACATTTTCTTCATCATGTCACTCATGTGAAGAATCAAACATTATGCTCTCCCCTAACCATGTGACTTATTAAACATCATGTAATAAATATGGATGACTCCTTAGATATGAAGAAACTCCAATTAACTCCATAATAATGTCAATTCATTCTCGGAGGATGTTTTTTCCCCTCCTCTTTCAAATTTCCCTATTTCCTCATTTTAGGGAACCTATGAACTTAAATTAAATATTAGAAATTGACTTATCTTAGGATTCTATGTTAATTTCATTTAATTTAGGCTCCTTAAAATATATATTTATCACTTTTCCAAATAAATTAAGTTTAAAATAAAATTCATATATTGATCTATTTATCTTCTTGATTTTATTTTCATTGATTTTCTGCAACTTAAAAGGCTTTTTATCCTTTTCATATTCTCCCTTCTGTAGCAGTTTTGATGGAAGATACCAGATTTATAATCCCTCCCATGTACTAAAATATTGATATTATCACTATCATAATTAAAATTGGAAATATATAATTGTGCCAATGATAATTTCTTTTTAAATAATATGCCTTCTATCATTATTCAATTCAATCATGTATAATTATTGAAAAAGAGTAAATATGATCAAAACATTTATAAGTCCAAGTGTCAACTATAATATACATAATAGTCAACACATACAATGAAACCTACTCAGTGAAAATGAACATACTTGCAACATGTCATGTAAATGTATTGGGTGAAAACCCTTTCATCATACGTTGGATAATCATAAGATTTATGCTAATATGTTTACATGACACCTAATGGTTTTGAACATCCTCTTTAACTATAGTGTATTTTAATTTCTTGTGATTAGACGCTTTGGAATATTGGTAATTATTTGAAATCAATACTAATATGGTATTGTCATGATAAATTTTCAAGGGCTTGGCGATTCTACCAAAAATTCCAATTCCTGATATAACATTCTACAACCACTTTCCCTGATTTGTATCTTCAAAATATGAAACAAATTCATCTTTCATTATCGAAATAGCTATTACCAATTGCTTTTCTACTTTTCCATGAAATTGATCTTTTTCATATAAGATTAAAATAAAAAAAGTGTACATTCTTGTATCAACACAACCAACAAAGTCTGAATTAGATTATCCAATCATCTTACGATCAAATTATAATTTATAAGTAAGCATGTGATCCTTTATTCCTTTCAAATATTGTAAATAAATATAATTGATGCTCTCTAATGATCCAGTCCATGATTACATTGGTATCTTTCCAAAATACTATCCTCAAAATAATATCTGGATATGTACATGTTTTATCATACATCTAGCATACAACAACAGATGCATACTGAATTTTCTCCATTTTTTCACTCAAATCATTTTTGGGATATTGATTGAGATTAAAATATTCTTTTTATAGAATTGAAACATGTGATGTTAAACATTTTTTCATTCAAAATCTCTCTAAAATTTTATTAATTTATGAATTTTGAGATAATCCCAATTAATCTTGAGATCAATTCCGTATTGTTTCTATTTCAATCACATATTTGTATTCTCCCATGATTTTCACTTCAAAATTATCAGATATGAATTTCATGGACTCATATAACATACCATGTTCATTTAATGAAATAAATATTTCCTAAACATATATATTCAATAATTTAAATTTACCCACACTCAATTTTTGTATATACACTGATCAATTATGTTTTCCTTAAATCCAAAAGATAAAATTATACCATTAAACCTAACATACCATTGTCATGAATCTTGTTTAAGTCTATATATTGACTTAATTAATTTAAATACCATGTGTTCATTTCATTCAAGGGGAAAAATCAATGGTTGATACATTTATACATATTCCTCTATGTTTCCATATAGAAAGGCATTTTTAAAATCCATTTGATGTAACTGTAAATCATACTGAGCTACCAATCCAATAATAATTCTAAAATAATCCTTCATATAATATAGTTTTAAGGGTTCTTTATAGTATATACCATCCTTTTTAGTGAATTTTATTGAGAAAATTATTTCCCTACAATGCTCAAGGTTACCATGAGAGTCACATTTGTTTTTGATGACCAAATTACATCCAACTCTCTTGTATCCTTTATTAAATTCCATAACGACCCATAATTTATTTTTTATATGGAATTCAACTCACAATTCATGGAATATAACCATTTATAAGTATTATCACACCCGACGGCTCGAGAATTTGTAATTAGATAAATATAGATGATAACATCACTTTCTATTTCATGGTGTTATACCACATAGTAATCAGAAATAGTTTACCATCTTTACCTTTGGGATATTCTTAACACTATTTATCGTGGTTCTTCAACCATTTCTTCCTTTTATATTTTGTATACATAGTATTTTTGTTATTATTGATTATTGTGTGATGCCATAATTTGAGTAATAATAAAATTTGATGTTGGAATACAAGAAAATGGAATTTTTATTCTAAATTATTTAATTTCTGTATTTATAGGATCTTCACTCCCACTGGATTCACAAGTCTCAATAAATATACAATTTCCATTTTTAACAATTATCATACCATGGTTAGGATAATAAAATCTAAAAAACATTGACTTCCCAATATAACCAATGAAACATCCACTTATTGTTCACGCATATATTTTTTTATTGTGTACTACATACTCATATATAATCCTAAAAACCTCATATATACATGTGACTTAAACTATGTTTCCTATAAGTCCAACATTCAAAAGGATTATTTGAAACTTCTTTACTCAGAACCTTATTCAATAGATAAATTGATGTTTATAAATAATACATCCATAATTATAATGGTAAATAAGAAAAACATATCATACTCCCAACAATATCCATTAATGTGTTATTACACCTTTCTGATACAACATTTTGTTTTGGTGTTCTAGACATAATTTATTATGAACATATGCCATGAAATTCTAGAAATTTTGCAAATGGACCAGGGTGGTGTCCAATTTCATCAAATCTTCTATAATATTAATCACCTATATCAGAACTTATGACTATAACCTCTATATATAATGGCCTCTCAACATCATTTACATAAATTTCCTAAGAATTTATTACTTGAGAATTCTCACGCAATAAATAGACACATCCAAAATGTGAAAAATCATCAATAAAGGTGATAATGTATTTTTCATTACAGATATAATTATCATCAAAAGGGACACATATATTAGTATGTATGATATCCAGGAGTTGAGTACATCCTGTGGCACATTTCATTGTGTTTTATTTTTTTTCCCTTAATACAATCCAAAAAAAAATTTAGGTCGGTAAAATCCAAATTTGGATGGATTTTAATCTTAATCAATATCTCCAATTATTATTTGAAAATATGACCAAACAATTTATGCCATAAATAACTATAAATTTTATATACTGAACCACGATTAGTAATACAAGTATGATTTATGGTTTTAAGTGTTTTAGCATACATATTATCAAGATTTAGTTTATATAATCTATCATATAATAAACTATATCCAATCATGTATGAATACATAAACAAAATAAAATATCAATTTGAAATATTAAAAGATTATCTAGTAGGATAATTATTTGATAAAGAAACCAAATTAAAAGATATACAAGGCACCAAAAATGCCTCATATAAATCCAAAAAATATCCAATATCAGGGATTAGATAGTATGTCTTCAACTGGATCCTTCACTCTATTCCCCACGAAGATAATCATTTTAGTTTGGTTAGTGATTTGGGATAAAAGGAATTGATGCATAATATTAGAAACATGAGTCATAAAACTACAATAAATCCAATATTTATTATGTGAATCTTCAATTAATTTTGATTCATAACATGTATAATTATTTTCCTTACATTTCATTTCGAAACAAGGCATTTGTTATAGAGAATCCTTTTTGAAATGTACAACTTTCCCACATAAATGGAATTTATATTTATTTTCATTATTCTATTTCATTATAAAGTAATCATTAACATTCAATGGTACCATTCCTTTCTATGCTTCCTTATACCATTCACATTACCTCCTTGATGATGCAGACTATTGATTTAGTGGATTACTTGAATATTTTAATAGTGTTTACTCTTGAACAATCACACTATGCAATTCATGCGCATTTCATTTTTCTTTAATGGTGTTTTAGTTCATTTGGAAAGGTACTTACTCATAATGAATTTAATCTAAGACAAACATTACAAGGAAACATTGATCCACTTACATTCATAAAGATTTAAGTCATACTAAATTATTTTTAATTTAAATGACATACTCATGTATACTGTAAGAACAATCAAACTTTATGGTGGTCAATATACTCATTAATGTCCTAGAAAGATATTTGTCATCATTTTGAGATTTTTATCCCATATATGTCATAAATTCTTTAGAATTTTTAGTTTTAGGGAGACCATACTTGATGTTACTTGTTATGCTCATTCGCATGACCATCAACCATAACATGTTCAATCTTTCCCAGTTGAATAATATACCATGTCATCATTGTTATTGATGTCCATTGTAGTAGTAGTTTTCTCTACTCGGTGTTCCCAATCAATATCCAACACAAAAAGGTGAAATTTGATATGTTCACTCCAATCAGAGAAATATAATCCATTAACGATCGCAACAGTCAATATCTGGGAGTGAAATGAAGAAGAAAAGATAACTTCAATAAATACATGCTTAAAATAAATGGTTTTAAATAATAATAATACATTGATTTAGTAAAATTATATAACATAAATGTGTATTAGTTTTCTCCTTTGGGTTATACAATAATACAAAAACATAATTGATAATAATTAAATTAACAGTATTTGGAAATAATATACCCATCAATTAAATTTATTTATTATCTTTTGATATATAAATAAATCTCATAATTCATTTATATATTTCCAAAAATTATATTCATAAATTATAAAAATATGAAAATTGACTTCATGAAATTATAAATATTTTCCTAATAATGATTTTCATTTACTCATAAGATATCGTAATAGTATCAACTTTTTTATCAATCAACATATATTACATTAACATACATTTGAAACAATTAAAACTTTATTATTTGGACACTTTAGTAATTAAAACAGATCAATATGTAATGTTCCAAATGTAAAACATCATAATCATAACATAGTTATAAATACAAATAAATTTTAATAAACATAAATCCAATTGTTTTTACTTTTTCTTTAATTTTTCTTGAATAAAACCTAAAACTATAATACATATTTCAAAACTGATATATCAATATTATTCTTTTTTTAATTACAACATTTAACACCTTAAAACATTATAAAAATAGAAAACAATATATAAAAATAGTCAATATGTTCTCATTGAAAAAATTACATTCAATTTTTTATACTATAACTTCATCCCATTTAATATGAAATAATAATAAATAAATAAATAATTAAATATTCTAAAATCATGAAGAGGATTTCAATAATTTGAACAAAATATTAGTATTTCAAAAAAAATATTTATTATTAAATTTAATATTAACTTTTACTAATTAAAAAGCATAACCATAATAACATCATAATAATAATTATTATACTTTTTCTAAAAAACACACCATAAAACAAATTTGAACAGCGATTTCAAGAATTTACACAACCTTGATATTAGAATTTCATATAAAATATTTTATTCCCCTGGATGTTGAAAACAATTAAAAATTATAAAAATAAATAAATAATAAATTTTAAAATCTTAATCATGAAGAGATGTAGTGGTTTGGTTTTCCCAAAAAACATTGCACACAAACTATCAAATTCTAATACACATGAGGTGAGAGGGAGTGTTTTGTGATACCCAAAAAAATGGACAACAAATTTAGTATTTCTATAAAAAATGCATAGGTGATTATCAAAAATATAAAAAAGAAAAATTATAATAATGAATTTTCCCAGTGGATTTTGATTTTAGTAAATTCTATTTCTTGAAAAACGTAATCCAGATTTTCGATACCTAATTTAACACAACACATAATAAATATATATATGAAAAAATAAATTTTTCATAACAACTCTATGATACAAGATTGATGTTAATTTCATTTAATTTAGGATCTTTAAAAATATTCATTTATCACATATCTAGATAAATAAAATTAAAAATAAAAGACATAAATTGATACATTTAACTTCTGGCTTTGAGTTTCCTTGATTTTCACCCACATAAAATGATTTTTATCCTTTTTCTTTCATCGCATCCGTAGTTTTTTTTATGGAACGTACCAGAATTATCCTTGAGAAAAAATATACAAGGTCTTAAACCTTTAAATAATGATAATATTGTTTTCATGGGTGGTTATTTAATTAAATGATAAATTCCATCAATTTGACATGTTTTTCCCTAATAATCCCAATGTAATAATATTAAAAAACAATTATATGATTTAATCCATCATGGATCACTAAAAATACCCTATCAAAGCCACAATGGCGTGAATTATTACTTTTATACAAATATGAATGATCCTTACATAACATGGAATTGTGTCCATCCTTCTGCATCAATGCAGTAGAGCTAATTGGAATATTAAACACCTCCATTGTTGAATCCTCAACCTACAAAAAAACAACTAAATTCAAAAGATTGAATCAGTATCAATTTGATCCCAAGTGTATCAATATTTGGTTCCTTGACCAAATCCTGGTAACTCCTACCACAACTCCACTTCACATATTGGATTTGGTTGGTCTTCATTTCTTGATGTAGGTCATATGTTTCTCTATTCATCACCTCTAATATATAACTTTAAAAATTTGGTTAGGATCATCATTTAATATCCCACAATATTGGGTTCATGTATCTTCTTTCTTAATAGTCTCAAAATAAGGCATCTATATGTCATGTTTGGTTTCAACCAGTCATTGAATTCATTAAATGGTTCTTCATGTGGCCTCGATAGTGGGTCTTTAAATGATTTGTCTTCTAGCATGGTTTGGGTTATGTTCGATTTTGGTGGTTTGGCATATAATGGAGGTGTATGGTAGAAAGATTTATATTTAGAGGAAGTGGTATCTATTTTAAGGTAGTTTTCTCAATACATACTAATAATATAAAACACATATTACCTAAATAACATAAAAGTTAAGGAATTTCTCCATATATTCAAGAATGGTGTTGTCATCAATCAACGGAAGGAACATTCCAAAAAATCACCTTCAACAAAAATTTATTTTTGGTAGTTGATTTCCCAATAGTGTCTTTCCAAAAATTTCTATTTGAGATGTACTTTTAAAAATAAGAGTCTTCTTAAATATTTGGAAGAAGGCTCTTTCCATAAGAGATCCTTCTTCAAAATTAAAGTTCAAAATTCACTTTTCTAGAAATCATCTTCTGTGATAATTCTAGAAAAAGTTTCTTTATTATAATATACCTTCTATTAATTTTTAAAAGCCTGCTCAATCTAGATCTCAGTCATTCCAATGATCTTCTGTCATAGATCCTAAACAATGCAATGGTTTATCAACTTCACACACTCCTATCCAATTGTGGTTCTTCTCTTATTTTTCCCCTCCAGTGAAATAATCATCATCTCTATCACCATGAAATCAATGTTCTAGCTTGGTATAACTGAGATCCAACTTCCCAGAAAAGTGTTGATCTGGTTTTTTTAAACTATATTACAATACTCGTGAATGTGTATGTTCTTTTTTCTAATTTTTTATACTCGAATCGATATCCCATTTCCCAGTGATGTGTAGGTCAGGTTTTTTAAAACCATTTTATGCCACACACAAAATTTGGTACACCAATACTGGAATTACAGGTATTTTCAATGGCTTATTGGCGATGGGATCCCTTCGCAAATAGCCCGTTGCAGAAAATGACGTCACAAATAAGCCTCTGATTATATACAATATATATCAATAAAACATTTGCGACGGGCCCGTCACAAATAATCGTTCGATTATATGCATTATAGATATACATTTTGCGACGATCCCGTCAAAAATAGTATTTGTGACGGGCCCGTCGCCCCGTCATAAATACTATTTCTAAAAAATTATATTTAAGTTATTTACGACGGGAGCCCGTCAAAAAAGGTAACATCACAAATACTAAATATAATAATGAAATATTTAATAAAATTATGATTATTTAAATAATTATATTATTATTAATAAAATAATAAAAATATAAAAAACATTATTATTAGTAAAATAAATAAATTATAAAAAATATATAATACTGAAAAATATATTTAATGAAATTATGATTAATAAAAAATTAATATTATTATAATTAAAATAATAAAAAACAATTTATTAAATTCTAAATATTAAAACATAATATAAAAATATCATAAATTATTATTATTATTAGTAAAATAAACAAATATTAAAATATATAATAATAATAATAATTAATAAAATATTAAAAAAAAATTAAATTATTCAATATTTGCAACAATATAAAAGACAGAACCTGTAAATAGTTCATATTACTACAAATCTTGAATTCAAATATTTTAACATAAAAAACAAATCACTAGGGGGGGTCATCTTCTGGAAGAGGTGGAGGAGCTGTAGGAGATAGTGGGGGAAACTCCATCCCTCAACTATGAGTCAGAAGACGCATGTACACCATCTTCTCTTGATGCTGCTGCTTCCACTGCCGACACATCTCTTCATGCTAATTCTACAAACTCTCTATAAGCTCAGCCTGAGTTCGCAACTACTCCTGATACAGTGAGGCAGAAGATGATGCCTCCGCACGATCTCCTCTCCAGCTAGACGCCGACATCACAGTAGTACCATAATAAGTACTAGGAGTCAAATGAGAGCCGATAATGACTATTCGGCTCTTATCAAAGCCATATTGAGTCGCATTCATCCATGATTCCTCATCAAAATGGTGGGCACTGGTCTGCTCAGTCGTCTCGTCTTGAATCTCTACCTCTGTCTGAGTGGGTGTAGCCTCATATGACTCCATCAATTCTAGTTTGTAATTGAAATTGTTAAAATATTATATGCAGTTAATTGTCAATCAGAAGAAATAATACTGACCACAATCCAATGATGGCGATCACCTATAATCTCTCCAGTGGATGGATCACTGTTCATCTTCCGATAAACGTCGAACTCCATAATATCAGGATGCTCTACTACCTACAAAAATATAAAATAAACTGTTTATATTTATAGTTATATAAAATATTTAAAAAAAAATACTTACCATATTCACTCTATGCGCACTGAAAGTATGGCTACCAGCTCGATGCATCATCTCCTGTCTCCCCCAGTTTTGTCGTCCCACTGAAGATATCCTCTGAAATCAACCACTCAACCAGTGTAAACATAATCCATCCCAACCGTGAGTTGAAATGTACTCTGGTCGGTGGGCTCTACATGACTCAACAAATTCTGTCAGTCCTTCTTTCTTAATGGATGTTCTTCTAAAATTGTGCAACAACTAATGTAAATGGTCATGCATATACATCTTCCATGATGCGTGGATAGCGTCACACATGGTATCATCTATGGGATACCAAAAACCCAAAAAATAATTTATAATATCATGTAATTAGTAAAAAAAATTCAAAATAAATATTATTTATTTACATACCATCAAATGATCGAAGATGTTGTGTCATTCATCAACAGAAATATGTTCCCATGTGATCCATGGCTGAGAAAAATAATTGTGCATGATAGAGCTCCCCTATCCATTTTCTACATACATAAAACTGTGAAAAAGAAATAAATAATCAAACAATTAGTATATAAAAAATTAATTAATGAAAACTAACTAAAATATACAGGTTATCATACCTCAGTGTGCGTGGATCGAATCCATGACATGGACGTCGCTCGAGGATAGGGTCCAGAATCATCTGTCGCACTAGACCGTGCCCCCTCTACGTAACCCTTGAACAGCCGGTTGGCTGGGGGTCAGATGATCCTAAATCCCCCTCATCCAAAGATAGATCAGCCTCCTGCAACTCTCGAAATATATCCGGATCCATCTGAAACACAAACTAATTGTTGTTAGGAAATTAGTTGAAAATATATATTATATATAGATATATATTAGTTATGATTATAACAATCATTTAATTGTGTCAATGTCCATGTTCATCCTCATCTTCAATGATGTCCATGTCAATGTCTTCATCTTACTCCTCAACATCATCAATATCCATATGAGTTTTAGTTTCATCATCTCTTATAATTTAAAATTCATTTGTAACATCGTTAACATCTTCTTCTTCATCGATCCTTAATTGTTGGGTGCCATCATCGATATTCACGTATCTTTTTGAAAAATGTGGATTTTGAGCAGTCTCTTGAAAAAATTATATTCCTTCTACTTCAATGGAACCACATTCAGTTTGAGTTAACTGATTTTCCTGAGAATTCATTTGTATTAAGCTCCACAAATCACCCAAGTCTCATGAAGTAGCACAATAATTTGCGTAATAAATTTTATGTGCCTGTTGATCTAGTAAAAAAGGTCCAATTACTTCAAGATGTCTATTACATTTAATATCGATGATTCCATGATTCAGATAAACACACAAGACTCTCTTAGTATCCAACCACCAACACTTAAACATCATTATATAATTCTATCCTATATAACACAACTCAATAATTTCATGTAGAATGCCTTAAAAGTCAACTTCAGTTTATCTGTGATGCGATCCTCTCAAGAAAACTCCCATGTTAATTGTTTTTTTGATTCCCCATATGCACATGTATGAAATAAAAAACCATTCACCACATATTTATTATATGATTTAACCATTTGGATGGTAGGATACTCAATATACATAGTCTCTTATCTATTTTAGCATCATGTTGAGAAACCTGCAAATTTGGAAATCAATTATCAATATGATAAATAATAAATAGAATTAATATTAATCCATTAATAATTTATGTTACCAGTTTTTTAAACCAATGAGAAAATTTTTATTTTCTCCATTATTCAAGAGAAGCTGTTATAATTATTGGATGTTTTTTATTTATATGATTATCATATAACCAATAAATAAAATTAGATTAAATAAATCATCATAAATTACAGTATATGTGATAGAATCATTCACAACACATTAGATGTCATTTCATCACAGTTGAGAAGAACATATGTATGATCTCTGTGATATTCATGATCTTAAAGCCATCATTCCTGATCTCCACCGAAACCGAGATTTAGCTGATTAAAAACTGATAATTGAGGGTCCATTTCATCATTAACATTACCCTCATTTCATCCCATGTGATTTTACTTTGAGGTATATCGATATTCAATATAATGAGAGCATAAAAAATAAATTTCCTCTTGTAACTAAGCTTCAGCAATTGATCCTTCAACTGATGCTTTGTTATGTACTTTTATCTTCAATTTCGACATGCATATCTCAAATGGGTACATCCATCGAAACTATATAGGTCCTCCACATTTATCATCATGTGGAAAATGTAATATCAGATGTTCCATTTCATCAAGGAAAGACGGAAGAAAGATTTTTTCAGATTTACATATAATTACAACAACATATTCTTCGAGTTTGATTAAAGCATCATAGTATGTTTTCGCTGCACAAATGTCTCAAAAAAATATCATATGTCTGTTATCGAATAACAAATCATAGAATTCAAGAAAACTCTGAATCCAATCTGTAAAATTAATTCCATTATAAAATTATAATCATGAATTTTTAATCCCTAATATAACAATTATTAACACATCTGCCAAAATTGGAAGCACATCCATCAGGAAGCTTAAAATCTACAATCCAATCACAAAATAATAAGATACTCTCTTTGGATAGTATATAAGCTGCTTTTGGCTTCATTATCCTATGTGATCTGCCATTTTCAAATAGTTCAAGTTCTAATCGCCTAAAAATTTGTGAAAAATCTAATCGTGCCTTTACAGTATCTTTGGTCTTACCTGGTTTATCCATAACTCAATGAAATAAATTATCAAAACATTTCTTCTCAATATTAATGACATCCAACATGTGGCAGACCAACAAATCATACCAATATAGATAATCCCAAAAAATAATTCATTTTATCCAATTATGTTCTTTCCCAAAGACATCAACTTTCTGTTGGTTTACTATTGTCCCAAATGTGATGGTAGGTAATGAAAATACAATTGATTTTGACTATGTACCTGAGATCATTTTTGGAGATTCATCACTTTCAATTTTTCCTTTTCTAAAATGGTATTTTTTTCATCCGAAAAGGATGATCAGTTGGAAGAAATCTACAGTGACAGTCATAATAGCAAGGTGTTTTTCCATTGACGAGCATAATGTTTTTCATGTATTTCGAAATGTAAGGACCTGATTTCATACCATGTGAACTTCATCCAGATTACATGCCATATGCCCAAAAGTCACTAATCAGCTATATCTATGTAGCTTTTAATATGAAATTTTGTTTCGCTGCAACATCATTTGTACTAAAACCAACTCTTCAAAATGTATTTAACTCATCAATCAATGGTTTCCAATAAAAAAATATATTCTTTTATTGTTGTCCTCAGATTAATAAGTTGAAAAGGATATAAGGCTCCTTCATTAACATCCATGGAGGTAAATTATACATTGTTATAAAGACATTCCAACATGAATACTGACTACCATAAGAACCAAAATCACAGAATCCATTAGTAGAAATACCCAATCACACGTTTCGGGTTCTAATTAAAATGGCGAATGCAGATTGTCAAAATGTATCCATAAATCACCATCAGATGAATGATTCAGGCTTTTATCAGATGAAATCATGGTTTTATGCCATGACATCATTGACACTGTGTTCTGAGACATAAATAAATGCTGCAACCCTGGTGTAAGGCGGTGATATCTCAACTGTTTTACTAGAATTGATCCAGGATTCCTTAGTTGAGGTTCTTTATTACTCAATTTTCCACATGTGGGACAACTATCCAACAAATAATTTTCACCAGAATATAATATGAATTCATTTAGACATGCATGAATCATCAGATAACTAAGGCCCAGATTACGAACTGGCCTCTTTCTCTCATATTAATTTGCAGGCAAAACATTTCCATTAGGTAATAGTGTTTTAACAAAAGAAAATATATGATCCAAACAGTTTGTTTGAAATTTCATTATCTGATTTAATATCCATAAATTTTCTATCCTCTTATAATTTTCTTATCTTGCAACCAAGATATAATGCATCGTCAGCAGTCCTCAACAACTCATAAAAATCAGATGGTGCCAACTCCGGAGTTAAATCAATATCATCTTGGGTTTCAGTTTGTTGAAACGACGGACCCATAACATCATGTACTAAATTTTGAAACTGTGATGGATCTGGATTCATGTTATTAGTATCTTCTCTGGAACTTCATTCATCGTGTGGATAGAAAAAAACATAATCTGTTTGAAAATAAAATCGCAAGAGATGTCCCCTAACCTTGTCAAATGTATCAAACGTTCTCAGAGTACATTTTTTACAAGGTCACTTTGTTGTTCCTTCTGAAACGTATTATCGTTTTTATGATGCAGATGATAATAAAGATTAAACACCCTTAATATATATTGGAATTAAACCAGAACCATTTTGATTTCTACGTTGGTTTACCCATGCGGGATCATCTAATAATGATTGTTGTCGACTTCCTTGTTCCATATTTTTCTACAAACTATTAAATCATTGATGTTTTTGAATAATTTGAAATAAAAAAAACACTATATGAAAAAAAAATTACAACTACTTATTAATAATTACCATTTCATATTGGAGACACAATTTCAAGTGGATTGATGACTCCTACATTGTATGACGACTCATATACTAGCAACTTTCTCACACCAAAATCACAAAGAACAATCTCTTTGGACATACGCATATTCATTATCATATGCACAAGGATGAATATGCATACCTCCGAACATATTATTCATTGTGATTTTGGTGTGAGAAAGTTTCAAGTATATGAGCTGTCGGAAAAAAGTGCCCCCTTTTCTTCGATGAATCATCTTCTTACAACTGTCACCACCTGAGCACAGAATGAAAAATGTGGTCCTACGAATGCATATTCAAACAAGTGAATACGATATTGGATATGCATATGTATAAGCATACTTTTCAAAAGGTTTTGATACGGTGAAAGTCTGAAGGAGAATAGTCATCGAGAAAAAAGAGTGCCGTCAATCCACTGGAAATTGTTCCACGTTATTACATGTTATTATAAGTTATTATATTTATTACAAGTTATTACAAGAAATTTCATGTTATTACTAGTTAATAAAAGTTAATACAAGTTTTTAAAAGTTATTACAAGTTATTACTAGTTATTTCAATATATTACAAGTTATTACAATTTATTACAAGTTATTACAATTTATTACAATTGATTTAATTCCTAATTATTCGTATTTATTCCTAATTATTCGTATTTATTCTTAATTACTCTAATTTATTCCTAATAATTCGTATTTATTCATAGTTATTCATATTTATTCTTAATTATTTGTATTTATTCCTAATTATTCATAATTATTCCTAATTATTCATATTTATTGTTATTTATCACTAATTATTACTAATTATTACTAATTATTACTAATTATTACTAATTATTACAAATTATTAATAATTATTACTAATTACTGCAAATTATTACTAATTATTACTAATTATAACTAATTATTAATAATTATTACTGATTATTACTAATTATTACTAATTGTCCCTAATTATTAATAATTATTGTGAATGATTCCTAATTATTCCTAATTATTCATAATTATTCATAATTATTCCTAATTATTCATATTTATTTGTTTTCATTAATAATTATTACTAATTATTCCTAATTATTCATATTCATTAATAATTATCCATAATTATTCCTAATTATTTATAATTATTCCAAATTATTCGTTATTACTAAATATTATTAATTATTAATATTTATTACTATTTATTCTTAATTATTACTAATTATTCCTCATTATTCCTAATTATTCAAAATTATTACTAATTATTACTAATTATTTGTAATTGTTTCTAATTATTAAGAATTAGCACTTATAATTTCAATTTATTATAATAAATAAATACAGATACAAAAAAATGTTAATCTAACATAATTACAACTAATAAAAAATAAATAAATTTAACATAAAAATGTAAAGAATACTAAATTGAATAAAATATAAATACCTTTAAATAAAATATAAACGTAATTATTCTAATTTATTACTAATTATTTCTATTTATTACTAATTATTCAAATTTATTACTAATTATTCCTATTTATTACTAATTATTTCTATTTATTACTAATTATTCGCATCTATTACTAATTATTCATAATTATTCCTATTTATTAATAATTATTCCAATTTATTCCTAATTATTCATATTTATTACTAATTATTTTAATTTATCCATATTTATTCCTAATTATACCTAATTATTTTTAATTATTACTAATTGTTTCTATATTGGATTGCATCACTTGTAATCCTGATCCCCAAATTATTTGAAATTTTGTTTATAATATGAATTCCACTATTTCTAATAATATTATCTTTTCAAATTAGTTTGGATTTATTAAAGGAAGGACCATACAAGACTACCTAATCACTACATCATATTGTGTCAAACATATCAAAAAATCCACTATGGGAGTTAATATTATATTGAATCATGATATTTAAAAAACCATTTTTATGATGGAATGTGGCTCTAATTGTATGGTCTTATCCATATATGGTTTTTATTATACATTCATTAAGTAGGTCAAATATTTTGAAGATCATTTTATATATCAGTTCTTATAAATTCATATCATAGTGGATACTTACCATGTTCAACTGGCGTCAGATAATTTTATCCTCTTTTATCCATTGTTTCCCTACTATAACTGATTACCTACGATGAATTCAACTTAACATGGTGGATACTGACAATTTGATGCCTTTTAGATTTTTTAGGGGTTTAAATTATCCTTTTCAATTATTGTATATCAAGGATATAATTATCTTAACTTAGGGATATATTAATGATATAAAAAAATATTTCATTGTTAATTATAAAAGGATTTTAGGTCAAAAGACCAGTTGGAAAAAATAATTTCTATATTTTTTTAAAGATCAATACTCCATACTAAAAGTTTTCTATCATAAAAAATCATGGAATATGATAAGTTTTATTCCATTTCACTTATCTTGGATTCACCGTGTTTTATAAAAGACCTCATATATGTAATCAATCTCACATTTTTTGCTAGATCAAAAAAATAGCTTATTGGAAAGGAAAATCATTATCATTGGCTAGTAAGATTTTTCTTTTGAAATCATTTACATTTTATAGGTTTTTTGTTATTTAATGGTTTATAAATATTCATATTCTCTATTTAAAATAATCAATATTTTTATCAAAAAAATCATCTATAGCTAGGTCATCCCTCAATGAAATTTCATTACAGATCATTGGAAGTAATGTGGTCACCCCTATACTCTTAGAAGACATGAAATTAAAAATATCTATGATTTGAATCAATCTCATTAGAAATATTTTGTTTGTTGGATTATTAATAATAATTCAAAGTCACTTGTATTTATAATATTCATATTTCTATGAAAGCTAAAATCTATAAATATGAATTATGCGGAATCATCTATATATTGCCTTCTCTTAGGGCATCCTTCTCTCGTAATTAAACAAATTTGGGTTGGATGGCCAATCAAAACTACAATGAAATTATGGTTTTATAACAGGTAGGGTATTCCCCTCTAAAAAGCTCTGAAACTCTATTGAACCATTGTTGGATCATAAAGATATGATTGACGAGAAAATAGAATTCCCTCTCGATATGCTTCCTCGTGAGATTAGACTTGTGGCCAGAAATTATAATTTTATTTATAGAGATGTTCTAATGATCTGGGTATGATATTTTAAAGGTATGATCAACACCAAATTGTAATAAAAAATTGATTTATATGTGAATGAACATAATTGGACTAGAATTCTAAAAAAATCAGGAATTTCACCATCTATATTTGTACTTCTATGGAGGCTGTAACATTCTAATATTTCTATTGACTAACACCTTCAATAATTACGCATTGATATTTACTCCATCCGTGTCTTATGAATCCTACATAAAGAAAAATTTAATCATGTTTTCTTAATCTATTATAATACCTATGTTTTATGGAATGTTATCTTTGATATTTTTAAAACTTAGCCTCATTAGACAGCCTTTATCAATGAGAATCTCAAACGATTCTCTAGGATTCCACTCTATCAACAACTAATTGATAAACTGGATGTGGATAGTGTAGAATTTATTCATGTTATATGTAACAACAAAAATAAGATGATTCATTTGCATTCATACTTCAATATTCTATCACACCTCATACAGATTATGGTTGCAGTGAAAAATGTGAACTCCCTTCAAGATGATCACTATAATAACTCTATTGCTGCTTATATACTTATTAAGAATCATGGAATTATATGTAATTAATGACCTAATTCATGAACTTTTGAATTTATATAGATTCCTTCATTTAATATATTGATCAAATGCAACTTGGATGAGGCATCAAGAGGGAATCTGGGACATTTGGGCTTTGGTATATTCTTCCGGAATCAAAATGTCGATGTCCTAGGATGTGTCTACAGACCATGTGGAGACGGATCATCTCTTGATTCTGAATTTTTTTGCATTATAGATGTAGATAAAATTGAAAAGAAATTAGTTTATTACAATACATGGAAATAATTCAACTCTACTACCATCATGTAGTCTATCAGTAATGGTTATATTATTCTTTTATTGAAAATTCTTGCTAGGTTGATTAGATTCTTGAAACATTTTTCATCCCCAAACGAAGTCATCAAACAGTAATTACATGAAGTATAATTCTTGTATGAATGTCTTTAAAATGAAGGGTTTAATGTTAATGACTTCATTTTGTCTAATGAATTATCATATGATTTTTTCCTTTCTTGTAAATAGATTTTGGTAAAAGGCATATTTCAAACATTTGTAGCCTAGTTTTTGTTTAATAAAATAAACTTTTTCACCTGGAAAAGTACTCATTCTTATTTTAATAAGTATAAAATAACTCCAATATATAAACATGAAATTTTCAAATCAATGAAAACATAATGAACAATGTCGTTCCATAATTTATGCCACATGAATGTCATGCTCATGTTCATACAAAAAAACAACTAAATTATAGGCTCATGTAAAGGTTCAAATAATCGTTATGAGCCCCATGATCAGTCCCCAATCTAAAATCCAAACCCAAAAATAAAGTATTCAACAATAATGTGTAAACCCCCATTCCATTGTATTGTCCTATATCCACGAAGGCGGCTTATGTACCATGTAGTGACCCAAATTGTGTGTGAGTAAAACTCATAAGTCTAACACGCATGGTGTCTAAAAAAAATAAAAAATAATATTGATTACAAAATTAAGATAATATGTTCATCAATTAATAAATTAATACAAAACTCTAAATAAGACCCACTTACCATTGACCACTAGGATAACACCCCAGGTTAGCCCAAACCTACCTTGACATGATATCAGATGTCACTTCCATTTCCAGATAAAGAAAATAAAAATGATTGAATGTTATTTCCTTAAACCACTCACACCCTTAGGCATCACATACATGCTTCATTACCTCATGAACTAAAAATATATCTTATCATCATCAAACATCCAGTAGCCATGAACCATGCCATCAAGTCTCAAGGAACCTATCCATTCAAATATTGGCATCACTCTACCATACATTTCACCCTCATGAACCATATATCTATGCTTCTCAACCTCAATAATCAATCCAACAATTTTCCTCCAATAAAAACCAAGAATAGGAAAATAATATAAAATCAAAATATATTCATAACAATATACCTTATCAATTTAGAACAATCGTATAAAAATATCGATTCCCATTAAAAATAAACCCATTTACCATTTCACGATTCATTAATCATCATATCATCAAACCATTATTCTCCTAAACAACTTCCATAAAATTATCCATTCACACTATGTGTGATCCTAGTGAATCGAAAATTTACAACTTAATCCAAAACATTATAAATTCATCAATTTTATTTTAAAATTCAAGGGCATATTTCCATGTTTCTAATTCAAAGATGAAGGTATGTACACCTCTTGGGTGGCCAGAAGTCCTAATCTCAATTTCCATCAAACCAAACTGGGTCTATGGGAGGTCAACGGATTAGAATTCATTATAAACCATAGTATTTCATCTAATATAAGTCATGAACATGGCATTACAGTGTGATCATATTAGTTTCACATACTATAAAACAAATGAGACATTGGTGAGTAATTTTAAACCACATAGCTCAAGTAATGAGGAAGAAACCACGAGATTAAATGCCCAAATCAACATTAAACACCATGATACGCTATGATAAATGATTGATTCACCATGTAATGTCTTGGATAAGGATATATAATAGGAAAATAATATGAACCCACCAATAATAACCATATCACATTTATTTATGACATCCAGATTAAATAACATATTATAGAGCAAAATAATAGAGATACAGATGTAAAATAAGCCTTCTGAAACCCTTCACAATCATAAATATCACGTAATGTTTGAAATATGGGATTAAGAAGATTAAATTTCTGATTTAGCGGGTATAAATATGAGGTTCCCCTCGTAATTCCAACCCAGATCGATGCCACTCACTAGCCAATGGTGTCCTCCCAAACCACTACTCGATTAGGAACCCATTTAGTTGGTTGGTGGGTTCCATCAGCTGGCCTATGGGATTCATGTAACTTTTCTAAGAAATTGAAATTATAGTAGCTAAATGGTGGATTTTTATGGCTAGCTAGTGGAACTGTAGCATCTCCGATGTTACATACCACTGCTATCCACCACAAACCAACTTCCACCGAGAAATCATGCACCTCTGAACACTTTTAACATGAAAAATAATGGTCTAGAACATAATAATTTTAAGTAGTTCAATAAATTAAAAATAGTGAACATATTTGGGTAAATATTGGGATATTACATAGTGATTTTAAAGTCATATCACATTGTATTAATTTTGTTTTACACATTTTACCCTTACAATGGTGACACCATATTTTCCCAGATTTTTATTGATAATAACCAAAAAGGGACCTATTTAATAAATTTGATCCCAACGATTCAAAATATGGAATATATTTTATCAAATTAAAAAAATATAAGTGGTATAAATTACTTTTAAAATAAACCAGGGAAATGTGATGAAAAACAGTTTTCCATAAAAATAAATTTTTTTATATTAAAATGATTTTATACAAAAATAAACATTGTCTAGATTCCAATTAAATTAATTGGATAATGTTTATTGAAAAAAATAATAATTAAATTTCAAAATAAATTAAAAAATTGGGACATTTTAAATACTTCAAAATATAATATAGATTTAAATAAAATTTGTATTGTTCACTATTCACTGGGAAAAAAACCAATCTTTTAAAAAAATCATAAACTTTCACCCTAAGATAATTTTGAAATGATGAATTAAAAAATGAATACCTTTTTATCAAATAATTATTTTAAATGAGTTATAAATTAAATTATAATATCATCGTGTAATATTAAATAAAATAAAAATTTGAATAAAATTTATTTTTGAAGCCTAAAATTACTTTACTAAAAATTCAGTGCTAATTTCATAAGAATTAATCAATACATTATTTTTGATTTGGGCCATTATAAATTTTTTCAGAAGGTATTTAATTGAATTAATATATTCCAATTCAACTACTATGTTATAGTGGTCGTATTTCATGGTTCTTTTATGTTGAGTATTGCATTTACTATATGATATCAATCATAGTCTTATTTTAAAATATCACGGTATTATAAATACCAACCTTCATGATAATAAAATTATAAGGCCCAATGAATATACTCTAATGTTTGAATAGTATGATCCTATTTTCCATCAAATTGATCATGAAAAGTTATACTAAAACATAGTTCATTACCTAATTACTTCTTATGTTCCTTCAAAAAATTAGATGTAAACCTTGGATCAAGATCAGATACAATAGAGAGGGTAACTCCATGTAACATGGCTATTTTATAAGATGGATTTGATATAACTAATATAAAGTCATATGATTCTGAATTAGAAAAAAATGATAAAATTTATTCAAATGATAACTCATATTTCATTATTACCTCATGATGTATTTAGTAGTCTCAACAAAATATCCATGGATATATTCCCCCATTTTTATTCTGGATTTGGAAATGGATGCATCATCCCCATTAGCTGTTTTAATTCAGCTTTAACATGATAACTATTCAAACATATCATGGTATAATCTGAAATTTCTTACATCATTCCTTCCCACAAATAAAATTATCAAGTATCTCTGTATATCGTAGTGCTAACATGATAAATATAATATAGAGGGATATGAACCTCACTCAATAATTAATTTTTTAATTGAGTGAAAACCAGTATATATGATCACTTCCAAAATCTATTGAATCGTTCTTTGTTAATATTAAACACATTAAACTCTCCTCCCTTCACCAATTTCTTCTTTCATTGCAGACAATGTTCATTCTTCTGATCAATCTTAATTTTTTATAATAGGGATAATTTTATTGATACTTGAGCCAAAATAAAAGGGGATTTCACTTACAAAATCATTGATCTAGTTACATTAAATCATTAAATATTGTGTCATGTTCCGAATATACCATGGTTTTTGATGTATTATCATGTTGACTCAAATAATTATCTGCCAATTTTTCCTTACCTTGATGATCGTGGATCATACAATCGTAATAATTTATCAGTTCTAGCCACCTTCCCTATTTCATGTTAAACTGTTTTTGTGTGAATATATAATTTAAACATTTATGACTGATATATATATATATCACATTTCTACACATTTAAATGATTTCTATAAATTTTTATGAATAAATTACCATTGCATGTTAAATATCACTCATTGGATAATTTTTCTTATGGTGTTTCAAATTTCATGATGCATGTGTTATTACGTGCTCATTTTACATCAAAACACAACCAAGGCCCTTTATAAAAGCATCACTAAAATTATGAAATTCCATATTTCATAATGGAATTTCCAAAATTAGCGGATTACCAAATCTTATTTTTGTTTCCTTAAAACAATCCTTACATTCCATTGCACAAATGAATATAACTCCCTTTAAAGTTAACATGGATAGTGGGTTAGCTAATCGAGAACGATTTTCAAAAAACCATTGGTAATAACCTTCTAGTCCATAATAATATCAAATCTTAATGAATTAATAGTTCTTTTCCATTATTCTTCTAGTTTTACTTTTGCAGGGTAAAATGAGATTCCTTCTTTCGTTACAATGTGTCGAATTAATGAAATCTACCACAACGAAAATGCATATTTACTAAATTTTATCATGAGCCCCATTACTTTTAGAATATTACATAATATCATCAATTAATAACACAAAATAATTTATCAAAATACTCACATAAAACTCTATTCATTAGATCTATAAATATAGTGTGTGCATTAGTTAACTCAAAAATAATAACCAAAAACACATAATAACCACACCTAGTTTAAAATGTATCCATTGAAATGTATTATTCATTTACCTTCAAATAATGATATATATAACTGAGGGAAATCTTGAAAAAATATAGAGCTCCCTAGAGATAATCAAACATGTAATTGATATGAGGCAAAATATACATGTTCTCAATATTAATGTGATTCAATGCTCAATAATCAATGAAACCCCTCATAGATCTATCTTTGTTTTTAACAAAAAAAAAACAAAATCACCCCATGATTATGTGAAAGAGTGAATGAAACCCTTTTCATGTAATTATTTTTTATTTATTTCAACTCCAATAGCTTTTATTGGACCCTAACCATGTATATTAGTAAATCTAACTATTTTAATTGTTTGTTTTATTTGATTTTTATTTTTTATAGAAAATTTTTTGGGTTGAGTTTGGTGGCATATGGAGTATTATTAGAGCACGGTTTGGGGACTATGTGGCTACCCCTAGTCACCGTGTGGCCCGCCTGGTGTTGAAATGAAAAGAAATTAATTAAAAACAATAAAGTTAAATTAAATTTAAAATATAATATAAAATAATAAAATAATATTAAAAGTATTATCGTAAGCATAACGATAATGATAAAATTATTATTGGGATAATTATAATTATTTTTGTTTTTGTTATTAATTATTATTATTATTGGGAGTTTTGGTGGGTTTTAAGTCGATGCGCGGGCACCGCATTGTTATCCGAAATCATGTGGTCAGTCCAGGTGCTCGTGCATCTACATATGGAATAGGAAGAAGCTACCACTAGGTTCATACATGGTTGTTTGATCCATGTGTGGTCACTGCGTGGTTGCCCACAGTTTACAATAAAATAATAAAAATGATAAATAAATTAAGACAAAATAGTGTTTTATAATAAAAATTATAATAATCATATTATTATTACTCTGAGTAATTAATATTATAATTATTATGAATAATATTATAAATATTATTAGTTTTGATTGTTATTATTAATAGTTTTACTAGTATTATTATTGTAGATTATTATTATTATGTTATTCGGATAACTATTATTATTTTTACGTTAGTTTAATTTTATTGTATTTTAATTTTTAGTGTTTTCTCTCCCCTTCCCTTTTCTCTCCCACATAAACCTCCTCCTTTTGTGATGCATGACCCCCCATTTCTATAACCCCTCCCCTTTGGTGCATATTTCTGGAGACCCCATGTTGGGTGACCTCCAACTGGTGTGCCGCCCTTGCCGATGCGAGCTCCAACCAGCACGCCACCCCTACTGGAATAAGCTCCAGCCCACGTGCCTCCCCTGCCATCAAGACCTCAATCCAGCGCACTGCCCCTACAGGCATGACACCATTCTGGCATGACCCCCCTTTCCGGCGTGGATTTCCCCCTTCAGTATCCTTCATCTTCCTCATTTTTTTTCATTTTCATGGTTTCCTCTTCGTCCGTGGCCATTCTCAACCAAGGCTAGTATTTTCCCCAAAACATGATGGATTTTTTTTGGATTTTTAGGATTATGTTTCATATATCTATGGTTTTAAAACCATCATCGAGTCATTTCATGTGTGCGTTTCCATTAGGCCAAAGACATGAGGTAGGTTTCCCCTTGCACAATCATTTTTAATTTAATATTAAACTATTTCATGTTATTTTAACCTTTTTTATATTTTTTATATTATTATATGAGCCTTGGATGAATTATTTGTTGTGAAAGAGGGATGTTTATGACGTGTTTTGTAGTAAATAGCGTTGTTTTTTTAAAAATGTGGAAACTGCAAGTTTGATAAAATGCCCACTAGATTTCGCTTGAAGTTTGTGTTATTTAGAACATGGTTTAACATATTGAATTATCTTATGAAATGAAATTGGTGTTTTATTCATTTTTTAGAGTTAAATTGAAATTATTTAATTTAATATTCAACTCCTTTTGTGTGTTTTAATGCCTGGTTGTATTTTATGGTTTAAATGTGATTTAAAACTATTTTTTGGGATTTATAAAAATATTTTCTAAATTAAAATAAATATATGGGTTTCCATATATAGTTTTCCATGTAGATTTTTTTATAAATATGGTTATAATAGGTTTTATAATGTTTTGGAATTTTTATAAAAAAATGGTTTGTTCCTTGAATATGCAATCTGAGTGTTTCAAGGCAGTTATTTAAATGGTTTGATGCTGAAAATGGTGTTTTTAAACCCCTTTATAAAAATTGGATTTTTCATATTGATAAATGTCGGTGTTTTGAAAATTTTAAAGGCCAATTTGGAAACTTTTTGAAAATGGTTAAAATCATTATTCTAAAAACCCCCATTGGATAAATTTCATGCCTTGTTATATTTAATGGGTGGGATTTTCACATTGTGTAATCCTCATGACCCATTATTGGAGGTCCACATTATGAACTCCTTGTGTTCTATTTGCTCTATGTCATGTGAATATTTCCTTGGAGTGGCATGGGGTGATGCCTATTGTTTATTTATTATTATAAAAGTGTGATTGGATTCTTGGTTGGGATCAGTTGGCTCACCCCTATTCTTTACACGAGACATGGGGACTTGGCATATTGAGATAATTTTCTATGAATGATTTCAACACTCATAGTTGACGTACTGACCAGTGGCCCATAGTGGATTCATATATTTTGGTAAATTGATATGGTATTTTCCCTTAGTCTGTCCTAAGATAGGGTGGCCGAGTGTATTGGTAATTTTTTATATCATCATGTGTGTCATGCTACTAGGGTTGGGGTCTTGTGTTTTAGTATCTTCTAGATTATTATTGATCTCCTGGATTCACCTATATCTATTGTATCTTAGTTGATTTCATTAATGGAGGTGATATCTATATGTTTATTTTCATTGTCCTTATTGTGAAATCATAGTAGCACCTTCTAGTGTAGTACTTTTATTGGAATGTGAGGTGTGGTTTTCAAAAGGTATTGTGAAAAATAAATTTAAAGAAATGTGTTGTATCATCATTTGTGAAAGTTGAAAATGTAAGATTCACATACCCCTTGAAAAGGTTTTTGCATCACTAATGGAATAGGATTTGTTTTGAAATAAATAAGGACAATGGGACATAAATTGTTATAATGAAAATGCGTAGGAAAGTATTCTTTTGTACATTTTTGTTCGAACATGAAATCAATGCTTCCATTATATTAATGGAAGTGCATTGGGAATAGATTATTGGGTCAGCCTATTGAGTTTGAATACTCATGACAATATTTTCTTTTTTCTTTTTTCTCTTGCATAGGTTTTATATAGAGTTCAGTCACCTTGGATGAAATTTGATCTTTTTTAGAGATTGACCTATGGTGTCACATGGAGATATTTTGGTCATCTGGTTTGGTTGGTTTATTTGTGCACTTCATTTGTATTTTCAAAATCTTGTATAAAGGATGTTCGGTTCAGTTTAATTTATATTTTCAACAGTGTGTACAAATTCTACAATTTAGTTTTATTTATTTTTTTATTTGGAGAAATCATTCCCTATATGTACTCTTATGATGCCCTCGGTTCTTGATTCCAGTGTAAGTGGATGTGGAATGACTTTGAGCCACAGCCATGGATCAGGTCATGTGACTGGTTCAGGGATGACATGGGTAGGTTCATGAAAAAATGGTATCAAAGCATGTCATCTCATAGAGGACAATTCTTTTCAAAGAACCCTTTCATACATAGGTATGTCGATGTAGGTGGAGTATGATTTTTGGGACTCATGGGTAGGTGTAGGAAGAGCATCGCGAACTATTGCTCATTCTGATACTTGGGTTTCCATGGGAATTCTGGCCTTAGAATTTGATTTGGTATTTATGGAATGTTTGGTGATTGGGATATGACAAGGGTAGTTGGGACAATGTCTTCTGTGAGCTCTTTGGAATGGGGAATCCATTTGGAGTAGGGGGTATTTTCCTAGAGGGATCTTAGTGTTTGTGGAGTGTTTAGCATATAACATCCAACCATTTGGTCAAGTCACCCACCAATACTAGTTCCTGTTTTGTGGATCTCTTGGGCCTTTATTGAAATCTGAAAATTGTTTTAAAAATCTTTCTGTGGGAATTGTGGAAATTGGTTTCAATGGGATGGATGTATTTTGAAAAGATGAGAATGAATTTTCATTATTTAAACTAATATGGGTTTTGTAATGTTGTGTTTCTATGAAACAAATATTGGGATAAAGAAGAAATGGTTTATTGGGATTGTACTTCCTTAATCTAAACTTATGGTTTGTTAAAATAAAATGATTGAAAATCATATGGGATATTTTGAGAAGCGTGTCTTGTTTAAAATTGTTTGAATTGGATAAATAAGGTTTTAAAATTGGCTCTGAAGAGTTGGGGTTTTTCAGAAGGGGTGTTTCGTTAATCAAAATGGGGTTAGATCTTGATATCTAGAGGATTATGAAAAGATACTTTGGTGAATTTTTAAAAATGGAAAATGGTTGTTTGGAATGAAATGTATGATCCTGAATTTGTTTTGTTTATTTTTACATGAAATAGTTCTTAGAAGTTCCTTTTCTAGTGGTTTTCCCCATGGAGCTTCGATGGGTGATCGTGGTGCAGTTGTGGGTGATTTCCCATTTCTGCAATTTCTTGTTGATCAACCTAAATATATTATGCTTGAGTTATGGAATATGGATCCAACACTCTATATGGTCAAGAATTCCTCAAGTAGCAGAGGAGTGGATGTGAACGATCGAAAGGAACTTTATCCTCATTGAGTTTCCTGATTCATTGAAGCTTACATTTTCAACATTCATTATTTAAGGACATCAGGGTTGTGGTGGAAATTAGTGTCTAAGAACAATCCATGTGAAGATCATACTTCAGAGTTCATCAAGGTTTTGTTTATTCATCAGTATTTATCAGAGAATGAAATGGTGAGAAAGGGGATGAATAATTGTTATTTGTAGTATGGTGATGGATCATTTTTGGTGTATATCAATCACTTTATATGAGGGCTCAATGTTTTGAGGTTGGTCTTCATTCCAAACTATAGTCGAAGGTGTCATAGTACAATCTATCTTCATTTTACAAAGTGGTATGGAATGATTTTCATGTTGAATCTGTGATAGTAGGCGTTAATGAGGTAGTCCTCCCTCCTTCAATCCATATGAGTAATGGGGAAGATTTTGGTCCGGAGATGAGGAAGCAGTTTATAGATGATGTAGGATGTCATGGAATCAAATGGCCTCTATATATTTTATCAACATCTAAAGAGAATTATATCCTCATATTTTATCATTGTGGATAGTCGGACCGCAAAATGTTGTCATGTTGAAATGCTACGAATCCCGGCTATGTCAGTCGATTCTTGTGTCACTTGCAGCGATTCTATCTGGGTGTTTCTAAAAGCGTCGTATATTCAATACTTAGAAGATACGTGCTATTGGAAAAAAATTTGAAGTTTCATTTTGTTTGACTCCCTCTAGTGTAAGGGATCTATTATCATTGTGTTTTTTTCATGGTGTAAATGTAAGGGATGTTTTTAGTATTTTTATGAATTCTTGTATTCAATGAAAGTGTGGTTTTACTTCTATAATTATAGTCTCCCACTTTTTATCTAATCAGGAGAAGTTTGTACTTGTTAGGGATTAGCAGCTCTTGACTGCAAGGTAGTAGATGCTTCATACATCAGGGCTCAATCCATAGGCCATGGAGGGTAGTTGGTGTGTAGTCATGATCCATGGAGGTTTAAATAGTCTTGTTATGTTTATGGATCCACCATTGTGATGAGGTAGTTCTAGTGTTTCATTTATGGTCTCTCTGTCACTACGAATTCATTCTATTTTCAAGAGAATGGAGGAATTATCCCTTAGGATATGTCCATAATGTTCATTCTAGTACGTGAGTCCTTGATTAATTTCCTCGTGTGGACCACCCATGTGAGTCAGGAACGGTCTTGGGTTCTATTTTTTTATGTGGTTTGTGTGTTGGGTAGTTGATGGTTGTGGTTTAGTGGTCCATTCATTGGGTCCCTTCCCACCTAGACTATGTGGTGGGGGTTTTTTCCCGCGTGGGAGAGGCCCATTTCTGTTTCATCTTGAATTTCCATTTCATCGTTCTTATTTAGCTCTTATTGGTGAGGATACACACTACATGTCACTTTGAGTTTTCTCTTAAGATTTTATCAGAACATAGATTAATTCTAATGGTGGTAAGTCCGCTCGGACCTCCACTATGTTGGTGATCTATTTCGGATTTTGGTTCGTCTAATTCGGTTGATGAATCTTCTTTAAAGATCGATTGATTTCATAGTTTTCATTTCGGTTTTGGTGAGCATGGGGTTTCGCGGGAGAAGGCCCAATGGTTTTTTTTTGTATTGGTTTTGTATGTGGTGGTTTGATTATTTTTATTGTTCACGGGAAGTGGTTGTGGGTTTTTTTCATTTCGGGCTGTGAGGTTCAGTTTCTTTGTTGGTTGGTGAAATGTCATCTGATTAAGAGGATATATCATGTTGATGTGGAATCCTTAGTCATTGATCAATAGATTGGAATGTTTTTTGGCTTTTCGGTGGTGGAAAGAATTAATGGTGGGGAGAATAGTTGCATCGCGACCTTGTATATTAATTAATTTAATTATTTTAATAATTTATAGTCTTGGCATTTTTATTTTTTATTGAGAAAATCTTTTTTTGGGTTTGGGGTCATCTCACTCATGGGAAGATCATGGTTTGGAGACCGTTTGTCTACCCTGTGGTCAATGTACAGCTCGCCCGATGTTAAAACAAATTAAAATAATTTAATGAATAATAAAATTAAGTTAAATCAAGGTTAAAATAAATCATGAAAAAAAACGAAATTGAAATTAAATGTACTATTTTAATAATAATAATAATGATAATTATAAAATTACTATTGGGATTAATAATAATAAAATTATTATTATTATTAATTATTATTTTTATTGTGAGTTTCGGTGGGTTTTAAACTGGTGCACAGACACCGCAATGTCAGTGGAAATCATGCGGTCTACCCTGGTTCAGGTTTGACGGCTTCTATAATGGACAGAAGATACACCACGATTCGTTCATGGTCGTTTGATCCATACGTGGTAACCGTGTGGTTTCCTAGTGTTTAATGTAAAAAATTAATGATAAATAAAATAATTCAAGAATATTAATAGTAATAAAAATATTCGTATTATTATTATGATTTCTTATTATAATAATTATTATGAATAACATTGTAATTATTATTAGTGTTGAGTATTATTATTAAGAGTTTTAATATTATTGTTATTGTAGTTAATTTTAATTAAATTATTAGGATTACTATTATCATTTTTATGTTTATTTTATTTTATTTATTTTTTAGGGGTTTTGTCTCCCCTTCCCCTTTCTCTCCCATGTAACCCTCTCGTTTCCCCCTCCTGGGGTGGGGTGGGACCCCTCCTTGCTATAACCCCTCTCCTCTAGCTCCTCTTTCGGGTGACCACCTGTCTTGTGACATCTAGCTAGTGTGCCACCCTACCTGCTGTGACCTCTAGCCGACGCGTCACCCCTACCAGCGTGACCTCCAGCCGATGCACTGATGTATCCTCTAGTTAGTGTTCCACCACTACAGGCATGACCCCACTTTCCAATGCGGCTATCCCTCTCCAGTGTACCCCTTATTCATTATTTTCAATTTATACTTTTTCACTGTTTCATCTTCTTCTTGATTATGATCGACATAAGGTGTTGTTTTCCCATGATTGTGTTGGAGGTTTTGGTTTTTTTGGATTTCTCTTCATAGATCTAGGGTTTTGCAACCATCATCGACTGATTTCAGGTGTGCATTTTAATTCCACCATGGATTTGAGGTAGGTTTCCAATTGAACTTGCCTTTTTAATTTATGATTCATCTATTTCATGTTATTTTTTCATTCTTTATATTCCTTATATTGTTAAACTATCCTTGGATGAATTATTTGGAGTGTGAGAGGATAGTTGATGTCTTGTTTTATCGTAAATACCCTTATTTTGTTAAAAATGTGTAAACCACATGTTTGATAAAATTCCATTCAAAATTTTACAGGGGGTTTAGGTTATTTAGAACATGGTATTCCAGCTTGATTGAATTTAGGGCCTGATAATTTGTGTTTTATGCCTTTTTGAATGTTAAATTGAAATTGTTTTATTAAATATTTCATTCCTTGTGTGCGGTTTAATGTCTAGATATATTTTAAGGGTTTAATGTGATATAAATATATTTTTTATAATTGATAGATATATTTGATGTGTATGAAAAATTATTTTTGGTTCCTTATATGGTTTCCCAAGTTTATTTTTTTATAAGGAAACATGTATTGGGTTTTACCATGTTTTGTAATTTTTTAAAAAAATTGTTGGTGCCTTGCATGTGTAACCTTATTCTTTTCAGGAGCTTATATAAATTAATAAAATTTGTAAATTGTTTGTTTACACCCATTTATAATAAGTGGAATTTTTATATTGATTAATTTTGGTTTTGTGAAAAACTTAATGTCTGGTTTACAACTTTGTGAAAATGGTGAAAAAAATTATTTTAAAAATCTTCATTGGATGACTCTCATAGATTTTTATATTTAATGGGTGGGATGTCCTAACTGTGGAATCTTCATGATCCATTATTGGAGGTCCTTGGAATGGACTCTATGTGTCTTATTTTTTCAATGGAATATGAATCGGTCCTTGGAGTGGCACGGGGTGATGCCTGTTGTTGATTCATTTTTATATATACACGTGATTAGATTCTTGGATGGAATAAATATGTGCACCCCTATTATTTACAATATACATGGGAAATTAGTATATTGAGAGAATTTTCTAAGAATAATTCTTGGACTGGTACATGACGTACCGAACAGTGGACCATTGTAGGTGGGTATGTTTGGGTTTAATGCTATGGTATTTTCCCTCAGTCTAACATGGCTTAGAGTGGTTGAGTGTATTGGGTGATTTTTTTTAAAAAAAGTGTGTAATGTTGTTGGGTATGGGGTCACATTTATTAGTATCTTATATTTTATTATTGATCTACTGGGTTTACTTATATCTATTGGATCTTAGTTTCTTGTAGTAAGGAATGTGATATTTGTATTATTATCTCCACTATCCTTGTTGTGTAATGATTTTAGTGGTTTCTTTTGCCGTTTTATTCAATGAATGTGAGTTGTGTTTGTCAAAAAAATTTGGGAAAAATTACTTTATAGAATCTTCACTTTCCCCTTCAAATTTTTTTGGCATCACTAATGGAACATACATACATTTAAAATGATGAAGGGTAATGAGCCTTACTTTTTTTATTTTAAGTACGTAGAAATCATAATGTTTATATATTATAGTTAAAACATGAGATCTATGTTTCTTTTATTTTAATGTAATTTCATTGGTAGTAGATTTCTCGACTAGAGTACTCAGTTTTGAAACTCACACCCATAGTTCTTTTCTACTTTTAGACCATTCGTAGGATTCATATTGCGTTCAGTCACCTCGGGAAATGGTTGATCTTGTGTTAGAGAGTGACCCATAGGATAACATATGGATAGTTAGATTATCAGGTTCAGCTGGTTTATTTGTGTAGGTCAAATGTATTTTCAGATTCTTTTATAAATACTGATTATTTAAATTTCATTTATATATTGATCATCCTATACACCTTTTGCAGTTAATTTTTCATTATTTTTTTTGGATAAATCATTCCCTACTTATTTTCTGTTGATGCCCTTGGTGCATGTCTCCAACTGGGGAGGATCTGGAATGCCTCTCAATCCTTTCCATGGATCTTCTTGGTTGACCAGTTCAGGGTCAACCCAATTTGGTTCATGACACCATAAAAAATCCATTCAATATGAAGGGTTTGAAGTGGTCCAAACATCAAAAACTGATTAAATAGGGAATTCAACATCTTAGTAAAAAATATAACAAGTCATATCATCGAGAATTATATCCAAAAATAAATTACCATAGGCACAACATTAATCCAAATAATTACCTTTTTCGGTGATATATAAAAGATATCTTTCATCGTTATTTTCAATCAATTTCATATCATCTTGATATGTTACCATAGGTATGATCTCATTTGAAAATAAAAATTGAAATTTATTTTTGGAAATTTGAATATAAATTCTTTTTATTTTTAATATATCTTAGCATTATATGTCACGACCTGTCCCCCGGGGCCCGTGCCGTGACTATCCCAAGCCCGCCTTCCATAGGCCAGGGGCTAGCGACTAGCACCAAAGGCGAAATTACCTAATACTGGGAAGAAATTTCCTTTATAACATTAAAATGCACACAACAGAATATGAGAAGGAAGCAAGACACTAAGTAAAACTATATACAAAAGAGTGATGAAAAGTAATAGGGGGCTGGAAATACAAGCCCAGTTGTAAAGTACAAGGAAACTGAAAGTACAAGAACTGGAAATCGTAAAAGCAGCTCATTGATCATCCACCAGGAAATACTAACTGAGGTGTAGGTACATATAGCTTTCATGAAACTCCATGTTTATCAGTCTCCATCGTGTACTGTCACACTGTGTGATCCACCTCCGGGTACCGTCTAGTCCTAGTACACTTAGCCTCGGTCAGCGTTTTCCTTCATCTGCATCCAACACAACGAGGTGGGGGCATAACCCATGTAGGGGTGAGTATAACAATACTGAGTAGGGACCCCGAGACTCCCAAGGTCACACAAAATCCAAGAAGGATAAACCAAAATTTATTAAATCAATAGATAACCCCACTTAGGTAAGTGGTCATACATATACCTAAGTTATCTTGTAATCCATCTCAATCATGAAGTAATCACAAAAGTTATAGACTCAGATCAACCATGATTTTTATTATCGAAACCTCGGCTTCTGGAGAACTTCTCCTCTATCGAGTAAAGTGGGATTGCCGCGTCACCAAGGTGCTTCCCACTAACCTTGGACTGCTGAGGTACTACTCATGTCGAGTACTGTGGGTCTATTATGTTGCCAAGGCACTCCCCACCGTGGGTTTTCCGCGTCACTAAGGCGCTACACCTCATAGCCTACTGAGGTACTCCTCCTTTCGAGTACCATGGGTCTGCCATTACACCAAGACGCTCCACACTGTCGGTCTGTCGTGACACCATGGTGCTCCTCGCTGGGCTAGTAGAGTCACTCCAAGTCAAAACGGTCAGCAGTCGTCAGGTCTTAGCCAGCTACTTGGTCTCTGCACTACGCACGCTCGTCTCCTAGAGGATCCACTCCATGAGCTACTGGTCGATACTCCAAATATCATTAAGTACCGTGAAGAACTATCTCAAAGGTTTGCTATATCATAGAGGTCTCAACACAACAGACGACGCGTTAATCGGACACCCAGTCTGTGAGTTATTAGTCATTTGGTCCCAGGGGCCTGGTTGGATTCTTGCTCAATCCAACCTGACGGTATCTCAACTATACCCAAAACTATGGTGGGTTATACACAAAGAGACCGTCGTGCTCCATGAATACCGGCGCCACTGACGGTCTGTCAAACAGTCGTCTGGCCCCAATAATATGGCCAATTAATGTAGTGGGTCGTAGTGGGACAGTGTCCAATCCCACCCGGTCGGACAGACCCGGTCTGGGTTGACCCGGTCAGACGTGTTTGGTCTGGTTCGGCCCATTGGCCGGGCCAGCCTGTTAGGTTCGTCCTGGCCTGCTGGGTCCAGCTCAGCAGGCCGCTTGGGCGGTTCGGCTTGAGCTCATGGACGGTTCGGCCTGGAGCGTCATGGGGGTGTGGCCCGGTGCAGCTCGACCCGGAGGATGCGGCCAGGCCGGTTCGTCCAGGGCACCGCGAGGGGGGCAGTGGGCTAGCTCGGGAGGCCGGCACGGCCAGGGCGCCGGTTCGGGGGTGTGGCCGACGTGGTTGGTGAGGACGGGCAGCCGAGAGATAGGAGGAGGCTTGGGAGGTCGGGTGGTGAAGAGGCTTGCGGGCAGGCCGTGTGGGAGTCGGGTAGGCTGGGTGAGAGCCCGGTAGGCTGACGGGTGGCCGATTGGTTGTTCGGAAGGCCAACAGCAGGCCGTGGGGCAGCCGGGTGGCCGGCGGGCGGGCCGAGAAGGCCGACGGGCGACCGGGCATGCCGGCGGGTGGCCGGGCATGCCATCGGCCAGCCGGGGTGGCGGTCGGGCCGGCATGGTGCCACGTCTTGGTGGTGGCCGGGTATGTCGGCTCGGCGCAGTTCGGGCCGGTGGGGTTTCGGCCGGGGCGAATGGGAGGGTGGCAGCGGCCGAGAGCTGGGCAGCACGGGTAGGACTGCGGGTGGCTGGAAGGCCGGCACGGCTCGGGCGGGTGGGTAGCACAGTTCGGCCCAAGGGGGTGTAGACGATTCAGTCTGAGTTCCGCGAGCGCATCACGGTTCGCTGAGACCGTGGGTAACGCGGTCGTTGCCTTCGTCATTCTGTCATCTCATCTCCATGCTGACGATCATCACAAACAAGAACGGAAGAGGGGTCAGGCCATGTTGGTTTGGCCCCCACCCTCTATGTTTAGGGTAGTAACATTTTTATCATCATGAAGTAAGAAAGATGAATTTCATTTGTTTTACAAAAGCCGCTACAATTCCATTCCAACCGAGGAAGTGAAATGGAATGTAGTAGTACCCAATGTAACTCCTACCATGATCATTGGTCATCGACGGAGTCTCTGGGAAGAAGATGGTGTTGTCTCCATTTATCACATCCACCACACACTTCAAATCACATGCTCACGCGTCGGTTGTGGAAGATGCTCCACGTCGTTAGGTGTCCGAGGAATAAGTTTCAAGAAGATCATTATTGGCATTCTTTATTAGAAGAACATGTTCTTCGTTGTTTGTCGGAAGGAGAGGTTCTTCGTTGGAGAACTCTTTTTCTCCCCAGCTCTCCTATCCCAAAAAATGAAATGATTTTCGAAATAATATATTATAAAATATATTATTTTGTTGGTAATATTTCAAAACAAAAAACTAAACATATGTTGGCACATTAAAATTAATAGGAGGATTTGGCCCCTTTAATTGGGTGTGTTGGCAACTATAATGTGGAGGAATCTAAAGAGGCTCCTCCACATTAAAGAGAAGGGTTTAATTCGTTTTCCTCTCCTCTCATTTAATAGGGGTCGGGTGGTCACCACCCATATTATTCAAATTTGGAGGTTATGTGGTCTCGGGTGGTCCCCACCACATTAATCCTGACATGGGAGGTTGAGGCATGGTGGTCCCCACCACCATAACCTCTCATGGGAGGTTATGTCTTGGTGGTCCGCACTTCCAACCTCCAAAAAGAGGTTAGAGATCATGTGAGACCCACCTCCAAACACCCACATGGAGGATCAGATAAACATAAATTGAAGCTCACTTTATTTTGTTATTTTCCACAAAAACCCAAAAACTAACTATTATTCTCGACCCATTGTCATCGATATGGAAGTCTCCTTTAGAGAAAACGGGTACTGCGAGTTAAACGGTGGCCTTAAATTTCATTTTTGAGCACCCGTTAAAAGGTTATAAAAACCCACTCATACTATTACTGAACGTACCTGAAAAAAACATCAGAAATTGATTCCAGGCACATCGGGCCTCGAAATCATGCACTGTCAATATTCACGGACTCGTAAAATTCCAATGTATTTAAGAAAAAAATTCCACGGAATTTGTGGGTCTTTAAATTCTCCCCACCATAGTTCTTTACCTCCACAAAGCTATAACTTGAACTATGGGAACATTTGGGGGTACTTAGCATGCATCTGAGACTCCCACTCCTATGTGCTCTCTAGGAGGTTCCCTTGCTACCAGCAAACGCACCCCAGAGTTATTGACCATCCACGTAGGAACCACTCCTGTCGATCATCAATATCCACTGGAACCTTTGTAAAAGTCACCCCAACGTCGACATCCAGCTCTCCATGGTTGATGAAGTGAGAAGGGTCATGCACGTATCTCCTCAGCTGGGATACATGGAAGACGTCATGCACCAGGTGCAACTGAGGTGGAGGAGCTATGCTGTATGCCACCTCGCCAAACCGGTTGATGACATGAAATGGTCTGATGAATCTCGGATATAACTTGGTTCCTCGACCAAATCTCCATAAACCTCGTCAAGGTGAGATCCGTAGAAATACATGGTCACCATCCTCGAACTCTAGAGGTCTCCGTGTACTGGCATCGTATGACTTCTTCCAGCTCTTTGTTGTCTTTATCCGCTCGTGGATGATTTGCACCTTCTTTGTGGTAGCCCGTACCTTCTCTAGTCCCATCAGTGCTGACTCTATTAGGGCTGTCCAGCACAAGGGTGATCTACAAGTTTGACTGTATAACACCTAAAGAGGTTTCATCCCTATGGTGGCGTGATCGCTGTTATTGTATGCAAACTCCACCAAAGGTAAGTGATTCTCCGAGCTGCGATTAAAGTCGAGGACAAAAGCATGCATCATGTCCCCTTGGGTCTGAATTATCTGCTCAATCTGGCCATCCGTTTTTGGATAGAATTCGGTTCTCAAATGAATCTGTGTCCCAAAAGCCTCATAAAACCCCTTCCAAAGACAGGAAGTAAATGGTGCATCACGATCAGAGACAATAGATTAAGGTACTCCATGTAGTCGCACAATCTCCTACACATAGAGGAATCGCAAGCTATTTACTGAACCCTGCTCTCTGATCGGTAGGAAGTGGGATGATTTGGTGAATTAGTTGATGATCACCCAAATAGAGTCTTGACCCTTGGATGTACGTGGAATTCCTTTCACGAAGTCCATGGATATCCCATCCCACTTCCATTATGGGACCTCTAACGTTTTTACCAAGCCTTCTGGTACCTGGGGTTCTGCCTTCACTTGCTGACAGGTGAGGCATCGAGAGACAAGATCTGATACTGCCTTTTTCATAAATGGCCACCAGTGCTTTCGTCAAAGGTCCTGTAACATCATCGCTACTCATGGATGTACTTCTAGATGGTATGTGTGGAACTCCATCAACACATTATCCCATAGTGAAACTGATACCATGGTACGTCCTCTGAAAAGGATGACTTGCTCCCCACCTTCATAAATTCAATCACGTGCCTATCCTGTGGATATCTGAGCACATCAGGTCTCGCTATCAGTGTCCCATGATACACCTCCCTAACTCGCTAAAGAAGTGGTGGAGTGACTGTAAGAGACTAAAGGAAGAATTATCTATCTCTATTCACAAAGAATATCTCTAAAGCACTGACCATCTCTGTCACCTCTCCCATTAGCTGTATACCAGACCTCCTGCTGAGCGCATCTGCAACAATGTTCCCCGTACTAAGAGTATACACTATATTGATGTCACAGTTCTGGAGGAACTCAATCCAACGTCTTTGTTTTAGGTTCAATTCGTTATGAGATAAGATATAAATGAGACTCTTGTGATCAGAGTACATGGTAAAACGCTCTCCCATCAGATATTAATGCCACATCTTCAAGGTGAAGACCACTACTGCTAACTCCAGTTCAGGGGTAGAATAGATCTGATCATGTTGTCTCATCTGTCGAGAACCATATGTGATCACTGCTCACTCCTGCATCAGGACACATCCATGTCCAGTCCCTGATGCATCGTAGTAGACTATGTACCCAAAGCCTTCCTCAGGATGCCTCAAGAGGGGGGCCCAAGTCGGCCTCTGCCTCAGATCCATAAAGCTCATCTGGCATCTCTCTGACCACAGGAAGGGTTGCCCAATCTTCGTCAAGGATGATAGTAGTGTTGCAACTCTATAAAATTTTGGAACGAATCTATGGTAGTAACCAGCCAATACTAGGAAACTCCTTACCTCCATCACACTCTAAGGTGGCTCCCAAAAAAAGTACCGCATCAATCTTCACTGGATCCACTAGAACTCCAGCCTCCGAGATGACATGTCCCAAAACATAAACCTCTAGGATCCAAAATGGCACTTCTGGAGCTTACCATAAAGTTGGTGCTCTCGAAGTGTGTCCATTACTACCCTCAAATGATATGCATTCTCATCCTCATTAGTTAAGTAGATCAGTATGTCGTCGATGAAGACTACGACAAAGCGACTATGGTATGGCTGAAAAATCCTATTCATGAGTCCAACGAACACTACTAGAGCGTTGGATACACCGAAAGGCATAACCAAGAACTCGTAGTGGCAGTACCGACATCAATTCAATATTAATGTTTTGTATCAATATAAATCAACCTCAAATAAGCATAAAATTCATCAAAGGATGTTGACATAGAAGAAATCAAAACTATTTGAGAGAAGTATCCCTTTTTTGAAATCATTTGAAAGTTACACAATTATAAAAGAAAACATTTACATTGAAAATCTTCTTATAAGCCTATAAGGGAAGCTTCAATAATTTTATAATGGTATAAAATAGTTTCAGCCACCTTATAAGTTAAAAAATAAATTCTTACATTAATTCTGTCGAAAATTTTTAAATGGACCTTGTTTGGAAAATGACGGAAAGATTCCATTACTAGAATCTTATAAAAAGTAAAACAAGGGTATAAATGACATTAACCCATAGTCTATAAAATAGTAAGAACTTTTTGAAATACATTTTTAAGAAACATGAACTTGGATGATAAAGATATCCTAGTAGATAATTACGTATAAACAACCTCAGATAATGAGGAGATTGTTAAATAAACACTTACCTTTTACCTTTATTTGGTAGAGGGTAGGTTAACCTCCTGTATAATGTTGATATAATTGTTATTAAATTATAAAATAATCATATACATTAATATGATAAAATATATGATCTTTTAACATTGTTTTGTTAATAATATCTTAGTATTATCGTCGTTTCGGGTGTTAACGGATTTGTTTTCCTTTATATTATTTGTTATTTATGTCATATTTGTTATGGATGAAAAGAATCATATTAATATCCAAAATGATATCAATTCATCAAACATTTTTTTAATCATCATATAAAAAATATTCTTGAATGGATACGATGGTGGAATGAATCTCATCACTATATGGAGACAGTAATCCGTATGTACGCACGAGCGAAAATATCATTCTATTGATTTTAAAATAATATATCATTGGATGGTATATCATATATAAAGAATCATTATCATGATATATTTATTAGTTAAATTAATTACACATCATTATTATACCCATCCAAATAATAATGTATTGAATAACAATTACACCACGACGTGGATACTGTAATCTGTACGTATGCAGATATGGTGACATGTCATTAAAAGGATGGATAGAATAATGAATATGGATATACCATATTAATAATAACATAAAAGTATATAGATGTTTCTGGATTTATTATTTTATAATGTAAATAACAAAGAAAGAAGAAGTGGAAGAAGAAAAGAACTCGAAAGAGGGTGGTGAAATTATTACCTCTTCTTCGGGTTCATCATTTTGATTTGATCAAAAGGGCTCCATAAGTTGGATTTATGTCTAAAGGAAGGATTTTATGATGAATTTAAGGAATTTTTGAGGATATTTGGGCAGGAGTTGGCAGATCCAAAAGGCGTAGAAGGTGTGAATTTGAGTGAAGGGGGAGTTCCCTTTTATAAGAGGGGTGAGCGACACCTTAGGAAAAGCTTGATATATTATTTTATAATAAAATAATTTTCGGATTATAATGGCTCCAAAAGAGTTAATTTAAATTATAAGGTGGGTATGGGTCTCAAATAACTCAACCAATAGGTTCTAGATAGGTTGGGGTCACTATATTATCATTATCATTTAGATTTAACTCTTAGTTAAGTAGTTTGACATTTACCATTTGTATTTGTATTTCTATATTATATGGTTAAAAATCATACAAAATATTTCCAAGAGAACCCAAATTGGATCATTAATGATAAACCTGTCATTATATAAGTCCTTGTGCCAAACCTTAGATTTTTAGGAATAGAATATCAATTAATAATATAATATGTTTTTAAAAACTATCTTATGTCATTTTTGACACTATTTGGTATTTTGTTTTTGATAAATTCATAACAGCATTATTACTTAGAAAACAACTCATCTAAACAACCCCAATATGTCATATTAACCTAGAAAATTAGTTTAATTCATAAAAAGTCTTAAATTACATTTATTTGGATATTTATAATATCAATTATATTTTTATTTCATTAATTAGGTAATTACTACATCACCATTGTGTCATAAATAAATTACATTATTTAGTGTCTAAAAATTATAAATAAAATACCATTATGTAGGAAATAGTTTTATATTTCTAATTAATATTTATAATCCATTTTATCTTATATATAAACCTATATTAAAAAAATTTTAGTTATTAAACATTGATTTTAACTCTTTGAACTCTTCTTATAATTAAATAATAATAAAAGTCCTAATCTTATCAAAGTGGACCATATAGGGTCATATTTTATTCATAAAGTTGTTTTTGGTCGATTTATACTTAGAAAATTGAACTAGGACATGTTTTAGGGTAATAACAATATCATTTTTACCCTTAATTACCCTGTTTACTTTTAATCATGGTAGTAAAAGTAAAAAGTTACTAATGACCAAAAATTATTTTTATCATATTTAACCATATTTTACTACTTTATATTAATTTTTTCTCTACTTGTTTCAATATTCCACACACAGAAGTGGTAAAATAATGTTTTATATGAATTTGCAAATTTTACAAGGTGGGTAAAAGACTGTGAAAAGTTCAAAAAAAATTATATATCTAAAATTATTATAAACTGACTCCAATTAATTATATTGAACATATATAGGTATTATATATGTATTTTTACCTAAATTAAATTTATATAAAAAATTATTTAAATAAAAATTCGGTTTTAAACTATAACTCTATGTTTTTTCACTATTCATCAAAAATTGAATGTTTTCAGAAAATTATCAAAAAATCACCCTAGGCTAAATTTGATATTCTGAATCCAAAAATGAAGTCCATTTTAAATGAAAAAAATTATAAAATTTGAATAAGTGGGTATTACTATTCATAACGGCTAGTTTGATTGGTTATGGAGTGTTAGAACTTGAAGTTGCGTACAACACATGCTACTGTATTATTAAAATAGAAGCATACCATGGATGCTTAGGGTGTTACAGTAAGACAATAATTTTTTCAGGAAAATATTTCCAATGATAACTATTTAATGATTTATATACAACCTTGTTACATTAATAACTCTAATGAGAGTTTATATAAAAGTTTTATTTCTATTTCATGCGGTGATATTTTTATTTTACATTCAAGTTTACTAAAAATAAAATAATGTGTAGATCCCAAAACAAAAACAATACATTTCATAATTTGAATAAAAAAATATAAATGTCTCCACTTCATTTGATGGTCCAAAATCTTCCATAGAAGTAGAAAATTACCTCTCTCTGCCTTTCTACATTATAATCTCATGATTCCCATAATGTGTAACTAACTCGAGACAAATATTTTTATAGTGGCCTAATTCATTAAAATTATAACATTTTACAACTAGTTGACCCCATAATTTATCATTACTGGTCAGATAAGTACTCGTTTTTCAGTTCCTGGCCGAAATAACTAAACTTGCCACATTGGTAACAATTTAATGATCATGTTAGATATTCCGTAAATTAATTTTTACCATATTTAAAATATTTTAGGGTCATACCTACAAATTTCCTTGTAGGTTGTTCTCCTATTCTTTCTGACATTGTACATTTATTATTATTTAAGTCATGGGATTCATAAGCATTAATAAATTCCATCTCAATATTCTATACAGACGATAAAATTTCCCTAAATCTTTTAAATTCATACGAGCCCAATTATTTTTTTCAGCTCAGTTTCAGACCTTTGTAAAACGTATGAATTTTTCTCTCATAGTTCCAAATTAAAATTAGATTACACCATTGAAATCTGGTAAAATTTTAACTATATGTTGCAACCGAGTGCACTTCCCATTGCTTCAAATCTAAAAATTTCCATTCCATTCCATATAAAAGAACCATAAGAAAATATTTTTTATAAAATAATCCTTAAACACTATACATTACTTTGAATCAATTTCGTTTTTCTCATTTGTACTTTTTATTAATTGCCACCACTGATCAGTTTCACCTTCAAAATTGTAAACTAAAAGAGTTTCCTTTTGAAGCTCTGAAAAACCAAAACATCAAATATCTTATCCAAATCATTTATCATTCCTTATTATACAACAAGTTATATGGTTTTTCAAAATGCATAATGGTGTAGTTTCGGGAAATGTTATACTATTGGCGTGTTATTTTGTAGACAATTTGGTTTCTCTATTGCATTGGTTCAACAATTTACATCCTACATTAATTTAGTTTACATATCCACAAACTACAAAACTCAAACTCTACCCATTTCAGGTTATTGATTTCGAATGATATTGTCCAAAGATTAACTTAATACTTAATTATTTATATTACCTCTATGGAAAAATGTTATAAAAGAGAAAAAATGTGATGAAGTAACATGGAATACCTTATATTAAGAAAAAACACTATCATGATAATATGACCATAAAATATCATCCCCGTGTTGTATTTTCTTATTAACATCTTATCCTCTAATGTTATCTAAACCCTACTTTGATACCCACTATAGCACTGAAAACAAATAAAACACTTAATTTCAAGATATATAGTAAGGGTTTCATTTCCCACCATTACAATGACCTTTTAAGTTTAGTTTTTTTTAATTGGGAATTTAATTATATTACAGTGTTGAAACTTCCACATGGTGTAAATTGTTTCCACAAAATATATTCTTATGTTCACACTCTTGTTTCATTTGTGACATAATTTATTTGGTAATGAAGATTCACCATAATGAGAAGAATTAAAGTTTTATATTTTATACACATCTTTAAATCCTGTAAAATAATTTGAAAATGTGGGATGAGCACATAAATATCTGTATGGTATATAAAAATAAAGGAAAACCATTTTTTCATTAAAAACATGAAAACTGAAGAATTTTTTTTTATTTTTACATAATAAAATTTATGTTCTTAATCACACATGAAATAAATATTTGATCTAGAAAACCATTAAAACTAATAGAAATAATAATACCATGAAGGTATCTTATGTAATCATATTCATCATCCTTTCCAAATCAACCATTCAATACGAATAACCTATTTAGATACATTTAATATTTTATCTCGAAGACTAAATCATTACCCAATGAATTGGAGAGCTATATCTCATACACATATATTATCATATATAATTCAAAATTTATGTAAAATGAACAAATCATATGGAATCATAATTTTAATTAATAACTAAAATAAATTAATAATTGATCCCATAAGAAAAATCACTTTCAGTTGACTCACTAAAAAAAGTTAATATGATTTTATTTTTAAAACACATTAAAAAAAGAAAATTTATAGTATAATAGGATTAATATATTCTTTAAAAATCCATGGTGATTTGGAATTTAAGATTAATAATTCTGTAATAACATATTTTTTGAAAATACAATCATTTAGTATATCTAAAACACCACTGTTTTGAAACTTTTTAAATATCATCAAAAGTAACCCATATGGAAAATGTTAAATGATTTATTTCTAAACCTTTGTAAAGAAATTCAAATATATACTAAATGAAACATAATAAATCATTAAAGTATAGATAAGAATATTCATGAAAAGACATAAATAATATGAATATGGAAGAGAAATACATGAATATAAATATTTAAAACTATTATAATATTACTTTAATGAAAAATTCCATATCTTATGTCTCGACTAACTTCATATGACTTTTACCATACAAAATAATAAAATTAAATATATTATTTAATTTCATTAGAGAGCATTTCATTTTTCCCTTTATTATTATTCATTTTATTTAATTTATTATAATTCATTATTCATTTACTAAATCGGTAAAGTTAACATTGGTCATTTCAGGGTTGTTCAGTTCATAATCATCAAAAACATCATCAATACTCATGTAATGGTTAAAATTAATTTTCCAATGGTTACATAAGTTATATATGTATCAAGGTATATTGTTCATTTCAATCTAAAAACAAAATGAGTTCAATAGGTTATTATATAGTTACTTTTAATTGAAAATTCCTTGATGATCTTTCTTTCTACAGTTTAAAGTACCCATGATTGTTCTCTTTTAATTACATTATTATGATAAAGGTTTCATCATTATATAATGCTAAAATATCTTAAATTTATAATTATTTAATAATATTACTACTATTTATGTTTTCTTAATTATGCATCACATAAACATTATAACATCATTCATGTAGTTGGTAAAACCGACCCAAATAGGAACATGTTATAATGAAAAAATAAATTACTATTTCATATTATATAGTAATAATATCAATTTTTTTGAAGTATAATGTTTAAAAAAAATTAGAGTGATTAATGAGATTCATAAATAGGTAAATGGAGCATATAAATGAAATGTAATGGTAATATGTCTTTACTTTTATAGTATCACATTATTCCAGTTTTAAGAAGTTAAATGTTATGATAACCATTTATTATTAATATTTTTTTATATAATTAACATTTTATCATTTTAGAACCTTATTCATTTTATAAATATCATATTAATTCCTTAAATTTGTGTTTATATTTATTCTTGTTGTGTGTTGATGAAAAATGAAATACAGTGTTTATGGTGGTACTAGCTAGCCCTTAACACAAGTGACATTTTAATTTTCCAATGGATGGGAGGAAGGTAAATAATGTGTTTTCCATAAATATTATAACATTTTAGTATAATAATGGTACTTTTTTCATTATATTACTATGGACATAATAGCTTTGGAAGAGGTGGAAGAAGAAATAAACATGAAATAATTATGTTAAGACTATTATTTCCTCCATGGATATCCTCCTTTACACCTTCATTAATAATTCATAGATTTTTTGTTTTATGAAGAAAAGAACCTCTCTAATGTGGGAAATACAATTTGGGATGGAATTTTTAGGTCTTTTTTTATCTAATTTTCTCAAAGTGTGTGGTGATGTGATGTGATGAGGGGATCCTTATATAAATGAGAAGAGTGTCCCTCTTGAAGATAATTGTTTTCTTAAAATACAATAAATAAAATACTCAAGTAATGTGTCACCAAAATATATGATTTTGAAGTCATTATAATGGGATTTAGTAATACACTCAAATAATCACATTTAGAAACGTTTTTGTGTAATTTCTTTCCTTATTATTTAATTTAACACCCCTTTAAAACTTGTAACCATTATCATGGTGACTAAATCTTCAACTAGGTAACTTTTTTGATGAATAAAAATGAAATGAAATATATTTCCTAATTTAACCATGATAATTCAATACTAGAAAACCGTTTTAAAATATTCAAATTCAATAGGTGGTAAAAAAATAATTATAATATAATTGTGCATAACGCATTGATTTTTTTTTAGAAAAATGAATATTTTCCCAAATGATGTATAGTATTGAATCCCAGGAATGTTATTAGTTTATTAAGAAAAATATATTTATGTGACTTAAAAACTAATCAAAACCAAAATTTTCTTTTTTAGTAATAAATCAAAAGAAAATTTGTTGTATTTGAGAGTGTACTATTTTCCTTTATTAACTTAAACATCAACCCTTTAAAAAAAATAAAAAATACACCCTGAGCTAAATTTTTATGTCGATCCCAAAAATTAAGTTCATTTTATCAAATTCCAAATCTAAAATTAATAATTTTAATTTTTAATAAAATCTATATAAGACATGGAAAACAATTTAATTAGAATAAAAATTACTTCATTTTCAAAATGAAAAACAATATTCCTATTTCCTAACATAATAAAATTATTTTTAAGGCTATAATAATATCTATTAATTAGAATCAATATAAATAATTTCAATAAATTATAAAATTGATTCCTTAGAAAATATACATGGGTCATTAGAAGAACATCGTTGGGATATTATTCTTGTACATATCATATTGTAGGTTAACCAAGTAAAATAATTATGTCTTGTATTCATACTATAATTATCTTCAATAAGAAATATAAATGTTTATGGTTTAATTAATAAAATTTTAAATATGTTAAATATAATAATAAAGGAAAATATTGATTATATAATCATCATAAGAAGAGATGATAGGAGATTATACTAATCATGTGATAATGATCTATTGTGGTATCTATAGTTTAATGGAGAAAGAAAATAAAATTGGACTACGCTGGTTTACCCTAATTGACCACCCATTTAACATGTTATCTACCACTATATCATTGTAATTATTTTATATGGATTAAAACTAAAAATCATGAAGTATGTGCATGGTATCTCTCTAACTATTAAAAAACATCATGGTATTTCATAGTTTAGTGGAACATGTTGAGAAAGGATGATAAGTTCAATTTATATCTTTTCCATTGAATGGATACATCTAAATATATCACATATTATTTTTTATCCTACATAAATCAACATTATACTAACATTTCTCTCATACTAATTTTTTTAGCATGACATTAGATCATTGATTTTTTTTAAATAGATCATTTTACTATCCTTCATTCAAATGATACATTATTTTTCTATCAATATTAAAATGAAACTACTTGAAAATATATTTCACTCATTCATTAAATTTAATAGAAATTTTTTATACAATATAGAGTGATCATCATTAAAAGTCACATAATAAATGACACCTCCCACTAACATAGTACTCATCATATAGACATCTCCATGTATCAAATATAACATATTTGATTTTTGGGATGGAAAATTACCTAGAAAATATACTTTATTTTCTTCATTATAAAATAAATAAAAATATCAATATTCAAACCATTATTTCATGTAAATAGTTCATTATTATAAAGAATTTTTATCCCTTTCACATTAATGTGACCTAGACATTTTTTCCATATTTTTATGTGAATTGTTTTTAACTACACAGATTCCACTATCACGTGGTTTTTTATTTTATAATTTATATAGATGACTATAATTTTATGTATTGGTTATTATAATGTTTCCGCTTGTAAACTTCCCTTTCTCCATTACCAAATTAATTTTCATAACAATCATTATCAAACAATTCAGTGAATATCATAGTGAGGTGGATATTAGGAATATGCCTTGTATCTTTCAAAAATAATATACATATAATATCAGTCTAAAAAAATATTACCACTAAGTATAACATTATATGCCCTATTATTTTCCATTTTAACATGTCTGAAACATAATAGTGTGTAATATGTAAATAAATAATACTGGGCAATGATATAGTAGAAGGTGCTAGAATTTTTCACTCACGGTTAATCAAAATTTAAATGATTAACATGATTATCTTCATAAAAATTAAAATATATTAACTAATAAATAAAATTTCATTTGTTTTATGTTTACATTTCTAGTATCTAAGATCTATTCTAAACATTTGATAATTTTAAATGAATTGATTAGTCTTTCTCAGTGATGATTCTAGATGTCATATTTTGTTTATTATTTTTATTACGTCCTTATTTTTATCTTTTCCATGAGGATATTTTCACATTCTTCATCCTTGCAATTATTTATATCTTATCTTCCTATTAAAATTGATTCTATGTCATAATTAGTTCCCTATTCATTTCTCTGGGATTCTTAATTTGGCATTCTATCTTTAATATATGTAATGAGTGATTTCCAAATAATGTGAAATTGTTAACAGATATGATTAGTGCATTTAAGATCTTTTTTAAATACCTCAATATCAATAAGTATTGTAACCCATCATCAATCATCATTTTAAAATAATTAAATTGACGAAAAATGCCATGGTACTTGATCATGTGTTATGACACATTGTCCTCGTCCTTATACATCAAATTGGCAAGTCATTGACTTATATTTTCTTTATTTTGTGTGGTATTCCTTCTATAAATATTTAAAAACCATTTTCCATGTAACAAATGATTCTAGTTTGTTGAAAAAATTTTAAGATGATTTTATCAATTCATTTACTATCTAGAGAAACACAATTTTTTTGCTTTATCCCCCCAATATCAATTGATGAGAAACTAATATATAATTACATCTCAATGGGTTGATTATACATTATTATTTCCTCTGATGGGTTTGTAGTGAGATTTTCAGAACATGATTTTTGATAAAAAAGACATTTGAATTTTCATGATATTATTCAAGAGCAGCATAGTGAAACAGTGTGTGATTCCGAGCCTCGGTGTGGCCGGAATTAAATTTTCATTGCGTTCACACTGGGAAAGCCAAAAAAAATAGAATAACTCCTAAATTGTAGCTCATATTTGAAAACTGAGGGCACCGTTTAGTCTGATGTTTTCCATTTACCATAGGAGGGGTGTAACCTTCGCGTACGCGGGCCTCCTGTGAAAAATGTCACCAGGGGAATTTTCGTAATTTAGCAGCCTCAGTCGTTAAATTTTATAACATTTGAATGGAGCCTCGGATTAGAATTCTGAGACCACTGTTGTGCTCGGGAAGTGATGTTTACCCTAACATCGACCTAACTTTCACTGTGTTTGGGGTTCGGATGCGGATTTAAATTGGATTGAGTTTTTAATTAATTAAGGGTTTAATTAATTTTTCTTTATCTAATCTCTTCTTCTTCCCCCACCATATTCCTGGAGAAACCCTTAACATTCCTCTCCCAAGAAACTCTCCTCCTCCCATGCTTTCTTCCTCCTTCACCTCCTCCTCCTCCCTTTGGTGGATGCCAACGAAATTACAACCATCGATTGATCCCTATTGTTCTTTTGTTCTTCTGCGTTATTCACCGCCATATAATTAAGCGCATCAAAAACTCCATGTTCGGTAGGACGTGGCATACAGACACTGACATCTCAACATATGGATCATGGATCCACATTTTTCTCTTATTTTAGAGTTAGATCAAACCCAGAATAGCACATTGAATGATTCCGGGGCGTGGGTCCAGTGAGGGTTCCGGTGAGGGTTCTGGTCGAGGCAGCGGCGGGTAGCTGGAGACGACGCGGCGAGTGACCCGGCTGGATGACTGTAGGGCGGCTGGCCGGTGGGGCTGGCGTTCAAGGCGGCCAGTTCAAGGGACCTGCGGGGCGGTGTGTCTAGCTTCCGTTGCAGGGGAGGTCGTTGGTGCGCGGGATGAGGGTGGCCTAGACAGCATGGCCGCAAGGCTGGAGCTTGCTGGGAGCGAGGCAATAAGAGGGGCGGTCTGGCGTATGTCTGCGACAGATCATGTTACATCCCATGTAAATACAGAATAATACATATTTCATATTTATTAACATTTTTGAATTAAATATTAATTTTTAATTTAAAAGGGTTGCTATGTTCGATAGCGTACCCGATACGCAACAACGGGTTTCGTCGAAATCTTTCGTTGCACACTAATAATATAATATTATTATTTTAAATGATAGTCAAATCCTAGCCATTGTATTGGCAGGAATGAACAAAACTAAATACAATATGATTATACATGTTTATTAAATGTATTTACTTTTATCCGATAAATGTTAGAGGCTTAAAATGTGAATGAATCTAATTTTAAGAATAATTTACATTAAAAGGACGATTTACTGTCTTTTGATGGTAAGCCATCATTAAATATAGTTTTTGCCAATTTTATATGTTATATTTGACATAATAATATTATTTTTTAGAATGGGGACATCGAATTTTACATTGGGTAATTTTTTGGTATTTTTTAGATAAAGTTCATTTTTTAATGAATAGTGAAACATATTATATTTTAATTCAAAAGTACCGTTTAATCTAATTTATTTATATGGTTATATTATCTTTTTAATTGGTTTTAATGTGAAATTAAAATATATTTTTACCATTTAATCCAATGTTTGTCATTTTAATTAACTCCACTTAGAAATTGAACATAAACAAATATAAATCTTTTGATAGTTATTGTTTCATAAAAACACGCAATTTGTTTGAACATCGAAAATTAGTTTTTAAATTAATTAATGCCACTTCTATGTTTTGAATTTTTCAAAATATACATCAATTTTTATTTCGTAATATCAAATAATGCTTATGCTGAATTTTTGGTATTTTTTTGAAAAACATTAATTTTTGATGAATAGTGAAACCACTTAGTGGTAGTTAAAAAACTGACTTTTTCATTTAAATGGAATTTTACCACTTCGGTGAATTAAATTTCAAAATATCTGACATACATGGTTGTTATCAAGGAGTAAAATGAGGTTCAATAAGATGAAAATAATTTTTGTTGAATAGTAAATTTTGACTTTATTTTACCGCGGTTAAAGATAAATAGGGTAATTCAAGGTAAGAAGAATATTATAATAATTCAAAATTCTCTTAACACTAGTACAAACCATATTTTTTGAGTCATTAACGACCATGGGAATCTTTGGATCGATTTTGGGACCCCATTTATCCACATGGGAGTGATAATGACAATTTAGACTAATTAATTTAATGTAACGACAAAATAGACATAAACAACAATCTTTTAGTAATTAATTTTTATATGGTGTTATATAAGGAATATTTTTGACTATAAATATTAATATGAAATATAAAAAGAGTTCCTACATGGTAAGATTTTTTTATAATTTTTAGACTTCAAATAAGTTAAATTATTTATGACACAATAATGATGCAGTTTTTACCTCATTGATAAATGATTAAAATAAATAAGATTATAATGATTAACAAATTATCCAATACAATTCAAATTCTGATTGGATGATTTTATTTCGACCATTACTCATTTTATCTTCGACTATAATGATTTTTTCACCATTAGAAACTGAATATCATTATATAATAAAATAATAGTTTCACACTTTCCTAAAGAGCCCCTCCTCTCCCTTATAAAAGGAGGCCTCTTCTATGAAATTCATCACACCTCTAAATCCATTTGGATCGTCCAAACTCTGCCCAATTAGGCTACCTACATCCCTATTCTCCTCCTAAAAGCCTTACTTTAGGCAGAAGGAACTTCAAGGTGTCCTTTTAGTTCAATCCAAAAGAAGTTACCAAATTAAAGGTAACAGTTACTGTTAAATTGTTTTCTTTTATTTTACTTTTGCAACCCCTAAAAACGTTTTATTTCCAGTATTTTGTAACAAAACCAGTATCCTAAATATACAAGGATGTTTTTTGAGAATTATTCGAACTACACTTACAAACACCTCCATCTAATGAATGAAGAACATAATGATTCTATGGATGGCAAACTAAGGCCTCACGAAATGATGATTCTTCAATTACATCTTACCTCCCCTCATGGTGGCCATTATGATGGCACTATATTTATATATGATATATATTATGTTAATGATTTCCCTATGCTTCTGTAATTCCATTTTTATAGCATGCCTTTATGGTGTCCATAGTGGGTAAATACGATAATATCACTTGAGAAAGTGTGGACTACAGCCCCTCAAAGTGATGTGATTCATTAATGCCTTATGTGGGATGTATAAAATATGGATTTAATGATATTATATATTATTATATACTGGAATTATGATAAAACTATGCATCATTATGTTTTATTTTAATTAAAATAAAAATAGAAATGAAAGTAGCGTTCATGCGTACGTACGGATTACCGTCTCCATGAACGGTGCATTTCATTTCTTATCTCAGAATGTTATGTACTATTATATATACATGTATATACTGAATATATATGATATATATTATATCTAAATGATTATTTTATACTTGATATAAAAAACAATTGACCACATGGACAACTTGTAAATATAATGTGTTCATTTTTGACTCAAGTACCAAATATCGAAAAAATGAACGTTATTAACATAAATGATTACATAATATATAAGACAAGGTAATAAGTGATATAAATGAAATAAGAAACTTGAAAAAGTTTCTTAAGCAAGTAGAAATTAACTTTAGTTTATTATTCAGGATATTAAAGAACGCACGGGTCAAGTTGGACACGAGGTAAGAGATTTTCTTATCTCACTTTTAATTCAATGAGATTTCCATTGTTCGCCACTTATTTATTGCATGTGGTGTATTGTGTACTTCCTTATGATATATATTATCATGATTATCACTAAATTCATGGTATTCTGTGATTCATTTGGTGGTTATTAACTTTGGTTCATACGACTCAATTGATTACAACGTGGTAAGGGGTTTCTATCTCACTTTTTATCCTAATGAGATTCATGCTATATTTTCCACTACATCCTTTTGTGTGGTTCATGTACTTCCCATGATTGTATTTTTTTTTGTAAGATAATTTTATTTATGGTTATTTACATCTTAATTTTATGATTCTTCTTTCATGTGGCATATGACTTGTATGTTACCAAATCGGTAAGGGAACTATTCACCCTCCTCTTTATAAAAGACTTCTTTTTGTTAGGTATTTTAATTTAAATCTTATTATAATGGGATATATTTTTATATATCCTTATTTATGTCAATATTATTTCCAAGTGATGAGATAACCTTCTTATCTCATCAACTCATTTTCTGAATTTTAATGTGACGTCATTAGGCTATCGAATTTTTACAAGGGAACTTCTTAACCCAATTTCGATTTCATTGGGTTCAACTTGTAGTTATTGAATATGTCATCCTATGAATATGTGTGAATGACCTCTTATTGTTTTACACTTAATATCCAATTATATTGGGTGGATTTATATTTGTAAATTAATAGATTTATTTATCCTTAATTTAAGGATACCATCTTTATAATGGATTTTATCAAAATTTCCATTTCCATTGAGACTTAATTGTTGTTATGAACCAATTCCCTCTTATATGGTGTATATACTATCATTTTACATATTATATTATGAACCCATTTAACCTCATGATATTATAATGTATTGATTAAATGATATCCAGCAATTATTTGTATTCAAGAGTCTTTTATTTATTTAAAAACTCTTTAACTAAAATATTGTTTTAAATGTTTTAATGATTTATTCTTCTAAATATTTAGAATTAATGTCCATGTTTCAAAAATGGGTTTTAATATTTATTTATATGGAAATTAATTTTTTCAAATGAAAATTCATTTAAAAGCTTCAATGTGGTATGGGGCACTTTGATTCAAAAATCACTTTTTAAATGGTTTTTGAAAATGGATTGATTATTTCAATATCTTGAAATTACATCTTGTGATTGAAAAAAAAATGTTATTAGTGAAATGTTTATATTTGAAATATTTTATGTGTTATGATGGTACATGGACATTTTATGGGTGGTTACGTGATAAACCATATGACGGGTGGTGCCGTGAATACCAGGACAGGTAGTTACGTTATAACCTCCGATGCATTGGGTATTGAAGCCGGCCGTATGGCTATTCCATTTAGTGATATATGTGGAAGTCGATTGTATGGTTATTCCATTTAAGTATGTTTATGTCCCAAGTTACCTTTATATGTTATGTGTTCTTTATATGGGTTTTACGGTAATCTTTTGGTTACAAAAGGGTATGTAATGATCTTTTATATAGTAAAGAGTATTTACTTCTTCAAAAAAGGTGAAAAGTATTACTTCTGATAAAGTATTCATGGTTTAATTGTTGTTTTGAAAATATAATAGTATTCCTTCTTTTTGTATCCCTTACTGATATTTTTACACTCATCCAATGTTTTTTAACTGTTTTTCATAGGACATAATGTGGAATAGGGTCAAGGATGGGATGAAGGAAAAGTCATTCCGTCTAAAACATGGAACTAGACATGACTCTTTTTTAAGAGTTCATGTTTTGTAAAAAAATTGGAATCTGAGTAGAAGTGTCTACTTTGTAATATTTTGAAATGTAATAGTTATGGCCTAACTCCCTAAAACTCTAAAACTGAAAAGATCTTCAACGTGAATTATTCAATTAATTTAATATTATGTAAGGTTTAAGTTCGGGTCCTTATAGTCGGTATTAAAGGTCGGTTTAGACAACTTTAGGGATTTATAATTTTCGTTACACATATGGTTAGACACTATCAATTATTTCAGTTAAATCCTTGTTTTATAAATTTTTCAGATCAAGGAAATTCAGTTACAAATGGAAGGTGGAGGATCTCAAACAACATTCTTATCTCTTCATGGTGACATGCTTGCAATAATGATTGCAAATTCATGTTCGGATGATTGAGAAACTTTTTCTAGCATACAACTCACTTGCAAGCAATTTTTTGAGATATCAAACACCTCCACTATACCTCGTTATCATCGTGGGTCATGGGATGTATTTATAAAAAACCTATTTTCACAATATTCTAATATTTTTATGAAAGGTAAATATTATCAAGGCATTTTCAAATATTTTACCTTATCACATGATTTTGAAGCATATTATGATTTCAAAAAAGGTACTAAAGAAGGAGACCCTTGCGTAACCTATTTATATTTGATTTTAAAATATAGTCTCTTAGCACATACTTATTGTATTTTAAAAAGACCTTTAATTTAATGTTTCAACTAAATTTCGGTTTGATTGGTTTATAGAAATAAAGTTTTATCAGATGTTCTGAAATTATATGGCATACATGATTATTTTTTGAAGCTGTTTTTCTGCGAACACCCATATGACCCATGTTGAATAAGGTGTATTTTGATGGAGGAATCAAATGATTTTGAATGATATCTAAATCATTGTTGCAATGCATGGACCCTATACCTACGTGAACAAGATTAAGATGAAACCAAATGGACACCATGATCAAGGTATGATGTTCTTCATTTTGGGGATTTCATTATTTTAGCATTTGGTGGTAAAATTAGACTTCAAGAATTAAGATATTGAGATCACAATGAATTTGGATGAAAATGACAGGTATAAGGAAACCACTTAGGTTACAACATGTTAGGGTTATTTTTGAGTTTTAAAAGGACAACCCGTAAGATGGGTGACAACCTGTCGCATCCGAAAAGGCTGAAGGAATCGAACCCACAATCGAAGGGTTACAGGGGCACATCGCCTACCACTAGCCTAATTGAAGTCCCTAGTCAGTATGACTTATTATTTTTTGTGAAATGTTTTTATGGAACAATAAAAAGTTATTTTTTGGAACCTATTTTTTATCAAATGGATATACTTAGTATTGAAAAATTATTTAGTGATTAAGTTATAAATGGTTGTTGTGGAAGACGTTCTCTCTTTTGAGGAAACACTATATGCCTAAGAAGATAGAATACTATGGTATTTCAATTGCGGAATAATGGTTAAAATTATAGTTTGGAAGAATCTATGTTTTTATTATGGACACATGATCATTTGATGATTAACCTATCATGAAGAATATGTGATTAGGTTAATTACTTTTCAATATGAGACTTTATGAGTAACTGGTGTTACTTGGAGATAAATGTTAAGATTTATCTTGGAAGTCTATGTAATTAAATCCTTATGAGACATGCGTTACAATCAAATAATTGATTAATTTTGAAGAATTTTAGGGACAATTGTTTATTGAATGGTCTTTGTTGAACTTTGGGGTTTTGGTTAGACAAATTTTGGAGATTAAGAGTTGTTTTCCTTTATGTAAAAGTTTATCTTTTTGGGGGATTATCTGATCTTATACTAAATGTTTTTTCTTTAGTTAATATCTAATCACATGGGAAATATATATTTCATCTTTTTTGGATTATGTTATTCTCTCAATGTTGATTATAGCACTCTTAAGTTGAAAAAAACATCATCTTAAATATTCATCATTTGGAGAAAATATGAGTTTGTGTTCGAAATCTAGTAAAATATGAATGTCTACATGACAACTATGTATATTTTCTTATATTTTTGGTTAGGCTCATTAATAAATTCCTCAACAAAAAGTAACTCTAAACAAAAACCTTGTCCGTTATATTTTCCTATTGGGGAATCAAAGACTGTTTAACCCATTAGAAGTTTGTGATTTTCTCATTGTTAACATTCTCCTCAACATGTTTCCTAACACTCTCCATCAGAACATGACCACTTTTTTTCTCCTCTAGATCCATGTTTTCATGAAATATTAGTATGGGTTAACTCAGGTGACCTTTTCGATTCTCTTTCATTCTTTTAAAGTGATAGTTTTACCGACTCTTTTTCCGATGTGGGACATTCATTGAAGTTTCTGAGCCCCTTTTTTAAATTGCGATGATGCAATTCCCAAAAGGGGGGAAGGATGTAACATCCCAAGTAAATAAATAATAAGAAATATTTCACATTAATTAATACTTTTTAAATAAATATTAATTTTACTTTAAAAGGGTTTCTATGTTCGATAGCGTACCTGATACACAACAACAGGTTTCCTTTAAATCTTACATTGCACACTAATAATATTATATTATTATTTTAAACGGTAGTCAACTCCTAGACATTGTATTGGCAGGAATGAACAAAACTAAATACAATATGATTATACATGTTTGTTAAATGTTTTTTCTTTTATCTGATAAAAGTTAGAGGCTTTAAATGTGAATGATTCTAATTTTAAGCATAATTTACATTAAAAGGCCGATTTACCACCTTTTGATGGAGACCCCTCTTTAAATCTAGTTTTTGTTACTTTTATATGTTATATTTGACAAAATAATATTATTCGTTATAATGGGGACATATAATTTTACTTTGGGTAATTTATTGGTATTTTTCTGATAAAGTTCATTTTTTAATGAATAGTGAAAAATATTGTTTTTTTATTGAAAAGTACCTTTTAATCTAATTTATTTATATGGTTAGATTATCTTTTAAATTGGTTTTATAGTAAAATTAAAATATATTTTTACCATTTAATCCAATGTTGGTCATTGGAATTAATTCCACTTTGAAATTTAACATAAACAAGTATCAATATTTTGATAGTTATTGTTTCTTAAAAACACACTATTTGTTTTAACAGTGGGAATTAATTTTTAAATTAATTAATTCCACTTCTATGTTTTTAATTTGGAAAAATAGAAATCAATTTTGAATTATGAATATAAAATAATGCTTAGGCTGAATTTTTTGTATTTTTCTGAAAAACTTCAAATTTTGATTAATAGTGAAACCACTTAGTGGTAGTTAAAAACCTGACTTTTTCATTTAAATGGAATTTTACCACTTCTATGAATTTAATTTCAAAAAATCCGACATACATGGTTGTTATTAAGGAGTAAAATTTGGTTCAATAAGATGAAAATAATTTTTGGTGAATAGTAACTTTTGACTTTATTTTACCGCGGTTAAAGTTAAATAGGGTAATTCAAGGTAAGATGAATTTTATAATAATTCAAAATTATCTTAACACTGTCCAAACCTTATTGGTTGAGTCATTAACGACCATGGGAATATTTGGGTTGATTTTGGGTCCCCATTGATCCACTTGGGAGTGATAATGACAATTTAGACTAATTATTTTAATGTAATGGCAAAATAGACATAAACAAAAATATATTAGTAATTAATTTTTATATGGTGTTATATAAGAAATATTTTTGACTATAAAAATTCATTAGAAATCTATATATATTTCCTACATGATAGGATTTTTTTTATATTTTTTATACATCGAATAAATTAAATTATTTATGATACAATAATGATACAATATTTACCTCATTGATAAATGATTAAAATAAATAAGATTATAATGATTACAATATTATCCTAAACATGTCCAATTCAGATTGGATGATTTTATTTAGACCATTACCCATCTTATCTTTGACTATAATGATTTTGGGACCATTAAAACACGAATATAATTATATAATAAAATAATAGTTTCACAATTTCCTAAATAGCCCCTTCTCTCCCTTATAAATGGAGACCACTTCTATGCAATTCCTCACACCTCTCAAGCCATTTGGCTCATCCAAACTCAGACCAATTAGGCTCCCTACATCGATCTAGTCCTCCTGAAAGCATTACTTTAGTCATAAAGAAACTTCAAGGAGTCCTTTTGGTTCAAATCAAAGGAAGTTACCAAATTAAAGGCAACGGTTTCTCCTAAATTGTTTTCTTTTATTTTACTTCTCCAAACACTAAACACTTTTTATTTCCCTTATTTTGTAACAACACATGTATCCTCAATATATACTAGGATGTTTTTATGATAATTATTCAAACTAAACTTACACACACCTCCATCCAATGGATGAAGAACATAATGTTTCTGTGGATGGAAAACTAAGGCCTCACGAAACGATGATTGTTCAATTACATCTTACCACCTCTCATGGTGGCCATTATGGTGGAACTGTATTTATATATGATAAATATTATGTTTATTATTTCCTTATTCTTCTGTACTTACCATTTTATATCATTCCTTTATGTTTTCCATAGTGGGTATATACGATAATCTAATTTGAGGAAGTGCGGACTACAACCCCCTCAATCTGATTTGATTCGTTAATGCCTTATGTGGGATGTATAAAGAATGGAGTTAATGATATTATATATGATATTATAATGGAATTTTAATAAACCTATTTATCATTATGTTTTATTTCAACTAAAATAAAAATATAAATGAATGTAGCGTTCATGCGTACGTACGGATTACCGTCTCCATTAACGGTGCATTTCATTTCATACCTCCGAATGTTATGTACTATTATATATACATGTATATACTGAATATATATGATATATATTATATCTAAATGATGAATATATTATCGATATAAAGAACTATTGACCACATGGACAACATGTAAATATAATGTGTTCATTTTTTACTCAAGTACCAAATATCGTCAAAATGAATGTTATTAACATAAATGATTACATAATATATATAACATCGTAATAAGTGATATAAATGAAATAAGAAACTTGAAAAAGGTTCTTAAGCAAGTAGAAATTAACATTTGTTTATTATTCAAGATATTAAAGAATGAACGGGTCAAATTGGACACGTGATAAGGGATTTTATTATCTCGCTTTTAATTCCGTGAGATTTCCATTGTTCGCCACTTATTTATTGCATGTGGTGTATTGTGTACTGTAATGACCCGAAATTTTGAAGAAATATTGTTTCCTAATTTTATGTGTTATTTTATTTTATTTTTCTACTCAACAAAAATGTTTCATTTGATAACATGAGTATAATTAAAATGAGATCGTTGGGTTTTGACTGTTATATGACCATTGGTCAATATGACCCCTGGAAACTAAACGTTTTGATTATTATCAATAAATACAAGTAATCTTGGTTAATTATTATAGAAAGAAGATTTTATGGCCTCACCCAGTAGTCTTGGACCGATCAAAGACCATCTAATAGAACTTGGGAAGGAGGTAGCACCACTAGGCATTGCTCTAGACCAAACCCAAGATGAACTTCATCGTGTGAAGTTAGAACGGAATCGTCTTTGCGAGAAGTTCAAACTGATAGAAATTACTACTCGTGTGATGTTAGCCAAGCCTCCCTCAGATTCTCTCACCTTAGCACACCTTACACTTAGGTCTTATGCTGGTGTGATAAGGGGCTATGTAAGGAGACCGTAACTGCCTTCTGTAATCCTTTGTTTTAAATAAAAATTGGGATTTCTTCTTATGATGAAGTTTATGAATTCTCAAATGACCGGATATATAAAGTATGCATATTTTTGATGAATTTTAGAAAATGGATATTTTAAAAAAATTTATGTAAACCTTAAATAATTAAAAATGTGTAATGATATTCAAAAAATGGTCTTCTACAATTATGTTCAGTACGAAATTTAGAGTCTAATAAGATCAAACTGATTTTTGATGAATAGTAAATTATGAATAGTGATTTTATGCTTAGGATTAGTAATGTGACCAAATGGATTAGTAATCTCACTTAAAGAAAGTATTAATATAATCTAGGCACCTTGATTAAGCAACGTGATTCAATAAAATGGTTAAATAACGGTTTCATAAATTATTATTCAAGTATTAGTTTTTTCAGGTGAATAGTGTTTTTTAATTAAAAATTAAATTAAAAATATTTATAAAAATATTTTTATAAAATGAATTTCATTTTTGAACTCAGAGCATCGATATTATGTTAAGGTAATTTTTGGGTTTTTTTCTGAAAAAATGAATTTTCGGTGAATAGTGTATTTATTTAAAAATTTAATTAAAAATATTTAGAAAAATCATTTTATAAAATGGAGTTTATTTTTGAAATCAGAGCATTGATATTTGGTTAATGTGAAATTTTGGGATATTTCTGAGAAAGTTGAATTTTCAGTGAATAGTAAAAATACAGTTTTAGGGTTTCAGTATGATTAATGACATCATAACTGTCTCATGATGACTCAATGAGATATTTTAAGGGATTGTAGACCAAAGGGGATGCATTATTGTATGGGGCCCCATGTGGCCTAACTCCATGGTAAATACCATGGGAGAGCACATGGTTTTTAGAAAACCACTTTTGAGGTGTCCCTTGGCCATTAATGCCTTGTCCCCTCACTTTCCCTATAAATACCAAGCCATCCTATCATCCATTTGGACTCCACACTCTCCCCCAACTAATTTCTGGTCTCATTACCTCCCAACGAGTCCTCCCAAGGTGCCTCCAATCCCTCAAGGTCCCAACCATTGAGTTTTAAGAGTTACATTTTAAGGTAAGGGATCCGACCTCTCTCTTTCTTTTCAAGTAATCTATTTTATGTCATTTCTTTTATGCTCCATGTACTTATGTTAAAGGATGTTATTTTATACTCCTATTACTTCCCTTTTCATGTTCATATAATGAGATATCTCCTCTCACTCTCATTATTTCGTATTATGATGTTTTAAGTGGCGCTGTTAGGCTGCCGAAATATTTGTAACGGATTCTTTCTCCCTTCTCATTTTTCAAGATCTATTTTCATGTAAATTATTTCAAGTTCCTTTTTATTATGTTAGGGTATGATCTCTAAATTTATCATACTGATTTTTTATGATCATATGATGAGATACCCCATTTGATCTCTTCAATTCAGTATTTTGATGTTTTAAGTGACGCCGTTAGGCTGCCGAATTTTTAAGTGGTTCTTTCACCTTTCTCCATTTTCAAAGCTCTAATTCCATGTCAAGTCTTTCATGTTCTTTTTTATTATGTTAGGTATGATCTCTAAATATATCATACTGATCTTTTATGTTCATATTATGAGAGACCCTATTTTATCTCATCAATTCATTTTTGTTGAAGTTTAAGTGGCACCGTTAGGCTGCCGAATTTTTAAGAGATTCTTTCACCCTTCTCATTTTAAAGATCTATTTTCCTGTCAAGTATATCATGTTAGTTTTTTTTATGTTGGGGTATGATCTCTAAATATATCATACTGATCTTTTATTTTCATATGATGAGAGACCCTATTTGATCTCATCAATTCATTTTTGTTGAAGTTTAAGTGGCGCCGTTAGGCTGCCGAATTTCTAAGGGGTTCTTTCACCCTTCTCGTTTTCAAGATCTATTTTCATGTCAAGTCGTTCATGTTCCTTTTTATTATTTTGGTGTATTATATCTATATCTATCATACTGATCATTTATGTTCATATTATGAGAGACCCTATTTGATCTCATCAATCCATTTTTGGTTGTTTTAAGTGACGCCGTTAGGCTGCTGAATTCTCATTAGAGAAATCTTATTTTTGTCTTCCTTTCATGTTCTTCATTTCATATGGTATATCTTTCAAATTTAATTTCCACATTCTCAAATCCTTTATATTCTGTCCCCTACTGTTTTATGGACCATTTATGAATGTTTGACCCGTCTCCCCTCTCTTTTCAATGTTTTCTAAAACCTCTTAACATTGCCTTTATGCTACAGAATTTCCGTTTCAAAATATCTTCCACTTTTTCTAAAGTTCATTTATTTTATTAAGTGAATACTGAAAGATCTTTCTTCTAAAAGGGTATTCACATATGTATAAAAATTTTATATTTTAAATTCTGGGATTTACATACATGAAACCCACTTTCCCTTTTCCGTGGGTTTAAAGTGACACAAAGAACATGTCTTTAAAGCAGTTTTTAAAACGTTATGATTATGAAATGAAACCAATTTCTTTTATGCTATATGGGATGTTTATGAAATGATTGATGATGATATATGTGGCTCACATGATAATAAAGACATGTCAAAGGTGCGCCCAGATAGCGCTCCAATGCATTGGGTAAAGACTTAATCTCTAGAGATGACTTTTTAGACTAATACCTTGGTGAATAACCTTGGTAATTTTTAATGACACCTTGGGGATGGACCTTGGTGAAACGAAATGATTGGCAATATTAAATGTTTTAGTCACATATTCATGTTATGAAAAAAATTTATTTTTATTATGATACGCCACATGATTTCATTCTCTTGCCTTAAAGATCCTTTCATGACTTTATTGATGTATCTCAATTTCATATGTTTAATGTTTTGCGTGTTTCCCTTACTGGGCCTTCTTCTCACCCTTTCTTTTGATGTATGTCCCCATGTTTGAGATGCAGTAATGAACCTAGGATGAACATGAGGAGAATCCTTTCAAGTGTTTAACAAGAATGTTTTATATTCCTGGTTTCGAAGACACTAAACCTTAGAGATCCTCAGTTTTGTAAAATGTAATGAAAGTTTATATGATAAAAAGGCGGGGTTCTATAGTTGGTATCAAAGGATGGTTTAGTTATTTGTGGAAATTAGGATATTAAATATTTAGGAAGAATCCTATAGAAAAGTTTATATATAAGAAATCTTCCTGGTATTTTGGTGAGTATTGAGTAATGGGTTTCCAAGCAAATGCATCCCTGTCTGGATACGAGCAAGTAGAGGTGGCTCTGGCACAGATGTACATAGGGGTAAAACCTGAAAACACCACTTTGAAATAGACTCAAACGGGAACAAGTAAACAACAACGGGCCTTGCTTCACTCTTGGTTACGACACTGCTAGGGGATATGCTTTGGTATATTCATAAGCTTAGTATGAACTATTGTTAAAGGAACAAAGATAAAATAAAATAAAAATTCACATAAGAATATATTATCATGGATAACCTAGATTGGAACCTAGGGGATCACAAGTTAGGATATACTTTTATTCAACAATTTTATCCTTTTATGCTTAAAGTTTCTTTTTCATGATTAATGGATAAGTATTTATGACCCTAATTATAGTTTCTTTTCTTATTTAATAGCGGGAAATGGAAGAACATGTCCCAACAACCAATGTGATATGAAATGTAACGATTTCCATATTAATATGACTGAGATGATTAGGGGATTAAAAGATGATTATTATTTTGGAAGACATTCACTATTTTTGGGACCCTATATGATCGAGGTAAATAGATTACTACGGTATTTTCATTGAGGAGTAAGGTTGACTTATATTTTTAAAAATCGATGAATTTAAGGTGGACTTATAGTAATTTAGGTTACTTATGGGAATGATTAACCTATCTTGGCTAAAAAATGTTTAGGTTAGCTACTTTTGTTATAAGATATTAGGAGTGGTTGATGTTGTTTGGAGATGAACAATGATGTTTATTTTGGAAGACTATGTTATCAAATCCCTCTTGTATTTGGGTTTCAATCTTAGTTTGGTTTATTTTGAGAAATTTTAAGGACCATTATTTATGGAATGGTATATGATGAACTTTGGGTAGTACCATGGAACATTGAAGATTTAAAAGTAGTTTCCATTCCTATGGGATTCTTTCTTTTTGAAGAGTTGTTTTACCTTACCCTTTCTATTTTTTGGGATAATGTTTAAAGATATAGGAAATAGATATTTAATCTTTTGTGGATTATGTGATTCTCTAGATGATGATTCTTGTGTTTTGATGAGACCATGTAGTTTTGAATTCTCATCGTTTGGAGAAAAGATTAGTTTTGGTAGAAACTTATTAAAGGATGAAACTCTACATGATGGTATGTATATTTTCTTATGTTTTTTTTCTATGTAGTAAATGAATTCCTCAAAATTATGAAAAGAAACTTAAAACAAAAACGTTGTTGGTTTACGTTTCCTACTGGGTAATCAAATATCGTTTACACACATCATATGTTTGGGATTTTCTTATGGTTAACATTCTCCTAATCATGTTTTCTATCACTCTCCCTCAGAACATGACCCTTTGTTTTCTCCTCCATGTCCATGTTTTCCTACATGGAATCCTAGTGTGGGCTAACTCGGGGGACCTTTGTACTTCCCTTTATTTATTTTAAAGTAATAGTTTTACTGACTCCTTTTCCGATGTGGGACATTCAATGAAATTTTAAAACCCAATTTTAAAAATTACGAGGACACAATTTCTTAAGGGGGGAAGATTGTAACGACCCGAAATTTTGAATAAATCTTGTTTCCTAATTTTATGTGTTATTTTATTTTATTTTTATACTCAACAAAAATGTTTCATTTGATAACATGAGTATAATTAAAATGAGACTGTTGGGTTTTGACTGTTATATGACCATTGGCCAACATGACCCCTGGAAACTAAACGTTTTGATTATTGTCTCTAAATACAAGTAATCTTGGTTAATTATTATAGAAAGAATATTTGATGGCCTCACCGAGTAGTCCTGGACCGATCGAAGCCCATCTAACAAAACTTGGGAAGAAGGTAGCACAACTGGGCTTTGCTCTGGACCAAACCCAAGCCGAACTTCATCGTGTGAAGCTTGAACGGAATCGCCTTTGTGAGAAGTTCAAACTGATAGAAATTACTACTCGTGTGATGTTAGCAAATCCTCCCTCAGATTCTCTCACCTTAGCACACCTTACACTTAGGTCCTATGCTGGTGTGATAAGGGGCTATGTAAAGAGACCGTAACTACCTTGTGTAATCCTTTATTTTAAATAAAAATTGGGATTTCTTCTTATGATGAAGTTTATGAATTTTCAAATGACCGGATAAATATAGAATGCATATTTTTTATGAATTTTAGAAAAAAGGTATTTTAAAAATGTTTATGTAAACCTTAAATAATTAAAAATTTGTAATGATTTTTAAAAAATGGTCTTCTACAATTATGTTCAGTATGAAATTTAGAGTTTAATAAGATCAACATTATTTTTGATGAATAGTAAATTATGAATAGTGATTTTATGCTTAGGATTAGTAATGTGATCAAATGGATTAGTAATCTCACTTAAAGAAAGTATTAATATAATCTAGGCACCATGATTAAGCAACGTGATCCAATAAAATGGTTAAATAACGGTTTCATAAATTATTATTCAAGTATTATATTTTTCAGGTGAATAGAGTTTTTTAATTAAAAATTAAATTAAAAATATTTAGAAAATTATTTTTATAAAATGGATTTCATTTTTGAACTCAGAGCATCGATATTATGTTAAGGTAATTTTTAGGTTTTTTTCTGAAAAAATGAATTTTCGGTGAATAGTGTATTTATTTACAAATTAAATTAAAAATATTAGAAAATTATTTTTATAAAATTGAGTTCATTTTTGAAATCAGAGCATTGATATTTGGTTAATGTGAAATTTTGGGATTTTTCTGAGAAAGTTGAATTTTCAGTGAATAGTAAAAATATAGTTTTAGGGTTTCAGTATGTTTAATGACATCATAATTGTGTCATGATGACTCAATGAGATATTTTAATGGATTTTCGACCAGAGGTGATGAATTATTGTATGGGGGGCCCCATGTGGCCTATCTCCATGGGAAATACCATGGGAGAGCACATGGTTTTGAGAAAACCACTTTTGAGGTGTCCCTTGGCCATTAATGCCTTGTCCCCTCACTTTTCCTATAAATACCAAGCCATCCTCTCATCCATTTCGACTCCCCACTCTCCCCCAACGAATTTATGGTCTCATTACCTCACAAGGAGTCCTACCAAGGTGCCCCCAAGCCCTCAAGGTCCCAACCGTTGAGTTTTAAGAGTTATGTTTTAAGGTAAGGGATCCGACCTCTCTCTTTCTTTTCAGGTAATCTCTTTTATGTCATTTCTTTTATGCTCCATGTTCTTATGTTAAAGTATGTTCTTTTATACTCCTCTTACTTCCCTTTTCATGTTAATATAATTATATATCTCTTCTCACTCCCATTATTTCGTTTTATGATGTTTTAAGTGGCGCTGTTAGGCTGCTGAAATATTTGTAACGGATTCTTTCTCCCTTCTCATTTTTCAAGATCTATTTTCATGTAAATTATTTCATCTTCCTTTTTATTATGATGGGGTATGATCTATAAATTTATCATACTGATATTTTATGATAATATGATGAGATACCCCATTTTATCTCATCAATTCAGTATTTTTAAGTTTTAAGTGACGTCGTTAGGCTGCAAAATTTTTATGTGGTTCTTTCACTATTCTCCTTTTTCAAAGTTCTAATTCCATGTCAAGTCTTGCATGTTCATTTTTATTATGTTGGGGTTTGATATCTAAATCTATAATACTGATATTTTATGTTCAAATGATGAGAGACCCTATTTTATCTCATCAATTCAATTTTGTCTAAGTTTAAGTGGCGCCGTTAGGCTGCCGAATTTTTAAGGGATTCTTTCACCCTTCTCATTTTCAAGATCTATTTTCTTGTCAAGTCTTTATTGTTCCTTTTTATTATATTGGGGTATTATATCTAAATATATCATACTGATCTTTTATGTTCATATGATGAGAGACCCTATTTGATCTCATCAATTCATTTTTGTTGAAGTTTAAGTGGCGCTGTTAGGCTACCGAATTTCTAAGGGGTTCTTTCACCCTTCTCGTTTTCAAGATCTATTTTCATGTCAAGTTGTTCAAGTTCCTTTTTATTATGTTGGAGTATGATATATATATCTATCATACTGATCATTAATGTTCATATGATGAGAGACCCTATTTTATCTCATCAATCCATTTTTGGAAGTTTTAAGTGACATTGTTAGGCTGCCGAATTCTCATAAGAGAAATCTTATTTTTGTCTTCCTTTCATGTTCTTGATTTCATCTGGTATATCTTTCAAATTTCATTGCCATGTTCTCAAATATTTTATATTCTGTCCCCCTACTGTTTTATTGATCATTTATTAATGTTTGACCCATGTCCCCTCTCTTTTCAATGTTTTCTAGAACCTCGTAACATAGCCTTTATGCTGCATAATTTCCGTTTCAAAATATATCCCTCTTTTTCTAAAGTTCATTAATTTTATTAAGTGAATACTCAAATCTATTTCTTCTAAAGGGTTATTCACATATGTATCAAAATTTTCTATTTTAAATTCTGGGATTTACATACATGAAACCCGCTTTCCCTTTTCCGTGGGTTTAGAGTGACACAAAGATCATGTCTTTAAAGCAGTTTTTAAAACCTTATGATTATGAAATGAAACCCATTTCTTTTATGGTATATGGGTTTTTTATGAAATTATTGATGATTATATATGTGTATCACATGATAATAAAGACATGTCAAGGGTGCGCCTAGATAGCGCTACAATGCATTGGGTAAAGACTTAATCTCTAGAGATGACTTTTTAGACTGATACCTTGGTGAATAACCTTGGTAATTTTTAATGACGCCTTGGGGATGGACCTTGGTGAAACGAAGTGATTTTCAATATTAAATTTTGTAGCCACATCTTCAAGTTATGAAAATTTTTTATTTTTATTATGATACGCCTCATGATTTCATTCTCATGCCTTAAAGTTCCTTTCAGGACTTTATTGATGTATCTCAAGTTCATATGTAAAATGTTTCGCTTGTTTCCCTTACTGGGCCTTCTGATCACCCTTTCATTTGATGTATGTCCCCAGGTTTGAGATGCAGTAATGAACCTAGGATGAACATGAGGAGAATCCTTTCAATTGTTTAACAGGAATGTTTTATATTTTCATGTTTTATGTTCCTGGTTTCTAAGACACTAAACCTTAATGATCCTCAGTTTTGTAAAATGTAATGAAATTTTATATGATAAAAAGGAGGGATGCTGTATGTACTTCCTTATGATATATATTATCATAATTATAATTATATTCATGGTATTATGTGATTAATTTGGTGGTTATTAACATTGGGTCATACGACTCAATTGATTACAACGTGGTAAGGGGTTTTCATCTCACTTTTTATCCCCATGAGATTCATGCTATATTTTCCACTACTTCCTTTTGTGTGGTGTATGTACTGCTCATGATTTTATTCTTTGTGTAAGATACATTAATTTAAGGGTATTTACATCTTCATTATATGATTCTTCTTTCATGTGGCATATGACTTGTAAGATACCAAATCGGTACGGGAACTATTCACCCTCCTCTTTATAAAAGACTTCTTTTTGTTGGGTATTTTAATTTACATCTTATTATGTTGGAATGTATTCTTATATATCCTTATTGATTTCAACATTAATTCCAAGTTATGAGATACCCTTTTTATCTAATCAACTCATTTTCTGAATTTTAAAGTGACATCGTTAGGCTATCGAATTTTTACAGGGGAACTTCTTAACCCAATTTCGATTTCATTGGGTTCAACTTGTAGTTATTGAATATGCCATCCTATGAATATGTGTGAGTGACCTCTGATTGTTTTACACATAATATCATATTATATTGGGTGTATTCATATTTGTCAATTATTAGATTTATTTATCCTTAATTTAAGGATACCATTATTATAATGTATTTTATCGCAATTTCCATTTCAATTGAGGCTTCACTATTGTTATGCTCCAATTCCCTCTTATATGGTGTATATACTTTCCATTGACATAATATATGATGAATCCCTTTAATCTCATGATATTATAATGTTTTGAATAAATTATATCCCACAATTATGTGTATTCAAGAGTCTTTTATTTTGTTAAAATCTATTTAACTAAAAATCGTTTTAAATGTTTTAACGATTTATTCGCCTAAATATTTCTCATTAATGACCATGTTTTCAAAATGGGTTTTATGATTTATTTATATGGATATTAATGTTTTCAAATGAAAATTAATTTAAAATCATCAAAATGTTATGGGACACTTTGATTCAAAAATCACCTTTTAAATGGTTTTTGAAAATGGATTGATTATTTAAATATCATGAAATTACTTGTTGTGATTGAAAATGATATGTTATTAGTGAAATGTTTATATTTGAAATATTTTATGCGTTATAATGGTACGTGGGCATTTAACGGGTGGTTACGTGATAAACCATATGATGGGTGGTGTCGTGAATACCAGGACGGGTGGTTACGTTATAACCTCCAATGCATTGGGTATGGAAGTCAGCCGTATGGCTATTCCATTTAGTGATATGTGAGGAAGTCGACTGTATGGTTATTCCATTTAAGTATGTTTATGTACCAAGTTACCTTTATATGTTATGTGTTCTTTATAAGGGTTTTATGGTAATCTTTGGGTTAAAAAAGGGTAAGTAATGATCTTTTATTTAGTAAAGAGTATTTACTTCTTCAAAAAAGATGAAAAATATTTCTTATCATAAAGTATTCATGGTTTTTTTTTGAAAATTTAATAGTATTCCTTCTTTCTGTATCCCTTATTGAGCTTTTTACTATCATCACAAGTTATTGAAATGTTTTTCACAGGACATAATGTGGAATAGTGTCAAGGATTGGATCAAGGAAAAGTCATGTTATAGCATCCCGCCTTTTTATCATATAAACTTTCATTACATTTTAAAAAACTGAGGATCTTTAAGGTTTAGTGTCTTGGGAACCAGGAACATAAAACATGAAAACATAAAACATTCTTGTTAAACACTTGAAAGGATTATCCTCATGTTCATCCTAGGTTCATTACTACATCTCAAAACTGGGGACATACATCAAAAGAAAGGGTGAGCAGAAGGCCCAGTAAGGGAAACAAGCGAAAAATTTTACATATGAACTTGAGATACATCAATAAAGTCATGAAAGGAACTTTAAGGCTTAGAATGAAATCATGAGGCGTATCATAATAAAAATAACATTTTTTCATAACTTTAAGATGTGGCTAAAAAATTTAATATTGAAAATCATTTCGTTTCACCAAGTTCCATCACCAAGGTGTAATTAAAAATTACCAAGGTTATTCACCAAGGAATCAGTCTAAAATGTCATCTCTAGAGATTGAGTCTTTACCCAATGCATTGGAGCGCTATCTGGGCGCACCCTTGAAATGTCTTTATTATCATGTGAGACACATATATCATCATCATTCATTTCATAAACATCACATATATCATAAAATAAATGGGTTTCATTTCATAATCATAATGTTTTAAAAACTACTTTAAATACATGATCTTTGTGTCACGTTAAACCCACGGAAAACGGAAAGCGGATTTCATGTATGTAAATCCCAGAATTTAAAATAGAAAAATTTGATACATATTTGAATACCCCATTAGAAGAAAGATCTTTGATTATTCACTTAATAAAATAAATGAACTTTAGAAAAAGAGAGAGATATTTTGAAACGGAAATTCTGTAGCATAAAGGCTATGTTACGAGGTTTTAGAAAACATTCAAAAGAGAGGGGACACGGGCCAAACATTCATAAATGATCCATAAAACAGTAGCGGGACAGAATATAAAGGATTTGAGAACATGGCAATGAAATTTGAAATATATACCATATGAAATGAAGAACATGAAAGGAAGACAAAAATAAGATTTCTCTTATGAGAATTCGGCAGCCTAACGACGTCACTTAAAACTTTCAAAAATGGACTGATGAGATAAAATAGGGTCTCTAATAATATGAACATAAATGATCAGTATGATAGATATAGATATCATACCCCAACATAATAAAAAGTAACTTGAACGACTTGACATGAAAATAGATCTTGAAAATGAGAATGGTGGAAGAATCCCTTAGAAATTCGGCAGCCTAATAGCGCCACTTAAACTTCAACAAAAATGAATTGATGAGATCAAATAGGGTCTCTCATAATATGAACATAAAAGATTAGTATGATATATTTATAGATCATACCCCAACATAATAAAAAGGAAATCAATGACTTGACAAGAAAATAGATCTTGAAAATGAGAAGGGGGAAAGAATCCCTTAAAAATTCGGCAGCCTAACGACGCCACTAAAACTTCATCAAAAATGAATTGATGAGATCAAATAGGGTCTCTCATCATATGAAAATAAAATATCAGTATGATATATTTAGAGATCATACCCCAAAATAATAAAAAATAACATGCAAGACTTGACATGGAATTAGAACTTTGAAAAAGGTGAAAGGTGAAAGAACCACTTAAAAATTCGGCAGCCCTACAACGTCACTTAAACATCAAAATACTGAATTGATGAGATCAAATGGGGTATCTCATCATATAATATTAAAATATCATTATGATAAATTTAGAGATCATACCCCAACATAATAAAAAGGAACTTGATATAATTTACATGAAATTAAATCTTGAAAAATTAGAAAGGAAAAAGAATTCGTTACAAATATTTCGGCAGCCTAACGGCGCCACTTAAGACATCATAAAAGGAAATAATGAGAGTGAGAGGAGATCTATAATTATATGAAAATGAAAAGGGAAGTAGGATGAGTATAAAAGAACATCCTTTAACATAAGAACTTGGAGAATAAACGAAATGACATAAAAGAGATTACTTGAAAAGAAAGAGAGAGGTCGGATCCCTTACCTTAAAACGTAACTATTAAAACTCAAAGGTTGGGACCTTCAGGGTTGGGGGAACCTTGGGAGGACTCCTTGGGAGGTAATGAGACCAGAAATTAGTTGTGGGGGAGTGGGGAGTCGAAATGGATGAGAGGATGGCTTGGTATTTATAGGGAAAATGAGGGGACAAGGCATTAATGGCCAAGGTACACCTCAAAAGTGGTTTTCTCAAAACCATGTGTTCTCCCATGGTATTTCCCATGGAGTTAGGCCACATGCCCCCCAATAAAATAATGCATCACCTTTGGTCTAAAATCCCTTAAAATATCTCATTGAGTCATCATAACATAGTTATGATGTCATTAAACATACTGAAACCCTAAAACTGTATTTTTACTATTCACTGAAAATTCAACTTTCTTAGAAAAATCCCAAAATTTCAAATTAACCAAATATCAATGCTCTGATTTCAAAATTGAACTCCATTTTATAAACATAATTTTCTAAATATTTTTAATTTAATTTTTAAATAAATACACTATTCACCAAAAATTCTTTTTTTCAGAAAAAAAACCCAAAAATTACCTTAACATAATATCGATGCTCTGAGTTCCAAAATGAAATCCATTTTATTAAAATAAATTTCTAAATAATTTTAATTTAATTTTTAATTAAAAACACTATTCAAATGAAAAAACTAATACTTGAATAAAAATTTATGAAACCGTTATTTAACAATTTTATTGAATCACATTGCTTAATCGAGGTGCCTAGATTATATTAATACTTTCTTTAAGTGATATTACTAATCCATTTGGTCACATTACTAATCCTAAGCATAAAATCACTATTCATAATTTACTATTCATCAAAAATCATGTTGATCTTATTAGACTCTAAATTTCGTACTGAACATAATTGTAGAAGACCATTTTTTGAATATCATTACACATTTTTAATTATTTAAGGTTTACATAAACATTTTTAAAATATCCTTTTTCCAAAATTCATCAAAAATATGCATACTATATTTATCCGGTCATTTGAAAATTCATAAAATTCATCATAAGAAGAAATCCCAATTTTTATTTAAAACAAAGGATTACACAAGGCAGTTACGGTCTCCTTACATAGCCCCTTATCACACCAGCATAAGAACTAAGTGTAAGGTGTGCTAAGGTGAGAGAATCTGAGGGAGGCTTGGCTAACATCACACGAGTAGTAATTTCTATCAGTTTGAACTTCTTGCAAAGGCGATTCTGTTCTAGCTTCACATGATGAAGTTCGGCTTGGGTTTGGTCCAGAGCAAAGCCCAGTAGTGCTACCTCCTTCCCAAGTTCTGTTAGATGGGCTTCGATCGGTCCAAGACTACTCAGTGAGGCCATCAAATCTTCTTTCTATAATAATTAACCAAGATTACTTGTATTTAGAGACAATAATCAAAACTTTTAGTTTCCAGGGGTCATATTGACCAATGGTCATATAACAGTCAAAACCCAACAGTCTCATTTTAATTATACTCATGTTATCAAATGAAACATTGTTGTTGAGTATAAAAATAAAATAAAATATCACATAAAATTAGGAAACAAGATTTATTCAAAATTTCGGGTCATTACAATCATCCCCCCTTAAGAAATTGCATCCTCACAATTTTTAAAATTGGGTTTTGAAATTTCATTGAATGTCCCACATCGGAAAAGGAGTCAATAAAACTATTACTTTAAAATAAAGAAGGGGAAGTACAATGGTCACCCGAATTAGCCCACACTAGGATTCCATGTAGGAAAACATGGACATGGAGGAGAAAACAAAGGGTCAAGTTCTGAGGGAGAGTGATAGAAAACATGATTAAGAGAAAGTTAACCATAAGAAAATACCAAACTTATGATGTGTGTAAACGGTCTTTGATTAGCCAGTAGGAAACGTAAACCGACAACGTTTTTGTTTTACGTTTCTTTTCATAATTTTGAGGAATTAATTTACTACTTAGAACAAAAACATAAGAAAATATACCTACCATCATGTTGAGTTTCATCCTTTAATAAGTTTCTACCAAAACTAATCTTGTCTCCAAACGATGAGCATTCAAAACTACTTGGTCTCATCAAAACACAAGAATCATCTTCTAGAGAATCACATAATCCACAAAAGATTAACTATCTATTTCTTATATCTTTAAAAAATTATTCCAAAAAACAGAAAGGGTAAGGTAAAACAACTCTTCAAAATGAAATAATCCCATAGGAATGGAAACTACTTTTAAATCTTCAAAGTTCCATGGTACTACCCAAAGTTCATCATAGACCATTCCATAAATAACAGTCCTTAAAATTCCTCAAAATAAACTAAACTAAGATTGAAACCCAAATACAAGATGGATTTGATAACATATTCTTCCAAAATAAACTTCACTGTTCATCTCCAAACAACATCAACCACTTCTAACATCTTATAACAAAAGTATCTAACCTAAACATATTATAGCCAAGATAGGTTAATCATTCCCATAAGTAACAGAAATTACTATATGTCCACCTTAAATTCATCGATTCTTCAAAATATAAGTCAACATTTCTCCTCAATGAAAATACCGTAGTAATCTATTTACCTCGATCATATAGGGTACCCAAAATAGTGAACGTCTTCCAAAATAATAATCATCTTTTAATACCCTAATCATCTCAGTCATATTAATATGTCAATCGTCACATTTCCTATCACATTGGTTGTTGGGACATGTTCTTCCATTTCCCGCTATTAACTAAGAAAAGAAACTATAATTAGGGGCTTAAATACTAATCCAATAATCATGAAAAGGAAACTTTAAGAATAAAAGGATAAACTTGTTGAATAAAAGTATATCCTAACTTTTGATCCCCTAGGTTCCAATCCAAGTTATCCATGATCATATATTCTTATGTGAATCTTTATTTTATTTTATCTTTGTTCCTTCTACAATGGTTCATACTAAGCTTATGAATATACCAAATCATATCCCCCGGGAGTGTCGTAACCAAGAGTACAGAAAGGCCCGTTGTTGTGTACCAGTTCCCGTTTGAGTCTAGCTCAAAGCAGTGTTTTCAGGTTTTACCCCTATGTACATCTGTGCCAGAGCCACCTCTACCTGCTCGTATCCAGACAAGGATGTATTTTCTTGGCAACCCATTACTCCATACTCACCAAAATACCAGGTAGATTTCCTATATATAAACTTTTCTATAGGATTCTTCCTAAAGTTTTCATATCATAATTTCCACAAATAACTAAACCATCCTTTGATACCAACTATAGCATCCCGCCTTTTTATCAAATAAACTTTCATTACATTTTTCAAAACTGAGGATCTTTAAGGTTTAGTGTCTTGGAAACCAGGAACATAAAACATGAAAACATAAAACATTTTTGTTAAACACATGAAAGGCTTCTTCTCATGTTCATCTTATGTTCATTACTGCATCTCAAACCTGGGGACATAGATCAAAAGAAAGGGTGAGCAGAAGGCCCAGTAAGGGAAACAAGAGAAACATTTTACATATGAACTTGAGATACATCAATAAAGTCATGAAAGGAACTTTAAGGCATGAGAATGAAATCATGAGGCGTATCATAAAAAAAATAACATTTTTTCATAACTTGAAGATGTGGCTACAAAATTTAATACTGAAAATCATTTCGATTCTCCAAGGACCATCCCCAAGGTGTCATTAAAAATTACCAAGGTTATTCACAAAGGTATCAGTCTATAAAGTCATCTCTAGAGATTAAGTCTTTACCCAATTCATTGGAGCACTATCTGGGCGCACCCATGAAATGTCTTTGTTATCATGTGAGCCACATATATCATCATAAATCATTTAATAAACAACCCACATAGCATAAAAGAAATGGGTTTCATTTCTTAATCATAATGTTTTAAAAATTGCTTTAAAGACATGATCTTTGTGTCACTTTAAACCCACAGAAAAGGGAAAGCGGGTTTAATGTATGTAAATCCCAGAATTTAAAATAAAACATTTTGATACATATGTGAATACACCTTTAGAAGAATGAGCTTGGCGTATTCACTTAATAAAATAAATAAACTTTAGAAAAAGAGGGAGATATTTGGAAACGGAAATTCTGTAGCATAAAGGCTATGTTACGAGGTTTTAGAAAACATTGAAAAGAGAGGGGACATGGGTCAAACATTCATAAATGATCCATAAAATAGTAGGGGGACAGAATATAAAGGATTTGAGATCATGGAAATGAAAATTTGAAAGATATAACATATGAAATGAAGAACATGAAAGGAAGACAAAAATAAGATTTCTCTTATGAGAATTCGGCAGCCTAACGACGTCACTTAAAACATCCAAAAATGGATTGATGGGATCAAATAGGGTCTATCATCATATGAACATAAATGATCAGTATGATAGATATAGATATCAATCCCTAACATAATAAAAAGGAACTTGAACGACTTGACATGATAATATATCTTGAAAATGAGAAGGGTGAAAAAACCCCTTAGAAATTCAGCAGCCTAATGGCGCCACTTAAATTTCAACAAAAATGAATTGATGAGATCAAATAGGGTCTCTCATCATATGAACATAAAATATTAGTATGATATATTTAGAGATCATACCCCAACATAATAAAAAGGAACATGAAAGACGTGACAAAAAAATAGATATTGAAAATGAGAAGGGTGAAAGAATCCCTTAAAAATTCGGCAGCCTAATGGCGCCACTTAAACTTCAACAAAAATGAATTGATGAGATCAAATAGGGTCTCTCACCATTTGAACATAAAATATCAGTAAGATATATTTATATATCATACCCCAACATAATAAAAAGTAACATGTAAGACTTGACATGGAATTAGAACTTTGAAAAGGGAGAAAGGTGAAAGAACCACTTAAAAATTCGGCAGCCTAACGACGTCACTTAAAACATCAAAATACTGAATTGAAGAGATAAAATGGGGTCTCTCATAATATTATCATAAAATATCAGTATGATAAATTTATAGATCATACCCCAACATAATAACTTGGATCATAAAAGAAATGACATAAAAGAGATTACTTGAAAAGAAAGAGAGAGGTTGGATCCCTTAACATAAAACGTAACTCTTAAAACTCAAAGGTTGGGACCTTGAGGGCTTGGGGGAACCTTAAGAGGACTCCTTGGGAGGTAATGAGACCCTAAATTTGTTGGGGGAGAGTGGGGAGTCGAAATGGATGAGAGGAAGGCTTGGTATTTATAGGGAAAGTGAGGGGACAAGGCATTAATGGCCAAGAGACACCTCAAAAGTGGTTTTCTCAAAACCATGTGCTCTCCCATGGTATTTCCCATGGAGTTAGTCCACATGGGGCACCCATACAATTATGCATCACCTTTGGTATACAATCCCATAAAATATCTCATTGAGGCATCATGACACAGTTATGATGTCATTAAATATACCGAAACCCTAAAACTGTATTTTTAATATTCACTGAAAATTCAACTTTCTCAGAAAAATCCCAAAATTTCACATTAACCAAATATCAATGCTCTTATTTCAAAAATTAACTCCATTTTATGAAAATTATTTTCTAATTATTTTTAATTTAATTTTTAAATAGATACACTATTCAACGAAAATTCATTTTTTCAGAAAAAAAACCCAAAAATTTCCTTAACATAATATCGATGCTCTGAGTTCAAAAATAAAATCCATTTTATAAAAATAAATTTCTAAATATTTTTAATTTAATTTTTAATTAAAAAACACTATTCACCTAAAAAAACTAATACTTGAATAATAATTTATGAAACCTTTATTTAACCATTTTATTGAATCACGTTGCTTAATCAAGGTGCCTAGATTATATTAATACTTTCTATAACCGAGATTACTAATCCATTTGGTCACATTACTAATCCTAAGCTAAAAATAACTATTCATAATTTACTATTCATCAAAAATCAAGTTGATCTTATTAGACTCTAAATTTCATACTGAACATAATTGTAGAAGACCATTTTTTGAATATCATTGCACATTTTTAATTATTTAACGTTTACATAAACATTTTTAAAATATCATTTTCTAAAATTCATCAAAAATATGCATACTATATTTATCCGGTCATTTGAAAATTCATAAACTTTATCATAAGAAGAAATCCCAATTTTTATTTAAAACAAAGGATTACACAAGGCAGTTACGATCTCCGTACATAGCCCCTTATCACACCATCATAGGACCTAAGTGTAAGGTGTGCTAAGGTGAGAGAATCTGAGGGCGGCTTGGGTAACATCACATGAGTAGTAATTTCTCTCAGTTTGAACTTCTCGCAAAGGCGATTCCGTTCTAGCTTCACACGATGAAATTCAGCTTGGGTTTGGTCCAGAGAAAAGCCCAGTGGTGCTACCTCCTAACCAAGTTCGGTTAGATGGGCTTCAATCGGCCCAAGACTACTGGGTGAGGCCATCAAATCTTCTTTCTATAATAATTAACCAATATTACTTGTATTTAGAGACAATATTCAAAACGTTTAGTTTCCAGGGGTCATATTGACCAATGGTCATATAACAGTCAAAACCCAACGGTCTAATTTCAATTATACTCATGTTATCAAATGAAACATTTTTGTTGAGTATAAAAATAAAATAACATAACACATAATATTAAGAAACAAGATTTATTCAAAATTTCAGGTCGTTACAATCATCCCCCCTTATGAAATTGCGTCCTCCCAATTTTTAAAATTGGGTTTTTGAAATTTCATTGAATGTCCGACATCAGAAAAGGAGTCAGTAAAACTATTACTTTAAAATAAAGAAAGGGAAGTACAAAGGTCACCCAAGTTAGCCCACACAAGGATTCCTTGTAGGAAAACAAGGACATGGAGTAGAAAACAAAGGGTCAAGTTCTGAGGGAGAGTGATAGAAAACATGATTAGGAGAAAGGTAGCCATAAGAAAATCCCAAACTTATGATGTTTGTAAACGGTCTTTGATTACCCAGTGGGAAACGTAAACCAACAACATTTTTGTTTTACGTTTCTTTTCATAATTTTGAGGAATTCATTTACTACATAGAACAAAAACATAAGAATATATACATACCTTCATGTATAGTTTCATCCTTTAATAAGTTTCTACCGAAACTAATCTTTTATCCAAACGATGAGCATTCAAAACTACTTGGTCTCATCAAAGCACAAGAATTATCTTCTAGAGAATCACATAATCCACAAAATATTAACTATCTATTTCCTATATCTTTAAATATTATCCCCAAAATAGAAAGGGTAAGGTAAAACAACTCTTCAAAAAGAAATAATCCCCTAGGAATGGAAACTACTTTTAAATTTTCAAAGTTCCATGGTACTACCCAAAGTTCATCATAGGCCATTCCATAAATAATGGTCCTTAAAATTCCTCAAAATAAACCAAACTATGATTGAAACCCAAATACGAGAGGGATTTGATAACATAGTCTTCCAAAATAAACTTCATTGTTCATCTCCGAACAACATCAACCACTCCTAACATCTTATAACAAAAGTAGCTAACCTAAACATATTTTAGCCAAGATAGGTTAATCATTCCCATAAGTAACCTAAATTACTATAAGTCCACCTTAAATTCATCGATCTTCAAAATATAATTCAACCTTACTACTCAATGAAAATACCGTAGTAATCTATTTACCTCGATCATATAGGGTCCCTAAAATAGTGAACGTCTTCCAAAATAATCATCATCTTTTAATTCCCTAATCATCTCAGTCATATTAATATGTCAATTGTCACATTTCCTATCACATTGGTTGTTGGGACATGTTCTTCCATTTCCCGCTATTAACTAAGAAAAGAAACTATAATTAGGGGCTTAAATACTTATCCAATAATCATGAAAAGGAAACTTTAAGCATAAGAGGATAAACTTGTTGAATAAAAGTATATCCTAACTTGTGATCCCCTAGGTTCCAATCTAGGTTATCCATGATCATATATTCTTATGTGAATCTTTATTTTATTTTATCTTTGTTCCTTTAACAATGGTTCATACTAAGATTATGAATATACCAAAGCATATCCCCCGGGAGTGTCGTAAACAAAAGTGCAGCAAGGCCCGTTGTTGTGTACCGGTTCTTGTTTGAGTCTGGCTCAAAGTGGAGTTTTCGGGTTTTACCCCTATGTACATCTGTGCCAGAGCCACCTCTAGATGCTCGTATCCAGACAGGGATGTATTTTCTTGGCAACCCATTACTCAATACGCACCAAAATATCAGGAAGATTTCCTATATATAATCTTATCTATAAGATTATTCCTAAATATTTCATATCCTAATTTCCACAAACAACTAAACCAACCTTTGATACCAACAATAGCATCCCGCCTTTTTATCATATACACTTTCATTACATTTTACAAAACTGAGGATCATTAAGGTTTAGTGTCTTGGAAACCAGGAACATAAAACATGAAAACATAAAACATTATTGTTAAACACTTGAAAGGATTCTCCTCATGTTCATCCTAGGTTCATTACTGCATCTCAATCATGGGGACATACATCAAAAGAAAGGGTGAGCAGAAGGCCTAGTAAGAGAAACAAGCGAAAAATTTTACATATGAACTTGAGATACATCAATAAAGTCATGAAAGGAACTTTAAGGAATGAGATTGAAATCATGAGGCGTATCATAATAAAAAGAACATTTTTTCGTAACGTGAAGATGTGGCTACAACATTTGATATTGATAATCATTTCGTTTCACCAAGTTCCATCCCCAAGGTGTCGTTAAAAATTAACAAGGTTATTCACCAAGGTATCAGTCTAAAATGTCATCTCTAGAGATTACGTCTTTACCCAATGTATTAGATAGCTATCTGGGCGCACCCTTGACATGTCTTTATTATCATGTTATCCACATATATCATCATGAATAATTTCATATACAACCCATATAGCATAAAATAAATGGGTTTCATTCCATAATCATAACGTTTTAAAAACTGCTTTAAAGACATGATCTTTGTGTCACTTTAAACCCACGGAAGAGGGAAAGCGGGTTTCATGTATGTAAATCCTAGAATTTAAAATAGAACATTTTGATAGATATGTGAATACCCCTTTAGAATAATTGTCTTTGAGTATTCACTTAATAAAATAAATGAACTTTAGAAAAAGATGGATATATTTTGAAACGAAAATTCTGTAGCATAAAGGCTATGTTACGAGGTTTTAGAAAACATTGAAAAGAGAGGGGAAATGGGTCAAACATTAATAAATGATCCATAAAACAGTAGGGGGAAAAAATATAAAGGATTTGAGAACATGGAAATGATATTTGAAAGATATACCATATGAAATGAAGAACATGAAAGGAAGACAAAAATAAGATTTCTCTTATGAGAATTCGGCAGCATAACGGCGTCAATTAAAACATCCAAAAATGGATTGATGAGATAAAATAGGGTCTCTCATCATATGAATATAAATGATCAGTATCATAGATATAGATATCATACCCCAACATAATAAAAAGGAAAATGAACGACTTGACATGAAAATAGATATTGAAAACGAGATGGGTGAAAGAACCCCTTAGAAATTTGGCAGCCTAACAGCGCCACTTAAACTTCAACAAAAATGAATTGATGAGATAAAATAGGGTCTCTAATCATATGAACATAAAAGATCAGTATGATATATTTAGAGATCATACCCCAATATAATAAAAAGGAAATTTAAAGACTTGACAATAAAATAGATCTTGAAAATGAGATGGGTGAAAGAATCCCTTAAAAATTCAGCAGCCTAACGCCGCCACTTAAACATCAACAAAAATAAATTGATGAGATCAAATAGGGTCTCTCATCATATGAATATAATAGATAAGTATGATAGATTTAGATATCATACCCCAACATAATAAAAAGGAACATGCAAGACTTGGCATGGAATTAGAACTTTGAAAAAGGAGAAAGGTGAAAGAACCACTTAAAAATTCGGCAGCCTAACGACGTCACTTAAAACTTCAAAATACTGAATTGAAGAGATCAAATGGGGTATCTAATCATATGATCATAAAAGATCAGTATGATAAATTTAGAGATCATACCCAAACATAATAAAAACGAACATGAAATACTTTACATGAAAATAGATCTTGAAAGATGAGAAGGGAGAAAGAATCTGTTACAAATATTTTGGAAGCCTAACGGCGCCACTTAAAACATCATAAAAAGAAATAATGAGAGTGAGAGGAGATCTCTGATTATATGAACATGAAAAGGGCAGTAAGAGGAGTTTAAAATAACATCTTTTAACATAATAACTTGGAGCATAAATGAAATGACATAAAAGAGATTACTTGAAAAGAAAGAGAGAGGTTGGATCCCTTACCTTAAAACGTAACTCTTAAAACTCAAAGGTTGTGACCCTGAGGTCTTGGGGGAACCTTGTGAGGACTCCTTGGGAGGTAATGAGACCAGAAATTCGTTGGGGGAGAGTGGGGAGTCTAAATGGATGAGAGGATGGCATGGTATTTATAGGGAAAGTGAGGGGACAAGGCATTAATGGCCAAGGGACACCTCAAAAGTGGTTTTCTCAAAACCATGTGCTCTCCAATGGTATTTCCCATGGAGTTAGGCCACATGGGCCCCCCATACAATAATGCCTCAACTTTGATCGAAAATCCCTTAAAATATCTCATTGAGTCATCATGACACAGTTATGATGTCATTAAACATACCGAAACCCTAAAACTATATTTTTACTATTCACTGAAAATTCACCTTTCTCAGAAAAATCCCAAAATTTTACATTAACCAAATATCAATGTTCTGATTTCAAAAATGAACTCCATTTTATAAAAATATTTTTCTAAATATTTTTAATTTAATTATTAATTAAATACACTATTCACCGAAAATTCATTTTTTCAGAAAAAAAACCAAAAAATTACCTTAACATAATATCGATACTCTGAGTTAAAAAATGAAATCCATTTTATAAAAATAATTTTCTAAATAATTTTTATTTAATTTTTTATTAAAAAACACTATTCATCTGAAAAAAATAATACTTGAATAATAATTTATGAAACTGTTATTTATCCATTTTATTGAATCATGTTGCTTAATCAAGGTTCCTAGATTATATTAATACTTTCTTTACGTGAGATTACTAATCCATTTGGTCACATTACTAATCTTAAGCATAAAATCACTATTCATAATTTACTATTCAACAAAAATCAAGTTGATCTTATTAGACTCTAAATTTCGTACTAAACATAATTGTAGAAGACCATTTTTTGAATATCATTACACATTTTAAATTATTTAAGGTTTACATAAACATTTTTAAAATATCATTTTTCTAATATTCATCAAAAATATGCATACTATATTTATCCGGTCATTTGATAATTCATAAACTTCATCATAAGAAGAAATCCCAATTTTTATTTAAAACAAAGGATTACACAAGGCAGTTACAGTCTCCTTACATAGCCCCTTATCACACCAGCATAGGACCTATGTGTAAGGTGTGCTAAGGATAGAGAATCTGAGGGAGACTTGGATAACATCACACGAGTAGTAATTTCTATCAGTTTGAACTTCTCGCAAAGGCGATTCCGTTCTAGCTTCACAAGATGAAGTTCGGCTTGGGTTTGGTCCAGAGCAAAGCCTAGTGGTGCTACCTCCTTCCCAAGTTCTGTTAGATGGGCTTTGATTGGTCCAAGACTACTGGGTGAGGCCATCAAATCTTCTTTCTATAATAATTAACCATGATTACATTTATTTAGATACAATAATCAAAATGTTTAGTTTCCAGGGGTCATATTGACCAATGGTCATATAACAGTAAAAACCCAATGGTCTGATTTTAATTATACTCATGTTATCAAATGAAAAATTTTTGTTGAGTATAATAATAAAATAAAATAACACATAAAATTAGGAAACAAGATTTATTCAAAATTTCGAGTCGTTACAATCTCCTCCCCTTAAGAAATTGCGTCCTCGCAATTTTTAAAATTGGGTATTGAAATTTCATTGAAAGTCCCACATCGGAAAAGGAGTCAGTAAAAATATTACTTTAAAATAAAGAAATGGAAGTACAAAGGTCACCCGAGTTAGCCCACACTAGGATTCCATGTAGAAAAACATGGACATGGAGGAGAATACAAAGGGTCAAGTTCTGAGGGAGAGTGATAGAAAACATGATTAGGAGAAAGTTAACCATAAGAAAATCCCAAACTTATGATGTGTGTAAACGGTCTTTGATTACCCAGTAGGAAACGTAAACCAAAAACATTTTTTTTTACGTTTCTTTTCATAATTTTGAGGAATTCATTTACTACATAGAACAAAAACATAAGAAAATATACCTACCTTCGTGTAGAGTTTCATCCTTTAATAAGTATCTACCAAAACTAATATTTTCTCCAAATGATGAGCATTCAAAACTACTTGGTCTCATCAAAACACAAGAATCATCTTCTAGAGAATCACATAATCCAGAAAAGATTAACTATCTATTTCCTATATATTTAAACGTTATCCCCAAAACAGAAAGGGTAAGGTAAAACAACTCTTCAAAAAGAAATAATCTCGTAGGAAAGGAAACTACTTTTAAATCTTAAAAGTTCCATTATACTACCAAAAGTTCATCATATACCATTCCATAAATAACAATCCTTAAAATTCCTAAAAATAAACCGAACTAAGATTGAAACCCAAATACAAGAGGGATTTGATAACATAGTCTTCTAAAATAAACATCATTGTTCATCTCCAAACAACATCAACCACTCCTAACATCTTATAGCAAAAGTAGCTAACCTAAACATATTTTAGCCAAGATAGGAAAATCATTCCCATAAGTAACCTAAATTACTAGAAGTCCACCTTAAATTCATCGATTCTTCAAAATATAAGTCAACATTACTCCTCAATGAAAATACTGTAGTAGTCTATTTACCTCGATCATATATGGTCCCCAAAATAGTGAACGTCTTCCAAAATAATAATCATCTTTTAATCCCCCAATCATCTTAGTCATATTAATATGGAAATCATCACATTTCCTATCACATTGGTTGTTGGGACATGTTCTTCCATTTCCCTCTAACAACTAAGAAAAGAAACTATAATTAGGGGCTTAAATACTTATCCAATAATCATGAAAAAGAAACTTTAAGAATAAAAGGATAAAAATGTTGAATAAAAGTATATCATAACTTGTGATCCCCTAGGTTCTAATCTAGGTTATCCATGATCATATATTCTTATGTGAAGCTTTATTTTATTTTATCTTTGTTCTTTTAACAATGGTTCATACTAAGCTTATGAATATACCAAAGCATATCCCCTGGGAGTGTCGTAACCAAGAGTACAACAAGGCCCATTATTGTGTACCAGTTCCTGTTTGAGTCTATCTCAAAGAGGTGTTTTCGGGTTTTACCCCTATGTACATCTGTGCCAGAGCCACCTCTACCTGCTCGTATCCAGAGAGGGATGTATTTGCTTGGCAACCCATTACTCCATACTCACCAAAATACCAGGTAGATTTCCTATATATAAACTTTTCTATAGGATTATTCCTAAAGTTTTCATATCCTAATTTCCACAAATAACTAAACCATCCTTTGATACCAACTATAGCATCCCACCTTTTTATCATATAAACTTTCATTACATTTTACAAAACTAAGGATCTTTAAGGTTTAGTGTCTTGGAAACCCGGAACATAAAACATGAAAACATGAAAACATTCTTGTTAAACACTTTAAAGGCTTCTCCTCATATTCATCCTCGGTTCATTAATGAATCTCAATCCTGGGGACATACATCAAAAGAAAGGGTGAGCAGAAGGCCCATTAATGGAAACAAGCGAAACATTTTACATATGAACTTGAGATACATCAATAAAGTCATGAAAGGAACTTTAAGGCATGAGAATGAAATCATGAGGCGTATCATAATAAAAATAACATTTTTTCATAACTTAAAGATGTGGCTACAAGATTTAATATCGAAAATCATTTCGTTTCACCAAGGTCCATCCCCAAGGTGTCATTAAAAATTACCAAGGTTATTTATCAAGGTATCAGTCTAAAAAGTCATCTCTAGAGATTAAGTCTTTACCCAATGCATTGGAGCGCTATCTAGGCGCACCCATGACATGTCTTTATTTTCATGTGAGCCACATATATTATCATAAATCATTTCATAAACAACCCATATATCATAAAAGAAATGGGTTTCATTTCATAATCATAACGTTTTAAAAACTGCTTTAAAGTCATGATGTTTGTGTCACTTTAAACCCATGGAAAAGGGAAAGCGGGTTTCATGTATGTAAATCCCAGAATTTAAAATAGAACATTTTTATACATATGTGAATACCCCTTTAAAAGAATGAGCATTGAGTATTAACTTAATAAAATAAATGAACTTTAGAAAAAGAGGGAGATATTTTGAAACGGAAAGTCTGTAGCATAAAGGCTATGTTACGAGGTTTTAGAAAACATTGAAAAGAGAGGGGACATGGGTAAATGATCCATAAAACAGAAGGGGACATAATATAAAGGATTTGAGAACATGGTAATGAAATTTTAAAGATATACCATATGAAATGAAGTACATGAAAGGAAGACAAAAATAAGATTTCTCTTATGAGAATTCGGCAGCCTAACGGCGTCACTTAAAACTTTCAAAAATGGATTGATAATATCAAATAGGGTCCCTTATCATATGAAAATAAATTATCAGTATGATAGATATAGATATCATACCCCAACATAATAAAAAGGAACTTGAACGACTTTACATGAAAATAGATCTTGAAAATGAGAAGGGTGAAAGAACCCCTTAGAAATTCGGCAGCCTAACGGCGCCACTTAAAATTCAACAAAAATGAATTGATGAGATCAAATAGGGTCTCCAATCATATTAAAATAAAATATCAGTATGATATACTTAGATATCATACCCCAAAATAATAAAAAGGAACATGAAATACGTGACAAGAAAATAGATCTTGAAAATGAGAAGGGTGAAAGAATCCCTTAAAAATTCTGCAGCCTAACGGCACCACTTAAACTTCAACAAAAATGAATTGATGATATCAAATATGGTATCTCATAATATGAACGTAAAATATCAGTATGATAGATTTATAGATCATACCTTAACATAATAAAAAGGAACATGCAAGACTTGACATGGAACTAGAACTTTGAAAAAAGAGAAAGGTGAAAGAACCACTTAAAAATTCAGCAGCCTTACGACATCACTTAAAACTTCAAAATACTGAATTGAAGAGATAAAATGGGGTCTCTCATCATATGATCATAAAAAATCAGTATGATAAATATAGATATAATACCCCAACATAATAAAAAGAAACATGAAATACTTTACATGAAAATAGATCTTGAAAAATGAGAAGGGAGAAAGAATCTGTTACAAATATTTCGGCAGCATAACGGCGCCACTTAAAACATCATCAAACGAAATAATGAGAGTGAGAGGAGATCTCTCATTATATGAACATGAAAAGGGAAGTAAGAGGAGTATAAAATAACATCCTTTAACATATGAACTTGTAGCATAAAAGAAATGACATAAAATAGATTACTTGAAAAGAAAGAGAGATGTCAGATCCCTTAACATAAAACGTAACTATTAAAACTCAAAGGTTGGGACCTTGAGGGCTTGGGGCACCTTGGGAGGCCTCCTTGGGAGGTAATGGGACCATAAATTCGTTGGGGGATAGTGAGGAGTCGAAATGGATGAGAGGATGGCTTGGTATTTATAAGGAAAGTGAGGGGACAAGGCATTAATGGCCAAGGGACACCTCAAAAGTGGTTTTCTCAAAACCATGTGCTCTCCCATGGTATTTCCCATGGAGTTAGGCCACATGGGGCCCCCCCATACAATAATGGATCACCTTTGGTCGACAATACCTTAAAATATCTCATTGAGTCATCATGACACAGTGATGATGTCATTAAGCATACCGAAACCCTAAAACTGTATTTTTACTATTCACTGAAAATTCAACTTTCTCAGAAAAATCCCAAAATTTCACATTAACCAAATATAAATGCTCTGATTTCAAAAATGAAATCCATTTTATAAAAATAATTTTCTAAATATTTTTAATTTAATTTTTTAATACATACACTATTCACCGAAAATTCATTTTTTCAGAAAAAAAACCCAAAAATTACCTTAACATAATATTGATGCTCTGAGTTCAAAAATGAAATCCATTTTATAAAAATAATTTTCTAAATATTGTTAATTTCATTTTTAATTAAAAAACACTATTCACCTGAAAAAACTAATACTTGAATAATAATTTATGAAACCGTTATTTAACCATTTTATTGAATCACTTTGCTTAATCAAGGTGCCTATATTATATTAATACTTTCTTTAAGTGAGATTACTAATCCGTTTGGTCACATTACTAATCCTTAGCATAAAATAACTATTCATAATTTACTATTCATCAAAAATTAAGTTGATCTTATTGGACTCTAAATTTCGTACTGAACATAATTTTAGAAGACCATTTTTTGAATATCATTACACATTTTTATTTATTTAAGGTTTACATAAACATTTTTAAAATATCCTTTTTCTAAAATTCATCAAAAATATGCATACTATATTTATCCGGTCATTTGAAAATTCATAAACTTCATCATAAGAAGAAATCCCAATTTTTATTTAAAACAAAGGATTGCACAAGGTAGTTACGGTCTCCTTATATATCCCCTTATCACACCATCATATGACCTAAGTGTAAGGTGTGCTAAGGTGAGAGAATCTGAGGGAGGATTGGCTAACATCACACGAGTAGTAATTTCTATCAGTTTGAACTTCTCTCAAAGGCGATTCCGTTCTAGCTTCACACGATGAAGTTCAGTTTGGGTTTGGTCCAAAACAAAGCCCAGTGGTGCTACCTCCTTCCCAAGTTCTGTAAGATGGGCTTCGATCAGTCCAAGACTACTGGGTGAGGCCATCAAATCTTTTTTCTATAATAATTAACCAAGATTACTTGTATTTAGGGACAATAATAAAAACGCTTATTTTCCAGGGGTCATATTGACCAATGGTTATATGACATTCAAAACAAAACGGTCTCATTTTAATTATACTCATGTTATCAAATGAAACATTTTTGATGAGTATAAAAATAAAATAAAATAACACATAAAATTAGGAAACAAGATTTATTCGAAATTTCAGGTCGTTACACATGTTGTCTAAAACATGGAACTAGACATGACTATTTTTTTAAGAGTTCATGTTTTGTAAAAAAAATCAAAACTGAGTTGATGTTTCTACTTTGTAATATTTTGAAATGTAATAGATATGGACTAACTCTCTAAAACTCTAAACCTAAAAAGATCCTCAACGTGAATTATTCAATTATTTCAATATTATGTATGGTTTATGGTCGGGTCCTTATAGATCTGGAGTCTAGCTAGGGCCGCTATGGGTAGGAGGTGGTGCGGTGATCGGAGCAGGATGGGACATCATCGTTTGCAGGCTGCAGGCATGGCTGAACGGTGTTGGTGCAGGTCGCCGGGGGCATGGCGACCTGATGTTGTCGTTTGGAGGAGAGGACCCACTATACGCATGTCCTGCTGGAAAAATCTGTCTACAGAGGAAGACCACGTAACCAAAAGAAAAGGAGGAAAAGTTAATTGAGAAAATAATAATGAATGGTGCGCATGCCTCTCTCCTTCATTGGATAGAGGGGAAAAATGAGACGTTTAGAAATCCTGCATGGTGGAATAGTTTGAAAATAAAAGATAAAAAATGAATTAATAAACTAAAGTAAAATAATAAAAATATTTTTTTCAAATGATTTATTCACAATAAATAATTCGTATGGTGTCTGATTTGGATGGCGTCTGTGTCTTCATGGCCCCGAAAATGATACGGTCTTTTTGAGTCTAATAATGGATACCTGATTCAGGGTCGAGGCGTGGGCCCCATGGGTCATCGTTCGAGCGGGTTGCAACTTTTTACAACTTTTTCATCGGACGTCCGTTCGGGGCGTGTGAGGAGTCGAATATGGTAGTTTTTCTGAGGGCATTGCAATGGCGCAATCTGCCCGCTTTAGTTCATCATGGTGGTGCGGGCCCTATGATGGTACGTTTGGGCATTGACCTTGAATTTCTATCTCCTTCATCGGGTGTCTGTTTTGAACAAGTGATTTGTCAATCTTGTGTACTTATTCGAGAGGATCACAATGGTGAAATCCATTGGCAGTGCTTTGGGATCATGTTGCGGGTCCCACATAGCACCTCTCTTGTGCGGTATGATGAAATTCATTATTTTCTCAGTATATCCTTTCCACGCAAGTAGACAGCCAATTTGATGTGCTTTTTTGTGGGGATTTAATGGTGTGATATGCCCGAATATTTTCAGGGTCGAGGCTCGGCACCACGGGACACCGTTTGGGCGTAAAATGGTGTTGGATGACGTTCTCGTTGGATATCTTTTAGAGGTGAGTAAATAGTCAATCTTGAATGATTTTCTACGACGATTACAACGGTGTGATCCGTTTGGATGTGCGGAGTCACGTCCGAGGTCTTATTAAATGTGGAAGCATGAAATGTGCTCCAGTGGAGGTTATTCTTGCTTTGTTTGGAATTGAACCCTTGGCGTGTGATCGCATTCACTACCGTGTGAGGGAATTTGATGTTTTTATTAGATATAGTTGGTCATGAAAGGGCCGTGGTTGGAGATGGTTGGCTAAATTACATTTTTTCCCTTCACGCTGACGTTGGGTGTCGTGTGCACGATAGAATTTGAGATTTAGATGTGGTATACTCTGGGAGTATATGTGGATTCTTAGAGGCACATGTTGTAGTTTTTACCTGATAATGTTTGTGATTGTGTTTTGGAGATGAGATGGGGCCACATGTCATGTGGGCCCCTTGTGTGTGCCTTGTTCTTCTTTACATACCTTTGATCTCTCGTAACATAGAGGGTCCCTCCGTTCACAATGGTTTAGACCAGTAGGGTTGAGTGGTTTCCACTAGTTTTGTTCTCGACTTCTTCAGGTTAACCCTCCAACAGAGATTGGGATGTGGGTCGCTCATCAACATCTTCGGGATTACCCTCCAATAGAGACTGGGCAGTGGGTCGCTCATCGACTTCTTCAGGTCTACCCTCCAGCAGGGATTGGGAAGTGTGTCGCTTATCGACTTCTTCTGGTCTACCCTCCAGCAGCGACTGGGCAGTGGGTCTCTCCTCGACTTCTTTAGGTCAACCCTCCAGCAGAGACTTGGCAGTGGGTCGCTCATCGACTTTTTCAGGTCTACCCTCCAGCAGAGACTGGGTAGTGGGTCTCTCATCGACTTCTTCTTGTCTACCATCCATCAGACACTGGGCAGTGGGTCGCTCATCGACATCTTTGGTTCTACCCTCTAACTGAGATTGGGTAGTGGGTCGCTCATTGACTTCATCGGGTCTACCCTCCAACAGAGATTGTGCAGTGGGTCACCCGATGACCTCCTATGGTTTACCCTCCAAAAAAGACTGGGCAGTGGGTCATCCAAAGACCTTTTAGGGTTTACCCTCCTATGGGGCTGGGTAGTGGGTTACCTAACGACTTCTTTCAGACTCAGTCATTTCTACTAGGCTAGCCTGTTTCTTTTCTCCATGACTACCAGACTGGGACTATTGGTTATACAGGTCAGTGATGAGACAACTTTGACTTTGATCAGACCTCGCAACTGTGTGACAGCGATGAGGTGTGTTTTGACATTCCCGAGAACTCTTAGGTATGAGGGTTAATTTCCACTCCAAAATGCATCCTTGAGACGCGATCTAAAACTGTGCGGGCGCGTCAGTGCTGCCCAAAGCGGATAGTGTCAAGGTGTAGTGATTTGATCCCCTTGACTTGTAGTGTGGGGCATATGGTATGGATGTTGGGCGTCGATAGTGTTTACTTTTGGGACTGTTCTCTAATGACTTTCATGGGATGATCTTCGGGATGTATATCCCCTTACGATCATGTTCGAGTTTCTTGAAAGAGCATATATATATGTATATAACTTGTTCCAGTACCCATTTCATGGGTTTTGTTTACTCTCCTTCCAGGAGAGGCGAAGACGCATGGGGTATGCCCCATGCTTTTGTGTCTAGCTTCACGTGGTTGGTCGAGTCTACTCTCCTGCTATATATAGCGAGGACTCGATGAGAAGTTAATCTTCTCACCGTTTCTAGATCCTTGTGTTTGGAGAAGTCTACATCCTTCCTCTTGGTGGTTTGAGCTGTATCTTTTACTTCACTCTCTGCTGTACTCCTCTACTTCTGCCTGTTCGATATACTTCTCACCTATTCAGTACCTCCTTTGTTGCTCCCGTGATCCATCGGGGCATCCTACTGAGTATTTTTATACTCACCCCTACTTAGCATTTGCCCTCACTTGGTGTTCCCTTGCAGATGATGGACAAGTTGGTCGTGACTTCAGTAGAGCTTAGATGTTCGGGAGATTGGACCGCGTACGGTGGTCTTATTCGGTTTTCAGGTGTGGGAATCTCCCAGCTGTTTACTTTTGTTTACCTGTTGCCGGGTTGTGGCAATTTTCTGTTTGGGTGCGTGTTTTTCTCCTTTTCTTATCAGTTTACCTTAAGCACTTACTTTGTACTGATTAGAGGTCAATGCACTTTTTTGGTTTGTTTATAGCAGTTGGTATTTTACATTCTCTTGTAATATGAACTATTGCATTGAGTTTGATGCGTTTGTGTGTACATGTACTTAGGAAAAGGCCTCCCCATGTTTTTTAGCCTTCAGTGCTTGTCGCTAGCCCCTGGGCTATGGAGGCAGGCTTGGGGTAGTTGCGGCTCGAGCCTGGGTAGGGTTGGGGCATGACAAAGTGGTATCTGAGGTGGTTCATTCCTTTAGAAGTTGTTCGGACATCCCTAAAAAAGTATTGGTTGGGATTTAGGCCAACAATGTCAACATTTCTCGAGATTGGCTCTCAGGCCATGTAGTCTAGTGATGGTTCGGTGGCTGATGTATCCATTCACCAGGACCTTGATAACCCACTTTTTGACTCGGCATGCTGAGACACTCATTTTAGGGAAATTGGTTTGTGCATCACATAGGATTGAGTCTTTAACTGTGCTTTTTGAGTCAGCTTCCCTTTGTTGTGACTGTTATATACATATATGCTTATCTCACCATGACACTTCTGGATAACATTCAGGATGCCTCCACGAAGACAGCCATCCAGGATACTAGCTTTGGTTCGTGACGAAAACCCTGTGAGCTACGAGGCCTCATTCCAGGACCCATAACACGAGTCCCTTTCTCCAGGTGGGCCTATAGTAGCACCCCCACCGGGTGAGCAGCAGACAGCTTCGGTAGAGTAGACTGAGCATTAGCGCGGGTTGAGCGTGCTCTATGAGTTCCAACAGTAGAGACCATTGTGGTTAAGTGGTGAGCCAGAACCTCAGGCATTAGAGGTTTGGCTAGAGACAGTGGTTCACCTATTCAGGCTTGTGTAAAAACCGGCAGATCAGATGGTGGCTTTGGATGACATCCATTTCCTTGGAGCAGCTTGGTGTTGGGGGAGTCTGGTGACCCAGTATCTTGATGAGTCATCGATTTTGTTGGACAACCTTAAGCTTCTTTTTCATGAGGAGTTTTACCCCTCTTTCTTTCACTCCGTTTCGAACCAGGAGCTCCTGTAGTTTCATCAGGGAGGTATGACGGTGACTGAGTATAGGACTAGGTTCGCAGACATTGCACGTTTTTACCTAGACTTGGACCATTAAGGCAACTTCAGAGCACATAAGTTCAATCAGGGTCTCCACAGAGAGATTTTTGTTATCATAGTACCCTTGGGCATTCCCACTTATGTCGAGGTGCTAGAGAAGGCACTGGTGAAAGAGAGCTTCCTGTCACTCACAATATTTGATGGTGGTAGTAGGCGCAATGGAGTCGAGACATCTGTCGTAGCTAGCAGGCGTCCCCATATAGAACCTCAATGCAGGCGGCCTTCCACCCCCCGATTTCGGAGATGTGGTTGTGCACCACTGTGGAAACAAAGTGCAGGACCTTAGCCGAGGAGACCCTTCTGTGAGTGGACTCTGGGTCATGGGCGTACACCATAGTGGCACCGGAGGGCACCAGGGTAACCTAGAGAGAGAAAGTTCTATTCTTGGGATAGCCGAGGTCACTTAGCCTGGGACTGCCTGACCATGCATGCTGAATATACCGGGTAGGCTGTAGGTGCACCTCCATGATAGAGGCATTGTCATGATTGGAGTAGTGCCCAGAGAGGAGGTGCTATCGGAGGAGCGGGGGAAACTGGTAGTGGGGGACGACTTTATGAGGTCATCCCATCACTACCAGGCAGTCCACGTTAGGATCCTGGAGCTGATAGTTGGGACAACGGATAACTGCGAGCATTGGTTGTTTATGACCCTACAGATCATGAGGTGATAAGAGGTACGATTTACGGCTCTTCTACTCTTTGAAGTATAATTGTTAAACTATGTGTGAAATTATTTTCTCCCTACTCCTTGCTTGAGTTGTAACCTGGGTGACACGGGGCGTCGGTGTAACCCTGTAATAGTAGAATAGAAGTCATGAAACGTTTCTCTTTAGTCTATGGTGACGAATAATTCATTTATTGGGCGTGTGAGAGAGTCTTGGTCATGGGACATCGAGTATGAAATCTTGTGTAACTAGATATCCATGGGTGTTTCACTATGTGGATATTCTGAAGGAGGGAATCACCGTGCCTTGTTCCACATGCAAATGGTGATTCCAGTCGCGGCGTGTGGCGTAGAGGTTCTCTTAGGAATGTGATATACCATCGAGGGCCTTCGGGCCATTTGAGATCGTGCCAAGGGATGGCGAGGTTGTCTACCACCTTACCCTAACCCCCCAATGTCAGGAGTGGGTGCACGACGCCTCCCATGTGACATGCCTGAGGAGATTTGTGCGTGCTCCATGCACATCATAGGCATGGGAAAACCTCGCTTGAACCGAACAGATCATTTGGTCTGTGCGTGGTGATGCAGAATTGTGCAAGAGTTCTCTTGGCTTCGGGAGATCCATGTGTGAACTTAGTACCATGAGTTGTTCCATGGTGTTTATTTTCTGGGATGAAAAGAATGAAGGAGGGAATGATGTAAGAACCCGATTTTTTTCTATAAAAGACATTGGAATTTTCCTTATATTATTCTAGAGAAGCGACTTCAGACGGTGTGTGATTCTGAGCCCCGGTGTAGAGGTAATTAAATTTTGAGTGTGTTCACACTAGGAACACAAAATAAATTGAATAACTCCTATACGGTAGCACGGATCAGAAAACTGACAGCATCATTGAGTCTAAAGCATGCCATTTACCCTAGGAGGGATGTAACCTTCGGGGGGTGCGTGCCTCCTGTGAAAAACGTCACCAGAGGAATTTTCGTAATTTAGCAGCCTCGGTCGTTAAATTTTATAACTTTCAAATTGAGCCTCAGATTAAATTTCTGAGACTACTGTTGTGCTAGAGAGGTGGTTTTTACCCTAAGCGCAACCTAACATTAATTTTTTTTGGGGTTTCAGATGAGGATTTAAATTAGGATGAGTTTTTAATTAATTAATGGTTTAATTATTTTTTCTTTATTTAATATCTTCTTCTTCCCCCGCCCTCATCGTGCAGAAACTCTTCCCATTCCTATCCCAAGAAACTCCCCTCCTCTGATTCTCTCTTCCTCTTTCGCCTCCTCCTCATCCCTTTGGTGAACGACGATGGAACTTCGAATCGTAGCGACACATTCTTCGTCAACGATGATTGATCCAAATCTAGGAAGTATACTTTGTTTTGAATTTTTCATCCATGATTAAAGTATTTGATTCATAAAATTGTTCATTGTCAATTCGACTACTTTTAATTTCAATAACGATGTCCATAGAATTACGACCTTCAGTCGATCCCTATTTTTCTTTTGTTCTTCCACGTTCTTCACTGCCAAATAATTAAGCACATAAAAAACTCAATGTTCTATTGGGAACAAAATACGGACAACAACATCTTGACCTGAGTAACGTGGATCCGCATTTGTCACTTATTTTCGAGTTAGATCGAACTTGGAATAGCGCACTAATGGATTCCGGGGCGCGGGTCCGGTGAGGGTTCTGGAGAGGGTTAAAGTCGAGGAAGCGGCAGGCAGCTGGAGATGGCGCGGTGAGCGATCGGGCTAGGCAGTGGTAGGGCGGCCGGCCGGCGGGGCTGACATCGAAGGAGAATGGTGCAGGGGACCTGCAGCGTGGCTAACTACCTGTGAGGGGGAGGTCGTCGATGCGTGGGATGTGGGTGGTCTGGATAGCCTGGCTGCGAGGATGGAGCATGCTGGGAGCAAGGCAATAAGAGGGGCGGTCTAGCGTAGGGTTGCGGCAGATCTGGGGTATAGCTATGGCGGATGTTTGTTGGTGGCGGTGTAGGGATTGGAGCAGGTTGGGACATCGTCATGCGCAGGCTGCAGGCGCGGCTGAACGGTGTTTGTGGAGGTCGCCGGGGTTATGGTGACCTGAAGTCTCCGTTTGGAGGAGAGGACCCATTGTACCCAGGTCCTGCTAGAGAAATCTATTGGGAGTGGAAGACCACATAACCAAAAAGGCGGAAAAGTTAATAGTGAAAATAATAATGAATGGTGAGCATGCCTCTATCCTTGATTGGAGAGAGGAAAAAAGGCGACATTTAACAATCCCGCACGGGGGAATAGTTAAAAAAAAGGTTTAAAAAGAATTAATAATCAAAAGTAAAATTATAAAAATAATATTATTGGTTTTTATCAAATGATTTATTAATAATAAATCCTTCGTAGGTAGTCCGATTTGGACTCCGTCTAGGGATGTGTGGTCCCAACAGTGGGGCGGTCTTTCTGAGTCCAATATCATATACTTGATTTGGGGCCGAGGGGTGGGTCCCATGGGCCGTCTTCGAGCGGGTTGCAAATTTTTACAACCTTTTCATCAGATGTCTGTTCGGAGCATGCGAGCAGTCAAATCAAGGTGTTTTTCTAAGGGCATTGCAATGACCCAATCTGCCCGCTTTAATTCAGCACGGTGGTGCAGGCCCTATGAGGATTAGTTTGGGAATTGACGGTGAATTTCTATCTCCATTATTGGGTGTCCATTTCGAATAAGTGATTAGTCAATCTTATGTACATTTTTGGTAGTATCAAAACAGTGCGATCCGTTGGTAGTGCTTCGGGATAGTGTTTCGGGTCCCACGTATCACCACTCATGTGCGATATGAAGAAATGCATCTTTTTCTCCCGATATTTCTTCCACGCAAGTAGGTAGTCAGTTTGACATTCTATTCCTAGGGGATCGAAATGGTGTGATGTGCCTGACTATTTTTAGGACCGAGGATCAGCCCCACGGGACGCTGTTCGGGCGTAAAACGGTGTTGGACGACATTCTCGTGGGATATCCATTGGAAGAAAGTAAATAGTCTATCTCGCAAGTTTTTCCGTGAGGATTACAATGGTACGATCCGTTTGGATGTGCAGAGTCTCATCCGAGATATTATTAAATGTGGAAGAATGAAAGGTGCTCCGGTGGTGGTTCTTCTTGCTATGTCTGGAAGTGAAACCTTGTCGTTTGATCACGGTCACTTCCATTTGAGGGAAGTTGATTTTTGAAGAGATAAGATTGGCTGTGATAGGGCCATGGAGGGAGCAAGTTGGCGAAATTATATTGTCTCCCTTCGTTCTGACATTGGGTGTCGTTTGCACAATATCCTTTGGGCTAGAGATGTGGTATACCCTGGGAGTATATGGGGATTCTTGGAGGTACATGTTGTATTTTGTACCCGATAACGTTTGTGATCGTGGTTTTTGAGATGAGATAGTGCCACACGTCATGTGGGCACCTAGTTCATGTCGTGTTCTGCTTTACATACCTTTGATCTTTCGCAACGTAGAGTTTCCCTCTACTCCAGATGGTTTAGACCAGCAGGGTTGAGTGGTTTCCCCTGGTTTTGTTCTCAACTTCTTTGGATTTACCCTCCAGCAGAGACTAGGCAGTGGGTCGCTCATCGACTTCTTCGGGTGTACCCTCCAATAGAGACTGGGTAGTGGGTCGCTAATCGACTTCTTCGGGTCTACCCTCCAGCAAAGACTGGGCATTGGGTCGCTCATCGAATTATTCAGGTCTACCCTCTAGCAGAGACATGATAGTGGGTCGCTCATCGACTTCTTCAGGTCTACCCTCCAGCAGAGACTGGGAAGTGGTTCGCTCATCAACTACTTCGGGTCTACCCTCCAGCAGAGACTGGGCAGTGGGTCGCTCATCGACTTTTTCGGGTCTACCCTCTAGCAGAGACTGGGCAGTGGGTTGCTCATAGACATCATCGGGTCTACCCTTCAGCCGAGACTGGGCAGTGGGTCGCACATCGACTTCTTCTGGTCTACCAAAAATCAGAGATTGGGCAGTGGTTCACCCAACGACCTCCTAGGGTTGACGCTCTAGCAGAGACTTGGCATTGGGTCACCCGATGAACTCTTATGGTTTACCCTCCAGTGGGGTTAGTAAGAGGGTTTCCCGACAACTTCTTTTTGACTAAGTAATTTCTACTAGGCTAGCCTATGGATTTCCGCCATGGATACCAGAGCGGGACGATTGGTTGTACGGGTCAGTGATGTGACATCTTTGACATTGAGCAGACCTCTCAACAGTGTGACAGTGACAAGGTGATGTTTGACTTTCCCCAAAACTCTCTGGTACGAGGGGCGCTTCCCCCACCAAGAGGTGTCCTTGAGATGTGATCAAAAACCATGCTGGCGATTTAGTGCCATCCAAAGCGGATAGTATCAAGGTGTAGTGATTTGAGACCCTTAACACGGAGTTCAGGGTAGATGGGTAAGATGTTGGGAATCTATGGTGTTTACTTCTGGGCCAGTTGGCTAGTCACATTCATGGGCTGAGCTACGGGTGAGAGGTCCCCTTATGATCATGTTCGGGTTTCCTGAGATAGCTTATATATATATATATGTATATACATTGTTCCAGTACCCAATTTTTGGGGTTTATTTACTCTCCTTCCAGGAGAGGTGATGACTCGCAAGGTATACCACTTGCTTTCCGTGTCTAGCTTCTCGTGATTGGACGAGTCTACTCTCCTTCTATAGGTAGCGAAGACTCGATGAGAATTTCATCTTTTCACCATTTCTATATCGTTGTTTTTTGGATGAGTCTACATCCTTCCTATTTGTTGGTTGAGCTATACTATTTACTACACTCTCAGTTGTACTCCTATACTTCTCCCTATTCGATCTACTACTCACCTATTCAGTACTTATTTTGTAGCTCCCTCGAGCCTTCGGGGCATCCTATCGAGTATTATTATACTCACCCCTTATTGGGGTTTTCTCACACTTGGTGTGACCATGTAGATGACAGAAATGTTGTTCGTGACTTCAACGGAGCATAGGAGTTCAGGATCATGGACCACATACTGTGGTCGTAGTCGGGTTCCAGGTGTGGGACTCTCCCAGATGTTTACTTTTTTTTCCTGTTGTCGGGTTGTGGCACTTTTCTATTTGGGTGGGTGTTTTTCTCCATTTCTTATCAGTTGAACTTCAGCACTTACTTTGTACTAATTATAGGTCGATGAACCTTTTGTGGGTTTTTATAGCAGTTGGTACTTTAAATTCACATTTACTCTACACTATTGCATTGAGTCGGCTGCGTGTGTGTGCACATGTACTTAGGCAAAGGCATCCCCTATTTTTTTAGCCTTTAGCACTTGTCGCAATCCCCTAGCCTATGGAGGCAGGCTTGGGGTAGTTGTGACTCGAGCCTGGGTAGGGTCAGGGCGTGACAGAGATATGTTTTCATCAATGGTAAAACAATGGGCTTCCCCAAATCATTTTTATACAATAGGTTTTCCATTATTGGATTATAGATTTTATAACTAAATGCAGTCAACTTAATCATTTAACGTAAGTTTTCTTCCATTTATGTAGTGTGAACACTCCAAAATCTAACTATAAAAATTTGTTTACTTAATAAACTGAGTGGAAATAAATGTCTGAATCTCAAAAATCAAACTCTAAATAAGTAAGTTATCATTTAAATTGTTTTGATTGTGGAGATGGATCAATAAAGAAATGTTGATGTAGGGATGACCTGAAATATTTAAGTAGTTTTATAACTCACCCAAAATCATTGTGAAGAGTTAATTAGTGTCGTATCAGGTAAAATGAACTACCAATCCTTCGTTCATCATTAAATTGTACTCTAATATCACTTTTTAAGGAACAAAAACACACATGTATAATCAAAAAATTAAAACAAACAAAATATTTTACATGGTTCTTATATCCATTGGAAAGGAGAAGAATATTTTATTGTTTTATAGATAGTCAACAGAGGTTACACTAGTCAATGTGATAAAAATCATATTCAAGATGATATAATTGAAATAATTAATATAGTAAAATAATATTTAATTCTCCTAATTGAAATAATCATAAAATATTTATTTTTTATAATCAATCATTCTAATAATATTGGAATGGATCTATAATTATTATATTTTATTAATTTTCAAGACAAACTAAGGGAGGTCATATAAGAGGGTAACCAAATATTTAAGAAGAAAAGGAATAAAAAATTATTCAATAGTAATCCTAAAATGGGTATTGGTGAACAAAAAAAAATTGGGTTGAAAAAATAAAAATTTAGTAAGATTTTGTTATAAATATTAATAACTATAAACTTTATAAATAAAAACATTACCAATTTTTAAATTTTTAATAATTTAATATAATGATTTACTTATAAAATTGATTATAGTTTTCCACAAAAAAATATTTTTATTTAAAAATTTTGGATTGTGTTGAAAAGAATTATTAATAAAATTTAATGATTCATTTATGATCGTAATTTTTTGTTCACCATAGTAAGGGGGATAGTTTTTTTAAATAATGGATAATGTAAAAACAAAATAAGAATAATTGAAGGTTAGGGAAAACTGATAACTAAAAATAACAAATAAATAACTACAGTTAATTGAATTAACTATCAAAATGATAACCAGGAAATTATAAGGTTATCGAATATTTGTTTTTTCTATAACCGATACAAATATTCATCCACCTCTAGAAATAACTAATAGCACAAATTCTATTTCTCATATTTGGAGCTGCCCCAGTTTATATGGATGGGAAAATATTTGATTAATTGAATTATTCATTGAAAACTGAATAAAAAACAATCAAACAACTATATAGAAATGAGTTTTGGTTAGTTAAAATTTTATTTAGTTAATAACTAAAAAACTTTGGTTTTTTTGGTTATTAATTTTAATAATTTTAAACTCAAAAATATCATTGAAATTAAAATTATTTATTTTATAAATAATTTAATATTCATAATGACTTATTATATTTACTATATTCATCCAGAAAAATATTTTTGTTTATAAATTTATATTTGTGTTAAATAATTTGGATTTTTAATTTATAGTTTCATTTACAATCTCAACTTTTTGTTAAAATGTTTAGGGTGGAAATGTGTTATATTATATTAAATTGAATGGTTAACCGCAAACTAAAATAAAATAAATCAAACGGTTAAGAAAAATATATAATGAAGAAAAAAGGTTATCTGATTTGGTGAACAATATGATAACCAAGGAATCATACAATTATCGAATATTGATTTAGATTATAATCAAAATCTATATTCCACACCCCTTCTCATAGAAGTGTGTATATATAACTAAAAATTCCAAAGTTGATATAATTAAACCCACTTAAATTGATAAAATTAATTTTTAATAGGCTAATTATTTCATATTGACTGAGGATATATTATAATTTAGCTTGTTGGTTTGGTTTAGTTTTAATAATTATATCCATTTTTATCCAAAAAATTAAATGAAATATAAAAAACATGTGTTGAATGTGGATGTAATTTTTACTTTTTATTATCAATGTTTAATAAAACACAAATCATTATTGAGTTTTTTTGTTATAATGAATCATTATGTTCTTATGAAATGATTAAGTTAATATATGTCCAGATACCACATTGAATGTTTCCCCCACATTATTAAATACTATAAATACTTTTTATTTTATTGGTTGTTTTTAAATAATTTTTTTTTTCTTTATTTTAATATTCATCTGATCATTTTTCAGAGATCTCTCTCTTTTGATTATTTTATCATAATCATCACATTATCATATATTATTTTTCCATGAAAAATTATGATATTATAATTTTATTTTATTGATCACACTTTCATCATGTAATTTTTTCCCCAAGTTTTATTAATCGACTTATACATGATTTATCCAACTTAAACCGACCTATTTAGTTTTTGATGGTTTTGGACTAATCATCAATTGTTGTGGTTGGTTGAAATTGGTGTCACTAACCAATTTAAATCTACCATGCACATCCCCACCTACACACTTTTCTCAGAGATGATAATATATATATATATATATATAGGTTAATGGGAAATTATTATATTAATATGTATTATGATATTCGGTAAACCGGTAAAATTTAAGTTGCCTAACTAACTTAGTCGACATGCATATTTTTAAAATTTTAGCACTAGAAAATAATTCATTTCATGTACTTAACTAAATTAGACTACACCATCATTACCCGTTCCAATTCCTCCCTCATTCCAACACCCCTAAAAAAGTTTCAAGCTCATGTGGGGGCCACTCCGAATATAGGGAATAATCAATGGGAGGATTTTGTCAGCATGACGTATTTTCTTCTGTTGATAGCTCCACCTGTGGAAGTCATATGGCTGTATAAACTATTTTGCGAGGATACAAACAAAGAGGAATATTAGATAATTGATGCATTCATTAATGATGATGTCTTCAAGTAACTAAGAAACTGAAGGGAAAAAAATCCCCTCATTTAAATGGGTTTAAAATACCATCTATTTGTAACACGAAAAATAAGATATATTGTGTGTGTTGTGTTCCACTGATGAAATTATATAGAAAGAATAATATAGAATTCCCCCCCTTCTCCTATGGATGTAGGAAATATTTCTAAACCATGATAAATCTGTGTGTTCTCTGTTTTTCATTCTTGTTTTTGATTGATTTTGTTTCCACAAACCTCTACTGCCCCAACAACTCGATCCAATAGCTCAAGAGATTCCATTGAATAGATCACATGTTTTTGGAGATCATAGCTCGAGCTACTGCCCATTTAGCATTGAATTTCTGGTGAACATGGGATCAGGTGGGGGATTAAATTGAAGATGACATGAATATATGGAGAAGACAACATTGCATGCCTGATCGGATGACTCGAAATTTTTATCAAATCAAATCCAGTGGATAAGGTTATCCCCTGGTTTTTAAATAGATTAACATATAAATGGACTTGATATAACAAATAATTGATCGAATGGTTCCAATTAATCTAGTGAAATCCCACATCATAATGAATTATGCTTGGTCCTTTCATTATATTAAACTCATGTCTCGCTCAACAAGAAATGTCATATCCCTCCCCGGTACCTCCCCGTATTGTTTCTTGTGGGTGTGCTATTGAACCCACATTAATACATGCTACTCATCCATGATATGCACATTCTCATCCATGCACCATGGACTTACATGCGGCCTCTTCATATTGTCTCATGATTTCTCCCATTAGGTCGAGCTGGTTAGGGTTGGATGAATTGCGGGATAATTTTTAAAGTAAAAATTTGTGTACTTTGAAAAATATAATAATTCCCAACCAAGTTGTGTACTTTGTAAAATATTAATAATTCGCTTCCAATTTTCCAAAACCCATTTTCAAATTTATTTCATATTCAACATGAAAATATTCATTATGCAAAATGAATAATTTTTTTGGTACCTTTTTCTTACTCTTCATATCAATGAAGTAAACAATTTTTTGGCTAATTTCTTACTTACCAATTTTTGTACTTTGAAAAATATAATTTTTCCCATCCAACTCATGTACATTGAAATTTTTTAATAATTACAAACCAAATAGACAATTCCCATTATAAAATTAATATCATAAACAACATGAAAATCATCCTTATATAAAATAAATATTTTTTTCATGGGAATCTTCTTCTTAGTCTTAAAATCAATGTAGTAAACAATGAATATTCATAGTTACACAAGTAAATGGAACTGAAGACCACCTATTAATTTGTCACATTCAAATATGTTGATTTATTTAATCCAATATCTTCAAATCAAAACAACCTTTCCCAAACACGAATAATTATCAACAATAATTCTAAGGCATAACACCCACCTTTAATTAAAATCACAACGAATTTTTAATAAAAAAACTATTTTGAAAACAATTAAAACTTCATCAAACCACATGGATTCTTCATCACACCACTCATCTCAGGGTATTTTTCTCAGTTAGGGAAACCCAATATTTTTATTTTATGAATGATTTTTTTATATGATTTTATAATAATATATGTGTGTGTATGGTTGTATGTTTGTATCTATTGATTAATGTATGCTGAAAACATTGTGTCATTGATAAAAAAAATCATAAATTTGTTAGAATTCCATTCTTTATCTCACATTTCAATTTTTAAAATCTCAATACATAAAAAATTTGACAAATGATATGATTTTCAGGGACATGATTTTTAATATATTTCATAATCCAGAGATTTCCACAATGTTTTTTGCTTTATAGTGTTTTTTACCAGAGTTTCATGGTCATAAAATGTACTCTTCCCTGGATTTATTTTTCAATTATAGAAAAAATCGGGCATGCCAATTTAGATTTTATTTCCCCAAACAAATATGTTGTCTACCAGCAACATTTCTTTGACCCTATAAATTATGGTACATCAAAATGATTTAACAAATCCTAATGTTTTGTAACAACGTTATTTGGGTGTAATGTATTCACCCTAATGGAAACAACTGACTACTAACATTTATTATCATGTTTCATAAATGGTGTCCTTGTTCAACTAGGGTTGTTTGTCTCCATATCCGAAATTTCATTGTATATCATAATCCAATGATTCCATAAGTGACATACAATCATCACATCATTCTCATTTTATAAAAAGTTACAATTAGTACATTCACACTATATTTTTTATATGAAAATCACATTTGAATGTTCAAATTATAAAAAATATGGACAATAACATAGGGTGATATCATTACCACATAAATTATTTCCTTTTTAGACCCAAATATGAACAAAAAAAAATCGAATATCATCAAAAAAATGTCACTACTCTACATTAAATTAAAAATATCATAATTTGATAGTATTATTTAAGGAAACATAATTATATTATTACATCATTGTATCAAATTGTTATATTGTTTTCAATCTGACATTAATTAAATTAATAATATAATTTATATAAATATATGAAACATGAATCATTAAATGGTAGAATTAAAACAGGATACAGAGGTTTAAAAAAAACAAGTTCATTCCACAATAAAGAAATTTACTTATTATTAGTAAACAATGATATAACAACAAAATTAAGTTGAACTGCACCAATAATGTTTTCAATGATCAAACATGGATCCAACATTTATTAGATTAATAATAAACATTTCTTCTCATTAAGAGAAATATATGATGTGTTGAGATGTATTTCTGAATGATTTTATTTTATACAATTATTAATTTCCATGTTTATATTTTACTTAATTTTTAATTAGATTATTTTGAACTAGAGGATAATTTATATATATACATTTATCATGCCTGTGATCACCCATGGAAATATATTTTAGGTCAATATGTTAAAATATTTCTAATATATGATCAATCACATTTAATTGTTTGTGAGGATCTTTTCATGTTATATTCTTCACAAAATAATTGTTTCTTGATAATAATATCAGGAATATTCCTCAATAATAGATAAATTCCCAATGATGGAATCATTTTTTTTATTTTTTTATAGGGATGAACCAATTTATAAAGTTTTTTACTTAAACTATAAATATTTTATTTGTTTCAAAAATATATTAATGTGATGTCAAATTTGAAATTATAATGAAAATTATCTTTATTAACCTCGACCCATACTAAGAGAATTTATTTTCAGCTATACATATACTCAAAATTGTCCAGTGAAATATATTCATGATGCAAGACAAACCAGCCACATGATGTTGTTCAATGTGTTTTATCCATTGATGAGCTCCAATCAGTAACATATAGCATAAATTATCTCTAGCCTCATGTGAAGTCTTCTAGTGGGCTATTAGTTATCCAAGTTATATGCTATAATACATATTCTTTTCCAATAGGCCTACAAGGATTTCACTTATTTCCTATTTCTTGTGATTATTATCTACCCGTGCCCTGTATGAAACTCACAGTGAATAAACACATTGTGCTAACATTGATAATTTATAAGAGAATAATTCAGTTAGTTTTTGATATTTAGAAAAAACTCATGGGTGACCATCTTCATTATTTGTATGTGTATTTGTTTTTCATGATCTAATATCCAATAATAAATTCCTATTCCATTCAACATACATTACACATGTTGTGAATATAATAAATATAGATTCCATGGTCAAATGTTAAATGCATGTTAATTTCATTCTCAGCTAATAAAAACACAACCTCCCAGAGTAAACAAACATCCAGATATGGATTGGTTATCACCAATACTGGTAATCAAATTTAGTTAGGTGTATCCTTCTAATCAAACATTAAAATCATTATAGTAAAAATATAAATCTTGGGCCTTTATAAAGTATCCATAGACTCTCTTTATGCATCTCCACTGATCTACACTATGATTACGAGTATATGTACTCATTTTACATACCACAAAAGCATTATCAGGTATATTGCAATTGATTACATACATTAAAGAAGGAATTGCAGTAACATACTCAAGTTTTTCTATAACTCTACCCGTATTTATTAATAGTTTATCACATTAATCAAATATATTATTTGAATCCTAGAATCCAAAATGATCGAATTTATTTAACATTTTTTCTATGTAATGAGGCTATCATAGAGAATAACCTCTACTATATTTTATAACAATATTAATTAAAATAGTAAAATCTATTCCAAGATACATTGTTTTAAACGTAGAAGATAAGTAGTTCATTATCTCAATTAAAGAAATCATATTTTCATCAAAGATTAACATATCAACCTCATATAGACACAATATAACTCCATATTATTTTGTAAAATTTTTATATAATAATTTATCTATATTATTATGAGTATAGACATTACATAAAATAATACAATAAGATATAACATTTTATTAATTTAGAGAATTTTTATGCTAATAATGATATTTAACTAGTTTACACACTTTCTCTTCATTACCATCTGAAAAAACCCTTCTTCTTGTTTTGTGTTAATATCACCATTTGAGTCTCTATTTAAAAACTATGTTTTGGCATCCATTTAGTGGAATAAAAAATGATTAATTGAATCGAAATAAAATAAAATCCTTATTGAAGTAATCCATGCTACATGAGTAATAGTATCAAAATAATCAATCGCATATTTTTCTATGAAACCTTTAGAAACCAATATAGCTTTAAAATCATTAATGTTACCATTTGAATCATATTATTTCATTAAAACCAATTTACAACCAATTGAATCTAAACTGTTTATAATTCCATAATGACCCATGTATTATTCCCCATAATGGAATCCATTTCATCATTAATTGATTTTTCTAGAAAGAAAAATATCTTGAAGTCATATCTTCTATATGTGTATTTGGGCTATCAAAAATATTCAACACTAAAATATAACTTTTCAAAAGATTATTATTTTGATCTCCCATAATATGAAAAACTATGGAATCAAGATAAATTACATCTTTATGTAGATTTTTCTCCTTCCAAATTCTTGTACATTGTCTAGGTTAGACTTGAGAACCATCATTATTCTATACTATTGTATTTGAACTAGATGATGTACATGAGATAGGGATATAAGTAATAACATCCCCTACATCATCTTTAAAAAATTATTTTCAAAAAACTCTACATTCCTTGATTCAATAATGATATTATATTCCAAATCCATATTTCTATATGCTTTTCTAGTTTCTTCATATACAACAAACACACCTTTAATTTCTCTAGGTCCAATTTTAGTTATTTTACGATCAGGGACTTTATAGAAAGATAATCACCCCATACTTTTAAATAATAAATAATAGGTCATCTACCTATCTAAATTTCCTAAGTGGATAACTAACATTTCATAGGGGCAATACTATTATGTATTTGATATACAAACAATGAAGCATTACCCCATATATTTAATGGTAAATTATATTTATTTATAATGAAATTTAACATTTCTACTAATGTATGATTTTTACATTCAGCTAATCCATTTTTCTACGGTGCAGTAGTACCTTGATTAATTGTACGATTATCTTCACAAAAATCATAAAACATGTTCATGAAGTATTCACCACCCCTATATACGAATAATATTTTTATATTTTTGTTTAATTATTTATCAAATTCTGATTTATATTTCGTAATAATATTATAGGCTTCATACTTTTTTATGAGAATACATATATGAAAATATCTACCGAATTCATCAAAAAAAGTTATATAATATCTTTTTCATCTGTGAGTTAGTAATCCATTTAATTCATAAATATCAGAATATACTAATTCTTATATATCAGAATTTCTTTCAACACAATGAATAGGATTCGTACATATTTTATATTGTACAAATGTTTTATTTTAAATAAATTTATTCAAAATGTTAAATAATTTTAACTTTTTAGCTAATTTAAATGAAATGTAATTAACATGTGCTAAATAATCATTCCATAATTTAAAGGAGACAATAAAGTAAGATGAATCTTTAAACGTATTATTAATGTATAGTTGATACATTCCATCATTTGAGTACCATTTCCCAAAATCATAACTCACTTTGACAAGATAACAATGTTAGATTAGAATAGAACCCAAAAACCCATTACACAGAAGGTCAACATAAACCAATTTCATCACAATTTTCGGTACATAAAACACAATAATGAATCAACTTATTCCCCATAATAAAATCTCTCTCCACACCTCCCTTTCTGCTGATATTGATGCAAGCATTATTTCCAGGTGTACTTAATTCGTGACAGTACAATCGTTAAATGTTTTGAACATCGAACGATCATTGCACACATGAACTGTTGAAGCACAATCAAGCCACAATCTCCTCTTCATTGAATTTATATTGAATTTAGATATTATTGCAACCATGGTCCCTTAGTGATTATATTTTCTTCATCTTTATCAAATTTCATTCCATAGTGACATTACATGAAAAAATTCCCATAATTTCTATAATCAAATCATTTTCCTTTCTTCTTAGAAGTATTTCCTTTCTTCTTGAATTGTCAACATTTGAATTTTAAATTTAATGATGAGTTTGGTCGTTTCATTACCTTAATGATATAAATCTTGGTATGAAACAACGAAGCCTTACCCACGTCTCTCAATATGGATTCTTCCCCAATGTGATGAAGCTTATGAAATTGACCCAAGGAAATATCATCACTCTTTTTAAAGGGCGATTTCCAAAATATTTCCACATAGGTGGATGTTCATCAATAATTGAACCATCTTGGAATGATTCTAGTATATTAATCTTAAGGGAATGTATTTTATTCTCTATAACATGAATCTCATCAACATGCTCCACCATCAGATTGTTGTAAACCATCATAATGTTTAAATACTTCTAAATAATAAATTTATTGTCATTTTTTCCTTGACTTTGTACGTGAGCTCGAATGTATCTAAAATATCTCGAGTTTCTCCAAAGTGGAGAAAGAATCACATAAGTGTTGAGAAGGAATCATGTAATGGTGAAGAAGTTGTATCCTAATGTTTTGGTTCACTGAACATGAAGAAAGATACATGGAATAGGAAACCGAACTTTTATTACACCAAAATGAAAGGTTACAATGTATCCCTCCCACATCTCCAATTCTTCATCGCATGGAGATCTCAAGGAACATAAGAAATAGTGAAGCTTTATTGGCTCATATTAATGAATTATATAAGCGCCCTTGGCCTTCCTTAAATAGGAATGGTGGGATGTTTAAATTCTGAAACAACTACCACGAATCCCGCCTACAGCCACCAAAATATTAGAATTCGCCCCTTGTAATACAACTACCATTGAAAACACTCATGGATAGAAAAATAAAAGTTTGTACACATGTAGAATGTGTAGAAACAAGGTTTCTAGTTGAGATAGGTGGGATTGGTACACCACGTTTGAAATGGTGGTGTGCAGGTGGAAATATATCTCCATCAATTATCCCCCACCAGCTACAATCCACTGGATCATCAGCAATGATCTAACTTCTCTCGAGCAACTACATTTCTCCACAAATTTGTTGGATTATCATTCATATGTATCTTCACAAGTCACAACAGTTGTTGATCAATCATTTCACATATATAATGATAGTGAATGTCGACGTGCTTCATCTGGAAATGGTACACGGAGTTCTTTCACAATTCCAAATTACTTTGAATATCAAAATGAAACTTATACTCCATCTAGATAAATCCATGATCCTAGAGAAATTTCTTTACCCACAATATCTCCTTTCCAGCTTATGAAGTGAAAATGTACTCTGTTTCTATTATGGATAAAGCAATGCACTTCTGAATCATTGACTTCAATGATATAGATCCTCATGTAAAATTATAGATGTATGCTTATGTAGAATTCCAAAAATATGGATCTTTAGTCATATCTTCATTTTAATTGAACTCCATGTTATGTTCATCCCCCATATCCTAGACATAGATTTGAGGTACCTTTATGATACCACTAAATCTACTTGAATACATCCTAGTGCTTCTTCCCAAGATTGGAGTGAAATCGACTCATGATTACCACTGTATGGGAAATGTCATGTCTCATACTCACCATATCATGCAACAAGCTTCAAACTAATTAATGAGTATGGTATCATCTTCGTGGCCTCAGTTTATTCCTTGAATGAGGGGAATGAAATCTTTATCAACTTCAAATGTCCAGGAAGAGGAATTCTCACTGGATTGGCTTTTCCATGTTTTAATGATTCAAAAAACTTTCAATATACTTCTCCTAAGATTGCCATAATAACCTCCTCTTTCTGTACATGGATTATTTTCATTCCCAAAATCAATTGAGTTTATTCAAAGTCCTTCATATATAAATACAAGGATAAATCCATCTCCAATGGCTAATATTCACATCATCCTTCCCAATGATCAACATGAAATCAACATAATGTAGAAGAGAAACAATGTTACCATCCTGAAATCTCTAGAAATAAACACATTGGTCTACCTATGTCAACTTGTAGCCATGAATCACCATGAATGATTAAAACATCTGGTATACTGTATGGGATCCTATATTAGTCCGTACAAACTCTTCATTAATTTGGAAATGATATTTTCTTGTCCAAAAACGTCAAAAACCTCAAGCTACATCATATAGTTCCTCTCAAAGAGGTCACCATGAAGAAAATTTCTCTTCATGTAAATCTGTTCACGATCCAATTCTAAGATAGACATGAATCTAAAAATGACTTAGATTTAATCCATCTTCACCATGAGTAAAATATTATCATCAAATTAAAATTCTTTATTCTGAAGGAATCCTTGACAACTAACCACGCATTTCGCTTGAAATCATTTTTGATGCCATCCTTCTTATACATGATCAACCATTTGGCCATCAGTTCCTTATTACCATTTGGTAGTTCCACTAAATAGTATCTTTGTCTCTTCATCAAACACTCTATATCATCCTCCAATACATGTATCCACTTGAGTTTGTTGGGATGACACACTGCTTCCATTAATCCTTTTGGCTCCCCCTCAGTAGTCAGTAGCACGTAATCCAACACTGAATATTTTATTGATTGAATCCTTCATCGTAATGATCATTGAACCTATAAAATGTTAGTTTTAGGAGGAAAAACATCACCTAGATACTTTGATGGTTCTAAAACATCATATAGAGAGGATTGAGTCTCCCCTGCTCAATATCCTCCTCCACAACCTCTTAGTTCGCTGCAAACGTGTCTTCTAGAAAATACTCCTATTCATTAAAAGCGGGTGATGGTACACGTGATAGATGATGAATTTATTCCGAGGAAATTTCCCTTCGATACATTACAAGATTTTTAATGTCGTAGATCATGTGGTTCTCTTGGAATACAACACATTTTCTTCTGATCACCATCTTATCCTTTGTGTCATAAAGCTTTTATCGAGACTCCTCAACTACATAGCAGATGAATATGCTTGGAGTAGATCACCCATTTAGATTCTACCTAAGCTCCTTTGATACATTTACAAATTCCAAACATCTAAATACTCATAAAAGATATTAATACGTATGTTTACCAGACCATTTCTTTTGTGGAATCACAATATTCAGCAGGACTGATGGTGATTTGTAGATGATGAAGCATGAAAACTAAATAGATTCTCTCTAGAATGGCTTTGGGCTGTTTTCAAAACTCATCATGCTTCTAATCCTCTCCATAATCATTCTGCTCATCCATAATGTAACATTGTAATGTTGTGGAGTCTGTGGGACCATGCCCTCATGTTAGATGCCCTGACTCTTACAATAGGCATCAAATTCATTGGATGTATACTCTCCTCCATTATCAGAATGAAGAAATTTCAGCTTACTTATAGTTTCACGCTCCACCATGGTGTGGAACATCTTGAAGTAGTCCACTAATTGTTCCTTCATCTGCAGGAAGAACACCCACAGCCTTTGATATGCACCATTGATAAAGGATATGATATATCTGTTACTTAATAGTGAATCCACCTCCACGGGTCCATATACATCAGAGTGAACCAGATCTAGGAACTCAAATCTCCATGAAAAAGTAGTATAGAATGAGACTCTATGATACTAACTATACAAGTAGTATATATAATTATCAAGTGACTCATCCTTGTTAATATTGATGTACTTCTTCTTTATCATGGTATATAACCCTCTTTAACTCATGTGGTTGCATCTCTTATGCCACATATTGGTTGTCATATCTACTTCAACCAAGTTGTGGTTGTCTTCAAATATATTCACATGAATTTTGTACAATGTACCACATATAGGTCCTTGAGTGATAATGGTGTCCCCTTTTGTAATCTTCTATGATCAATTACTGATGATGTTTTCAAATCCTTTTCACTAAAAAGCTATACCTGATAATAGGTAGAGTCGAAGGCTTGGAACATGTCAAACATCCTTCTAGGTGACTATGTATACAACATTGTTCTTAACGTGGATCTCACCCATGCCAAAAATCTCCTCTAAACTGTTATTTCCCATCTTGACTACACCAATGTCACTAGATTTATATGTCATGAAATACATACAATGTGGATTGATGTGTTACGATTCTACAATATCAACCACCCATTCTATTTCTTGTCCTAATGTATGACGGAATGTGTCTTCTATATCATTGGAGAAAATAAAAACTCTCCAGTGATTCTTACATGTGAAAATCCATTTCTTCTTTGTGGGTTTCTACTTTGTCCCTTTAATCTTTTAAACTTTTGGCAGTTCTTTTTCATGTGTCCCTCCATGATACAATTGTAGGACATTGTATTTTGGCCTCCATCCATCTGTGGAACATCATCATCTTTTTATTTGTCCACTGGTTCCTTCACCACAACCTCATCCTTGTTGTCTCCCTCATTTCTCTAGGACGGTAGCTTGTGTCTAGTTGTAAATTTCATCCTTCTTTTGGGCGTTATCATTGAACAATACATCCTTTTCAATTGACATGATATGTTTTACATTGGTCACCATGTTATTGATTGATATAAAAATTGTATCCAATATATTTGTAAGTGTTTATAGAAGTCATTCCACCTGATATTCATCAATAAAAGTTTTACATGTAGCCACTAATTGGTTCACTGGTCTTTGATACTCGATGGGGTGCTCCACTATAGAGCTTCCACTTTGTAGTAAATGATTCATCAACCATTTCAAAAAGAGTATATTATTATCAGTGTTATATGAATGGTATGTATTTTCCAACTTCATCCAAATTTCATACCTTTTAGTCTCTTGAGCAATATGGTGGAAGACACTCTGATTGATCCATTGTCAGATTTGACTGAACAACTTCTTGTTCACCTTCTTCCACTCTTCTTTATTAGTGGAATTTGGGGTGACTCCCTTGTTCTCATTGGTTTCAAATAGATCATTCAAATTACATATATATATATATATATATTCCATAAATGACATCCAAATTTACTAGTTCAAATAATTCAACATGATAATCCCTATCATGGATGATCCCACAATTGAATTTCAATTATGTAAAACATGGTGAAGAATCTAGAAAAATAGAGTATACAATTGTGTTTGGAATGCTAAAAAATGGTGGAATTGTCTCCGGGAATGTTTAAATAAGAAATAGATTGATCAAGATATGACCAAATCATTGTTAACAGCTGAGATCATCTAATGATGTGGAAATGATGTAGCGCTGATGTGGAACACTGGAGCAGCTTCCAGAAACTTGTCAAAAAAGACGACGGTGCCGTAATAGTAACTTCTTCTTCGTCATGGTGGCTCTGTATAACCCCATGTTTGACTTAACTAATACCGAGACTAGGAAGATAGTTCATGATCTATTTATATTTCCATTTGTGTAGTTGGAATAGGATAACAATGAACATTAGAATATACCTTCAAAATAGAATTCAGAATAACATGAATTTTCTGATCACTTGAAAATTTCCAATGCTCACCATCATTTCATTAGAAATGGCTCTAATACCAATTCATATGGTTCTCTAACCATGAAGAGACATAAATAGAAGAGGAAAATGAAATTTTATTACACAAAAAACAATGGTTACAATCTACCCCTCCCAAACCACCCTTTCTCTCTCATGGTGCTCCCAAGGCTCTCAAGAAACAATGAAGCTCTCTTTTCTCAAACTGATGAATTGATGAATCTATCTTATACCTCCATATATTGTAATGGTGGGAGGTGTCAAGTTTGACAGAACTCCCACTAATCCCACCTACACCCACCAAAAAATTGGACTTCACCCATGGGCATCCACCAACCATTAAAAACTCTCTAGGTTGTCTAAAGAATAGTTACTAAACTTGAATATTGTATAGAAACAAGGTTGGAAGTCGATGTAGGGGAGGATTTGGAACAACCTTTGAAATGGTGGTGTGTATCTAGAAAAAATGTCTCCATCACATAAGGGTGGGGATGGGGCAGTTGTGTCAGGATCATTGCATGTGTATAAGGGTTTTGACACTCACATAAAAGGAATTTAAAAGCTTATTTGTATAAGGCTAAAATCTCCTAGGATGAAGTAATTGTATAAAGGTTCTGCATAGTTACATAAGTGTTGGGTCACCGAAGTTGAAGGGCTTGTGTAAGGGTGATTACAGGATATGAAAGGGTCATGCATTTTTGTATAATTGTAAAAATTCATTCTAATAAGGGTTGATAAGCATATTTCATGTGATCTTGAGATAGTTTAAATCCCAATATTAAATTTAAGATTATAGGTGACATAATATGTTGAAAAGTAAAAATATGAAGTAGGAGAAGCTCATAATTTCTCAAAGAAATACCCATGATTATTCAATCTTATTGGAGTTGGTATAGAGATAAGGAATCATTCGTACTGACCACATTAATTTTTAAAGGCCCCATGATCAGGAGAGCACATGTATTTAGGATCTCCAATTGGGTCTCTAGAAGAAAAAAATTTACAGGTACAAACACACCAAGTGGAGGTTATTGATGTAATTTCCATGCTGTTTCTAATGAGCTGGATGTGAAGAATAGAGATTAGTAGGATACAAAATAGAGAATATTCTAATGACAAATAGGACATTCCACTAGGAGGAAGAAGAGAGAATTATTCACTATCTTCCCCGATTCACATGATGGATCTCCATTCCACATTTGATCACTATTCTACTCAAGGGATCAACGATCATCTATCAAGATCAGAAAGGAGCTGGGACATAAACCAGAGTCTAGACCACACTCGAAGTAAGAGGGAAATGTAGTTTGAGTTGGAGGATTAGGTTGATCACAACAAGTGAGATTATTCTCCTATTATAGTTTATAGTTCCACTATACTGAGTTTTTTTAATGAATTACACTACGACAAAACATGCCGTTAATAGAGATAAAAATGACCTTTATCAGTGCTAGAGAATCACTATCTACCAGAGCATGATTAAAATTCATATCCCTTTATCAGTGATAGAAATGAATTGATAAAGGACCCAATTTATAAAAAATTTTATTTAGTGATGATAAAGACCCCTTTATCTGTGCATTTAATTGAACTAATAAAATACCCATTTATCATAAAATTTAATAGCACAGATAAAGGGGTTCACTACAGCACCATAAAGAATTAAGATTAAATACAAATACTGAATTTATATGATATAAAATATACAACATAAATAAAAGACAAAAAACATTATATTATTGACATTTAAAACATTGTATTATATAATTTCATCAATAAGTACATATTCGTATGTACATTAAAAAAATAAATATACCTTTATCATTTGCCCCTAACCCTGAATCATGCTATTACCAAAAAAATCACTCCAGATCAATCAAATGAATTCACGAATATATGAAAACAATTACTATGTTAATAAAAATATAAATAAGTAAACTAAATAAATATTGTTAATTTTAAATTAAACTTTGAGTCATACCAGAAACATTTTGTATCGAATTGAGTTGTAGTTGATTCATGCACACCACATCATTTCTCATTCATATTCAACAATTACCTATTTGAAAATAAATTACAAGGGAATAATATAAAAATGATTACTAAATTAATTAATTAATATTTTATAGAATCATGAGAAAAAAATCTAGGCTCATTTTAATGATTTTGGTGATATGGTGTGCATTTTAAACAAAAATGACACTTATATATTGAAAAGATGCACATGGAGACATACCAGTTACACCATATATCATATTTATGCACAGTTGATTCATAAAAATTCCAAATGACATATTTATATGTTTCTTAAATTATTCAAACAATCTTAATGCATTTTCTCATGTTGGAGTATATTAGTTGTCCTTTTTACTAAAATGTCATTTTTATAATGACCCATACTGTACATTAATTTTTAATACTTAATAATTAATGTATATTTATTACAACATATAACAAACCATGACAGGACTGTATAGGTATAGTGTCATTAGAAACTGGGAAACATAAACAAATCATTCATAAATCATCTACATAGTCTCTCATTTATTTCACCATATCTAGAATCCCTTTTTGAATATGCAACTTAATACCTTTCTTCCTGACCTAGGTTAAAGAAAACATACAAAAGGGTGAGGTAAAAAGATCAATAAGTGTAGTCAAATGAAATATCAATCATATCTTATTCTTTAGAACATAACATTTTGAAAATCATAACCTGCAAAAGAGATCATAATACCATGACATGGGATAAATCGTAGTAGTGAAATGTAACCCCAATAATAATATCGTAAAACATGAAAATTTATTTCATACACACATAATAATAGAAAATCATTTCATATTAGTCAACACTCATTTCCAAGACCATCATAGCAGAAAAAGTCCACTATTGAACCGAGTTCACTCCTACTACCAGTCCAGTGTCACTGAACCAAATTAATATGTCGTTCCAGCCATGTCTATCTCATGAGATATAAATCTTTATCCAATGCATTGGAGGGAAGTATAGGTCCAAACCATCTCATAATGAATCCATTCTTATGTGTGCCCCAAAATCATAAATCATACATCAAAGCATAACCCATATAACAGAATCAGATTCATAAACATGATGCCATCATAAGATAATAAATATAATAAAAAAATAATTCATAACAATAATTACATAATAACATAATCAATTAAATGTAATAATATTTATATAAACAGAACCCTATATTATTTTATATGGAAAATAATTTTGATAAAACACTTGAACTTAGTTCTTGGGGAAAATATCCTTTCTTCAAAAACATTTTTCCTTTCTCAACATGTAATAAAATTTAAAACTGTAAGAAGTTAATTGAAAAGAATCATCAAACAATGTAAAGTAATCTTCATGGAAATAATATTCTATGAATGAAAAAAAATCCATTCATGACATATAAGTTAAAAAAACACCCTTCTCATACTTTTGTTGGATACGTCAAAAAAGTATCTCGTATTAAAAACAACAAAAGATTCATTTCATATCCTTTACTAAACTTTTCTCAATTGTAAAATTGGATTTATAAAATTTTTGGATGATATACATAATATTACATATTGATGAAACATGGCTGTGGATGATAAATATTCCCCAGTAAATACTGAAGTATAACAATCTCAAATAAAAATTAGATTGCAAGATTTTCCCTTACATTAGGTCTAATATGCTTTGTATGTATCTGAACCTCCTATATAATAATTTAAATAATTTCATTTAGTTATTACAAAATCATATTCATTATTATAATATCATATATGGTCATATTCCTATCTTATTATCAGTAATATTTCATTGCTACTTGTTATTCGGGTGTTCATTGCTTTATGATCTTATGCGTATTTTGTCGAATAAACTCTTATTAATATTTTTAGGTTATAGAGAAATTATTTAAAAAATGGTTTTAGTATAATATATGTCATATTTATTCATTAAAATCTTTTATATAATCATGGTTTAATGAAGATCATGTAGAACGAATCACATCACACTGTGGAGACGGTAAGCCGTAACTACACACAAGCAACAATATCATTCACATATTTATTTAATGGTATTGGAGTGGATGATAGAATATCTCATAAATAGTATAATTTTATGATAATCATATATATTTATTCATTACACCATTATATCCATCTATTTAAGGTGGTGGTGGAAAACAGACTACACAACGACGTGGAGAAGGTATTCCGTACGTACGCACGCACGGTGATTTCATTTTCTATAGGATGGATAGAAGGGGAAATAGGGTTTTTCATATTTATAATAACATATAAGTATATTATTTATATCTATGTTATTAATTTATAATTAAACAAATAAATAAGAGGAAGTAGAAGGAGAAATAAATTTCAACGAATCTGTAAAGGATATTATCTCTTCTCCGACGCGCCTCTTCTAAACCTCCAAGTAGGGAACTGATGTTGGTCTTTGAAGAATCCCAAGACCTCTAGGAAGTTTACTAGGTAAGTGGATAAGAGATATGGATAGGTTGTTTCCAAGCATGAATCCTCAAAATGTTGTGAAGTGGAGAGGGAGGATGGGCCCTTTTATAATGGAGGAGAGGGGAACATTTGGAAACCTCAAACATTTTAATTAATAAAAAAAATTCAAACCCACATAAAAACCTACAAAATTGACTAATATTAGAATATGATATGAGATCGTGTTGTTATCTCATCATACAATAAAATTTTGACATGTTGGGAATTTATTTTAAACCTTATCAACTTCATTTATCCTTATTTAATCTATTTAATTTTATTTCTTGTAATATTATTCTAATTATCAAAATTATTATAAATAATTACATTTGTGTTATGAATTGTCCATAATTTGATACTTTATGAAATTTTAGACCAAATAAATTTCAATTTATAATTATAATAATTTTCTGATAATTTTAATCAATTTTATAATATGTTATTTTTGAAATATAACAATAGTGTCAATTTTGAAAATATTCATTTATTTGCATTTAAATAAAATCTTCACAGAGGATATATTAAAAATAAAATATATAATAGATTCCTAAAATGTTATATTCATCTATAAAAAATGTGTAGAACTTTAATTTGTTCATTTAATATTTATTTTAGTATTTTAAAAACTATTTATTTGAATTTTCAATCAATAAAATAGTTTATACATCGCTATTGTGTCATCATTAATGATACTTATTTAATCTTCAAAATTATAAATAAATTCTAAAGATGTATATAATTTTATTATATTTCTGTAGACTATTTATATTCAAATTTTTATGAAGTTTATCACTTATGTAAAATTATTTCACCAATAAGATATAAGAGAGTGACATGTTGTGATTTTCTTTGGTTTTAATAATAATTATATCCGTTTCATAGTAAAAAGTCAATTAAATGAATATATTTTTACCATTAAGAGATATGGGTCTAATTTTATTCATCCAATATAATTTTGGAAAGTGGTAGGGTAATTTTATAATCTTATTTTTACCCTTAATTACCCGATTAACCTTTAACTGTAGTAAAAACAATTACCGTAGTTAAAATTCATAATATATAAAAAAAAGTAACCTATTAACATAATTTGGACCCAATTAATCCAAATATGGAATCCATTTTTCAAAAATCAAAACAAAAATTTTTTAGTCATTAATTTAAAATTTATCCCATTGTAAATAAAAGGGGTTTTAAAAGTTAAACCATTGTCAAAGATTGAAATGTTTTTACCTATGCATTCAATGTAAAATTAATTGTAATGAAATACATTATATTAAATGGTAAAAATTTATTCTATTTATAATATAATCCCATTAAGTTTTATCATTTAATCATATAAATTATCTTTATGAAAAAGTTTTTTTTAAGAAAAATTTAGCGAATTTTTACTATTCATCAAAATATGAAATTGATCAGAAAAGTATCAGAAACTTATCCAATGTAAATTTTTATATCCTGATTCAAAAGGATAAGATTATTTTGTAAAAGTAAACTTATAAACTTGGTAAAAATTATTTTTAAATTGGGTTCTCCATCAAAATACGGTAAAACTACATTTTTTGAAAAATACTTCTTTTATCTGAAAAATTGATTTTTTCCCAACCTCACTCTAGAAAATGTGTAAGATGAATTATAATGTTATAAAATTAAAAATTTAGTTAATACTATTCATAATGGATAGTTCATAATACTATAATAATATATCATTGTTTAGTGAAACTCGGTATTGCGTACAACGCAAGCAATCGAGGAAGGTTGATCTTGCCTATAACGCAAGCCATGACAGTGTTGTGTGTAGTAAATGATTCTATTGATGTAGAGTATAATATAAAACATAAAAAAATATTTCTCATAAAATCTTACGGTGTTACATTCTACCCCCCATAAAATGAATTTCACAGTATAAATTCATCACTTCGTAACAATCTAATGAGGATACATCTCCTTCATTATATCCTCAAGTTACCTTGTAGTTTCTTCTAATTAGTGGTTCCTCCATAAATCTTTAACCAAGTGAGTGTCTTGTTTTTTAGAAATTTTTCGCTTCGATCCAGAATCTCTATCCATTGTTCTTCATATGAAAGAGCTTTCCCCATCGGTAATACTTCTGAGCTTAGTACATGCGAAGGATCGAGATTGTACATTCTCAGTGGGGATACATGGAACACATCAGGAACATGAGAGATATTTGATGGAAGTGCCAATCAGAAATCTACCTTCCGAACATGATCCAGTATTTCGAATGGACAGATATATCTATGGATCATCATGCCCTTCTTTCCAAATCTCATTACTCTCTTCCACGTAGATATTTATAAGAACCCTTTATCGCCCACTTCAAACTGTAGGTCTTTATTTCAGTTGTCGGCATAACCTTTTTGTCAACTCCGAGCTTCTATTTTATGTTTTTGAATAGATCTGACCTTTTCTACCATATTTTCAACAAGATCAGGTCTTAATAGCTTTCATTCCATAACATCATCCCAGCAAGTGGGTGTTCTCCATTTCATTCCATAGAGAGCTTCATAATGATACATCTAAATACTAGAGTGAAAGCTATTATTATAAGAAAATTCACCAAAGTAAGGTGTTGATCCTAGCCACCGTAAAAATTAATAGAGCAAGCTCTCAACATGTCTTCAAGAGTTTGAATTGTCCTCTCAGACAGACTGTCTATCTGATGATGATAAGAAGTACTGAAACAAAACTCTGTATCTAGAGCATATTGAACACTTCGCCAAAAAGTCAAGGTAACCTTCATATCCCGATCACATATAATGGAAAGTGGTAATCCATGAAATGATGCCACTTCTTTTACATATATCCTGGAAATATGATCAAGAGAGAAATCCTCTCTAATAGTAATGAAGTGTGCCGACTTCATAAGACGATCAACTATAACCCATATAGAATTATTGCCTTTGGATGTTTTGTGAAGTACAGTGACAAAGTCCATAGTGATGTTTTCCCATTTCCATTTTGTTTGGGTAATGGTTGTAGTATTCCCTTAGACTTCTATCTTTTAGTCATAACTTGCTGACAAACCATGCATCAAGAGACATATTCAATGACATATCTTTTTATGACATCCCACCAAAAGTATTATTTCAGGTGCCTATACATCTTTGTTCTTCTAGGGTGAACTAAGAATGAAGATCTATGAGTCTCATCCATTATTCCATTCTTTAATTCTGGTATGGGATGGAAAGAAAACTGATTACAAAACCTTATTATTTCATCACAATCAATGTGGAATTTGAGGAACATTTCTCACCGTCTTTTGTAGCCCAACATCCTCATTCTGAGCCTCTTGAATCATCACATGTATAGATAGTTGAAAATTCAATTGAGAAAGATAAGATTTTCCCCTTCAATTATAATTTCACATCCATCATTTGTAACTCCATAAATATTGGATCTTTCGTGATCCTCATCATGGATAAGATGGGATGGTCTTCTGGGCCTAATGCCTCTTCCAAATTGTTTACTTTCCCCTGTTGGTAATGAATTGAGAATTCCTAATCCTTAATTAGCTCCAACCATCTTCTTTGGCATATATTCCACTCCTTTTGTGTGAAAATATACTTTATCATTTTATGATCAGTATAAATATCACACCCTTCACCATGAAGATAATGCCTCCAAATCTTAAATGCAAAGACTACCGCTGCTAACTCCAAATCATGAGATGATTAATTTTTCTCATGGATTTTTAACTATGGTGAGGCATAAACTATCACCATATCATTTTGCATGAGAACACACCCCAACCCTTTCTTGGATGCATAACTATAGATCAAAAACATTTCTCCACTACCTGGTAGTGTGAGCAAAGGTGCACTAGCTAACCTTGTTTTTAGCTCTTTGAAATTCTCTTCCCATTCCTCTGTCGAGACAAAATTAACTCCTTTCCGAGTCAATTTGGTCAGTGGGTTATATATTCTTGAAAAATATTTCACAGAACAATGATAATTGCCAGCTAATCCAAGAAAACTTCGGATCATAGTTACTTTTTTTGTTCTTGACCATTTTTCAATAACCTCTGTTTTTGATGGATCCACAAATATCTCCTCTTTTGAGAATATATGCACAAAAAATGAATCTTTTTGAAGCCAAAATTCATACTTGCTAAATTAGGAATAATTCTTATCATTTCTCAGGGTCTTCAATACAATTCTTATGTGATCTTCATGTTCATATTTTCACATTGAATAGATAAGAATATCGTCTAAAATGACTACATCAAACTGATCAAGATATCCTCTAAAGAATCTATTCATTAGATCCATGAAGGTAGAAGGGGAATTAGTAAGACCAAATGGCATAACTATAAATTCATAGTGTCCATACCTTGTATGGAACGTCGTCTTTGGTATATCCTCCTTTTTGACCCTTAGTTGATGATTCCTTGAATGAAGATCAATCTTGGATAAGTATTGAGCTCTGTGTAGTTGGTCAAATAAGTCATCAATACGTGGGAGATGATATTTGTTCTTGATAATGATCTTGTTATGTTATGTATAATCAATGCAGAGTCTCATTGATCCATCTTCCTTCTTAACAAATAGAACGGGTTCTCCCCAAGGTGATACACTAGGTCGTATGAATTGCATATTATAACTCTCTTGGAGTTGCTTCTTTAATTCCTAGAACTCAATTGGGGCCATTCTATATAGTGTCTTTGAAATGGGCATAGCACCAAGTATGAGTTCTATTGAAAACATAACTTCACATTTTGGTGGAAGACCTGCCAATTACTCTAGAAAGACATCATCAAACTCCCCTAATATGGGGATATTCTTAATCGTGAGTTTCTCTCCAACCATTAGAGATAAATAAGCTTCTTTTATTGGAATCAGGGCCCATAAGATTGATGAAATTTCCACTGGAAGGTTATATTCATCCTTGGATCGATAGATGATCATATATTGATGATGAATATGAAATTTGACTTCCCTTATTTGGCAATTTATATGAGTTCCATATAAGGAATTCCAATCCCGACCAAGAATCACATCAAATTCCACTATAGAAAGGATCAACAGATTTTCCGGAAGCAGTTTCCCAAAAATATGAATTGGAGAAGAATTATAAACATTTTATGCAACCATTGTGCCATTAAGAGTTGTCCCAGCTTACACAACATCTAATTGTTGAGTTAGTATGGTGATATCCATAGAAAATGCATCAGAAATAAAAGAGTAGCTACATCCAGAATCAAACAAAAACATTTTCTACTTTATAGTGGATGGTAAGTGTACCTTTCATCACTTCGTTATCTTACTCCACATAACCGATATAAATTGCATGTGAATTTCCTTTTCATTGGCCTTAAGAGTTTTTTGATGTAGATCCTCATCAACAAACCTTGGATTAGGGCATTTATTAGAATAATGCCCCATTTTCTTACACTTGTAAAATTGAAGTGTATTAGGTGAATTCTGTGTAGAATTTTCTTTGTTCGTATCACTAGACATCTTTTTTCCAACACTATGGCATTCAATTTCCCGATGACCTTTTTTTCCACATTTAAAACATTTAATTGTACCTTTAAGACAATTCCCTCCATGTTTCTTTGCACAATTTGAGCGTAAGGGAAAAAAAATCTTATTTTCAGTGTGGTCTTTAGATTTTCCAATGAATTCCATTTTCCACTTCTTATCAAACCCATATGACTGATGGTTTACTCAAATATCAATCTCAACCATGTGAGCACATCGAACAATTTCCTCGTATATATTGAAGTCTCTTATGGATAACGTCCTTCAATGACTTGGATTTATGCCATTAAAGAATCGATCGATCTTACTCTCAGGTAGGATAATAATTCCGGAAGCTTTCCTTGCAAGTCATGTAAATTTTTCTTTGTAGGTACCAACCTATTCATCATCCTTTTTCTTTAGTTCAAGAAACTCCTTCTCTAACTTTGTTAAAAGAATACGAGGGAAGTACTTATTGAAAAATATGTTCTCGAACTCGTCCCATTCCATGGACTCAACTTAATCCCTTTGCATCTTATTCTTGATAATATTCAACCCTTGATCAGCATCACCTTCCAATCCATATACTGCTAAGATGACTTTACCATGTTCAGAACATTGTAGAATTGAAAATGTCATTTCAATGGTACTGAACCATTGTTCAGCCACAAATGGATCAGAAGACCCACTGAATGAAGGTGGACGCTGCCTCATGATGGATGCAACAGAATGTTGCTTCTTCCTTTGCTCGTTTGGAAGGCCTGTATGATTCATAGATTTAGAATGTTATTCGAGCATGGCTATAAGATTTTTCATTCTTGCTCCCATAATTTTTGGTTTCTCAGAGGGACAATCATTTCATTTCCTGTCACGTTCATCGTTAACACGGTTCCTTTAGGGTGCAGCCATTGTCTAAAACCAGGAAGCATAGTGTGAGAAATACTAATTACAATAGGAAAACCACATAATTAGGAATAAAATTTCACACTTTAGGTCTTATAATAGGTCATTCATGACCATTTCTAAACACTAGGATTGTGTCTTATTCTTAGACATATCCATAGGGTTCTTACTAAGGCGTTCACATCCTAGTTTCCAAAGGTTAACTATACCATTCCTCTGATACCAATTATAACGACCCATATAGTACATAAATATTTAATACATAAGAATTTGAGTATATTTATTATAACATATAAGTAAACAATGATAAGACTGTATAGGTATACTATCTTTAGAAACTGGGAAACATAAACAACTGGTTCATAAATCATCTACATTTTCTCCTGTTTATTTCATCATATCTAGAGTCCCTATTGAGATATCCTACTTAATACCCTTATTCCTAACCTAGGGGAATAAAAACATACCAAATAGTGAGCTCAAATGCTCAGTAATGGTAAACAATGGAAATATCAACATATCATATTCATAAGAACATATCATTTTGGGAATCTTAACCTGCAAAAGAAATCATAATATCATGACATGGGATAACTCACAGTAGCAAGATGTAATTCCAATAGTCCTAACATAAAACATGAAACTTTTTTACATAAGAAAATAATAATATAAAATTATTTCATATTAGTCAATACTCATTTCCATGACCATCATAGTAGACAAAGTCCATTACTGAACCGAGTTCACTACTTGTTCTATGCCTGTATCACTGAAACAGATTAACTTTATGTTCCAGCCATGTCTATCTCATCAGATATTAATCATTACCCAATGAATTAGAGGGAGTTATAGGTCACACCCATCACATAATGAAACCATTTTTATGTGTACCACAAAATCATAAATCATGTATCATAGCACAACCCATGTAATAGAATGTGATTCTTAAAAATCATGACATCATTACATACTCCATATAAGATAAAATAACTTCATAACAATAATTCCATCATAACATAATAAAAATCAATTAAATAATAGGGTTATAAACAGAACCCTATATTATCATAGATGGAAAATAATCATGATAAAACACTTGAACTTATTTCTTGAGGTAAATATCCTTTCTTCAAAAACATTTTTCCTTGATCAACATGTCATACAATTTTAAACTAGATGAATTTAATTTAAACTAAACATGAAAACTTTTAAAGTAAGATTCATGAAAATAATTTTCTATTAAAGCATAAAAATCCATTCATGTCGCGTAAGTTAAAAAAATATTCTTCTCATACTTTTTCCGGAAATGTCGAAAAAGTATCTCATACTAAAAATGACAAAACATTCCTTTCATATAACTTAATAAATGTTCAACAGTAGGTAAAATTGGATTTAGAAAATTTTAGTAGGATATAAATAATATTACATACTGGGGAATCATTTATGTAGATGATAAATATTCCCCGGTAAATACTGAAGTATAACAATCTCAGATAAAAATGAGATTGCAATATTTTCCCTTACCTTAGGTCTGATATCCTTTGTACTTATCTGAACCTCCTATATAATGATTTAAATAATGTCATTGAATTATTAAAGAATCATATTCATTTTTATGATATTATATATGGTCATATTCTTATCTTCTTATAAGTAATATTTCATTATTACTTGTTATTCGGTTCTTCATTACATTATGTTCTTATGTGTGTTTTGTCGAATAAATTCATATTCCAATTTTTAGGTTATAGCTAAATAATTTACAGAATGGTATTAGTATAATATATCTCATATTTATTTATTCAATCTGTTTATATAATCATTGTTTAATGAAGATCACATAGAATTAATCAATCACACCGTGGAGACGGTAAGCCATACGTATGCACGAGCGACGATATCATTCCCATAATTATTGAATGGTGTTTGAGTGGATGATAGAATATCTCCTAATTAGTATAATATTATAATACTAATATATAGTTATTCTTTACATCATTATAACCATCCATGTAAGGCGGTGGTTGAAAATAGACTACACCACAGCATGGAGACGGTATTCCGTACGTACAAACGCGCGATGATTTCATTTTCTGTAGGATGTATAGAAGGTGAAATAGTGTTGTTTAATATTTCTAATAACATATAAATATAATAGTGATATTGATGTTATTCCTTTATCATGAAATATATAAATATGATAAAGTAGAAGAAGAAATAAATTTGAAAGAATTAGTAAAGGATATTACCTCTTCTTCGACACGCCTCTTCTAAACCTCCTCTTAGGGATCTAATGTTGGTTTCTGAAGAAGACCAGGGCCTCTAGTATGTTTTTAGGAAAGTGGAGAAGAGAAATGGGCAGGGTTAGGCCGAGATTGATGACTCAAAATGTCGTGAATAGGAGAGGTAGGAGGTTCCCTTTTATAAGGGAGGAGAGGGGCACCTTTGGAAACATCAAAAATATAAATTTATAAAAAAATGCAACCCCACTTAAAAACCTCATAAAATCACTCAAAACAAAATATGAGATGTGATAGGGTTCTAATTTCATCAAACAAAAATATTTAGACATGTTGGGAATTTATGTTAAACCTTATCAAATAGATTTATCGTTATTTAATCTATTTAATTTCATTTGTGGTAATAATATATTAAATTTCAAATTGATATAAATAATTACTTATGTGTTGTGAATTGTCCTGAAATAGATATATTATGAAATTATAGAATATATAAATTCCAATTTATAATTTAATTTTTTTTTTATTTTTAAACAATTTTATAATATTCTATTTATATAACATAAAATTAGTGTCAATTTTGTCAATATTCATTTAGTTGTATTTAAATATATTTCTCATAGAAGATATATTAGAACCAAAATACCTAATAGATTCTTAAAATTTCATATTAATGTAGATAATTTGTATAGAACATTATTTAGTTCATATAATATTTATTTTATTATTTTCAAAACCTTTTATTTGATATTTCAATCTATAAAATAATTTTTTTATCACTATTGTGTCATCATTAATGATAATTATTTAATCCTTAAAATTATAAATAAATTCTCATGATGTTGATAATTTTATTATATTTATGTATACTATTTATATTATATTTTTAATAAAGTTTATCACTAAATTAAAATTATTACACTTATAAGATATAAGAGAGTGACATGTTGTCGCTTTCTTTTTTTAATAATAATTATATCATTTTAATGGTCAAAAGTCCATGAAATGAATCTATTCAGACATTTATGTGATATGGGTCGACTTTTATTCATCTAATAGAATTTTGGAAGGTCTTAGGGAAATTTTATAATATTATTTGTACCCATAATTACCTGATTTACCATTAACTATAGTAACAAAAATTAACAAAGTTACTATTCATAATATCAAAAAAAAATAAAAGTAACCTAATAACATAATTTGGACCCACTGAATCCAAATATGGAATCCATTTTTCATAATTCAAATCACAAAAGTTATGGTAATTAATTTAAAATATATCAAGTTGTTAAGAAAACAAGTTTTAAATGATAAAACACTGTCAAAGATTGAAATTTATTTACCTATGAATTCAATGTAAAATTAATGGTAATGGAATATATTATTTTAAATGGTAAAAATATATTCTATTTATACATTAAAACCATTAAATTTTATCATTTACCCTTATAAATCATCTTGATGAAAAAAATTGTTTATATGAAAAAAATAACATATTTTCAATATTCATCAAAATATGAAAGTTATGAGAAAAATTTCAAAAGTTTATCCAATGTAAATTTTCATATACTGATTCTAATGAAGAATTGTTTTTTATTAAATTGAACTTATAAACTTTTAAATATTATATTTAAAATGGGTGTGCCATCAAATACTGTTAAAACAACAATTTTTAAAAAATACTTCTTTTATCCGAAAAATTTATTTTGTTTTCATGCCTAATTCTAGAAAATGTGTAAGATGAATTATAATGTTATAAAATTAAAAATATGGTTAATACTATTCATAACGGATATTTCATAATATTATAATATTATATAATTTTTCAGTGAAACTCTGTATTGCGTACAACTCAAGCTATCGAGGTAGGTTTTTCTTTCGTGTAACTCAAGACAATCCAGTGTTGTGTGTTGTGAAAGATTCCTTTGATGATTCGAATAACATAATACGTAAAAAAAATTTCTCATAAAATATCAGGGTGTTATAGTTTTAAACTAGAAACACATACTTTGAGTAATATCGGTCAAATAAATTTGTTTAATGTGTGACTAATTCCTTCACATTAGAAATGAATCATGATTCAATTTCATAAATTATAATGAAAATCTGATAGCATCTGACCATCTTTCAATTACTGAAAATTTTTAAACTAAAATTTCAATTTTAAACTGATTACGAACACTAGGATTCATACCAAGAACATCATGTATCTGATTGAGGTGATATTGATTCATAAACATAAAAAATTACTTATGGATATTTTCTATATTGTAAAAAAACAATCCAAATTTGATCCCTCTGTTTTGAGTATGTCAATTTTCATTTTTACTAAAATGAATGTCAATTTTATATAAAAATATGAACATGGATTCATACTCGTAACGATGTGCATCAAATTGAGGAGTGGATGATTCCCACAGGTTCCAAATGGCTTCTCGATAGTTTTCATAAAGTATTAAAAAATTATAAATTTGTTTAATTATTTCATAGTACATCACATGTCTTTTTTACTAAAATTTAATTTTAAATTGGAAACATGAACATTGAGTCCCACTAGACACATAGTGTATCGGTATGACTTGAGAATAATTCATGCTTTTCAAAAACTAATTATGAATCATTTTACTAAATTATTTGGAAAATCAATTCATGTTTTCTCTATTTGTAGTAAGCGACACTTATAAAACTAAAATTTTAAATTTTAAATGATAGTGCATACTTTGAGTCATACCTGGTACATCGTTTATCAGATAAAGGTATGTATAATTATTACATGTCGAAAAGTACTTATAGATCATTGTAATAATGTATAAAAACAAAAAAAATGAGTCTACTTGTTTTTGAGTATGCCAGTTTCCTTTTTTACTAAAATTAATTTCAATTTAAAATAAAAAGGAAAACTTTGAGACATATCAGTCAAACTGTGAATCATATTGAAGTGAGTTTGATTCCTACAAATCCCAAAATGCCGTATGGATCATATTACTAAAGTATCTAAATTATACTTGTGAACTTTATTGGTTTTAGTATGTCACATTTATTTTTTACTAAAATTCAATTTTAACCTAGAGACACACACTTTGAGTCATGCTGGTCACATTATGTGCCAGATTAATGGGATACTGATTCCTACATGTCAAACATAACTTATGATAAAATTTAATAAATTATCAAGTAACTCCAAGTGTGTTTTCTTAGTTTTCAATGAGTGAAATATTTGATCTAAAATGTCAATTTTAAACTAATAACAGACACTTTGACACATATTAGCCACATAATATACCATATTGAGGTGAGACTGATTGAAAAACATAAAAAATGAATTCTGTATCATTTTTATAATGTATCAGCAAATATGAATGTGTTTACAAAGTTTTCAGTATGTAAATTGTCATTTCTTACTACAATTAATTTCAATTTTATATGAAAAGATTCTCTTTGATTCATATCGGTCACATCATGCATCATATTTAGGTGTGCTTGATTCCTAAACGTCCTAAATGACTTTTGGATAGTTTTCGTAATGGAAAAAAACCTAATGTGTTTTCTTGGTTTTGAGTGAATCACTTATATTTTAACTATAATTTCATTTTAATTTGGAAACACACACTTGGATTTATACTGGTCACATCGTGTGTCAGTTTGATGTGAGACTTATTAATACACGTCAAAAATGACTTATGAATCGTTTTCATAAATTATAAAGAATATCTATCTGCCTTTTATTATTTTTCATATAGTGATTCATTCTGAACTAAAAAGTCAATTTTAAATTGAAAATAGATAGTTGAAGTCATACCGAGCACATAGTGTATCTGATTGAGGTGTGACTGATTCCTACACATCACAAATGAATTATTGATCATATTCATAATGTATCAAAACATTCTAAATACTTTTTATTAGTTTTTATTATGTCAATTGTATTCTTTACTAAAATGAATATCAACATAAAATAAAATCATGTACTTGGAGTCATACCTGTCACACCATATATATTACTGAGGTGCATCAGATTCCTATACATCCCAAATGAGTTAGGGATTGTTACCATGATTTTTATTGAATTTATTTGTTGAACTGCCAGCAATCCATATTGAGTCGACGTTCGTAGATAAAAACCTTTTCTCATTGTGCTGAAATTTTATGGTATTACAGGTATCAAATTTTCATCCACTCTTATGCTTTTCAATAAGGAGAAATGTTCTTTGGCTAAGAACATCAACTCAAAATTAAATGATTACCGTTCAAAAAATAAAGATAATGGAAATCATGGAAGCATTGGGATAATGGAACATGTTATATCTTATGTTTCTAGTTTCATATATTTGGAAACAAAATATGGATTCCCAATTATATAAAAAAACTAAATAAGTATTTGATAAGAATGGTAATTAAATTAAATTAAAAATGGTAGATAAAATGATGAAAAAGTTAATTAAATAAGTAGTAATAATAAAAAAAATTCATAATGGTTATATACATTCTTAACCCATTTCCTTATTGTCATTAACATAGTTGTAGTATTGATGTGTAATCTCTCACGAGCATGAGATTCTTCAACAAAATCACTCAAAACAGAAAAAAATAATCCACCTATATAATAAAACAATTGTTATTTTAGTAATACTAAAAAGAAATATATTAAACATAAATATAAAATAATACATATATTCTATTATAACAAACATCCTCTTTATTTAATATTTAATCCTAATTTAGTACATAAATGTGCACTTAATTCAACTTATAATATCAATAGGTATAGAATCATTGGGTCTTAAGAACATTACATAACAACTTCAAAAAAGAAATAAACATCTTTATTGAAACCATATTTTACACGACCACAAAATTCTGTCAGACATAGCATTGCAAGGATAACCTGAGGACATACATTAGAAATGTGTGAGATATAAGGACCAGTAATGGAATAAACAAGGAATAACATGAAGAAGACAATAAATGTTAGGAAATAGGGATTAAAATGGAGAATAAGAGAAACATGAACATAAAGGAATGATATAGGATTATTATCTTAATATGGGATGTGGAAACAACATAATATATTGCATCATTGACATAAAGGAATCATGTAAACACCTGTCCCAACATGGTGGAAAAATTACTATAAATGAATCATGTAAGGCCCTATCCTATCATGACGTATCATGATACAAAAAATTATCCAATGCATTTAATATCTATTAGGGTTCCCCCTTCATTATCATTTTAATATCATTCTTATGTGTGCCACGTAGTTCATAAAACATGGATTCATTCATCACAATCCTTTAATCCAAGATCACATAATGTGGAATTAATAGATGTAAGTAACCATTCAATATTTATTTTTTCATAAAGGTGAGTACCCTTGATAGAGGAATGGGTATTATATTTATTACATGATGATTTTGGAAGGGGAAATCGAGGTGTAATTTCGGAAGCATAACATCTTCATATGGATATTCATAAACTGGGTTGATGAGAGTGAAAGAAAACTCTCATCATTTATAAATGAGAAGGAAAGTAAGTGGATCATGGTACATAATATCCCAACATGTGAAATGGAATTTAGATGCATAATATAAAATAAATTCGTGAATTCAAATGAAAAGGGAAGAATCCCTTGCGTAATTTCGGCACCGTAATGGGTAGGTTTAAAGAATAAAATGGGGGTTAATGGGAGTGAAAGGAAGATCCCATCATGTAGATATGAAATGTATAATAAGGAGGTATGTAATAACATAATCTAAATCAATAAAATGGAAATTAAAAGGCATTACATAAAACATGTTTTTGAAGAAAAAAAGAGAAAGGGAGATCCAGAACATGGATGTGTGATCCCAAAGGATCGAGGGAGGCTTATTGGGAGAGTAGGGGAGCCTGGGATGGACTATAGGGACTATGAAGAAAGTGTTTTTTGAGATTCAGAGATCTTTAGTGACTAGAAATGGGTTCATGGATGGGTTTATATTGGAAAGGTGGTGGGATTATTTATTATTTTGGTTTTGGAAACCAACCACTAATATATTCACAACCAAAAACCATCCCATGGTTTTTTCAAATTGTTTCATGAAAAGGAGGTGTTATAAATTATTGTATTATGATAAGGAACGAATATATTACAATATTTCCCTTTCTTATGTGGAGGTGAGTCATAAATTTAAGGAAATGTTTTTAAAAATCATAAAATATATTATAGGTAATGGAGGATTCACTATGCCTTTGTAAAATAAAGAAAATATACATAAAATTACATTATATTAAAGGAAAACATATATTTTTCTTAATATAACATTTATAATATTTTATTTCATCACTATTGGGTCATTATGATGTCATAAATCACATTATATATTTATACAGTATTTATTTTTTACCAAAAAAATTCGACTATCTCGGAATATTATGGAAAATTCACCGTTAGATAATTTCAACGTCCTAATTCAAAAAAATAATATTCATTTTATCTCAATATTATTCTATGGATTTTAATTTTCACTTATAAAATAAATAACTATTTTTTATTGAAAATTCACAGGTTTTGAGAAAAATATTTGTCAACCCTTAATAAAAATTACTTTTGAAATGATAAAAATAATACAATCATTTATATTAAAAAAATTAATTTAATAATAATATTTTATTAAAATATAATTTAATTAAAAAGTCCATTAATTCATCAAAATATATTTTTTAATTGAATTTGAATATTCACTGAAAATAGAATTTGTTCTTTAAAAATCATTTAGAATGTAACAATAATAGAATGAATGTGTATTAATTATTTTTAAAAAAACTAATGTAGAAAATCAAATTTCTGGGGTCTTGTTACATATCCCTTTATTGCACTATCATATGCTATAATAGTAAGGCGTTCAATGGTGGGGCATTCATGGGGTCGTTCAGTGAACTTGGTATGGGTCGCGATCTTAATGAGATTCGAATTATATCATAAAATATTTCTCTCCTGCTTCAGTTGTTGGGTCTCACCATGAGAATGGTCTAGGGAAAAGACAAAAATGTTATCTTCCTCATAAGCTCTGATAAATGGGCAATATAGTGTATGATCCTATTGGTTGAGTCCATCACTTCCTCTATTTGTGTGAAAAGGATTTGTTCAAACCCTATATTTATACCAGTCAAGTGATCACTATTCAAATGATATAATATCAATGGTAAGGATACATAAGGTTTATTTAAATTAAATTAGATGTAATAATACAAAAGGGGTGCATGTGTTTTCAATATTCATAAGACATTTTATTAAAAGAAAAAGAAAATTTATTCATAAAATTTTGAGTAGTCACAACCATCCCCCGTTATGAAATTTCACCCTTAAAATTTCCTTTTCTAACACTAAAATATTTGATGGAAACTCCTTGTCATCACTTCCTATACTTCCCAAATTCCTTCTTCAAACTTGTGGTTTCTCCACAACACTTTTATGAGGGGTATTATCTAATTTCATAGGACTTTTTCTCTATGAATAAATATCTTCAATTGATTTTCTTTATAACAGATGACATTCTATAATTCTACCACCTATGGATTGAGTACATGTGATGGGTATATTATTAACTTCCTTAAGAGTGATACACGGAATAAATCATGTATATTAGGCATTTACAGTGGGAGTGCTAGTCTAAATTACACTGTTCTAATGTGATCAAGTATCTCAAAAAGGAAGGGTGTACCTTGGACTAAGACTTTCCTTCATCCAAAATCTCATAACTCCTTTCCATGGAGATTTTTGGAGGAATTCCATGTCTCCAACATCAAACTATTGGTCTCGTCGACGATTGTCAGCATATCTCTTTTTTCAAGTCTAGGAAGCTTTGATGTACTACATGATGGTTTTAACCATTGCCTCGATTTCTTTGAACATTTCTAGACCTAAAAGTCTTCGTTCCCCAGCATCATCACAATGTATTGTGGTTCTAAACCTCTTCCTATAAAGGGCTTCATAAGGATCCATTTGGATGGTAGAGTGGAAACCATTATTGTAAGAGAACTCCATCAAAGGAAAATGTTGGTCCCATCCTCCTAAGAAGTACATTGAGAAATATCTCAACATGTCTTCAAGTGTCTGGATAGTCTGCTCAGATTTACCATCAGTTTGAGGATGATAGGCCAAGTTGAAGTTCAATTTAGTTTTTCAAGCATAATATAGAATCTTCACGAACTTATAAGTGAATCTTAGATCTGGATCTGACACAATCGATAATGGTACTCCCTACAGCCTTACCACTTCTCTGATTTATATATGTTCCAGTTGATCCAGTGGGAAGTCCTCTCCAATTAAAATGGAGTGTGTATGCTTTTTAAGATGATCTACAACAACTTAAATAGCATTGTTTCCTTTGGATGTATTCAGAAGTTTGGTGAAAAATTCCTTGGTGATGTTTTCCCATTTCCATAATGCTATGGGTAATGGTTTCATCATCTCCTTATACTTATACCTCAAAGCCTTCACTTTATGACATACCAGGCACATTGAAGTCTATTTAGCGACTCCTTCATCATTTTATCCCTCAAATAGTGCTCCTAAATATCTCGATACATCTTCATGCTTCCAGGGTTAATGGAGAAAATTCATATTTTGCATCATCCAAAAGTTCTTTCTTTGACTCTTAATTTTATGGAATACATTTTCTTGATCCAAATCTCACAATTCCTTCTTCATTAATATTAAACTCTGAGGATTTCCCTATTCTTAAAGTTTCCAATTACTTTTGAATTAAAAAATCATATTTTTTATCATCCTTTAACAATTTCAAAATAGAAGGTTGAGAAATAATTTTTGAAATGATTGATGATGTTCCATTATAATTAATTCCCATGTCCATCTTCATCAAATCGTATAATATTGGATCCTTCTCAATTCTCATTAATGATAGAATGGCTGGGTCCTTTCTACATAGAGCATCAACAAACTTTTTCTCATTCAAAATTTGGTATAGTATTGTGTAATAATAATCCTTGATGAGATATAACCATCTCTCTTAGCACCTATTAAACTCTTTCTCTATGAATATATATTTTAGAGTTTTTTGATCCAAATATATTTCACCCCAAAGAGGTAATACCGCAAAATTTTAAATGAAAAGACCACAACTGCCAACTCGAGATCATACATGGGATAGTTTTTCTCATGAATTTTCAATATCCTTGAGGTATAGGAAATGATTTTGTCATTCTGAATATATAAAAATCCAATTTCCTTCTTCGAAGCATCGCTGGATAATATGAAATGCTCCCCAATTTTTAGTAGCATTAGCATAGGGGATGTGATACCCATATTCTAAATCTCCATGAAGCATTATTTACCTTCATTGTTACAATAAAACATGACTCCCTTATGGTTTATCTTGGTAAGAGGGTTTGACAATGATGAAATATTTCTCCCAAATCAATGATATTATCCAGCTAATCCCAGGATGCTACAGATATCCTTCATAGATGTCGGCCTCGACCATCACTCAATTTCTTTTGTTTTGCATGGATGCAAATATATCCCATTACTTATGAAAATATTACCCAAGGATAAGACTTCCATCAACCAGAACTCACACTTGATATACATTGCATAGAGATTCTCCTTTTTCAAGGTCTCTAGCATAATTCTCAAATTCTCCTCAGGCTCCTCTTTAGATTTTTATTATATTAGAATATAGTCTATAAATACTACCATATATTTTTCATGGTAACACTAAAAACTATATTTATTAAGTTCGTGAATATTTCTAGAGCATTAGTGAGTCCGAAAGGAATTAATATTAATTCATAGTTCCCATACCTTGTACAAAAAGTAGTCTTGGGGATATCCTCCTTCTCTACCCTTACATGGTAATATCCAGACCACAGATCCACCTTGGATAAGTATTGTGCCCCAAATTGTTGATCGAACTAGTCATAAATTCGTGGAAAAGGATACTTGTTCTTTATTGGGATTTTGTTGATCTCATGATAATAAATTCCAAGTATTATTGACATATCCTTATTCTAGATGAAGAAGATTGGTTCACCCCATAGTGAATCACATGGGCATATACAACCTTTATAAAAATTCTTTTATTATTATTTTCATTATCTCCCCATGATCTACAACAACCATTCTAAATGGAGTCTTGTATATTGGAAATTCCCGAGGTATAAGATCAATAAATAATTAAACATCTCTTATATGTGGAAGACTAGGAAATTCCTCAGGAATCAGAGCAATGAATTCCCTCATATTTGGCATGTCTTCAAGGATGGTTCTTTCCTTAGACTCAATCATCTGAGAACGATATGCATGCCATTACAAAAATAATATCCATGCCTGAGATTATGGTTCTAAAGAAGATTCATAGCCCCCTTTAACTTTTATTGAATCGGGGGTTGATTCACCATATGGAGAGTAATTTCTCTCTCACAAAAAGTAATATTGGGTATATATAGGTAATTCCAATACATGTCATAAATTACATCAAATTATACCATGGGAAGTATGATGAGTTTCCTCAGGATGTCCAATCCACAAATTGAGATAGTAGAAGTGTCATATGAATGGGATGGTATAATTGCATTATTTTTTATTTTCACCAACATCTCTACATTAATGATTTTTTGTGGTATTTGGATTTTTCTACTAAACTTTTGGGTTATAAAAGAATGTTTAGAACAATAATAACAATTATATGGACTATTAGAAAATAATTAACTAGCGTACTTGTCACCACTTCATTTCTGGGATTCACTACGGTGGTAGTGATGGAAAAAGGTTAACCTTGCTACCTTCAAGGTTGCTAGTTTCCCCCTAAAACCCTGGGCATATGTCACTAGTTCACAAAGTTCCTTGGTTCGTTGCAGTTGTATAAATTAACAATGTATTTAGGATCAAACAGAGTGTTCCTTTCCTTATTCTTAGTCGCATATTCATCATGTCGGAAATCACTGGATAGGTGCCATTCCTTCCTGCTCCTAATGCATTTACTCATCCCCTTCAACAAATTTCAATGTTTCTTCTTTCTACACTTTTTAAAATAAGGGTTCTATATATTTTTATCACAATTGGATTTATCCATAGGACCTCCATAATTAAAGTCCACTTTCTTCTACTAGTCCCCATGATACCTCTAAGATTCTCTGATCTCTATATTGGATTTGAGGGAACATCAGATAATATTATCATAGATGTCAAATTTTAGAATCACCAGGGCTTTCCATATTCTTGGTTTTAGCCCAAAAAATTATAGGTCAACATTGAATTTATGGGTAACAAAAAAACTAGATGCATATTATGCAGCTCTGGTAATGTTTTACTCGTACTCCATAAAATGTTTTTTTATCCATTTTCATGAGTGGAAGGAAATATATTTCCATCTTAATATGAATGGTGTGGGGAAAATATATATCAAAAATATTTTCATGAAATATTTTCATCCCATCCCGTTGATCTCTTCCTCAAGCTTCGTATTTTTGATCAATGTCCACAATTGATTAGCTTCACCGACAATACGATATGAAGCTAGAAGAACTTTAACTTTTTCAGAACATTGAAGGATAGAGAATATCTTCTCAATGAAGTTGATCTGTTGTTCTTTGATTGAAGGATCAGATGATCCATTGAAAGTAAGAGGACTTTCTCTCACGGAGCTCTCAATTTCAAGTTGTTCTTTATTAGGGGGATTTGGATTCTCTTATTGATCAAGGATTTAGTCAAAACATGAGTTAACTAAGAGTGTATCATAAAAATGTTTTTGAGTCCCGCTCCCATAGGATTGGGAACCTCTTTAGACTAGTCATAAAAATAATCATCGTGTCAGTTATTATTCTAATTCCTTCTATTATCATCCATTGGATAGAATAAAAGGAAAACTTGGGGTAATATTTTAAACTATTAAACACATAATGGGGAACTCAATGAAAAACAGGATAGCATATAAATTTAATTTATCTCCTTAACATATGAATTTATAAGATTCGATCAAATTTATTCATAATCTACTTCCTCACATATATTTATAGTGGAATTTTTTTGTTCCCATAATAATGGTTCATACTAACATTATGAATTTACCAAAGATTGTCCCTTGGGACTATCAAACAAATAGTTTAGTAAGGCCTATTTTTGTGCTCCAGTATCTATTTCAGTCTATCTCAAAGCGGTGCTTCCGGGATTTACCCCTAGATACATCTGTTCCAGAGACATCTCTACATGTTCGTATCCAAAAAATTACATATTTTATTGATAGACCACTTACTCTATACTCACCAAAATTTTTGGATTACTTTATTATAAATAGTCTTATCCCTATGGCTTTCACTATTGATTTCTAATCCTGATACCAAAAATAACTATTTAAATCCATTGATATGAACTATAAAAACCCTAATCATTATTTCATATTTAACGATGATTTATTACATAAAATTGAACTTAATACACCTTAGAAGATCAAGAGGTCTTGTTTATTTGGGTCTTAGAAACATTACACTATAACAGAAGACATGAAATACACATCTTTATTGAAAAATTCATTTACATGTCCACAACATTCCTTCATACTTAATATTTCATGGGATAACATGAGGACATAAATAAGAAAGGGTGAGCTATAAAGAATATTAAGGGAATAAAAAATAAAATAAAATGAAGAATACAATACATGTTAGGAACTAGTAATATCAATAGATCATAATAGAACCATGAACATAAATTCATTATATAGCATGATTATCATAACATGGAAATGTGGAAACAACATAAAACAATAAATCATTAACATAAATGAATCAAGAAAACCCCTATCCCAACATGGGGGAAAATTACAATAATAGAATCAGGTAAACCCCAATCCAAACATGAAGTATAATTATACTAAAAATTACCCAATTCGTTGGAGTGATATCAATGGGAACCCTTCATAATCATTTCAATATGATTTTTAAGTGTGCCATATAGAACATATAACATTGAATCATTAAACATAATAATTAATTCCATGATAAAGGAATCTATAATTCATACATGTGTGTCACCATTCGATAATTATGTGTTTGTAAAGGTGAATACACTTGAGAGAGGAATGTGTATGGTGTTCACTATATGAGGATTTTGTCATGGAAAATCACTGTGTAATTTTGGAAGCAAAAGAACATCATATGGAAATTAATAAATTGGGTTGATGAGAGAGAATGGGGAATCTCATAATTTATACATTGGATGTATATTAATGGGATAATCCAACATAATATCCTATTATGTGAAAATTAATTTAGATGAATAATATAAAATAAATTATTGAATGGAAATGAGAAGAGAGAAATCCATTACATAATTCTGGCATAGTAACTGGTAGGTTTAAAGGATCATAATGGTGATTAATGGTTGTGAAAGGAAGATCCCATAATTTATACTTCAAATGTGGAGTAAGGACGTACAAAATAATATATCCCAAATTAGGAAAATTGAAAGTAAAAGACATGACTTAATAGAGGTGCCTGAAGAAAAATGAGTAAGGGAAATCCCTTACTTGGATGTGTGATCCCAAAGGATTGGGGAAGGATTCTTGGGAGCTTGGGGGATCCTTGGAAGGAATATAGGGAGTAGGGGGAAGAGGTGGGTCATTCTTCAAAGATCTTTAATGATGAAAAATGGGTGCTCTAGTGGGGTTTTTTAGGAAAGTTGGGGGAACACTCTATTATTTTTGTTTTAGACACTACAAAATAAAATATTTAAAACCACAAACCATCTGAAGGTTTTTCAAATGGTTTCTAGAAAAGGGGACTAGTATAAATTATTTTATATTTATAAGTGATGATGATATTAAAACAATGTCTTTTCTTATGTAGAGGTGAGTCATATTTTCAAGGAAATGATTTTAAAAATCTTAAAATATATTATTTGTCTTTGAGGATTCACTACAGCTTTGTAAAATAAATAAAATAATCATTAAATTACATTATTTTAAAAGAACAAATATGTATTTAGACCAATATACCTTTTATAGTATTTTTTCAATCACTATTTGGTCATTTTGATGTCATAAAACACATTATATATTTATACAATATTTAATTTTAACCCAAAATTTCGATTGTCTCAGAAAATTATGAAATATTCAATGTTGGATAATTTTGAAATCCTGATTCCAAAAATAATATTCATTATATCTAAATATTTTTATAAATATTTGAATTTTTACTTTTAATATAAAAACTGAAATTTATTGAAAATAGAAGGGTTTTGAAAAAAAACGGGTTTCAATCCATAATAAAAATGTCATTTGACTTCATAAAAATTATAGGATCATTTATATTTAATAAAAGTAATTTAGTTATAATATTTTATTAAAATAATATTTAATTAAATGTCCCATTAATTCATCAAAATAAATTTCTTAATTGAATTTTAATATTAACCAAAAATATTATTTGTGATATAAAAATAATTTAAAATGTAACAATAATAGAATTAATGTATATTCATTATTAAATATAAAAATAATGCACATAATCATATTGCTTCGGTATTGTTACATATCCCTTTATTACATCATCATACTCCTTAAGAGTATGGTGTACAATGGTGGGGCCTTCATGGGGTTGTTCGGTGAACATGGTTTGGGTAGTGATCTCGAAGAGTATTATCTTCTCCCATAAATAGGTTCTCTCAGGCTTTACCTGTTGGATCGTGTTTTTGGATTTTCCTTGTGAAAAGACAAAAAATAATTTCTCCCTTAGAAAATGTAATCAATGGGATTCACATGGTACACTCCTCCCGGTTGATGCCATCACTTCCATTGTTTATGCCAAAATGATTTTTTAAAACCCTATATTTTTAATAGTCATGTGATAAGTGTTCAAAGGCTATATTATAAATGGTAAGGATACTTCGCACTCATTTAAATTCAATAGGATATAATAAAACAAATTGAGTCCATGTTTTTTCTATATCCATAAGACATTTAATTAAATAAAATTGGATTTTATTCATAAATGATTTGGAAGTTTCATCTATGGAAAATGATTTTACTATGAAAACATCAAGATTTCTTTTATGATTGAGGAGAGGCATCATTGTTTATCTTCCTAAAAAAATAAGTGGAGGGATCATTAAGGATGTGATAAATTCAAACACTATAGGGGTGAAAATATTTTGATGGAGAATAAGTTTGTGGGATTTTTTGGGAATAAAGGAATGAAATTTGGGCATAGTTATTCTAAAATAAACGAACTCAATGTGGAATAATGAACATTAAATCAACATTTAATTATATAATTTTTCAGTGAAGTATAAAAAGTATATCATAAAATTTCTTTTATATATTCCCATAGGGGTTTTTTCAATATAGTCTGTTCTTCTGCTGGATTGGTAATATCATCTCGTGTAGAATACATTGTATTCATGTCTAGTTAAACATTTAAATGATATTATGTTAATGTAGTATAGAATATGTAATATTATGTGGAAAAACATAGTATATTAAAAAACACTTGTAACAATTAATTAAAATCTCTTTATTTTTTTAATGGTTTAAGGGATTTGAATCCTCTCTCGAGAATCCATATCCCATTTTGTGGTCCCCTATAACATACACGACATTTTCAACATTGGTACCAAAATGAAGTTATTGTGATCTCTATTTAAAGGGTCATCCTCAATTGAATTTTCATATGAACCGAATTTTGTATTAGTTTCCAATGTGATAGTCGAAAAATTCTTATTTATTGGATCTATGACATAAAAAATGCATTGATTGTGATTCCATTATGGATGACTCGTCATTTTCCCCATCTACACTGTAATTCAAATTCACAGAGCCCATTTCACCAACTTTCACTGCACTCCTGTTATCAACCCACTTGAAATAGAAAATAATCACATGAAATGTAGTATAATCCAACCTTTATATATTTTTGATAATTACCAAAGATGAAATATTTTTATAAATTGGATTTTTATCATTGGAACCAAATATATGCATCATAGCCTCCAAAAGTGTGACTCAACTATTTTTCATCACACTGTAATCATCATTTTAATTTATATATAACATATAACCATTGATTAAAAAACCATTGTAGGATATAAAATTTTCATTTGGTCCTTATCTATCCATCGAAGTCATTTGGAAATTAAATTTTGATTTTCATATAAGCCTTTATAATTTTGATCTTGAAACAATCCTATAAACTATTGAATATATTAATTTGATATCTATACTTACTCCCTTAATGGACTAAAATATCTAAGAATTGTTTTGTTTGATTCAACATATGGATCAACATCTTCACTATTATGTAAAATGTAAAGGTTCATTTTCTCTTTCTTTGTGAATGTAATTGATATAACATATTTTTTGGGAATCCCTTCACCCATAAGGAATATATTTTGATAAGACATTTTGATACCAATGCTATCAGCATATGAAAGGTAATCCGTAAAAATTTTAACAACAACATCAATAATATATAGTTATGAAATGAAAACTTATATCTGGCTTCAATTCTTGATATAACCATTCAAAATATTCATATATCATTCCATGGGGTACATCATTTTGAAATGGATAAGACCACATAGTTGATCATATCTAACCAATTAAACCATCAGTTATACCATTATACCAATAATGATTGTCGTTAGGACTTATCTAATTAACATAATATAACTTCAACCACCTTATTCATGATTGGAATCTTTATTAGGTCAATAAAATAATAGGATATTTCTCTAAAAAAGAAATAGAGTCTGATTAATGTATGTTGTATATTTTAGGCATAAATAAATGGAAATCAACATGCATCAAATATTTCTTCAAAACATGACATTCGTGTGATTTTAGTATATATAACATCAAATTAGTCATTGACAAAACATTCTTGATATTTTGTGAATACCCCTTTGAATCATTTACACAATTAAGGAGAAGATATAATTGCAAATTTTCCTATCTTGATATAGTGTACTATAGTGGAGGAAGAAAAATCTTCCCTTTACCCATGATTGATACCAACTACTCTCTTATCCCCATTTCAATCATATATAACTTATCCTTGATTCAATCTTTTATTTTTTTAGGATCATTTTGTAACATTCCAATGACAATATAAAATATTATTTTTCTACATTAATAAAATTAATAAAATGTATATCATACAATCAATTCTAAAATGGTAGATCAAGGAAATTTATCACTTCTTCCAACATGAATTCATAATTGTTTTCTAAAATGGTTTACCGAAAATAGTGTCAACATAATTAAATTTATCAATTAGTTGATCCCCCTTTAATAGAGATGGTGTTTTACATTGTTCAATACTCCCATTTAATGTTGTCATCCATGAAATTTATTTATGTCATTGAGGAAAAAATTTGAAATGTATTTAAAATACAATCATCTAGGAGTGTTTCAATCAATATTATTATGTGTATTCTTCACAAATTGGACACCCCAATATGTCATTAATACTATATCCTAATATATTTCCATAAGTAAAAAATTCATTTATAATCCCATACAACATGGACCTCAATGTAAATTATTCACTTCTATGAGGATCATACATTGTAACACCTATATCCCACATGAAGTTTAGATCTTAGATAAATGGATCCAAATAGGCATTAATATAATTATTTGGGTTCTTTGGTCCATATATAAGAAGATACAACATAATTTATTTACGCTTCATGTATAACCATGGAGGCATGTTATAATTTATAGAAATGATCATTCGTGTACTAGGAGTACTACTATATACACCAAAATGTTTTTTAGCTCTAGATAATGCAAAATAAAACTTTCTCAGGTCATTTTTAAATTCAGGATACCCATAATCAATTTTCTTCAAATTAAGAGAATATACTAGATGATATAGGTTCCCATATTTAATTATTATATTTTCATTCCATGTCAACTCTCATATTGTTTTCTAACATCCATATAGTCTTCTAAACCAAGTAACTATAGGAAATTACCATAAAAATTTCATTGGACTTGATTCGTTTTTCTGGTATCGATTTGTGCCACAGTTAGGGAATTTTATGAGTGATTCATGGTCCTTGTAAAATAATATTCAATCATTTGGACAAGAATGTATATTTTTAGAGATCATTTCCATTGAATGTAGCATTGTTTTTGTGTCATATGATTGAAATGGTAGTTCATTTTCTTTTGGAATAATATCATTCAAGAGACAATGTAGTTATTTAAAGTAGGTGTCACTCCATCCACTTCCAACATTAAAATTGTACAACTTCAATAAGGCTAACAATGTTTTGTATTTAGTAAAAATGGTATATAATTGTCTCTTATCAAATATACTAAAATTATCAAAAAAATGGAAAATCATGACGATAATTTTTAATTTCAATTTTCATTTCTTCTATGTGATATCTATCATAATTTACAATAGTATTCATATCAAATGATCCATAAGTAGCGGTATCAACCTAATTGGTTTGAATGTTAATTTTCCCTCCATGTTTAATCCAACATTTATAGGTCTGATCTATTGTGTGAAAAATAAAATGATCTTCAAAAACATAAAGAATAATTTTTCTTGGATAACAACAACATAATGATAGAAAATCGAGTTGATAAGGTTTTATGCATGCTCTATTGAAATATTTATGAACACTTTAACTCTATATTCACACTATTTTTTCATCAAATTAACATTCATCCATTATCGATTCTTATCCATCCTATTAGGTTAAAAAAATATTCATTTTTCCATAATAAATAAATCAATAAACATAATATATTCATTTATAAAGGTGAAATATATTCAATAATTTTAATAATGGAATCCAAACATATGATTTTTTCAAATAATTTCAATATGATTTTAAGGAAAAGGGAAATTGAATTCAATAAAATAATTACTCCACTATGGTTGGTGTTATATTTTAAAATCAACCAAAGGTTAAAGTTACTGACAACTTCCGTACTCATAACCTTCATCTCCAAAATAGTTACTATTTAATTTTGTTTTTTGACACTCATCCCCCATCACTTTTTTAAATCCACATGTGTTTCTTGAACAACTGTAAGAAGTAGTAATCCCATACACGATACTAGTGATTGTTTTGGAAGACTATTGTTCAAAGTAGTTCAAACAGAATATAAGATGTCGGGGGTGAGTCTCAAGTAACAAAATGAAATAATAATTTTTCAGGAGATGATGTTGATGTGGTTGAACCCAAAACGTTATTATCATAAATAATTTTTGTGCTTGGCATTTTTTAGATCTTATATTAAAAAAAGATCTAAAACAAAATTGTTCCTGAGTTGAACCTAAATGGAGTACTAGACCATTAAGGAAGAAACATCCATATCATGAATTGATATATTTCAAAAACATCATTTTCATATTGATAGAGATCAACACGATAATATTCTGTAAAAATATCCCATGGTTCTAACCATAGATGATGTTCTCAATTTATATAAAGAAGCATTTCCATTAAAATATTTTTCATTCTATAAAAAATCATTTAATTAAGAAATAAATTCTATTATGACATCTAATACATGAATATAAAATAATTTTTTAAAATAATAATATTATATTGGTTGTAAATGTGCATTTAGAGTCATGTATTAATCCAATGATAACATCAATGTTTTTAAAACAATATTAGTCATCACAGGATTTAATAAAATGTAAGATATTGGTTATTTTGATACATATACTCATTTATTTAAAATTATGACAATAAGGATAATATGTATCCTAATTAAATAAAAATGATAATGTCATGTCAGAATATTATTTTTCATTAAATTAAATAAATAATTTGTGTGTTTTTTAAATGGATTTCAAAACTGTATTTTTATTTGTAAACTTAAATAAAGAAATTTACATGGAATAATATGATGGTTTTATATATAATATATTTAAAATAAGTTATATAAATTAGTTTAATATACTTATTGTCTTAAAGAAATACCTAAAAAACCTGATAAGTACAATTCTATTATTTTAGAAAATGGATTTTTACAAAATAATGTTGATAAGTGTACTTTTTTTATGTTCATAAAATAATATTAAGTTACTTTTTGTATCTATATTGGTGAAATATAAATTTCTAAAAATAACATGACCAATGTTGATGAGATAAATAAATATTTTTCCACCATGACTAAAATAAATTAATTTAGAAAAATAGATACTATACTAATTATTAAAGTAAGAATACATAGTGGGTGTTATTTTTTATTTTAGTCTCATTATATTCTATGTATACTGAATTAATTTGATCTTATTGATTTCATAGATGAAAATAATACATTTTACACTAATATTAACTTTTTTATTAATACAGACATCATTTATCACAACATGAACATTCCGGTGAAATTGGTTCTTTTGTATATCTGATATAATATAATAAACCAAATATCACATTTTTGGTTTTTAAAATTCATCAATATTCTATTAATACTAGTGTGGATTATTGGAAATGTATAATTAGAATATTTTTATTCTTAAAGAATGATAAAAAATTTGAATTTAATTTATAATGATTACCTGAGAAGATTGTGTATGCACTAATTCAAGTTGAAATCCATCATTGGATATTATCAATCCCAATATGGATGGATATTTAATCTTTGCGATTAAGTCATTTAGGGAGTGGAAAATAAATAGGCATTTCACATTATACATCAGAGTCATAATTTCATACATTAAAACATATAGAAGATACAAAAAACGAATCATGAACTTATTAATTAAATTTATGTTTTAAAATATTCCAATGGATCTTATGTCTATTAAATATGTAATAAAATGAAATTTTTTAAAATAATATAGGTTCATGTATAATTTAAAGTCTAACCATATTACTTTTAGACATGATATGTGAGACAATTATTATAAAGTGTCACCATAATAGTTTTTTATGTAAATTCATATATGATCTTTATAGTTCAGTTTATAATATATATATATATATATATATATATATATATAAACTGATATTACTGAACGAATTAATTGATAAATTTGGATAGAAACCTTAAAATGAACAATTTATTGCAAATGGTGATCATACGCTAGTGCAATACCCATGCCTAGATCTTTTACTATGCTGCCCAAGGTTTCACATGGCATGTATATGGAGGCAAACAATATAATATCACACATCTCAATATAATAAAAATAAATATTAAAATTGTTCAGCAAATGTAAAATCACTCTCGCCTTTGAACACATGTTAATGAACAACCCCCTTTATAATATCATAAACAATATAATGATATCAACAAACCATGATCAATCCAAACTATAAAAAAAAATTTCACTTATGAATCATCAAGGGTCTTAACATCAATGGTGTATATAACACAACATATTAATATAATTGTAGTAAACATATCAAAGATAGATTACTATTTTGAAAATATTTTAAAAGACATTAATCATTCCATTTGAAACTCATCCAAAACATTTACAAAATTGAAAGGAAACAATACATCCATGTTCATTGATAATATAAAAAGCATCTTGAAAAATATTGAAACTTGGTATAATTCATTGAAATACTTTATGAAAACATAATTTTAATTCATTATATATCATAAGAAATAATTCCATGAAATTAATTTTTATTTATTCAAACAAGACCATCGATGGAATTTTATCAAACACTTTGTGTGTGTTATTTCCATGGAAGGAAGTTCAAAAAATGTTTACTTAAGAAAAACTCCTTTCATGTTAATGAAAACATAATAAAAATATTTATAAATCCACAACCCCATCATGGATAATTATAATTGAATTTACATTTGATAGAAACATGTATTTAAATGATGAATGCATTTATGGTTCCATGTTTAATGGAATGTGAATAGAGCCACCTATCAGCATAGACGTCATTCACCCGAATAAGGTGTGAGTAAAACCCATAATTCCAACACCAATAGTGTCTAAAATCAATAAGATATAATATTGATTACAACATTATTATAATAAGTTCGTTAACTCAAAAATTAATACAAATGTTCAAATAAGACCCACTTACCCTCGACCTCCAGGATAACACTCACGGTAGCACAAACCTACATTGACTTGATATCAGATGTCACATTCATTTCGCCATAATGAAAATAGCAAAGATGGAATGTTATTTCTACCCACCACTCTCACCATTAGGTATCACATACAAACATCAATCCCACATGCACTAAGAATCAATCTTCCCACCCTCAAACATCCATTAGTGATGTAACTCACCTTCAAGTCTCAAGGAACGTATCCATTCATATTTTGGAATCATGCTGCCATACATGTCACCCTCAAGATACGTATATCAATGCATCTCAACATCATGCATCAATCTAACACGTGTCCTCCCATAAGAACCAATAATAGGAAAATCATATAAAACAAAAATATATTCAAAAAAATATGTGTTATCAATTCAAAAAAAATATAGAAACACTAATTACCGTTTTATATGAACCCATTTACCATTTCATGATTCATTTTTTCATCATACCATCAAACCATTATTCCCTTAAACTAATTTCATACCAATTATCCATTCATAAAATGTGTGATCCTAGTGAATTTCAAATTTATAAGTAAATCAAACACATAATGAATTCCTCATTTTTATTTTAAACTCAAGTGCATAATTACACATTTCTAATTCTGGGATGAATGTAGGTACACCTCTCGGGTGCCCAGATGTCCTAATCTCAACCACCATGAGACCCAACTTGGTCCATCTGAGGTCTAAGGATGAGAATTCTTTCTAAACCATAGGATTACAGTTAAGATAGGTCATGAACATGGAATTACAATGTGATAATATTAGTTTCACATACTTGAGAAACAAATTAGACCTTGGTGAGTTATTTTAGACCACATAGATCAAGAAATGAGGGAGAAACCATGAAATCAAATTCCCAAATCAACACTAAACAACATTATCCCCTATGGAAAATGGTTTATTCACCATATAATTTATTGGATATGGATAAAAAATAGGAAAATAATACTAATCCACCAAAACTAATCATATCACATTTATTCATATCATCATGATTGATAATCATATTAAGGGGCCAAAGGAAAGAGTTACAGTAGCCAAATTATCCTTGTGAAACCCTTCACAATCATAAATCTCAAGTAATGTTTCAAATATGTGATTAAGAAAATTAAATTGGGCTTTTATCAAGTTTAAATATGATGTTACCCAATTAATTCCAGCCTAGCCTGATGCCACTAGCTAGCCAATAGTGTCCTACAGAACCACTACTCGATTAAGAACCCATTTAGTTGGTTGGTGGGTTCCATCGGCTGGCTAGTGGTATTCATATAGATTTTACAAGAAATTGAAATCACAATAGATAAATGGTCATTTTATATGGCTATCTAGTGGAATTATAGCATCATTGATGTCACATACCACCACTATACACTGCAAACCAACTTCCATCGAGACCTCAGCACCTCTGAAAACATTTTTCATGATAACAAAGGGATTGAATAGAATTATATTATGCAGTTAAATAGATTATATAAATAGTGAACATATTTTGATAATTTTTGGGATATTACAGAGTGATTTTAAAATTGTATCACATACTTTTAATCTTGTTTTACCCATTTTACCCTTGTTATTGTGACACCATTTTTACCATGGTTATTATTGATAATCACCAAAAAAGGACCAATTTATCAAATTTGATCTTCATGATTCAAAATATGGAATATATTTTATCATATTCAAAAAATTCAATTTGTATTAATATATTTTATAATAAACCAGTGAAATGTGATGAATACAGTTTTCCGTAAAAAATAATTTTTTTCTAATAAAATGTTTTTGTAAAAAAAATTAAACATTCTGTAGATTCCACTGAAATTAATTGGATTTTATTTATTGAAAAAACAATAATGACATTTCAAAATCAATTAGAAAAGTGGGACTTTTTAAATACATAAAAATAAAATATTGTTTTAAATAAAATGGGTATTGTTCAATATTCACTTGAAAAAAAATCAATATTTTAAAAAATTTCCTAAGATTTCACCCTATGTTAATTTTGATATGATTATTTCAAAAATGAAACCATTTTTATCAAATAGTTAATTAAAATTTTTAATAGATTAATTTATAATATATTCTTATAAAATGAAATAAAATAAAATTTTGAATAAAATTTACTCATGAAGCCTAAAATTACTTTCCTAAAAATTGAGTAATTATTTCATATGAATTAGAAAATACATTATTATCAATTAGGGACAATATTAATTTTTTCACAATTTAGTTACTCGAATTAATATATTACAATTCAATAGATATATTATAATGGTTATATTTCATTGTTCGTTTAGGTTCTTTGTTGCATGTACAATATTATATCAAACATATTCTTCTTTTAAAATATCACGTTATTATAGATCCCCACCTTCCCGATGATCAAATGAGCATGCCTAAATAATATCCTCTAATGTTTTAATTTAATGCATTGATTTTCCATGAGATTGATGATGAAATGTTATACCAAATATTAGTTCATTACCTAATTACTTCTAAAGTCCCTTCAAAAAATTAGATGTAAAACTCAGATCATGATTAGATACAATATAGAGTGTAACACCTTGTAACATGGCTATTTTTTAAGATGGATTTGATATTACTAATTTAAATTCATATGTTCCATAATTAGAAAAAAATGATAATATATAGTCAAATGATAACTCATATTACATTATTACCTCAAGATGTATATAGTAATCTCACCAAAATATCCATGGATATATTCTCCCATTTTCATTCTTGAATTGAAAATGGATGCCGCATCCCCATTTGTTTTTTTAATTCAGATTTAACATGTTAAATAGTCAAAACAAATCAAGGTATATTCCGCAATTTCTATCATTATTCCTTCCCACAAAAAAAAATATCTCTGATCTATGTATATCTTAGTGCAAACTGGATAAATAGAATATAAGGGGAAATAAACCTCAATCAATAATTAATTTTTTAATTGAGAGACAACCAGTATATATGAACACTTCCAAAATCTCGGGACACATTATTTTTCAATATAAAACTCATTAAACATTCCTCCCTTCACCAATTCTTTGTATCATTATAGATAATGATCTTCCTTCAAATCAAAAGTTAATTCTTTATAACAAGGATAACATTATTGATACATGATCCAAAATAAATGGGGATTTCACTTACAAACAATCATTTTCGGTTACATTAAATAATTGACTATAGGGTTATGATCCAAACATACCATGGTTAAGGATGTATTATCTTATTGACTCAAAGAAACTTCTTCCTTTTATTCTTTACCTTGATGATCGTGAATCATGCAATCATAATACTGTAACTGTTCTAACCACATTCCCTATTTCATCTTCTACTTTTTTTGAGTGAATATATAATTTAAAAATTTATAGGTGATATATATATATATATATATATATATATATATCACATTTCTAACCATATAAATTATTACTTTATATTCTTAAAGAAAAACATTCCATTGAATATTAAAAATCATTCATTGGATAATTTTTCTTACGGTGTTTCAAATTTCATGATTTATGTGTTATTACATTCTAATTTTACATCAAAACACAACCAAGGCCCTTTATAAAATCATCACTAAAATTAAGAAATTCCATATTTCATATGGGAATGTCCAAAATTAGACCATTAACCATTCTTATTTTTGATTCCTAAAAACAATCATTACATTCCATTGTCCAAATGAATGTAACTCCTTTTCATGTTAACAAGGTTAGTAGGTTAGATAATCGAGAATGGTTTTATGAAAACCATTGATAATAACCTTCTAGTCCCTAAAAACATCAAATCCCATAGAATTAATAGGTCTTTTCCATTCTTCTTCCAGTTTGGTTTTAGACGGGTCAAATGTTATTCCATATTTTGGTACAATATGTCAAATTAATGAAATGTAACACAACCAAAATTCACATTTACTAAATTTTCCATAAAACATATTATCATTAAGGATATAATTAATAATATGTATTCCACACCCATTTTTTTATATTATTTATTTTCTTATTTCTTTTGGGCATCAGATAATTCGGGGCAAGGCTGAACTTAAAATTTTTGAGTTCTTATTTAGAAACGCACTTTCTTGCCTTTTCAGTGTTTAGTGCACCACTGTCAAAACCGCTTGACCTTTAGTGGGACACCGCGTGGCCTCGCTCGGTTCCCCTCTTGCCTTCCATTTGCGCAACTAATTAAATAAAATGAATTAATAATAATGAAATAAAATTAATGTGTAGAAAAAAATGATGATAGAAATGCATTGATTTAATATATATTGTTTTAATGATGATAATATTATTATTAGTGTAAAAGATATAGAATTTATTTAATTGTTACTAATATTGTGAGAAACAAATATTATTGTTAATGTCATGTGATATTATTAATTTTTTTTCTTTCCTTCGTATTATTTTAATTATTTTTCTTATTTATTTTATTATTATCTTTTCTTCCTTTTTTTTGCTTAGGGTTCGGACTCTCCCCCCCCTATTTTTTTCTTCTTCTCTCTGTTGTGTCTTCCCCCTGGGTCTCCTCTGTGCCGCACCTGTGTGCTCCCCCGGTCCCGCGCACTGAGGGCCACTGACCGCCTCCCCTTTGAACACCCTATCACACTCCCTCCCATCTGAGCCTATATTCTCCCTTGCACCGCGACACACCACAAAGCGTGACCCCCCCCCCCCCCCCCCCACCTTGATCCGTCCGGCGATACACCAAACTGATGTCCCTGCTCCATCCGGCGATACATTGCACCGCTGGCGCACCCCGCTTATTCCCCCACCCCTCCTGCAGACCTCATCCCGTGCGACTTCCTTGCACGGCGGTATCCGGTGAACAAACCTCCTCCCTACGATTTAGTCCAGCGCCGCCCATAATACTTGCCGATGCGAACCCTGTTGACACCCTGTCGGCACGACACCTCTTTGGGTGAGTTTTCTTTTCCCTCTTAGGGTGTTAGTTTTAGATTTTGATTTCGATTCTATTTGGTTTCAATTCATGTTTTAGGGTAGATTCATGATCTCTTTGGTTGAATTGATTGGTTTAGGGTTAATTTTGGTTTTTCTGGGTTTGGGTTGGTGTGTGACGATCCTTGCGCATCATTTGTTTGAAGTCAGCTACACCGAGGTAGGTGGTTCCGTGCATGAATATTAATTGATGAATTCATTCGTTGATTTAATTAACTTAGCGTGTTTATTAATCATTCAGTTTGATGAAAATTTTATTTTTCATAAGGTTTAGTGTGTTTTGATGTGTTTGGTAGTGTGTGCATAAAATAAATATGTTGTTGTGAAACCAACGTTGAACTGGTTATTAGTTTTTTTCCTTAAGTTGTGTAGTTAATTTGTTAGGGCGTGAAAATTGGTGCAATTTTCGTTTTATTGTTGCCTCTATCTTTTTTTAATCAGAAATGACATTTGGAAGATATTTTGGCATTTAGTGTCATGTGACATATATTGAAATTGTTTGGCTCATTTTTCTGGTAGTTCGTGAAATTCTAGAAATGGTATTTTTAACTATGTGTGTGTTTTCTTTAATTGCGTGTGTGATGCAGATTGTGTTCCTGAGGTGTTTTTGTGTACTTGTGGTCATGTAAGGGTGAGTTTGGGTCATTCTAGTTTGTAAAGCGTTGTTTTTCTCTCAAAAATTTATTTATGAAGGAAATTGGGTAGTTTTTTTAAATGAGTATTAAGGGTAAAAAATTGTTTTTGATTAACTTGGGTGAATATTTTGGTTCTTAAAGTCATGTGACATGTGCAGATTTTGTGTAATAATTTTTTTTAGTGGCGTGTTTGATAATGAAAGTGTTTTCTTTGACTGTGCAGTTGTTTTAATTTTTTGTATAACTGGTGTGGATTTAGTTTTAAAATATTTATAGCATGCGCCTTATTTCAAAGTGGTGTTTACATGCCTAAAGGGTGTTTCTTTAATGGTGATAGTTTTTTTAATTGTCCCAATGGTTAGTTGAGTATATAACCTATGAAAATTATGTTTTAAAAATATTTTGGTGTGTGTAAGGTTTTAAAAGCAGGTTTGAGCATGCAAATTGTGATTTTCAGTGCGTAAATACCCTTTTTGGCTTTTCTGCATTAGTGAGACATGTGGCATGAACTTTGAATTACTTGAGCACAAATGGGAAGCCTGAGTGCTAGGTGGGTAGACTAGACTAGTGTTCTAGTGACACAGGAGTGGCCTCGGCCTAGTTTCACTTAGTGGGATTGACGCTTACAACACTAACTAATCATTGGATGACGACTGGAGACCACTATGGTAGGAGGTGTTTCCCTACCAGTGGATCATTCACGGGAATGAGTGATATGGTTCACCTAGACGTGAGGTTCTAGGATCCCACTTCTCGCTATTATCTTTAGGGTCTCCCATGTATTGTGCTCTTTCTCTGCTTTCTCCTTAGCATCGGCACACAGTGTGACGTTGGGGTTACCAAGAACAGTGTGTGTACGTCTGTGTGTGTGCGTGCGTTTGTGGGTGTGCATGCGCGTGTGTAAGTTAATTTAAGTTGTTTTCCTTTTAGTGAAGTTTACCCTTAAAAACCGTTTTAATTAAAATCCTTCAAGCACTTATTTATTTTTATTCTGTTAATTTCAAATGTATTTGTATTTTAATAATTATGCGTGGAACCTTTTCTCGGTGGCATCCTACTGGGCTTTTACCTCACACCCTACAACCACCGTTGGGTGTATGTAGATTCTGTTTCTTCTGCATTCCAGGTTGTGACTTCATGCTCAACGATGGTGGTTCAGGTGGCAGTAGGCCTTTTCATGCAGATTAGTGCTGATGTGGCCTCTCTTTTTCCGGGAGGTTTGAGTATGAGTTTTAGATTCCACTGTCGTATTTTATTTTTAGTTATTGGTTCGAATTTTATACTTTAAACATGTTCATAGTTTAAAGACATGTTTGGTTGTCTATTTCAAGCTTCCATTTATTTATCTAGTTAGTTGTTTTTCTGTCTTTTATTTCGGGTAAATCGTTCCCACATGTTACTCTTGGTACCCAGGCACTTGTGCCAGCCCGTGGGGATCGGGAACGCCCTTTGGGCCATGTCCCGGACTGGGTCGGGCGTCGGCTCAGATGGCGACCCTGCCTGGTTCGTGACAAAATGGTATCAGAGGGCAAGGTCTTCTCTCTTGGGTTGTTTTCTATTGGGATAGATTCACGGTAGACTTGGGTTAAGGTTGTTGGGACTCGACGTCCTTGCTACGAGTAAGGTGCATGGCCAGCACACCTCATGGCGGGACTCAAGATACCAAAAGTATGTTAAGGGTTGTCTATGTTTTTGGTACTTGTGGTTAATCTTGTCTAAGGGAAATGAAAAGGGGTAAGTTCAGTGGTCCTAGTGAGCTCGCAGGGTCTGTCAAGCCATGCGAAGCTGGGGACGTTGTCCTGGAATACCATCTGTGGCAGTGGTATGATTGGCGTATGGCTGCCATCCATATGTTCCAGTCACCCGCTGACACTATTTTTCTCTTGCATTGTTCCACATTTCATTGTTTTGGAATTGTGGACTTTTGGTTTTTATGTAAAAATGTTTTGGTCTTGGAAAATGTTTTCAAATGAAGCGCTTTAAAAATGAAATGGTGTGTGTGGTTTGAAAAGCGTGGGTTGGATGTTTTGGTTCTGAAAAATGGAATGGTTTGATTTTGATCCTTGGTGTTCTCGTGGGAAACCACATGCATTAGTGTATAAGGGAAAAAGAAATGGTTAATGGCACGAGTGGATGAGTGCCTATATTGACATGAGGTGGGTGTGGGTGTGGCACGAGAACATGCATGTGCGAGGCCCATAGGCCACCATTAGGGTTTGTGAAACCCTCTAGCTTGGCTTATTTTCAAAATGTTTTGTTAAATGAAAATTTTCTATTTTAGTAAACAGTGATTTCATATTGTGTCCTTGTGTTTTTGACATGTTGGATGTGAGACATTTTGGGTTGATAATCCTTTTTGAATGAATTTTGTCCTGAGTTTGGATTCTTATTTGTATGTTTGTATGCCAGCGTGTAGCTAGTTAATTCTTTTGAAAAGTACATCGAGGAGCCCTTGCAGTGGTCCCCCCTGCACATTTGGTGTTTGCTTGTGGTATTTCTTGACCGTCAGACCTGTTTGATTTGGTCCAAGATTCTCCTTCTTGGATAGTGTACGCCCCAATAATGTGTTGATGTGCGAATAACGTGCGGCCCCTGGCAAATCACCATTGGCCGACCCTCCAGTTGATCAGAGGAATCTCTTCTTGAATTCTAGAATTGAACCCACCTCTCCTTTTTATAACTAAGTGGATCCTCTCGCAGTGGGAGGACAAATGTGATGGGAGTGGAAGGGAGTCTTGGTATTTTGAGTGTCTTGACTCGTCGGATATGAAGTTTGACACTGTCACGTTTGAAGGTCCCCCTGGAAACGATGAAAGGAAATACAACGAGGAAGGGTGAAGGTGGTTCGAAGTTATTGGTGCTGACCAATGTCTTGAAAGGCTCGTAGTGATTTTATCGGCCTCAATGGTCATGGTTGGGTGACATATTGTAGTGTGAGGTCCCTTTGATAGTCAATTGTTTTTTGGAAGTGGTAAAGGTGATTCCAATGGAGAAAAGGTGGAATCATCCTAGAGTGGTCGGTGCGGGCCACTATTCTAAATGATTTTTGGTCCTTTGTTGGTTTCGTTTAATAAAGGGTCTACGTTACACCACTAGTGTGGCAGACCTAGTCACATGGGGATGCTACGATCAATTTCAGGTGTCACGTGTTGTTTAAGGCTCAGTTTGAAGTCCCTATCCGTATAATGTTCCTCTCAACAGTAATGGTCATGTTCAGGTGACGATTTGTGGTGTCGTGTTCTCATCCAGTGTGACAAAGGGTGATACACATGCACCATTTCAGCTATTGTGTTGGTGAATGTTCTGTGTATGATTAGTTGGATGTTGTAATGTGTTCTGTTTGCTGGTGTTTCCTCGGTTGCAGTATGGCTGCATGTGACACCAAAAGGAGATGCTCCATTTGGGAGTCTTCAATACCTAATAGCGAGGTAGGAGATGCTTTAAATATCAGGGTTCTAGCCATAGGCCTCGGAGGGAAGCTGGTGCGTGGTTAGGAATCTCGAGAGTGTACGGGACCCCAAACTTTATAATTTTTTTTCTTTCTGTCATCAATTTTGAAATTAGATGCAGTTTAAATTATTTATAGGATTGTTCCATTCTGAAAGAACTGTCAAGCTTTGTAAGGTTTCCGTGGCCATATGGATGCGTGTTCGTCTCGTTGCCTTAATGTCTTGGGGGTTTCATCCCAATGGATGTAATCGCTTTAGGGGTCTTTATGGGGTATGTTGGTTAAATCAGTATCAATGTTGAATAGGGTTCATCCAGGAATGTGGAAATGCTGGTTTGTCTTGGGCCAAGGTTTTGACGCCCGGTAGTCGGGTCCCTCCCTCCCCGCCCCTTGTGGTGGGGTGCTTGGTCCCTGTCGGAATGTTTCTAAAGTTTTGTAACTGTTGTTGGTTCCAATGGCGGGGAGATCCCCATTGGATCTCTCAAAATGGTCTCTAGAATGAATCGGTGATGGACTATTCTTTAATGGTGTGGACTCCACTCGAACCTCCATGTGTCAGTTTCTAGTCTCGTTTCGAGCGTCAGTGAGTTCCTAATGGTGGGGAGCCCCTCGGGCCTCCCCATGTTGATATTTTGCTTCTTTTTTTAAATATGGCTTGGAGATAAGTTATAAGAGTGTTTTGTGGACGTGTTTTGACCTTGTTTGTTCAACCTAGCCAAATGGCATGGTTTCGGTTTAATAGTGCTTGAGTTGTTTCGGTTTGTGAAGTTGGTTTCCATGGGTGAGAGAGTTCCCTTCCTTGATCAGTCAATTGGTGGCGTTCTAGCTCTCCGTGGTGGGAGACACATATCATAAAATCTTTATCTGAGTTTCATGATGTTGTCTTTGATTTACTTTCTCTGATCATGATGCTTTTACATTTTTTTGGCTTCTTGATTGTGGGGATCCTATATGATCTTTAGTGGGGTGTCGTTTCCTTATTTGGGTCTTAGTCTTAGTTGTGGCTTTCCGGGGACGGAATGCTTTATGGTGGGGAGAATTGTCAAACCCTTTTTTTATATATTATTTATTTTATTATTTCTGTTGAGCATCAGATAATTCGGGTCAAGGCCGAACATAAAATTTCTGAGATATTATTTAGAAACACACTTTTTGGCCTCTTCGGCATTTAGCATGCCGCTGTCGAAACCATGTGACCTTTCTTGGGTCACCGCATGGCCTCGTTCGGTTCCCCGCTCGCCTGCCCTTTGCGCAACTAATTAAATAAAAGGAATTAATAATAAATAAATAAAATTAATGTGTGGAAAAAATGATGATAGAAATGAATCGATTTAATAAATTATGTTTTAATAATGATAATATTATTATTTGTGTTAATGATATAGAATTTATTAAATAGTTACTAATATTATGAGAAACAAATATTATTGTTCATGTCATGTGATATTATTACATTTTTTTTCTTTCCTTGGTATTATTTTAAATATGTTGCTTATTTATGTTATTATTATATTTTTATCCTTTTGTTTTTCATAGGATTTTTACTCTTCTCCCCCCTATTTTTTTCTTATTATTCTCTCTGTCACGTATTCCCCCTAGGTCTCCTCTGCGCCGCACCTGTGTGCTCCCACGGTCCCGCACGTTGAGGGCCACCGACCGCCTCCCCTTTGAACACCCTATCACAATCCCTCTCATTTTACCCTCTCCGCTCCCTTGCATCGTGGCACACCACGAATCACGACCCCCCCTCCTTGCTCCATCTGGCGATGCGCCAAACTGACGTCCCTGCTCCGTCCGGCGGTACGCCGCACCGCCGACGCAGCCCATTTATTCATCACCCCTCCTGCAGACCTCATCCCGTGCGACTTCCTTGCGCGGTGGTATCCGGCGAACGAACCTCCTCCCCAGGCTTTAGTTCAGCACCGCCAATACCTCTTGCCGATGCGAACCCTGGAGACCCCCTACCGGCACGACACCTCTTTGGGTGAGTTTTCTTTTCCCTCATAGGGTGTTCGTTTTAGATTTTATTTGGTTTCAATTCATGTTTTAGGGTATATTATTGATGTTGATGGTTTAATTGATTGGTTTAGGGTCAATTTTGGTTTTTCCGAGGTGTGGTTGGTGTGCGACGATCCTTGCGCACCATTTTTGTGAATTTGGGTACACCGAGGTAGGTGGTTCCGCGCATGAATATTAATTGGCGAATTTATTTTTTGATTTAATTAACGTAGCGTGTTTATTAATCATTTAGTTTGATGAGAATTTTATTTTCCATAAGGTTTAATGTGTTTTGATGTGTTTGGTAGTGTGTGCATAAAATAAGTATGTTGTTGTGAAACCAATGTTGAACTGGTTATTAGTTTTTTCCCTAATTTGTGTAGTTAATTTGTTAGGGAGTGAAAAATGTGCAATTGTCATTTTATTATTGCGTCTATCTGCGTTTAGTCAGAAATAAAATTTGAAAGAGTTTTTGGCATTTAGTGTCATGTGACATATATTGAAATTGTTTGGCACATTTTTCTTGTAGTTCGTGAAATTATAGAAACGGTATTTTTAACTGTGTGTGTGTGTTTTCTTTAATTGCGTATGTGATGCAGATTGTGTTCCTGAGGTGTTGTTGTGTATGTGTGGTCATGTAAGGGCGGGATTGGGTCGGTCTAGATTGTAAATCATTTATTTTCTCTCAAATATTTATTTATGAATGAAATTGGGATGTTTTATTAAATGAGTATTAAGGGTGAAAAATTGTTTTTGATTAAATTGTGTGAATATTTTGGTGCATAAAGTCATGCGACATGTGTGGAGTTTGTTTAATAAAATTTGTTAGTGGCGTGTTTGATAATGAAAGTGTTTTCTTTGACTGTGGAGTTGTTTTAATTGGCTGTGTAACTGGTGCAGATTTAGTTTTGAAATATTTATATCATGCGCCTTATTTCAAAGTAGTGTATACATGCGTAAGGGGTATTTCCTTTAATGGTGATAGTTTTTTTAATTGTCCCGATGGTTAGTTGAGTATATAACCTATGCAGATTATGTTTTGAAAAGATTTTGGTGTGTGTATGGTTTTAAAAGCGGGTTTGAGCGTGCAAATTTTGATTGTGAGTGCGTAAATACCCCTTTTGGCTTTTATGCATTAGTGTGACATGTGGCATGAACATTGAATTAATTGTGAACAAACGGGAAGCCTGGGTACTAAGTGAGAGGACTAGACTAGCGTACAAGTGATATGGGAGTGGCCTCGTCCAAGTTTCACTTAGCGGGATTGACGCTTACAACAATAACTAAATAGCGGATGATGACTAGAGACCACTACGGTAGGGGTGTTTCCCTACCAGTGGCTCGTGCATGGGAATGTGTGATATGGTTCACCGAGACGTGAGGTTCTAGGGGTCCCACTTCTCGCTAGTATATTTAGGGCCTCCCATGTATTGTGCTCTTCCTCTGCATTCTGCTCACTTTCGGCACGCGGTGTGACATTGGGGTTACCAAGAAAAGTGTTTGTGCGTCTGTGTGTGTGCGTGCGTGTGTGGGTGTGCGTGCGCGTGTGTATGTTAATTTAAGTTGTTTTACGTTTAGAGAAGTTTCCCCTTAAAAATTGTTTTCATTAAATTCCTTTAATCACATATATATTTTTATTCTGTTAATTGAAAATGTATTTGTATTTTAATAATTATGCGTGGAACATTATCTCGGTGGCATCCTACTGGGCTTCTATATCACACCCTACATACACCCTTGGGTGTATGAATATTCTGTTTCTTCTGCTTTCTAGGTTGTGAATTCCTGCTCAGCGATGGTGGTTTAGGTGGTAGCTGGTCTTTTCATGCAGAGTGGTGCTGATGTGGCCTCTCTTTTACCGGGAGGTTTGAGTATGAGTTTTAGTTTCCGTTGTCATCTTTTCTTTTTAGTTATTGGTTAGAATTGTAGACATTAAACTTGTTCATAATTTAAAGGCACATTTTTTTGTCTCTTTCTTGTTTCAGTTTATTTATCTAGTTAGTTGATTTTCTGTCTTTTATTTTGGGTAAATCATTCCCACATGTTACTCTTTGTAGCCGAGCACTTGTGCCAGCCCGTGGGGATCGGGAACGCCCTTCGGGCCATGTCCCTGACCGGGTCGGGCGCTGGGTCGGATGGCGACCTAGCCTGGTTCGTGACAACGTAGATGTGTATCATGATCCTCATAACTTTTATAGTATACAATATTATCATCAATTAATACCACAAAAAATATCCAAATACTCAATTAAAACTTTATTCATTTGAACCATAAATATAGTGGGTGCATTTTTCAACCCGAAGAGAATAAACACAAACTCATAATAACTATACCTAGTTTAAAATGTTTTCATTGAATAGATTTCTCATTTACCTTAAATTAATGATATATAGAACTGAGGGAAATATTTGAAAAAAATTTGAGCACCCAGTAGCTAATCAAATAAGTCATTGATATGAGGAAACATATACATGTTGAAAATATTAATGTAATTCAATGCTCTATAAAAATTGAAAAACCTTATAGAACTATATTAGTTTTTATGAAAAAAAACACCCCAAGGTGAAGTGAAAGGGTGAATGAAACCCTCATCAATTAATTCTTTTTAATTTTATTTAACTCCAATAGATTTTTTCGCACCCCGACCTTGTGTATTAATTAATTTAACTATTTTAAATATTTATAGTATTTATTTTTGAGTTATTATTTAAAAATGTTTGTTTTGGGTTTGGTGGAATATGGCGTATTGGTAGAGCATTGTTCAGAGACCATCATGCTACCCCCAAGTCCCTGTGTGGCCCACCCGGTGTTGAAATGACCTAAAAATTTAAATGAATAAAAAATGATGATAAATAAATTTGAAACTAAAATATAAAAAAATAAAAAAATATTATAAGTATTATTTTATTCAAAATAAAAAGGATAAAATTATTTTTGGGAATATTATTATTATTGTTGTAATTATTATTAATTATTATTAATGGGAGTTTTGGTGGGTTTTAGGCCGGTGCGCGGGCACCACATGGTTATCATAAATCTTGTGGTCAGTCCAAGTGCTAGTGACGCTACTTCTAGAATGGGTAGATGTAGAGACCCGAAGCATGACGTACATTGACATTACATTTTCGGAATACTTAGTACATAACAAAAACACACACACAAGGATCGTAATAGTTTAGTGTCTTTGGAAACTCGGAGTATAATCTTCTAATCCTGGTGAAAGATCTTCAACATCTCCCATAAAGATCTTCCCTTTTTTTTATACCTAAAACCTTTCTTTATATCCTGGGGAAAAGTAAACATAAAAGGGTGAGCTCAAATGCTCAGTAAGGGTAAACAAAAGAAATATCAATCACATCATATTCATAAGAACATATCATTTTGGAAATCTTAACCTGCAGAAGAGAGCATAATTTCATAACATGGGATAAATCATAGTAGTGAAATGAAATCCCAATAATCATAACATAAAACATGAAACATTTTGTCATACACACATAATCATAGAGAATCATTTCTTGTTAGTCAAGACTCATTTCCAAGACTATCTTAGTGGACAATGTCCCTTTCTGAACCGAGTCACCCTCGTTTCAGTCCTGTTTCACTGAACCGGTATAACCTACCATTCCAGTCATGTCTATCTCATAAGATATAAAATCTTTACCCAATGCATTGGAGGGAGATATAGGTCCCACCCATCTCATAATGATACCATTCTTATGTGTGCCACAAATTCATAAATCATACATCATTGCATAACCCATGTAATAAAAATGGGATTCTTAAAAAACATGACATCATAAAACAATTCATATAAGATAAAAAGATTCATAAAAATATTTCCATCACAACATAATCAAATCAATGTAATAATAGGGATAAAAACAGAGCCCTTTATTATCTTAGATAGAAAATAATTTTGATAAAACACTTGAACTCCATTCTTGAGGAAAATATCCTTTCTGCTTCAAAAACACTTTTCCTTTCTTAACATGTCGTACAATTATAAACTAAAATAAGTTGATTAAAAATAAACTTGAAAACTTGTAAAGGAAGCTTCTAGTAAATAATGTTTTAAAAATCCATTTATGCCGTATATGTTAAAAAAAACATTCTTCTCGTACTTTTGTCGGAAAAGTAAAAAAGTACCTCGTACGAAAAACGACAAAAGATTCCATTCATATCTTTTACAAAAAACTTACCGAAGGGTAAAATTGGGTATAAACTATTGTAGAAGGATGGAAATAATATTACATATTGAGGAAACATGGATGTGAATGATAAAATACACCCCAGTAAATACCAAAGTATAAACAATCTCTGATAAAAATGAGATTGTGATATTTCCCTTACCTTAGGTCCGATTTGCTTCGTAAGTGTCCGAACCTCCTGTATAATGATTTAAATAATGTCATTTACTTATTACAGAATCATATTCATTGTTATTATATCATATATGGTTCACTTATGACTTTATATTACCCGTTCGTTTGTAAATTCCATGTTAAAGAGCGTTTTGGGTAAAATTGTTTCATTTATCGTAGGTGTTTGGACTTGTTGTTCTTGACATTATTATTAATTATATCAAGATTTACTTACTTCCAGAATATAAAATATTATTTATATATCATATATATTTAGTATATATATATATATAATAGATAGATAAATCAAATGAAACACACCGTTCATGGAGACGGTAGTCCGTACGTACGCATGAACGCTGTTTTCCTTTCCTTATTGTCGTGAATGGAAGTAAGTAGATGACATATATTTATACACAAATCCAGTAGATTTACCATGTCATATATTTCATGATTACTTATTATATATACTTTATAATCATTCATGAATGGTTAAAGTGGAGAATGAATCTCATCGCGTCGTGGAGACGGTAGTCCGTACGTACGCACGAGCGATGATATCGTTCTCATGATCGTGGGACCGTATTGGAGGGTATGTATACTATTTAGGAATCAATATCACTTTATAATAGTCATATATAGTCATTATTTACACCATTATACACATCCAAGTAAGGTAGTGATGGAAAATAGATTACACCACGGCGTGGAGACGGTATTCCGTACGTACGCACACGCGGTGATTTCTTTTTCCGTAGGATGGATAGATGGTGAAATAGGGTTGTTTCATACTTATAATAACATATCAGTATATGAGTGATACTGATGTTATTAATTCATAATGAAACAACTAAAGAAGAAGAAGTGGAAGAAGAAATAAAGATGAAAGAATCGGTAACAGACATTACCTCTTCTTTGAAGTGCTTCTTTGAGAACTTCTTTTAGGGCACTAAAATTGGCCTTTGATGAAGACCAGAACCTCTAAGATGTTTCTAGGGAAGTGGAGAAGAGAATTGGTCAGGGGTAGGCCGAGCTTGAAGGCTCAAAGTTATGTGAGGAGGAGAGGGAGGAGGTTCCCTTTTATAAGGGAGGAGAGGGGCACCTTTGGAATAACTAAAAATATTATTTTATTATAAAGTCAATTTCGGTTTTAAATAGCTCCAAATTGATTTATTTCGAAGCTAAGGTGGGGATGGGTCTAAATTCTCTCATCAAATATAATTTAGACAAGTTTAGGTTCCTATTGTAACCTTATCATTAAGTTAAATAATTTTACTTTTACCGTGTCTTCTTGTGTTCTTACACTATAAGGTTTATAAACTTACTATAAGAAGACAAACGAACCCCAAATTGTTTATTATTAATATATATAACCTTATCTATGTCATTTGGCCGAGCCTTGGATTTTTAGAAATAACATAACAATTAATAATATAATATTTTTTTTAAAAACTATTTTATGTCAATTTTGACACTATTTAGTAATTGATTTTTGTGAAAATCTTAACAGAATGATAAGTTCGAAAAAAGTTAATTAAATCAATACTAACATGTCATATTAACCTATAAAATTAGTGTAATTCATAAAAAGTCTCAAATTATATTTATTTGAGTATTTATAACATCAATTATGTCAATATTTCATTAATAAGATAATTACTGCATCATCGTTGTGTCATAAATAAATTAAATTATTTAATGTCTAAAAATTACAAATAAAATACCATTATGTAGGAAATATTTTTAGATTTATAATGAATATTTATAGTCGAATTTATATTATGTATAACCCTATATTAAAAATGTTTTATTAAATAAACATTGATTTTAACTCTTTTAACTCTTCTTTGAATTAAATAATAATAAATGTCCTAATCTAATCCAAGTGGGACTAAATGGTTATATTTTATTCATAATCTTGTTTTTGGTCGAATTAAACTTATCCAATAGAATTTGGACATGTGTTAGGGTAATAATAATATCATTTTTACCCTTAATTACACTATTTACTTTTAACCGTGGTAAATAAAAGTAAAAAGTTACTATTCACAAAAAATTATTTTCATCTCATTGAACCACATTTTACATACTGACATCAACTGTGTCTCTCGGTTTTTTTGAAATTCCACTCACAGTAGCGGTAAAATTAAGTTGTATGAACAATTCAGTTTTTTTAACTACCACTTAGTGGTTTCACTATTCATCAAAAAATGAAAGTTTTCAGAAAAATACCAAAAATTAGGCCTAAGATATATTTGATATTATGAACTCAAAAATGATTTCTATTTTACCAAATTCAAAACATATCAGTTTCATTAATTAATTTAAAAATTAATTCCCGTCGTCAAAACAAAAGGCTTGTTTTTAAGAGATAATAACTATCAAAAGATTGACACTTGTTTATAACTGGTTTAAATGTGAAATTACATACAATGACCAACATTGTATTAAATTGTAAAAATATATTCTAAATATAATTTAAAACCACTCAAATTAATAATTTATCACTATTAATTATTTCGATTGAAAAAGTTGTTTTTAATTAAAATTTAGTAATTTTCACTATTCATCAAAATATGAAAGTTATCCGAAAATCACCAAAATTTCACCCTAAGATAATTTCGATATTCCGAATCGATAAATGAAGTCCATTTTGAAATTTTTTTTTCAAAAAGTGGTTATTACTATTCATAACGGCTAGTTTTAATAATATCTTAATAGCATATCGTTGTTTAGTGAAACCCAGTGTTGCGTACAACACACGCTATCGTGGAAGGTCGCGATTGCGTGTAATTTAAGCCAGGTCAGAGATGTCTGTTGTGAAAGCTCCTTTGGGTGTAGCGTATAGCACAAGACATTAATGAAATTAAAAAGAATATTTTTCAAAAAATCTCGGGGTGTTACATTCTACCCCCCTTAAAATGAATTTCGCCCTCGAAATTCGTCGAGGTTATAAATGGTTTACTATTCAAATGTTTCTTTAATCGAAACACACATCGTAAAAAGGAATACCAAAACCAATCTTTAAAAACAAAATTATGAAATGTAATGGTTACCCAAATAAACTAATCACTGGGTTTCCACACAGGTGAAAATATGGATATGGAAGAGAAATCTAACCATCATGTTCTGATGGAGAGTGGTAGAGAACATGGCTATGGAAAAGCTAGCAATCACAAATCCATAAATTTGTGATGATCTAAGGTACCATCTGATTAATCAGATATAAGAGCACTAGGACAACATTTTTGGTTTTCAAGATCGTTTCCCTAAAGTTGAAGAATTTGAATTAGAATAAATACTTACTTTATTTTGGTACAATCTCACTGTTGTTCGTGCCTTGAACAATTTCCACTTCATCTCTTAAATAAATGAAGTTGAATTTGTTATTCGTGAAGTGTTAGTATGACAGGTCATTCCATCTGTCTCAAACAAAAGGTTAGCAAAAGTTATTAAATATACATAAGTCATTCTTTAGTGAGATTAATCATATATGGTTCCTAAAATGGGCTTTTACTTCATATATCATACCGCTTAATAAAATAAAACTAGTTTCTACTAAATAGGGACTTCCTGTAGGCCAGTGGTAGGCGATAAAGGCCAGTCGCACTTTGGTTGTGGGTTCGATTCCCATGGCCTTGTCCGACGCGATGGGCTGTCACCCGTCCTGCAGGTTGTCCTTTTTCTAAAACTATATTACTATAACATCCCATCAATAATATCGAAAAACTTATATCCTTAAACAATACTATCTTATGTCCAACATAATCCATTCCAATCTTTAGGCTTATCCATAATACTACAGTCCGCTCTCATAATATAGTGAAAACAATTACCAGAGATTTAATACCATTGTTGATCCCCATATATCATAAGATATGTCTTGTTGGTCACATTCCAATCATGTGAATACCTTAATCATGTATTCTCTTGAAAAATGAATACCAATTAAACCTTAGTGAAAACATGAATGCTATCAAAAGTTAACTCTTTCCACATACCAAAATCCAAAAATTCTATATACTCAAACCATGATATCACTTAGTCCTTATTTCAATCATGAGCTCATGAATACTGTCAAACATTTCACTTTCTCTTTATCACTTCATTATGCTCATATCATCCACTTTCCAAAAAATATCTGAATAACCTTTCATTGTTAGTCATACCATTCATCATAAACTTTCAAAACGTAAGGAAACACAACAATGTAACAATCCTTAGATGTATTTTTATTCTATAGTACAACATTACACTTGATAAACATGTAATCATTCCACTACCTTCTTAAACCATTGACCGAGCTTCAACAATTCTTTCATCTCACATATCATTTGTAGTATCTTCATCATCATCAAAAAAAATACTACCCATACGACCATACCGATTCTCTTCATGAGACATTCCCTTAGGGAATTGGTTTGCATAATGCCCGTACATTCCACATTTAAAACATTTAACCATTGTTAATGTCATAGCAATACCATTAACCTCATCCATGGTGTTAACTGAAACTTTTGCATTGCACTTACTGGCTTTGTGTCCTTCTTTTCCACACCCAAAGCATCTTCCAGTTCCTTTGAAACATTCTCCTTGATGCCTCTTCCCAAATGATTTACATAGGGGAAATTGAACTTTCTTTCCTCTATGATCATCATGAAACTCCATCTTTCTCTTATTAGCCGAGTCAGGAAACTTACCAAATTTTACTTTATTGATCATATTATGAGATTGCTGATTCAGCATAATAATGATGTTTGGAATTCCAAATCCCATTTCATTATGAAGAATATCATTCCATTGTCCATCATATCCTCCATTATCGTGAATCATCTTGTTTCCAGCCATTTTATAAAACCCAAAAAGAATAGCGTGGGATGCAAAAATCATAATAAAGGGGGAGTAACTTCAATATCTAACATCTTAGGTTAAATTCTAAGATCGTTACCGTAGTGCTAGGACTATATCCTATATGTATACCTATCCTTAGGGACATCCCTAGACATACCTTAGAAATATCTCTAGGGATCTCACTAACGTTTTCGCGTCCTAGTTTCCAAATGTTAACTAAACCTTTCCTCTGATACCAACTGTAGAGACCCGAAGCTTGACGTACATTGACATTACATTTTTGGAATACTTAGTACATTACAAAAAACACACACACAAGGATCGTAATAGTTTAGTGTCTTTGGAAACTCGGAGTATAATCTTCTAATCCTGGTGAAAGATCTTCAACATCTCCCATAAAGATCTTCCCTTTTTTTTATACCTAAAACCTTTCTTTATATCCTGGGGAAAAGTAAACATAAAAGGGTGAGCTCAAATGCTTAGTAAGGGTAAACAAAAGAAATATCAATCACATCATATTCATAAGAACATAACATTTTGGAAATCTAAACCTGCAGAAGAGAGCATAATTTCATAACATGGGAAAATCATAGTAGTGAAATGAAATCCCAATAATCATAACTTAAAACATGAAACATTGTGGCATACACACATAATCATAGAGAATCATTTCTTGTTAGTCAAGACTCATTGCCAAGACTATCTTAGTGGACAAAGTCCCTTTCTGAACCGAGTCACCCTTGTTTCAGTCATGTTTCACTGAACTGGTATAACCTACCATTCCAGTCATGTCTATCTCATGAGATATAAAATCTTTACCCAATGAATTGGAGGGAGATATAGGTCCCATACATCTCATAATGTTACTATTCTTATGTGTTCCACAAATTCATAAATCATACATCATTGCATAACCCATGTAATAAAAATGGGATTCTTAAAGAACATGACAACATAAAACAATTCATATAAGATAAAGGAATTCATATAAATATTTCCATCACAACATAATCAAATCAATGTAATAATAGGGATAAAAACACAACCCTTTATTATCTTAGATAGAAAATAATTTTGATAAAACACTTGAACTCCATTCTTGAGGAAAATATCCTTTCTGCTTCAAAAACACTTTTCCTTTCTTAACATGTCATACAATTATAAACTAAAAGAAGATGATTAAAAATAAACTTGAAAACTTGTAAAGGAATCTTCTAGGAAATAATGTTTTAAAAATCCATTTATGCCGTATAAGTTAAAAAAAACATTCTTCTCGTACTTTTGTCGGAAAAGTCAAAAAGTATCTTGTACGAAAAACGACAAAAGATTCCTTTCATATATTTTACAAAAAACTTACCCAAGGGTAAAATTGGGTATAAACTATTGTAGAATGATGGAAATAATATTACATATTGAGGAAACATTGATGTGAATGATAAAATACACCCCAGTAAATACCAACGTATAAACAATCTATGATAAAAATGAGATTGTGATATTTCCCTTACCTTAGGTCCGATTTGCTTCGTAAGTGTCTGAACCTCCTGTATAATGATTTAAATAATGTCATTTAATTATTAAATAATCATATTAATTTTTATGATATCATATATGGTTCACTTATTACTTTATATTACCCGTTCTTTTGTAAATTCCATGTTAAAGAGCGTTTTGGGTAAAATTGTTTCATTTATCGTAGGTGTTTGGACTTGTTGTTCTTGACATTATTATTAATTATATCATGATTTACTTACTTCCAGAATATAAAATATTATTTATATATCATATATATTCAGTATATATATATATATAATAGATAGATAAATGAAATGAAACACACCGTTCATGGAGACGGTAGTCCGTACGTACGCATGAACGTTGTTTTCCTTTCCTTATTGTCTTGAATGGAAGTAAGTAGATGACATATATATATACATAAATCCAGTAGATTTACCATGTCATATATTTCATGATTACTTATTATATATACTTTATAATCATTCATGAATGGTTAAAGTGGAGAATGAATCTCATCGCGTCGTGGAGACGGTAGTCCGTACGTATGCACGAGCGATGATATCATTCTCATGATCGTGGGACTGTATTGGAGTGTATGTATACTATTTAAGAATCAATATAACTTTATAATAGTCATATATAGTCATTATTTACACCATTATGCCCATCCAAGTAAGGTAGTGGTGGAAAATAGATTACACCACGGCGTGGAGACGATATTCCGTACGTACGCACGCGCGGTGATTTATTTTTCTGTAGGATGGATAGATGGTGAAATAGGGTTTTTTAATACTTATAATAACATATCATTATATTAGTGATACTGATGTTATTACTTCATAATGAAACAACTAAAGAATAAGAAGTGGAAGAAGAAATAAAGATGAAAGAATCGGTAACGAACATTACCTCTTCTTTGAAGTGCTTCTTTGAGACCTTCTTTTAGGGCACTAAAATTGGTCTTTGAGGAAGACCGGAACCTCTAGGATGTTTCTAGGGAAGTGGAGAAGAGAATTTGGCAGGGGTTGGCCGAGCTTGAAGGATCAAAGTTGTGTGAGGAAGAGAGGGAGGAGGTGCCCTTTTATAAGGGAGGAGAGGGGCACCTTTGGAATAACAAAAAATATTATTTTATTATAAAGTAAATTTCGGTTTTAAATAGCTCAAAATTGATTTATTTCTAGGATAAGGAGGGGATGGGTCTAAAGCCTCTCATCCAATAGAATTTAGACAAGTTTAGGTTCCTATTGTAACCTTATCATTAAGTTAAATAATTTTACTTTTACCGTGTCTTCTTGTGTTCTTACACTATAAGGTTACTAAACATACTATAAGAAGCCAAACGAACCCCAAATTGTTTATTATTAATATATATAACCTTATATAAGTCATTTTGCCGAACATTAGATTTTTAGGAATAACATAACAATTAATAATATAATATTTGTTTTAAAAACTATTTTATGTCAATTTTGACACTATTTAGTAATTGATTTTTGTGAAAATCCTAACAGAATTATAAGTTCGAACAAAGTTAATTAAATCAATACTAACATGTCATATTAGCCTAGAAAATTAGTTTAATTCATAAAAAGTCTCAAATTATATTTATTTGAGTATTTATAACATCAATTATGTCAATATTTCATTAATAAGATAATTACTGCATCATCGTTGTGTCATAAATAAATTAAATTATTTAATGTCTAAAAATTACAAATAAAATACCATTATGTAGGAAATATTTTTATCTTTATAATGAATATTTATAGTCGAATTTATCTTATGTATAACCCTATATTAAAAATGATTTATTAAATAAACTTTGATTTTAACTCTTTCAACTCTTCTTTGAATTAAATAATAATAAATGTCCTAATCTAATCCAAGTGGGCCTAAATGGTTATATGTTATTCGTAATATTGTTTTTGGTCGAATTACACTTATCCAATAGAATTTGGACATGTGTTAGGGTAATAATAATATCATTTTTACCCTTAATTACCCTATTTACTTTTAACCATGGTAAATAAAAGTAAAAAGTTACTATTCACCAAAAATTATTTTCATCTCACTGAACCACATTTTACATACTGACATCAATAGTTGCCCTTCGGATTTTTTGAAATTCCACTCACAGAAGCGGTAAAATTAAGTTTTATGAACAATTCAGTTATTTTAACTACCACTTAGTGGTTTCACTATTCATCAAAAATTGAAAGTTTTCAGAAAAATATCAAAAATTAGGCCTAAGCTATATTTGATATTATGAACTCAAAAATGATTTCTATTTTACCAAATTCAAAACATATCAGTTGCATTAATTAATTTAAAAATTAATTCCCGTCGTCAGAACAAAAGGCGTGTTTTTAAGAGATAATAACTATCAAAAGATTGACACTTGTTTATAACTGGTTTAAATGTGAAATTACATACAATGACCAACATTGTATTAAATTGTAAAAATATATTATAAATATACATTAAAACCACTCAAATTAATAATTTATCACTATTAATTATATCTATTGAAAAATTTGTTTTTAATTAAAATTTAGTAATTTTCACTATTCATTAAAATATGAAAGTTATCCGAAAATCACCAAAATTTCACCCTAAGATAATTTCGATATTCCGAATCCATAAATGAAGTCCATTTTGAAAAACAAAATTTCAAAAAGTGGTTATTACTATTCATAATGGCTAGTTTTAATAATATCTTAATAGCATATCGTTGTTTAGCGAAACTCTGTGTTGCGTACAACACACGCTATCATGGAAGGTCGCGATTGCGTGTAATTCAAGCCAGGTCAAGGATGTGTGTTGTGAAACCTCCTTTTGGTGTAGCGTATAACACAAGACATTAATGAAATTAAAAAGAATATTTTTCATAAAATCTCGGGGTGTTACAGTAGATGCTACCGCTAGGTTCATACATGGTTTCTTGATCCATTTGGGGCAACCGTGAGGTTTCCCACTGTTTATAATAAAATAATAAAAATGTGAAATAAATTAAGACCCAAAATTGTTTAATAATAATAATAATCATCATATTATTATTTCTTTGAGTAATTATTATTATAATTATTATGAATAATATTATAATTATTTTTAGTTTTGATTGTAATTGTTATGGTTTTTACTATTATTATTGTAGATTATTATTATTAAGATAATAGTATTACTATTATTATTTTTAATTAAGTTTAATTTTTTTTATTTTAATTTAGAGTTTTCTATCCCATTCCCTTTTCTCTCCCACGTAAACCCCCTACTTGTGTGACGCGTGACCCCCTTTCTATAACCCATATCTTTCGGTGCCTCTTTCTAGCAACCCCATGTCGAATGACCTCTAACTGGCTTGCCGCCCTTGCCGGTGGGACCTCTAGCCAACACACAACTCCTACTGAAATAAGCTCCTGCCCATGCACATCCCCTACCATCATGACTTCCATCCACCGCACTGCCCCTACTGGTATGACCCCCTTCTGGCACAACCCCCTTTCTGGTGTGGCTTTCCCCCTTCAGTATACTCCATCTTCCTTATTCTTCTTTTTTAAATTTTCATGGTTTCCTCTACTCCCCTAGTAATTCTCAAACTGGTGTGTCGTTTTCCAATAAATTTTATGGAGGTTTTGGTTGTTTAGGATATTTTTTCATATATTTAGGGTTTTGTAACCCTCATAGAGTTATTTCGGGTGTGCGTTTCCATTCGGACAAGGATTTGAGGTAGGTTTCCCATTTCAATTTCCTTATTAATTTAATATTCAACTGCTTCATGTTATTGTAACCTTATTTATATTATCTATATTATTATACGAGCCCTGGATGAATTATTTGTTGTTCAAGAGATTAGTTTATGCATTGTTTTGGGGTATATTGATTTGTTTTTTTAAATGTGCAAACTCCATGTTTGATAAATTTCCCCAATATATTTTTTATGTGGGTTGTGTTATTTAAAACATGGTTTATGATAATGAATTAACTTCTGAAATGAAATTGGTGATTTATTCCTTTTTGGGTGTTAAATTGTAATTATTTTATTAAATATTTCATGTCTGGTGTGTGATTAAATGTCTAGTTGGATTTTATGGTTTAAATGTACTTTAAAATTAGTTATTGGGGTCTATAATAATATTTCCTAAATGAATTTCAATATATTGGCTTCTTTATATGGTTTCTCTAGTGGATTGGTTTTTATAATGTTGATTATATTAGGTTTTTTCATGTTTTTGCATTTTTATAAAAAATAATTGTCAGTGCTTTGAATATGTAACTTGAGTGTTTGAAGGATGTTTTATAAAGGGTTTAATGTATAAAATTATGTGTTTACACCCATTTTTAAAAATTGGATTTTTCATATTGATAAATGTTTGTATTGTGAAAATCTAAAAGGCCTATTTCGAAGCATTGTGAAAATGGTGAAATCAATACTCTAAAAACCTCCATTGGATGACTCTCATGATTTTTTATACTTAATGACTGGGATGTCCTCATTGTGGAATCCCCACGACCCATTATCAGAGGTCCTTGTTATAGAATCATTGTGTTCTATTTGTTCTATGTCATGTGAATCTTTACTTGGAGGGGGATGGGGTGATTCATATTGTTGATTTATTGTTATATATGTGTGATTGGATGCTTGGTTCGGATCGGTTGGATGACCCCTATAATATACACGAGACATGGGAATTCGGCATATTGAGAGAATTTTCAATGAATGATTTCTCCACTGGTAGTAGATGTACAGAATAGCGGCCCATAGTAAATGAATATATTTTGGTTTATTGTTATGGTATTTAAACTCATTCTGTCCTATGTTATGGTGGTTGAGTGTATTGATTGTTTTTTATTTCATCATGTGTGTCATTCTACCTGGGGTGGGGTGTCATGTTTTAGAATATTATTGATTATTAATGATCTCATGGGTTCAGCTGTATCTATTTGATGTTAGTTGAGTGCAGTAATGGATGTGGTATCTATATTTTTATTTTCATTTCCCTTATTGTGTAATCATAGTAGTGCCTTCTTGTGTAGTTATTTTCTTGTAATGTGAGGTGCTGTTTTAATATTGGTTTGTGAAAAATAAATTTATAGAAATGTGTTTTATCCCTTTTTTGTGATAGTTGAAAATGTAAGCTTCACATACCCATTGAAATGGTTTGGGAATCACTAATGGAAGATACATATTTTTGAAATGAATAATGAAAATGGGAAAACATTTTTTTAAGTAAAATATGTATAAAATAATACTTTTATATATTGTAGATTTATATTGAGATCAATGTTTCCTTTATTTTAAATGATGTACATTGGGAATAGATTATCAGAACAACATAATGAGTTTTAATATTCATGATTATAGTTCTTTTTCCCTTTTATCCCTTTCACAGGTTTCATCTCAAGTTCAATCACATTGGATGAAAATTGATATTTTTTTAGAGAGTGATATATGGGGTCACATGGATATAGTGTGTTCATCTGGTTTGGGTGGTTCATTTGTGCAGTTCAGTGGTATTTTAAAATTCTTGTCAAATGATATTTTTTTCGGTTTCATTTATATCTTGAAATGCGTGTACACCTTCTATTATTTAGTTTTATTTATTTATTTATTAGGATAAATCATTCCATGTTTGTACTTTATTGATTACCTTGGTGATTGTTTCCAGTCTGAGAGGATCAATAATGCCTCTGAGGCCTACAAATGTAACTGGTCATGTGGATGGTTTAGGGATGACTTGGGTTGGTTCATGAAAAATGGTATTAGAGCATGTCATCTCATAGAGGACCTTTCTTTTAAAATAACCCATTCTTACATAGGTATTTCGAGGTAGGTATATTAGGATAGCTGGGACTTTGAGGGTAGGTGTAGGAAGAGCGTGGAGAAATATTTCTCATTCTGATCATTGGGGTTCCATGAGAAATCTAGTCTTATTATTTTAATTGGTATTTTGGGAATGATTGATGATTGAGATATGACAAGGGGAGTTGGGAAAATGGCCTCAGTGATCTCGAAGGACTAGTATATCCATGTGGAGTTGGGGGAATTTTCCTAGAAGGCTCTTAGTGTCTCTGGAGTGTTTTTCATATAGCAGGCAACCATATGGTAATGTCACCCACCAACACTAGTTCTCTTTTATTGTTCCTCTTGGATCGTTCTTGAATTCTGAATTTTTTTTGACAATTCTTGTGTGGGAATTGTGGAAATATGTTCTAATAGGATGGTTGGATTCTTGAAAAGGTGAAAATGAATTTTCATGATTTACACAATGATATGTTTTGGAATGTTGGGTTTTTATGAAATAAATTTTGGGTTAAAGTAGAAATGGTTTAATGTGACTGGAATTCCATAATCTAAACATATGGTTTGTTGAAATAAAATTTTAGAAAATCTTTGGATATTTTGAAAAACATGCCTTGTTGAAAATTGTTTGAATTGGATAAATAGGTTTCTGAAATTGGATCTGAACAATTGATGTTTTTCAGAAGGGGTGTTTCGTTAATAGAAATGGGGTTTAATATTGATAGCTAGAGGATTATGAAAAGATAAATTGGTGATATTATAAAAATGAAAAATGGTTGTTTTAAATGAAATGTATGATCTTGATGGATTTTATTTATTATTTGGACTTGATTTAGTTCTAGACATTTTCTTTTCTAGAGGTTTTCCCCATGGGGAATCTATGGATGATCATGGTGTAGTTGTGGTTTACTCACCATTACCAGGATTTCTTGTTGATCAATTTAAGGATTTTATGCTTGAGTTATGGATGATGGATCCACCTCTCTTTTCTGGTGAAGAATACCCTTCAGTAGCAGAGGAGTGGATGTGAATGATCGAATGAAATTTTAGTCTCATTGGGTTTTCCAATTCACTGAAGGTTAAGTTTTGAACATTCATTCATGAAGTTTCACCGTGGTTGTTGTGGAAATCAGTGTCTCAGAATGAGACACATGAAGATCATACTTGTAATTTTTTCATGGATTAGTTTTTTTTGATAGAAAATTCATTTTTTTTATTTCTGAAAAACACTTTTTGGTTAAGTGAGAACCCACCATTACAAATCACTTTGTTCATTCATCAGTATTTCTCTAAGAAAGAAAGGGTGAGAAGGGGGATAGATTAGTGTCATTTTTAGTAAGGTGATGGATCAATTTTGGAGTATTTCCATCACATTATTGACGTAGTCCCTTATGATCTAGTGTATGATTCAAATGATTCCATGAAGGCTCGATGTTTCAAGGTTGGGCTTCGTTCTGACCTATATTCGAAGGTGTCATAGTTCAATATAACATCATTTTACAATGCCCTAAGGAATGATTTTGATGTTGAATCAGTGATGGTAGGAGTGAAAGAGGTAGTCCTACATCCTTCAATCCCTATGAGCAATGGGGAAGATTTTTGGTGAGGAGATGGGGAATCAATCAAATGTTGTTGTAGTATGTCATAGAATCAAATGGCCTCTGGATATTTTATCATCCTCTTCAGATAAAGATGTCCTCATATGTAATCATTGTGGAAATTCAGACAACAAAAAGTTGTCATGTTCAAATGCTTTGAATCCCTACTATGACTATGGATTCTTTGGTAACTTGTAACTATTCTTTCTGGGAATTTTTAAAAATATTCGGGGAGGGAATGCTTAGATGTGACGTGTTATTGTAAAATTGTCTGATGTTTCATTTTGTATGTTTCCTTCAAGTGTAAGGGATATTTTTTATGGTGTTTTGTAATAGAGGAGATGTAAGGGATGTTGTTAGTCCTTTTATGAATTCCTAATTTCAATGAATGTGTTGTTTTATTTCTAGAATTTTAATCGTACTCATTTTATCAAATCAGTTTATCCATATACTTGTTAGGGATTAACATCTTTTGACTGCAAGGCAGTAAATGCTTCATACATCAAAGCTCCATCCATAGGTCCCAGAGTGAAGTTGGTGTGTAGTAAGGATCCTTGGAGGAATAAGGTCTCTGGTTATGTTTATGCCTCCACCATTTTTGTGAGGTAGTTCTAGTGTATCAATTACGGTTTCTCTATCATTAATAATTCCCTCTAGTTTCAAGAGTGTGGTGGAATTATCCCTTAGGTAATGTCCATAATGTGCCTTCTCGTACGCGAGTCCTTGATAAATTTCCTCGTGTGGACTGCCCATGTGAGTCAGTCATGGTCATGGTTTCTATTTTTTATGAGGTTCAATTGTTGGATAGTTTATAGTTGTGGTTTAGTGGTCCATTCATTGTGTCCCTTCCCTCCCAGAGTGTGTGGTGACGGTTTTATGCCCTTGTGGGAGAGGCCAATTTATGGTTCATCATGAATTTCGATATTGTTGTTCTTAGTCAGTTCTTAATGGTGATGATACCCACTTCATGTATCATTGAGTTTTCTCCTGAGATGTTATGAGATGCTAGTTTAATTCAAATGGTAGGAAGTACGCTCGGGCCTCCCCTCTGTGGGTGATCTATTTCAAGTTTGGGTTTGGCTGACTCGGTTGATGAAGCTTTTTTAAAACTCTATTGATTTCGTAGTATCCTTTTCGATTTAGGTTAGCATGGGGTTTCATGGAAGAAGGCCCAATGGTTTGATTTTGTATTAGTTATATATGTGGTGGTTTGATGCTTTTCATAGTTATTGGGATGTGGTTGTGAGTTTTTTTTATTTCGAGAAATGAGGTTGAGTTTCATTGGTGGTCTGTGAAATTTTCTTTCATTAAGAGGTTGGATCATGTTGATGTGGAATCCTTAGGCATTGATCAATATAATGGAATGTGTTGTGGTTTTCTAGGGGTAGAAATCATTAATGGTGGTGAGAATTGTTTCACCCTAACCTTGTATATTAATTAATTTACTTATTATAATAATTTATAGACATTAAATTTTTTGTTTTTTTTGTAAAATTCTTGTTTTGGGTTTGGAGTCATCTCATGCATGTGAAGATCATGGTTTGGAGACCGTTTAGTGACCCTCTGGCCAATGTACAACCTTCTTGGTGTTAAAATGATTTTTAAAAAATTAATGAATAATAATATTAAGTTAAATTAAATGTAAAATAAAATAAGAAAAAAAATAAATCAAAATTTATTATTTTAATAATAATAATAATGATAATAATATTTATACGATTATTATTATTATTATTATTAATTACTTATTTTTATTGTGAGTTTTTGTCGGTTTTAGACTGGTGCGCAGACACCGCACATTTAGCAGAAAACATGTGGTCAACCCTGGTGCTTGTGTGGCCACTTCTAGAATGGGATGAAGCTACCGCAAGCTTCGTTCATTGTCACTTGATCCATAATGGGTAATAGTATGGTTTCCTTGTGTTTAATGAAAAAATAATGATAATAAATTAATACGAGAAATTTAATAGTAAGAAAAATATTATTATTATTATTATTATTAGTTATTAATATAATTATTATGAATAATATTATAATTATCATTGTTGTGGATTATTATTATTAAGAGTTTTATGATTTTCGTTATTGTAGATTATTGTTATTAAATGTTTAGGATTAAAATTAGTATTTTTAAGTTTATTTAATTTTATTTATTTTTTAGGGTTTTATCTCCCCTTCCCCTTTCTCTCCCACATAACCGTCTCCTTTCCAACTCCTTGTGTGTTGTGAAACCCCTCCTTGCTATAACCCATCTCATATGATGCCTCATTCCAGTGATCCCTAGTTGGGTGACCTCTAGCCAGTGTGTCGCCCAAGCTGGTGTGACATCTACCCAATGCGTCGCCCCAGCCAGTGCGACCTCCAGCTGATGCACAGATGTGACCTATTATCGTTGTACCGCCACTACAGGTATAACCCCCCTTTCCAATATGACATTCCCCCTCTCGTGTTCTCCCTCTTTCTTCTTATTTTTTACTTTTTTCACAGTTTCATCTTCTTCGATTATCATGCTCAACCTAGGGTGTTGTTTTCACATGATTTTGATGGATGTTTTGGTTTTTTATGATTTCTTTTCAATGAATTATGGATGTCGAACCCTTGTTGAGTAATTTTGGGTGTACCTGTCGATTCCACCATGGATTTGAGGTAGGTTTCCCCTTAAAATTTCCTTAGTAATTTATGATTTATCTATTTCATGTTATTTTTTTATTCTTTCTATTAATTATATTGTTAAAAGGTCATTGGATAAATTATTTGGTGTGCAAGAGGATAGTTAATGCCTTCATTTATGGTAAATAGCCTAATTTTGTTTAAAATGTGTAAAAAACATATTTTATAGAATTCATTTATAGATTTAAAATGCGTTTTCTGTTTTTTAGCACATGGTTTACCATCATGAATTAATATATGTCCTGATAATTTATGTTTTATGTTTTTTGGGTATTAAATTGAAATTTTTTATTAAATATTACATGCCTTGAGTGCAGTTTAATGTCTAGTTAGATTTTATGGGTTAAATTTGATATAAAATGATTTTTTAATTTATAGATATAGTTTCTGGGCGAGAAAACATATTTTTGATTCTTTATATGGTTTCCCAAGTGCCTTTGTTTTTATAAGGAAACATGTGTTGTGTTTACCTTGTTTTGGCTTTAAAAAAAAATCTTCACTGCCTTGAATGTGTAACCTGAGTGTTTTAAGGAGTTTATGTAAATTTATTGAATTTATAAATGGTTTGTTTATACCCTTTTAAAAAAAGTGTATTTTTTATATTGATGAATTTTGGTTTTGTGAAATGATTAAAGTCTAATTTTCAACATTGTGAAAATGGTCAAAATATTTATTTTAAAAATCTTTATTGGATGACTCTCGTTCCTTGTTATATTTAATGGATGTGATTTTCACACTATGTAATCTTCATGAAAAATTATTAGAGGTCCTTGGTAGGGTCTCTATGTGTTTTATTTTTTCTGATGAATATGAATATGTCCTTAGAGTGGTACGGGGTGATGCCTATTGTTGGTTTATTATTATATATATATGTGATTGGATTATTGGTTTCCATCAATCAGCTCACCCCAATTATTTACATGATACATGGGAACATAGAATATTGAGGGAATTTTATACAAATGATTCTTGGACCAGTACTTTTCGTACGGACCAGTGGCCCATAGTAGGTGGATATATTTGGATTTAATGCTATGCGATTTTTCCTCAGTCTATAATGAGTTAGAGTGGCTGAGCGTATTGAGTGTTTTTTATTTAATTGAGTTTTTAATGCTCTTTAGGATAAGTAATCATGTATTAGTATCTTCTAAATTTTTATTGATCTACTGGGTTAACATATGTCTATTGGTTATTAGTTTCTTGCATTAATGAATTTGAAATTTCTATACTTATCTCAACTATCCTTATTGAGTAATGATTGTAGTGGTTTATTTTTATGTTTTTTTTCATAGAATGTGAGGTGTGGTTTTCAAAATGGTTTGTGAAAAATATCTTTAAATTAAATTGTTTTACCCTCTTTTGTGCCAGTTGAAAATGGAAGCTTCACTTTTGCCTTGAAATTTTTTGGCACCTATAATGGAATGGACCTGGTTTTTAGATGATGAAGAGAAATGATCATTACTTTTTTATGTAAAATATATAGAAAAACATACTTTTAATATACTGTCTTTAAAACATGATATCGATGTTTCTTTTATATTAAAGTAATTTCATTACTAATAAATTGTTGGGCTAGAATACTGAGTTTCAAAACGCACACCTATAGTTATTTTCTACATTTAGCCCTAGCATATGATTCATCTTGAGTCCAGTCACCTAGTATAACGACCCATACTTTACATACATTGTTAATACTTCAAAATTGAAGCACACTTATTACAACATATGACAAAACCACAAAGGACCGTATAGGTATAGTGTCTTTGGAAACTGGGAAACATAAACAACTGGTTCATAAATCTTCTACAGTGTCTCCCATTTATTTCATCATATCTAGGGTCCCTTTTAGCATATTCTACTTAATATCCATCTTCCTGACCTGGGGAAAAGAAAACATAAAAGGGTGAGCTCAAATGCTCAGCAAGGGCAAATAAAGGAAATAAAAATCATATCATATCTTTATGAAAATCAAAACCTGCAAAAGAGATCATAATATCTTAACATGGAATAAATCATAGAAGTGAAAATGAGATCCCCATAATCATAACATAAAACTTGAAACTTTGTGGCAAGCACACATAATCATGGAAAATCATTTCTTGTTAGTCATGACTTATTGCCAAGACTATCTTAGTGGACAAAGTCCCTTTCTGAACCGAGTTCACTCCTCGTTTCAGTCCTGTATCACTGAACCGAAATAACCTTCCGTTCCAGCCATGTCTATCTCATGAGATATAAAATCTTTACCCAATGCATTGGAGGGAGATATAGGTCCCACCCATCTTATAATGAATCCTTTCTTATGTGTGCCACATAATCATAAAACATACATCATTGCATAACACATGTAACAAAAATGGGATTCTTGAAACATCATGACATCATATATCAATTCATATAAGATAAAGGAATTCATAAACATAATTCCATCACAACATAGTCAAAACAATGTAAAAATATGGATAGAAACAGAACCCTTTATTATCTTAGATGGAAAATAATTTTGATAAAACACTTGAATTGGATTCTTGAGGAAAATATCCTTTCTTCTTCAAAAACATTTTTCCTTTCATAACATGTCATACGACTTTAAAATAAAAGAAGTTGATTAAAAATAGACTTGAAAACTTGTAAAGGAATCTTCTTGGAAATAATGCTTTAAAAATCCATTCATGCCGTATAAGTTAAAAAAAAACATTCTTCGTACTTTTGTCGGAAAAGTCAAAAAAGTACCTCGTACGGAAAAACGACAAAAGATTCCTTTCATATTCTTTACTAAAAACTCACCTAAGGGTAAAATTGGATTTAAACTATTGCAAGTGGATGGAAACAATATTACATATTGAGGGAACATGGATGTGGATGATAAAATACACCCCAGTAAATACTTACGAATAAACAATCTCGGATAAAAATGAGATTGTGATATTTCCCTTACCTTAGGTCCGATTTTCTTTGTACGTGTCCGAAGCTCCTGTATAATGGTTTAAATAATGTTATTGACTTATTCCAGAATCATACATGTTGATATGATATCATATATGGTCATATTATTAGCTTTTTGTTAGTAATATTTCATTGTTACTTGTTACTCGGGTCTTTATAACTTTTTGTTCTTATGCGTGTTTTGTCGAATAAATTCTTATTCTTATCTTTAGGTTATAGATAATTCATTTACAGAATGGTATTAGTGTAGTATATACCATATTCATTCATTCAATTCATTTCTATAATCATTATGAAATGAAGATCATGTAGAACGAGTCGCATCACATCGTGGAGACGGTATTCCGTACGTACGCACGTGTGATGATATCGTTCCTATGATCGTGGAATTGTATTGGAGTATATATATATATTATTTCAGTATCAATATTACTTCATAATAATCATATATAGTTACTTATTACACCATTATAACCATCCTTGTAAGGTGATGGTGGAAAAATAGATTACACCACGGCGTGGAGACGGTATTCCGTACGTACGCACGCGCGGTGATTTCATTTTTCCGTAGGATGGATAGAAGGTGAATTAGGGTTGTTTCATATTTATAATAACATATCAGTATGTAAGTAATACTGATGTTATTACTTTGTCATGAAACAACTAAAGAAGAAGAAGTTGAAGACGAAAGAAATTGAAAAGATCGGTAATCGATATTACCTCTTCTTTGGAACGCCTCTTTGAATCCTCCACTTAAGGAACTAAGATTGGTCTTTGGAGAAGACCAGGACCTCTAGGATTATTCTAGGTAAGTGGAGAGGAGAAAATGGCAGGGGTTGGCCGAGCTTGAGTGCTCAATTTGGTGTGAGGAGGAGGGGGAGGAGGTGCCCTTTTATAAGGGAGGAGAGGGGCACCTTAGGAATATCTCAAAATATTATTTTATATTAAAGTCAAAATCGGTTTATAATGGTTCCAAAGGGTCTTATTTCGAAGCTAAAGTGGGGATGGGTCGAAATCCCATCAACCAATAGAATTTAGACAAGTTTAGGATATTATTTTAATCTTATCAATTAGATTTAACTCTAAGTTAAATAATTTAACATTTACCGTGTCTTTTTGTTTTCTTTCACTATATGGTTAATACACTTACTATAACATGCCAAACGAACCCCAAATTGTTTATTATTAATATATATATCCTTATCTAAGTCATTTGGCCGAACCTTAGATTTTTAGGAATAAAATAACAATTAGTAATATAATATTTGATTTAAAAACTATTTTGTGTCAATTTTGACACTATTTGATATATGATTTTTGTGAAAGTCATAACAGAATTATATGTTCGATCCAAATTGATTAAATCAACACTAATATATCATAGTAACCTAGAAAATTAGTGGAATTCATAAAAAGTGTCAAATTACATTTATTTTGGTGTTTATAACATCAATTATGTCAATATTTCGTTAACAAGATAATTACTGCATCATCTTTGTGTCATAAATAAATTAAATTATTTGATGTCTAAAAATTACAAATAAAATACCAACATGTAGGAAATCTTTTTAGCTTTCTAATGAATATTTACAATCAAATTTATCTTATGTATAACCCCATATTAAAAATGATTTACTTATTAAACATTGATTTAACTATTTTAACCTTTCTTTAAATAAATTAATAATAAATGTCCTAATCTAATCCAAGTGGGCCTAAATGGTCATATTTTATTCCTAAGTTTGTCTTTGGTCGAAATACACTTGTCCAATAGAATTAGGACATGTGTTAGGGTAATATTGATATCATATTTACCCTTAGTTACCCTATTTACTATTAACCGCGGTAAAAATAGTAAAAAGTTACTATTCACCAAAAAATTATTTTCATCTCATTGAACCACATTTTAGTCCTTGATATTAACCGTGTCTCTCGGATTTTTGAAATTCCATTCACAGAAGTGGTAAAATTAAGTTTTATGCAAAATTTGGTTTTTAACCTACCACTTAGTGGTTTCACTATTCATCAAAAATTGAAAGTTTTCAGAAAAATACCAAAATTTCACCCTAGGCTAATTTCGGTATTCTGAGTCGAAAAATGAAGTCCATTTTGAAAAATAAAATTTATAAAATTTCAAAAAGTGGTTATTACTATTCATAACGGCTAGTTTTAATAGCATATTGTTATTTAGTGAAACTCGGTATTGCGTACGACGAAAGCTATCGAGGAAGGTCGCGATTGCGTGTAAAGCAAGCCAAGCAAGTGTTGTGTAGAAAAAGATTCCTTTGATGATTTATATAACATAAAAGTCTCGGGTGTTACACCTAGGGAAACAATTGATCTTGTGTTGAAGAGTGACCCATTGGGTCACATAGGGATACTGTGTTCATCAGGTTTAGATTTTTTATTTTTGTAGGTCAAATGTATTTTCAGATAATTTATAAAAAATGTTTATTTTTGTTTCATTTATATATTGAACTACTTGTACAGCTTATGCTATTTAGTTTTCTTTAATTTTTATTGGGATAAATCATTCCCTATTTATACTCGATTGATGCCCTTGGATCTTGTCTTTAGGTCGGGAGGATCAGGAATTCATCTAGCGCCTTTTCAAAGATCTTCTTAGGTGGCGTGTTCTGCGTCGACCTAGTTTGGTTCAAGACACCATCCCAAAATTCATTCAATATGGAGGGGTTGAAGTTGTTCAAATATCAGAAACTAATTCAATGGTGAATTCAAAATCATATTCAAATATATAACCAGTAATATCCTCTATAATTATATCCAAAAAATAATTAACCACATGCACATCATTAATCCAAATAATTACATTTTCCGGTGATATATAAAAGATATCATTCACCCTCATATTTTATCAGTTTCATAGATTCTTGATATGTCACCATAGGTATGATCACATTTGTATATAAAAATTGAAACATATTATTGAAAATTAAATATAACATATTTATCATTTCAATATAAATTAGCATGATATCTCAAATCTAATCCATTCCCTAAATAATATCAAACAGTACTATGGTTATGAAAAAAATATTTGCAGGAAAAATATTTGAAAAGATAACTATATAATGATTCCTATACAACCTTATTACATTAATAAATCTACTAAGAGTTTTTATCATACGTTTTATTTACATTTCATGATGTGATATTTATATTTGACATTCAAATTTACTAAAATAAAAGAATGTGTAGATCCAAAATAAAAAAAAACATTACAAAATTTTAATTAAAAAGATGTCTCCACATCAGTAGACGGTCCCAAATATTCTATAGTAGAAGAAAATGACTTCCCCGCACCTTTCGACATTCAATATTCATGATTACCATAATGTGTAACTAACTAGAGACACACATTTTTATAGTGGAGTAATTATTTAATATCAAAACATTTTAATACCAATTGACCACCAAATTTACCTTTTTTTTGTCAGATAAGTAATCTTCTTTTCCATTCCTGACCCAAATCACTAAACATACTACACTGGTAACACATTCTTGATCATGTTAGATATTCCATAAAATAATTTTTACCATATTAGGAATATGTTGGGGTCCTACCTCTAAATTTCCTTGTAGGTTGTTCAACTATTTCTTCCTACATTGTACATTTAATATTATTGAAGTCAAGGGAATCATAATCAATAAAAAAATTCCATCTCAATATTAACTACACATCAAAAAATTTCCTCGTAATTTTTATATTCAGAGGAGCCCAATAATTTTTTAATATAGGTTTTAGAACATTGTAGAACCTATTAATTTTTCTTTATTTGTCCCAAATTAAAATTAGTTTACACCAATAAAACTTGGTAAAATTTTCATTAGAATTTGCAAAAGAGTCCACTTCCAATTTCCTCTAATCAAAAAATTACTTTCCATTCTGAATCAAAGAATATTTGGTAAATAATGTTTATAAAAAACCCATAAACACAATTCATTCCTTGGAATCAATTTCAATTTTCTCATTTGTATTGTTTATTAAAGACTTCCACTTATCAATTTCACCTTCAAAATTGTAAACGCAATGAGTTACCTTTTGATCCTCTAAAAAACCAATACATCATATATCTTATCCAAAGGATTTATCATTCATTTTTATACAAAAAGTAATATGGTACTTCAAAATGGATAATGGTCTTGTTTCATGAAATTATCTACTAATGAAATGTTATTTTTTAGTGAAATTGGTTTCTCTATTTCATGGGTTCAAAAATATACATCTTCAATTAGTTTAGATAACATATCCACAAACTACTCAACTCCAACTCCAACCATTTCAAGTTTATAATTCAGTAGGATATTGTCCAATAATTTCCTTCATATTTCATTCACCATATTACCTCTATAGAAAACCGTTATAAAATAGAAATAAATTAGATGAAGAAACATGGAATCCATTAGAATAATATAAAAACTCTATCATGATAATATGACCAGAAAATTGAATCACCCTGTTGTATTTCCATATTAACATTCTATCCTATAAAGTTATCTTAACCCTACTTTGATACCCACTATAACAAGGCAAACAATTTCAACCATTAATTTCATGATCTATAGTACATGTTTTATTTCCCAACATTCCCATGAACTTTTAAGTTTAGTGTTAGAGAAAATAATTAATTTCATTACATAAAAAAGTTTAAACTTTGACACTGTGTAAATGTTTTCCTCAATATATTTTCTTATGTTTATACTCTTGTTTCATTAGTGACATGCTTTATTTGGTAAATAAGATTCATCTTAATGAGAAAATTGAAATTTTTATAGTTCATACACATCCTAAAATACTATAAAATCATTTGAAAATGTGGGATGAGCACATAAATATCAGTGTGGTATATAAACATAATGGAAATAGTTTTTTTCATTAAAAACATGAAAAATATAGAATTTTTTTCCCATTTCACAAAATAAAATTTGAGCTCATAATAACACATGAAATGAACATTTGATCTAAAAAAAAAATTAAAAAACATAAAAATATTAAAACCATAAAGTTATGTCATGTAATAATATTCATCAATGTTTTCATATCACTTATTCAATATGAATAACCTATTCAGATACTTTTAATATTTTATCTCAAGAACTAAATAATTACCCAACGAATTAGAGAGCTATATCTCATGCCCATATATTATCATATATAATTAAAAATTTATGTATCATGAACAAAACATAAGAAACCATTCATTATAATGAAAAAACTCATAAAAACAAACATTTGATCTTATAATAAAAATCACATTCAGTTGTCTCATTTAAAAAATAAAATATCATTTTATTTAGAAAACTCTTTAAAAATAGAAAATTCATAGTATTATAAGAATAATATATTATTTGGAAATCCTTGGGGATTTTGAATTTAAGATTTATAATAATATAAAAACATATTCTTGGGAAAAAACAATCATTTAGTTAATCTATAATACCACAATTTTAATAATTTTTAACGATCATTAAAAGTAACACATATGGAAAATGTTAAATGATTTGTTTTAATCCTTTAGTATGATTGTCGAAGATATTCAGAATTTAACATAATAAGTCATCAGGGTATAAATAAAATATTTCTCTTAAAAAAATAAATAATATGAATTTGGAAGAGAAATACTTGAATGAGAATCATTAAAATAGTTAAAATATGGCTTTAATGAAAAATTCATTATCTTATGTTTCAGCTCACTTCATATGACTTTTACTCTAAAAAATAATAAAATGATATTAATTATTTAATTTCATTATAGACCATTTCATTTTCCCCATTATTATTATTCATTTTATTTAAGTTTTTATAATTTTTTATTTATTTACTAAACCGGTATAGTTCACATTGGTCATTTCGGGGTTGTTTAGTTCACAATCTTTAATAACAACTTCAATACCCTATTAATTGTTGAAATTACTTTTCCAATGGTTACATAAGTTATATATTTGTCAAGGTATATGGTTCATATCAATTTAAAAACAAAATGAGTTCAATAGGTTATTATATAGTTACTTTTAATTGAATATTACTTGATGAGCATGTTTTATAAAGTTACCCATGATTATTCAATTTTCATTCTATTTTTATGATTGATTTTTCACAATTATATACTGCTAAAAATATCTTAAATTTAAAATTATTGTATAATATTACTACTATTTACGTTTTCTTAATCATTCATCACATAAACATTATAACATCATTCATGTTGGTGGTAAAACCGGCCCAACCAGGATGATTTTATAATGATCAAATGAATTAATATTTATTATTATATAGTAATAATATAATTTTTTCTTTAAGTCTAATGATTTTAAAAAAATTCGTTACAGTGATAAAATAGATTCATAAATAGGTAAATGGAGAATATAAATGAAATGGAATGGTAAGAGGTTATTACTATTATAGTATCTAAGTATGTCTGTTTTAGGAAGTTAAATGTTATAATAACAAATTGTTATTAATATTTTTAATAAAATGATAATTTTTTCATTTAATAGCCTTATTTAATTTATAAATATCATATTAATTCATTAAATTTATTTTTATATTTAGTCTTGTTTGTTTGTGATGAAAATTTAAATGCATTGTTTATGTAGGCGGTAGTTCAGACATATCACAAGCAATGATTTCATTTTATAATGGATGGGAAATAAGGTAAATAATGAGTTTTTCATCAATATAATAACATCTTAGTTTTATAATGGTATTTTTATCATTATATTAATATGGTAGTAATAGATTTGGAGGAGGTGGAAGAAGAAATAATCTTTTAAGAATTATGTTATGACTAATATTTCCTCCATGAATATATTTCTTTACACCTTCCTTAATAATTAATATATTTTTCTTTTGGGAATAAAAGAACCTCTCAAACATTGTAAATATATTTGGGGATGGATTTTTTAGGTCTTTTTTATCTAATTTTCTCAAAGTGTGTGGCAAAGTGATGTGATGAGGGGTCATTTTATAAATTAGAAGAGTGTCACTCTTGAAAATAAATGTTTTCTTAATATATTATAAATAAAATACTCAAGTATTGTGGCACCAAAATATCCCATTTTTGAAGTCATTATAATGGGTTTCAGAAATAAACTCAAATAATCAAATTTAGAAAAGTTTTTGTGTAATTTTTTGCGTAATTTTTTATTTTAACACCCCTTGAACAATTTTAACCATTATCATGGTGACTAAATCTTCACCTATGTATCTTGTTTAGATTGATAAAAATGAAATGTAATATATTGCCTAATTTTACCATGCTAATTCAAAATTGGAAAAACATTTTAAAATATTCAAATTCTAGAGGTGGTAAAATAATAATTTTAATATTAGTGTGAATAATTCAATTAAAAACGTATTTTAAAAAAATGAATATTTTCCAAAATAATGTATAGTATTGAATCCTAAGAAATTTATTATATTATTAATAAAAATGGATTTATGTGACATTAAAAATAATCAAAACAGAAAATTTAACTTTTTAGAAATTAATCAAAGAAAAAGATGTGGTATTTGAGAATGTGATATTTTTCTTTATTAATCTAAACATGAAACTTTTAAGAAAAATTAAAAAATTCATCATAAACTAATTTTTTTTGTTGAGTCCAAAAATTAAGTTCATTTTAACAAATTCAAATTCTAAAATTTATAAATTAATATTTTAATTAAAACTATATAAAAAATGGAAAACAATTTATTAATAATAAATATTACATCAATTTCAAAATGAAAAATAATATTCTTATTTCATAACATAATAAAATTATTTTGAAGGATATAATAATATCTATTATTTTCAATTAATAGAAATAATGTTAATAAATTATAAAATTGAATCATTAGAAAATATGCCTTGTTCGTTAGAAGAACATTGTTGTCATATGATTCTTGTACATATCCAAGTGTGAGTTAACCTTTTAAATCATTATATATTGTATTCATGAATTAATTATCTTCAATAAGGATTATACATGTTTATGGTTTAATTAATAAATGGATAAATATGTTAAATATAATAATAAAGGAAAATTTTGATTATATAATAATTATAAGAAGAGTTGATAGGAGATCATACAAATCATGAGATCACGATTTATTGGGGTTGTTATAGTTTAATGGATAAAGAAAATTAAATTGGACTATGTAGGTTTTCCTGGATGGACCAACCATTTCTGATGATATATACCACTATATCATTGTAATTATAATATATGGATTAAAACTAAAATCCCTAAAGTATGTGCTTGGTATTTCTATAACTATTAAAAAACATCATGGTATATTATAGTTTAGAGGAACTTGTTGAGAAAGGATGATAAGATCAATTTATATCTTTTCATTTGAAAGGACAGATCTAAATATCTCACATATGGTTTTTTGTTCTTCTTACATCAATATTATACTAACATTTCATTCATAATTATTGTTTTAATATTATATTAGATCATTAACAATATTGTTTAAATAGACCAATTCACTATCCTTCATTCAAATGATACACTATTTTGTAATCAATATTAAAATGAAACTACTTGAAAATATATTTCACTCCTTCAATAATTTTAAAAGAAATTTTTTATAAAATATGGAGTTATCATCAATAATAGTCACAAAATAAATAACAACTCCCAGTATCATAGTATTCATCATACATGCATCTCCATGTATCAAATATAAAATATTTTATTTTTGAGATGGAAAATATCCCAGGAAAGATACACTATTTTTTTCATTATATAATAAATAAATATATAAAAATTGAAAATAAATAATACATGTATATAGTTCATTCTTATTTAGTATTTTTATCCCTTTCACATTCATGTGACCTAGACATTTGTGCCATATTTTTATGTGAAATCTTTTTTTAACAACACAGATTCTACTACCACATGTTTTTTTATTTTATAATGTATATAGTTGAATTTTCTTTTTAGTTTGTTTAATATTATGTTACCAGTTTTATAATTTCATTTTCCATTACCAATGGAATTAACATAACCATCATTATCAACCATTTAAGTGAATATCAGAGTGTGGTGGATATTAGGAATATGTCTTATATATTTCAAAAATAATATACATATAATATCATTTTAAACAAAAATATTACCACTACTGATAACTTTGGATGAACTGTTATTTTTTATTTTAACATGCCTGAAACATAATAGAGCATAATATGTAAATAAATAAAACTGGGCAGTGACATGGTAGAAGGTGATAGAATCATTCACTCTTGTTTAATCAAAACATAAATGAATATGATGATTATCATCATAAAAATAATATTATATTTACTGATAAATAAATTTTCATTTGTTTTAAGTTTACATTTCTCCTATCTCAGATCTGTGCTTATCTTTTGACATCTCAAATGAATTGATTAGTCTTCCTCAGTGATGAGTCTGGATGACATATTTGGTTTTTTTATTTCTTCTTTAATTTTTAATTTTTTGATGTGGTTATTTTCACTTTATCCATCCATACAATTTTTTTATCTTATCCTCCTATTAAAATTTATTCTAATTCATAAATATGTACCTAGTTTTTTCTCGGGGATTCTTAATTTGGCATTCCATATTTACTATTTCAAAAGAGAGATTTCCATCAAATGTGAAGTTGTTCACTGATATTATTAGTGCTTCTAAGATCTTTGTTAAATAACTCAACATCAATAAGTCTTGTAACACATAACCAATCATCATTTTCAAATAATTAAATTGATGAACAATACTATGGAAGTTGATCATGTGTTATGACACATTGTCCTCATCCTTATACATCAAATTGATATTTCATTTCATTAGATTTGATTTATTCTTTGTGTTTTTCCTTCTATAAATATTTCAAAACACTTTCCATGAAACATGTGTTTCTAATTAGTTGAAAAAAATATAATATGATTTTATCAATTAATTTACTAACATGAGAAACCAACTTTTTAGCAATATCCACTCCATATCAATTGTCAAGCAACTCATATATAATTACTTCTCAATGGGTGGATTATACGTTATTATTTCCTCTAATGGGTTTGTAGTGATATATGTTTCCTTCAATTTCATAATAATGGGAATCCTGAAATCATTGATATAAAATAGGTTTTCCATTTTTGGACTCTATATTTCATAATTAAATGCAATCAACATTATATTTTTACCTATGTTTTCTTCCATTTATACAGTGTGAACACTCCAAAATCTTACAATAAATATTTGATTGACTTAATCAACTGAGTGGAAATCAATGTTTGGATCTCAAAAATAAAACTCTGAATAAGTATGTTTTCATTGAAATAGTGTTGATGGTAGAGATAGATCAATAACAAAATGTTGATGTAGTGATGACCTGAAATATGTAAGTAGTTGTAATACTCACCGAAAAGACATTATGAAGTGTGAAGTACTTTTGTCTCTAGTAAAGTGAACTACCACTCCATCATTCATAATTAAATTGAACTCTAATATCACTTTATAAGAAACAGAAAAACATCTGGATAATCAAAAAAGTAAAACAAACAAAATATTATACATTGTTCCGATATCTATGGGAATGGAGCATAAAATTTTATTTATTTTTATTTGATCGACAGAGGATACACTAGTTAATGTGATAAAAAAACAACATAGTCAAAGATGATTTAATTCTAATAATTAATATAGTAAAATAATATTTATTTCTCATAATTAACAGAATCATAAAATATTTATTTTTTAAAATCAAATCTTTCTTATAAATTTAGAATGGTTCCATAATTAAGACATTTTATAAATTTTGAAGAAAACACTAATGGAGGTTAAATAAAATTTTATCCAAATATTTAACCAAACATATGAATAAAAATTTATTCAATAGTAATTATGAAATAGTTTTTTGTTAGTAAAAAAATTATTTTCTTAAAAACATAAGAAATATGAATGTAATTGGTTATAAATATTAATAACTAAAAACTGGAAAAATAACCACATTCCCAATTTTTAAATTTATTTTAATATAATATTGTGAATGATTATTAAATTGAATATAATTGTAAACAAAAATTATATTTACAAATATTGGATTGTGTTGAAAAAAAATTATTAATAAAATTTAATGATTCATTTATGATCTTAATTTTTTATTCATCATAGTTAGGGTGATAATTTTGTTTAAATATTGGATAATGTAAACCCAAAATAAATATAAGTTAAGGTTAGGGAAAATTGATTCCTAAAATAAAAAATAAAAAATTATAGTTTTTTGAATTAGCTATATAAATGATAACATGATAATTTTATGGTTATCAAATATTTGTTTTTTCAATAATAGATACCAATATTCATCCACCTCTAGGCGTAACTAATAACACAAATTCAGTCATTATTATATAGAACTGCACAAGTTTATATAGATGGGAAAATGCATGATTAACTAAATTATTAACTGAAAACTGAATAAAAAACAATCAGACAACTATATTAAAATGAGTTTTGTTTAGATAAAAATCTATTAAGTTAATATCTGGAAAATGAAGGTTGGTTTTAGTTATAAATTTTAATAAATTTAAACACAAAAAATCATTGAAATTACAATTTTTTTTTATTAATTAAATATTTGTAATGACTTTTTATATTTTCTATAATCTTTCAAAAAAAATATTTTTGTTTATAATTTAATGTATGTGTAAATATAATTTATTTATTTATTTATAGTTTCATTTAATATCTTATATTTTTGTCAAAAATGTTTAGGGTGGGAATTTTTTATATGACAACTAATTTAATAGTTAACCACAAACTGAAATAAAATAAATCAAATGGTTATGGAAAATATACAATGAAGACAAAAAACATTATCTAATTTTCTTAACAAAATTATTACCAAAGAATCAAGTAGTTATTGAATATTGATTTTGATTGTTATCTTAATTTATATTCCACACCCCTTCTCATAGAAGTGCGAAGAAATAACTAAACCTACCAAAATTTCCTTAATTAAACCAAGTTAAAATGATAAAATTTAGATTCAATAGGGTATTCAATTGATATTGGTTTATGGATATGGTATAATTTAATTTTTTTGTTTGTTTCAGGTTTAAAAATTATAACCATTTTTATGAAAAATATCGATGAAATTTAAAAATCATTATTGAATATGGAATTTATTTTTTATTTTTATAATCAAATTATAATAAAACATATATCATTATTGATTTTTTATTATAAGGAAACATTATGATCTTGTGCAATTTTTAAGTGAATATATGACAAGTTACCACATTGAATGTTTCCCCCACATTAAATACGTTAAATACTTTTTATTTTACTGGCTTGTTTTTATGTCAAATTTTTTTCACCATTGTAATACTCATATGATCATTTTTCAAAGATCTATCTCTTTTGTTTATTGTATCATAATCTTCACATTATGATAGATTCTATGGACATTAATGTTTATGATATTATCATTTTATTTTATTAATCACTCTTTCATCTTTTAATTTTTCCCAAGTTATCTTAATCGATCTAAACCATTTGCAACCAACTAAAACCGATCTATTTAGATTGTGTTATTTTTAGAATAATCATCAATCGTTGTGGTCGATTGAAATTGGTTACACTATCCAATTTAAATCTACTATGCACACCCCCACCTACACCATTTTCTCATAGCTGATAATATATAGATATATAAATATTGGTTAACGGGAAAATATTACATTAATATGTATTATGAAATTCGGAAAACCCGTAGAACGGAAGTCACATTACTAACTTTATAGTCTTGCATATTTTTAAAATGTTTCCACTAGTAAAGATTTCTTATCTTGTACCTAACTGAATTGGACTACACCATCATTACCCATTCCCATTCCTCCCTCATTCCACCTCCCCAAAAAATTTTCCAAGCTCGTGTGGGTGCCATACTGAATATAGGGAGGAATATGTGGGGGGGATTTGGTCGGCAGGTTTTATTTTCTTCTATTGATAGCTCAACCTATAGAAGTCATATGGCTGTAGAAACAATTTTGGGAGGAAAAAAACCAGGAGGAATGTTGGATATTTGACGCATCCTGCAATGAGGATGTCTTCGAGTAACAGAACAACTAAACGAAAATAGCAATTGTCCCCCTCTATGAAATAGGATTAAAATACCATATATTTATAAAGAGAAAAATCAGATGTATTGTGTGTGTCGTGATCCTCCAAGGAAATTATCTAGATATAATAATATATAATTTCACCCCTTCTCCTGTGGACGTAGGAAATCATTTTGGACCATGTTCAATCTGTGTGTTCTTTGTTTTTCATTATTGTTTTTGTTTGATTTCGTTTCCACAAACCTCTGCTATCCCAAAAGCTCTATTCCAATGTTCGGAAGATGCGATTGAATGGATCACATATTTTTTGAGATCATAGCCCAAGCTACTGCCCATATATCATGTAAAGATTGGTGAATAGGGGATCAGGTGCGGGATGAAGTTGATGTTGACATAACTATATGGAGAAGACGACATTTCTTGCCTGACCGGATCACTCAAAATTTTTATAAAAAAAAATTGACTGGAAAAAGTTCTCTTTAGAATTTTTAAATAGATTAAAATATCAATGTTCAATATAAAACAAATAATCGATCGAATGGGTCAAGTTAATCTGGTGAAATCCCACATCGAAACGGACTACGCTCGGTTGTTTCGTTATATCAAACCACTGTCTCACTCAAGATGAAATAATCTCTCCCACCACGGTACTGCCCAGTACCATTTATTGCGGGAACCCTATTGTTCCCACTTCATTATAGGCTACTTATCAATGCTATGTACATTCTTATCCATGCACCTTGGTCTTACATGCGGCCTTTTCATGTTGGCTCAGGTTGGCTCCCATTAGGTTGAGCTTGTTATGGTCGGATTATTTTTTGACTAGTTTTTCAAGTACCAATTTGTGTACTTTGAAAAATATAATAATTCCCAACCAATTTGTGTAATTTGAAAAATATTAATAATTCCCAACCATTATTCCAAACCCCATTTTCAAATTTATATCAAAATCAACATGAAAATATTTGTTATACAAAATAAATATTTTTTTGTATGGACTCTTCTTCTTACTCATCAAATCAATGTAGTAAATAATTTTGGGCTATTTTTTAAGTATCAATTTGTGGACTTTGAAAAATATAATAATGTATAATCATGTTGTGTACTTTGAAAAATATTAATAATTCCCAACCATCTAGAGAAAGCCCATTCTAAAATTTGTATCATAAACAACAAGAAAATCATTCTTATAAAAAATAAATATTTTTATCTATGGAATCTTCTTCATAGTCTTAAAATCAATTTAGTGAATAACATGCATTCATATTTACAAAAGTCATTGGAAATAAAGACTAGCTCATCAATTGTCACATTTAAAATGGTGATTTATTTAAACAAATATCTTCAAATCCAAAAAACCTTTCCAAAACACGAATAACTATAAAAAATAATTCAAAGTCCTGAAAACAACATTCAATTAACATCACATTGACTTTTTTTAGACAAATGTATTGAAATGAATTACAACTTCATTAAACCATATGGATTCTTCATCACCACCTCCTATCAGAGTATTTATATTAGATGTGGAAACACAATCTATTTATTTTATAAATGATTTTTTATTTCATTTTAAATTAATATATGTGTGTAGATGGTTTTATTTTTGTATCTATGGATTTATTTAGGTTGAAAACATAGAGTAATTGTAAATCAAAATCATATTTTTTTTAGAATTCCATTTTTTTTTTCACTTCTGATTTTCTAAAATATCAATACTTCAAAAATTAAAAAAATGATATTATTGTGAGGGACATGATTTTTAATATATTTCATAATCCAGAGTTTTCCACTTTTATTTGACTTTATAATATTTATTACCATAGTTTCAATGTCATAAAATATTCTCTTCTTAGGATGCATTTTTCAATTATTGAAATCACTAGGCATCGCATGTTAGATTTTATTTTCCAAAACATAGATGTTGTTTACGACCATCATTTACTTTACCCTATAAATAATTGTACTTCAACATAATTTAACAAGTCATAATTCTTTACTACAACATTATTTGGGTGTCGTGAATTAATCTTGTTTGAAACAGCTGACCACTAACATTTATTATCATGTTTCGTAAATGGTGCTCTTGATCAACCAAGTTTGTTTGTCTAGTATTTCATTGTTGTATCTGCTTCTCTATATCTCAAATTTCATAGTTTATCATGAACCAATGATGCCATAAGTGACATACAATCATCACATCATTCTAATTTAATAAAATTACAATTATTTCATTCCCTATATATTTTTAATATAAAAAACATATGTGAATGTAAAAATTATAAGAAACATGGACAATAACCTTGATTGGTATCATTACAACTTATATTATTTCATTGCTGGACCCAAATATGAACAAAAAAATGTAATATCATTTAAACATTTCACTACTCTACAATAAGTTAAAAAAATCATAAATTGATAGTATTATTTAAAACAACATAATTAAATTATTTCTTGATTATATCAATTTGATATATTCTTTTCAATCCAAAATTAATTAAATTAATAATATAATTTATATAAATATATGACACATGAAACATGAAATTTTAGAATAAAAATAGGATACATAGGTTTAAATAAAATAAGTTCATTCCATAATAAAGATATTTACTTTTATTGGTAAACAATGAAATCATAATAAAATCATGATGAACTAAACCAATAGTATTTTCAATGAACAAACATAGATCAAACATTTATTATATTAAAAGTATCATTTTCCTCTAATAAGGAGAAATATATAATGTGTTGAGAAGTATTACTGAATTATTTTATTTTATATAATGATTAATTTCAATTTTTAAATTTTATTTAATTTTTATTACGATTACTTTGAATTGAAGAATAAAAAATATATATACATTTATCAGGAATGTGATAGATCATGGAAGTATATTGTAGGTAATATTGTTAAAATATATCTATTATTCCATGTTCCACATTTAATTGTTTTGGAGGTCCTTTTCTTGTTTTAGTCATAACAAAATATTTTGTGCTTGATAATAATATAAGGCATATGCCCAAATAATAGATAAATTTCAAATGTTGGAATCATTTTTTTATATATATGAACCGATTTTTAATGGGTTTTAATGAAGATATAAATATATTATTAGTTTGAACAATCTATGAATGAGTATTAAAATTTTAAATTACATAGAATATTATCTTTATTAACATCGACCTGTTCTAAGAGCATGTATTTTCACCTATGCAGATGCTCAAAACTGGCCAATGAAATATCTTCATAATGAAAGGTAATCTAGCCACATGATTTTGTTCCATGTGTTTAATCCATTGATGAGCTCCAACCAATATCATATAGAATCAATTAACTCCAGCCTCATGTGCAGTCTTTTGGTGGGATATTAGTTCTTCAAGTTAAATGGTATAATCCATCTTATTTTCTAATATTCCTCTATGGAATTCACTTATTTTATTTTTTTATTGATATTGAGATCTACCCATGTCATGTAAGAAACATACTATAAATAAACACATTTTTCTAACATTGATAATATATATGAGAATTATTCAGTTAGTTTTTGAAATCTAAAAACAGCTCATGGGTGACCATCTTCATTATTTTAGTTTGGGGGTTCTTTTGGTTGTCATGATCAGCTACTGGTTATTGTTAGAAGCCTAAATAGTGGGGAATATATTTCAAGACACTATAAAACTTATCCATCATTCCAGAGGTGGTGGCATATAAAAGATGAAAACATCTCAAAGAAACCATGATAATAAGGTTACAATGAATGAACTTATGGGTTTCGTGGTAGCCGCAGTTTATTTTCATCTCATCTAGAATTCACCCCTAATTTATGAAAGAACATAATTTCAACCAAAAAATGATTTTTGGACATGAAATTGAATAATGGTTGTAGAAAAAACACAAAAAAATAAGTTTCAGGTAATTTTTTCATAAAAATGGAAAACATCTCAAAGAAACCATAAGAGGTTATATAAAAGATACCATTGGGTTTCTTTGAGGTTGATGTTTCTATGATTCCCTTTCAAACAACTCCTATGACTTCACAAATAAATGAATTTCCTGACAATCTAATTATTTGAAATCAAAATGAAAAAATTTTGGTTTGTAAAAATACATAAATGGATAAGGGAATGTGGTTTATTCCTCTTTTCTCTTGGATTCCCTCCATTCAGTCCTGGATCCGAAGGGGTAAAATGTGGTGGGGTAGCACAAGACATCCTTCCATGTGGCCCAGAAGATCCATCATGGATACATCACATATAGTTAACATAATATAATAAAATTTATTCAAATCATATGGAAGACAATGATCAATTGATCAATCAGTAGCAGAAACAATAATTACCCTTTTGTTTTCATGTACTATAGTTCTCTTCGATAACATATTCATTGGTACCTATAGTTAGCCAGAGTGATTCATATCAGCCAGTAATTTAGATACCTGAAGGTCATGCTAATAAGGGTAGCTAGAAGTATCCAAATGGAGCACCTAGTACTAGATATAGTTGGGGACGCGGTCACTGAACCTGGGGACACTCCCAAATTCTATGCCTTCTTGATACTCCTTAAATCTCCAATCTAACCACTAGAAATTGTGAAATTTTGAGTCTGCGGATAAGGTAACATTATTTCTATTCTAGAACTAGTTATATTAATTATCTACCCTCTTTAATCGGAATCATCATTGTTAACGGTCGGTCATCCCCGAGATTTTGTTTTTTGTTCGTGCATGGTGTCATGTATGGCCTATCATAGAGGATCCAGAGAAAATTCATGGACTATCATAGGGCTCAAGGCCTCCATATCCTCTGGAGGAGGATTGGCAGTGACATTGGACACATCCTGAATTTCAAAGACAAACAACTTAAATAACATCAAATTGAAAAATGAGTGGTTCAAAAAATACATAAATGGAGAAGTGGGAGTCATTTTATCATCTTTTCTCATGGGTACTCTCTATTCAGTCCTCAATATAATGGTGCTAAATGTGGTAAGGGTAGAACTAGGCTTCCAGAAACATGGTTTAGAAGCCCCATCATGACAGCATCAGAGATAGTCACAACAAAATATATGAAGTGTTCTACAAATCAAATCGAAGGAACTTATCAATCGATCACACAGATTTTGATGAAAAAAACTAAAACTTGTTTTCATGTATGTAATTTATATTTTATAGCTTATTCTTAAGTTCAAATAGTTATCCAAAGGGATTATATTAATTCAATGCTTTATATGTATGATGCGCAAGAAAAGAGGGGATCCAGAAGTACAGTAATTGCACGCCCTATACTAGAGATAGTTTCCAACACAGTCATAGAACATGATGAGAATACCAACATCTATGCCATCTTCTGATTCAGTGATTCTCTAGAAAACCCATTATAAATTATGGTTTTTGGGGTCTTCGAGCAAGGAACTTCCCTTTATGTGCTGCGACTGGTCGAATCAATTCTCTTCACTCTTTGATCAGAATCATCATCTGTTATGGTTTGGCATAAGATAGCTTCATGTTTTTGATTGTGTGGGGAGTTGTCTATTCCCTGTAATGGTAGGTCTAGGAAGAATACATGGAAGATCATATGGTTTGAGGAATCCATTTCTTTTGAAGGTGGATCTCCATCTTGTAGTGCCACCTTGAACCATGAGTTTTTGAAACTGAGCTTCAAATTATGCTTTCTTATGGGAAACTGAAGCTAACAAGGACATTCTGGTTGCTTCCTCAATGTAGGGGGAGGAAGACTCCCACATCACTATTATAATAGTTCATAAAAGTCAATATTGATATAAACATTTGAAGACTGTTAATTAAATAATAAAACATGGAGAATGAATAAAAATATAATATTCACCAAAAGAGCATTGCCAAAAGGTTGGAAGAATTATCACAGGAGACTAGGTGAATCACCCATTGGTCTTTTCTGACTTATAAACATGTACTTACAAAAATAAAAGTAAACCCTCCATTGGAGATAAAATTAAACACTTTGAGAAAGTTGTAAAATAGAGGTAATGTCAAGAGTGAAAGGTTTGGTACTCCACCCATCCTCTTTTTAAGGTTGTGATGGATCGTTTCCCTTAATTAATGTGATCTTCGAATATATTTTCGGATTTTATGGGATCTGTTTCATAGATAATATCCCTTTAATAATGTGATATTTGAATATAATTTCCCTTAATTGGGCCATTTATTTGAGATTTTTGAGATTTCTCGGTTCAATTTCATCTCTCACTCACTCTTTCTGACGAGGAATCCTCACACAAATTTTGGATTTCCTACAACCATAAAGACATTGATATTCTTCTGATTAATTGTATATATAGGGAATATGAATGAAATTTATAGGGTGGTTATTTCGAATTTCAATACATGAAAACATAAGTGTATCATATTCTTTAAATTCGGGATTTGACATGTGTGCCTCCAGTTGGTTGGAAGTTAACAAATGCAGCTACGATTCATGTGTGGATGGGGGATTCATCAGCAACCTGACCAGAGGTATCTAAGAAATCTTCAACCTCAATGATGAAAAGACCTACTATTTCATCTGTGTTCGTAGCCACTACTCTAAAGGATTGAATCTCGTTGTCGACATCATGGACAGTCTAGACCAGACTTCTCTATCTTCAAGTTCTCCCTCCATGTCCATGGAGAAAAATAACAGTATAAATTTACCCCTCTTAAAGGTTCCCACTATATACCATTTTTCATTATTCTTTTGGGTGATGTTGGGTCACTAGAGCTACATTATTTCATATGATGAGTTATGCCATCACCGATCGAGTCCTATCTAAGACCACATTTTTTTATATTGAAATATATTTTCATTATGGGAATTATTCATTTCAATAAGTTTCCACATATAGAAAATCATTATTGGATATGAAGTGCAATCAAGAAAATATTTTCTGCACCTATATTGGTCATCAAAATAGATATATTCTAGATATGTCTGAGTTATAATATATCTAGAAAGTGATAATTTTAAATCAGTTGAGACCTTAGTTGGTATGCTTGAAATGGTACTATAGAAATGGAATGTGAAAATCCAACCATGATATACTAATATATTACATTAATTCCATGACTAAACAATACATCATAAAAATAAAACACATAATATCAGAACCCAATGGATGAGTAATTTTTAAAATCACCTTCATAAATTTTTTTATGAAACATTATTTATTCATCATATTCCATAAAATTATCCACATATAAGTTCCTCCTAGATATATTCATATATTTAACTTTCTGGGTAAATGGAAACAGAAGGAGTGAGCTTAAGAACTCATTAAGGAAAAAACATATCAATGAGTCATAAATAATTAGATCATAAATATGTTATAAAATATATTCAGGGGAGAAATACCTGATTAAAAACATCAAGAAATTATAATATCTCATTATATGGAATGATAAAATAACATAGAGTATGTAATTAGGACATATATCCTCAAAATGATCATCATTATTTCATAAAATATATAATAAAAAAAGAATAAGAAAACATGTGATGATAATTATGAGAGATGGAGAATAACATAGGAATTTGACACAAACATAAGAATAAGCATTCATAACACAAGTTAAATTTATTAAATAATACATTCATATCATAATGGATAAAGATAAAAATCAGTCTAAAACATTGTAGACATGTCATAACCACTCGTTTCCCATTACATAGTGGACTTAGCCTCACTACTCATGACTCCTATCAATCTCATGAGATATAAAACATTACCCAATGCATCATAAGGATATACCAAACCAACCTATCAAATAATGGTAAACCATACACATGCATGTCTCATGAATTCTCTAATACATAATAACCTAAAAAAACTCATGAAAATAAAATAGGTTATATAAAATATTCATAAGGTATCACGAAAGAAGAAATGAAGGGTAGGATCAAATGAAACCTAAAATTAAGTCACCAAAAATAATCTTTGGAAAAAATAAAAGGGGGTGATACATGAAACATAATCCCAATTTTTATTGATCTTTTAGACATAGAGTGAAAATTTGATGCAAATTTTCAAAATAATCTTCTTAATGTTTTGTTTTCATAAAGACAATGAAATATGTTAAATTTATAATCAATTTACAAGATTCAAATAAGGATTTCAAAAAATATATTTTATAAGTAAACATCCCAATAATATAACATTTAAAAAGGATGTAATGGTTGGAGAAAATCTATAGTGTAACATATAAAAATGTATGGAAGTAGGAAGAAATATCATTTTAATCATTTTTAACATTTTTAATGAAACAAAAATCTATAACATAGTTATAATAAATTATTTATAAAAGTGGTAAAAATAAATATGAGATGTATGTACGTGAATACACTCAATTTTTTTTTTTAATTAAGGATAAGGAAAGTGGAAGCAAGGGAGGGTGTTGATGACCATTAATCAGTTATGGGGGGTCTAAAATGGTGGATCATGAGGGCCTATATTATGATTACTTCCCAAGATTCCCTAGGGATGGAAGTAGTTTAAATGTATATGATGAGATCCACTTCATTCCCAACATTACAGACGAAGGAATATGCTACCATAGTTCTTTCCATCTAGGTGTTTCATTTCATGACCATCATATCTATCATATTCCAAAACACTCTAATATCATACATAATGGACCAGGGACTAGGGTCATAAACATGAATAATGTTAGCTAGCATGGATGAATCATTTTCCACTTCTAATAAATTTTTTTTGAGACATACATATTTACAGTTCATTGTGTACTTATTTCACTACCTCATGGAGAGAAAATATTTTTCTTAAGAAAGAATATGGAAAATGTGTCTATTATGAATAAAAATAAAAAAATAAGGGGAACTATTTCATAGATTTTTTCCCATTATCCTTTGGTTAACATGTGTGCAAAAATAAGAGGTCGATGCAGGTTTATTTTCCCTTCAATATCTATAAGACTACATCACCTTAAAATTGTGTGAAAGCCTTTATGAATCCTTCTAGAAAACCATAATACATAGTACTTGTGTGATTATTAAACGATAAATGCACTCAATAATGGATGATGAAGACTAATTAAATGTTTCATTATTATGTTTTAGTAAATTAAAGAAATTATTTCATAATATGACTATAATATCTCCCCAAATAAATGCCTTATTCCTAATGAAAACATGGTGTCGTGACTATACATCAGTCAGCACACCTTGATGAGTGAATATTAAAATGTAACTAATTAAAATGGAAATTTTGGGGTTAACATGATGTCCCCTCTTATTCCATCTGGCCTTGTATTTGATGCCTTTCACTTTTTCCTTTAGTATTTTTTCTAACACCATCAAACTACAATACTCCAATTTTTTCTGCACCACCAGTGTTACGTTTCCTACCTTTTCCTTGGTTTATAGATCATCAATATTTTCATCTAGAGCACTAGAAATGACATGTGTTGATTGTGGTTGTACCACTACACTGGGATAGGTAGTATCAATAGGTTGAGAAACCAATTCGTCCTCTGCACTGCGGCCAACAGCAAGTTGAGAGACCAATTGTTCCTCTACACTACAAGAAGCTGTAGGATGAGAGTGTTGGAGTTGGTTCCCCAGAAATCAAATTATTTGTACCTTATTATATAGTTGAATTCATTAGATGAATATTTATTAACTTCTTATCACAACATGATTGTTTATCTATGTGACATAGTATGTGATAATTTCCTACGAATAGCTGTCACGCAAAAATGTCATAGTGGATCCCTACCATGATGAGAACTCGGAAGTCCCATGATACTATTCTTAAATATATGTTCTATGGATAGATGACGATATAATTTTAAAGGACACATATGATACATGCTATGAGGGTTAGGGATCATGATACTTTGAGGCTTCTTATCACGGTGTGCGCCCATGGTAATCCCTAGGAGGTTATTATAAAAACAAGACCAGCCAGTAGGAAATCCACATTCATACGTGTCTTTGTAAGTTCCTATCCATGTATGTGTGTATTGGTCCTTATACTTTATGTTTAATATTAATGGGTGTTATGACTCACTCACTTATATGTATTGACAAAAACAGTGATGATAGATGTCTGCTATGAGGTAAGATATATTGGGTGTGTCACGAGTAATACTGCATTAATGAATAATGAGAGAAAAGAATTTTCACTTATACGAAAGTAGATATATCTGGCCCTTTGATGGAAATGACATAGCCTAACTAAATCCATGTACAGGGTTCCTTATAGGCATGTTCAATTCTCAGAAATCAGAGAATGATAAATCAAGCACACAGGTTGATGGCACTTGAATGCAACTTACATGATTGGATATATCATAACAAATGTATTATATTACATGGTTATCATTTGTATAAGGTGACATGTCATTGTGACATCATCATCTTTTTCTTGGGTTCCTTTACCCGTTGGAAGGCCGTAGTCTTGAACATTATGATAAACCACCTAATTCAATTGAAAAAGAGGCCTAAAGGGTCAGACACTATGTGTAGCCATTATCTCATTTAAATAATTTATTTATTTAAAATGTTTCATAATTATTATTCCTGACATTGTTTTCATAATTATTCGAGTATTCCTGATTGCATTTATTTCATCAGTAGTTATTTGATAGAATATATTCCAGATGGAATATTTATTTGTAAGTGAATAATGTAGTAATATTTATTTAATAAATAACTATTCATTATTCAAAGGCCGGTAAATATTGAGTAGAATTATTGAACCATGTTATGGGTCTGGTGATAAATAATATTACATATTATTTGGTTTTATAATATTTAAATATAACATGCATGTTAAGAACATGTCATAGAAATAATAGAATTTCTATTGTTATTTGACATGTGGTTTTCACAAATAATATAAAATTAAGTAATAATGCTTGTGCTAATTACTTATTGTTACCAGATGAATTAAATTCATTATAAAAATGTCATGGAAATAATATCATTTCTATTATTATTTGTCAGAGTGTTTTTTTCATTAAATAATATTATAACTAATTTAACATGTGTTAATTATATATTATTACGTAGTGAATTAAATTCCTCAATATGTTATTTTTCTATAAATAATCCAAGGGGTCATTCCATCGGCTAACAAATTGTTGTGTGAACATCATCCTTGATGAAAATATCTCGAGCCTAGTGAACTCTTCCATCTTCAAAAAATCCCTCATGAATGAGAGAGATCCTCCTCCACCGGATCAGGGAGAATGATTTGGATGCGATTCTCAAGGCGATCGAAGGCAGACATCGCTAGCTTAATGATCTTGTGTGCTAGAACATGGATACTTATTCGGAAATGTCTGTAAATACATGGTGCATGTGTGGATCACCACTAGAGGATTCATGTCCTTGGATTATAAATCTCAATGAAGCCACACCTTAGAACCGTGTTCAGATGCATCTATTAGTAAAGAATCACCTTGAAGGTAATTTTATAATTTATTTAAATTAATTATAAAAAAAATATGACGTTCCTCTATTCTTGGTTTTGGGTTCTCTCCTTGTTCTTTTATCATTTATTCAATTCTGTGTACACTAGAAATCATCATCATATTGATGCCATATTAATCATCAATTATGAATAATTTTCAAAGTTGGGTAAATGCCCATCATGTGCTTCGACTACGCCTAGAACCTAAATGTGATATCAAATAGGGTCATATTTTCATTTATAATTATATAAATAATTCATTGATGATTTATGCATTAATAATATAGTTATTCAATTCATGTTTATATGTTCTTATAATATAAATTTTGAGATTTTTCTACTCTTATCGCTTCTCAAAGATTTTAACGAAATGAATAATTTTATGATTAAAATCAAATCAAGGATCTCATTAGAATATGTCGATGGTTCCATCAAGATAAGAGAAGAATATATGTTGTGTATTTGGATCAACACGCCATGTATTATTGTTCAATACATCATGTGTAATTAAACAATTACTCAATTCGTGTGCATTAATGACATGTGGTGTTGTTAATTATTACACCATATATTGATGAGGATAGACTGGTGCATGGTTAGCCAGACTACATGCTTTGTGGACCACTGGATAGGATGTGTAGTCCTTTCGTGTTAGGTTCATGTCATGTATCCAATAAATGGATTGCATGGCTTGTGACCATGTAACATGGAGTCTACACAGCATGTGTCCCACTGGAAACATTGTTTACTCCAATGATTTTTGAAGTACACATCACATGTTGATTCCCTTGGCATGTACTTAGGATGGATGGCGAGGAGGGTACACGCGGCATAGTTGGATCTACACACCATTTAATATTTCTAGATTATGTAAACTTAAAAAAGATTTAATATTAAATTATGCAACCCTTGGGACATGTACCTTCATGTGGGTGTAAATATGGGACACAACATGTGATAGGTTTTGGATATATATATATATATATGCATGTGTGTGTGTGTGTTTAATTAACATATATGTGATGTTAAATGATATGCACATCATGTATGATTTGTATTACCATTATAATTCTACGTGCATGCTACATGTCAGAAAGAGTAATGTGTATACAAGTATGAATACATGCAGGGTAGTTTTGGATGGGTAATCACCGGGTTGCATCCAAGGTACAAGTTATATACAAGGATAGGGATGATAATCTCACTGAAATTCAAAAAATGGATTACGATAAAAAGTATTTATTAATTAAATATAATGATTAAATGATTTGAGCTTAATTTATCTTAATAATAATTATTAAAGTATTAAATTCTTTTTTATTAAATGCGTAATTTGATGCATGTTTTTGGATTATCACGAGCTATATCATACCTTTGTCTGTGATTGGTTTACTTGTAATTTATTTATAAAATTAAAATTGTTGGCATGTGTGCCTTATACTCATTAATATGTTGGGTATGTGTGCCCATGGTTTCTTTTATGTAAAATCTATTATATACATCACATACATGTGAGTTAAAATCATATGTAATGGATGGAGCTCCCACGATAGTGGAGGTGGTTTAAGTTAGGATCTAAGGTGAAACCAATAAAATGAGATACAAATGTGGATTGTTGGAAAGTTGAAAACATGATCCTTAAAATGGATCAAGGTGTTTTTCCTCTAGCTCTTGGTTGGTTTATGAACTGCTAATAAAATAACCTAAAGCAAATCTCATGATCATGCCATTTATTTTATTTTTTTCAGTTGTATGTTTATTCATTTTGGATGTTTGAATCAATCACACAATTAATGAACTAACATGAATACATGATGGATCAAGAAAATATCTTTTTCATAAATATTATCTATACATGGTTTATCACTTAAGTATATCCAACACGACATTTAAAATCATGTGAAATGATAATATGTGGAAATTTATTCATAAAGGATAAAATCTCTCAATTAAATATTATATTGGTAAATCATTCCATTATATCTATTAGAATCAAACCAATGTTCAATGTTCTTGACTAACCCTATTTGGGGTGCTTCCAATTATTAGGGAATTCTAAATTGATGTTTTGGTTTGACTTATCTTATATTACATCAAGGGTTGACTTCCATATGAGGACATGGTGTAACTAAGAGGCAAAGTTTGAGGAAATAAAAAATTAAGGATTTCAGGATTGGGGAGTCCACCCAACAGATCAAGGAGTTTTTAGGCAATGGGTTTGGAATTAAGAATTCCAACCTAAAACCTTTCAAGTTTCATGAGAAACCCTAGTTGGAGTAATCTAAAATGAAATATGGATCCTTGCTAGTAGAATATCCACGAAATGGGATATTATGAATCCAATGGTGAGGGATATTTGGTTTCGACAAAATAGTGGGAGACTAATATATATATATATATATATTTATTTATTTTTCTATATTTATCATTATAATGTACTAAAATTATGTTCTTCTTAAATTGTAGAAAAAAAAATCAAAATGACAAAAAACATATCATTATGATCGATACTCGAGAAGGAAAATATCTTCACTAGCAATGATTTCTATGAGTCGAAAAGGCCCCTACAGGTTATCATTCAAAATGAGAGGAAAATTTATGTAATGGAAGAACCTTGACAAGTAGCAGCTCAAAATGAGGAAAGTGATGAGGAACTCTATGTGTACCAGAAATACATGAATGATGCTATGGATGTTCAGTGCCTCACACTATCATCCATTATAAATGAACTCTTTAAGAAACATGAAAAAATGGATGCTTATAGCATGACGTCTCACCTTCAGGATCTCTATTAAGATAGGATAGGTATGAGTTCTCAAATGCTTTGTTCACTACTAATCATGGAAAGTATGTGCTAGAGGGAATGCATATAGTCAAGATTATTGGCTACACTATACATCTAGACATCTTAGGGATTAAATTCCCAGATGAGTTGCGTACAGATCTCATACTATCATCACTACCTACGACCATCAAGAGTTTTATTTGGAATTATAATATGAGTAAGAATGAGAAGAATCTATTAGAGCTTCTTACCCTGATTCACCATGTTGATAAGGACATGGTGCATGAAAAACATGTATCCCTTATGGGGAATAGGAAGAGGGAGGACAAGGAAAAGGGTCCTAAGATTTATATACAATATAAATCCTCCAAGAACTATCTGAACAACAAGAATACGATCCATCGGTAGGGTATGGAAAAGGATACATTATGATTTGTATGTGGAAAGTTAGGCCAATGAAAGATTAAATGCACCGAGAAGAAAAAGGAATCCAACTGTACTTTCATTATCGAGTTCAATCATTCCATTTATATACATTGGGTATTATATACAACTTGTGATTATCACATCTATTTTCAAATGATGGAACCAATTATATTCTGAATCATTTCCAGAGGATAGGTGGATATGTGAGATAATAATTGTACTCGGCTGGCTTCCATTTCCATTGGTGACTACCACCTCTCATTGCTTACAAGAATGATTTTGGTTTTACATGCTTGTTATTATGTACCTATTATTACAATGAACATAATTTCACAATCAAGTGTAGACACATCTCTAATTATATAAAATTATAGAAATAAATGTTGTTACTTTTATAACAAAAAACATGTTATGGTATGGAGAATTTAAGTAACGGTCTTTCTCTATTAAATTATGATAACCAAGTGTTGTAAATTGAAAATGAACCAAGTTCAAATGACTCATACAACACCGAGTTGTGGAATCACCTCCTAGGTTATTTAAAGGATAAGCACATAACAATGTTCTATCAAGATGCTTATTTAGACTATTAGAAGCTAAAATCACATGATAGATTTCACACTTGTTTATAAAGTAAAATGACCAAAAAACCATTTGAAGGATAGGGTTAATGGGTCACATGACTTCTAGGATTGGTACACACTAATGTTTTTGCACCATTTCCAGCAGAAGCTAGATGTTTATATTCTAACTTAATTACTTCCAATATTGAGATTATTAGATATGGATATGTCAACATAATGAGGTATATGTTCGAGTCCTCTGAGAAATTCAAGGAGTTCAAGAATTAAATATAGAATTATCTTTTTTGGAAGATAATGAATATTTGATCAGATCGAGGTGGATAATATCTTATCCAAGTGTTCATCACCCTTTTACATGAGTTTGTGATTCTCTCTGAACTCACACCACCATATACATCATAATGTAATGGTGTTAGTGAAAGGAGTAATCATACCATGTTGGACAATGTAAGGTCGATGATGAGTCAAGCAGATCATCCATTATTCTATTGGGTAGATATAGTGAAAACTGCAGTATACACGTTAAACCAAGTATCAACTAAGGTGCAAAATGGTATTTCCTTCAATCTATGAAGATAAAAAAACCCACATTATCACATACACATGTATAGGGATGTCAGGAGTTTGTTAAGGCTTTATCATTCATCATTCTAGTACCCTAGGGAACAAATTGTATCTTTATAGGGTATAATAAGGAAAAAATGGGATACATCCTATACAACCCCATAGATAAGAAAGTGATGATTGATAGATAAGTTGTTTTTATGTAGAGGGAGAACAACCCACTATGGGAAATATAGATATTTGGGACGGGTCATTTGTGATGGGATCCCGTCGCAAATAGCCTTTTGCGACGGGGCCCCGTCGCAAATCACCCGTTGCAGAAAACGCCGTCGCAACTAATTTTTTTTGCGACGGGCCCGTCGCAAAAAGTATTTGTGACGGGTCATATTCCCGTCGCAAATGGTTGCTTCGAAGTGGGTATTTGCGACGGGCCCGTCGCAAATAAGTATTTGCGACGGGAATATATTCCCGTATCAAATATTAATAAAAAAATTAAAACAAAATTTAAAAATTTATTTATTATTATATAAATCAATAAACCTATTTATATTGATATAAATATAATATTTATTTTTTAAATATGTTTTAGAAAGGAAGAATGAAAATCAAATATGAATGTATAAGATGTTCAGTAAAAGAGGCTTATAAAATAAATTAAAAAATGTTTTTAATTAGTAATTATGTAATTTGTATCAGTTAATAGTCATTTAATAACTCTTTGAATATAAAAAAAATAAAAAAATTAATGAAAGATGGAAAATAAGTTAAAAATGAAACCCAAACTTCAAACGGCCATAACTTTTGATCCAGGACTCCGTTTGAGCTCCACAGCATATCAAATCGAAGCCTGCGACGAGCTCTACAGCGCTATGGACCGGTGGAACCCGTCCAAGGTTGTTTCAAGGCCAAAAAAGGCCCAGAAGGCCTCCAAAAATGAGTTTTTAGTCGGGGTACCCCGATTTTTCACTGTTTAAACAACTATTACTTCTGCTCCCGATGTCCGATAAACCTCTACCATATATCATATTGAAGATCGTTTCATGTTCTTCGATTTGACTGATTGTGGAGCTGAAACAGACTTCTGGATTAGAAGTTATGGTCATTTAAACATTCAAATGGCTATAACATCCGATCCGGATGTCCGTTTGGCCGGTACCGCATATCATATCGAAGATCGTTTCATGTTCTTCGATTTGACTGGCTGTGGAGTTGTAACGGACTTACGGATTAGAAGTTATAGCCGTTTTAACATTCTCGGTGGATTTTCACCCCCTCATTCCTATGTATTCATTCATAACTATATATATATATGTGTGTGTGTGTGTGTGTGTGTGTATCTATTTTATATATGTATTTATTTATTTATTTATACATATACATAAAAACCCATATTTTATAAATTTATTTAAAACTAAGCTTATAAATATATATTAATTAATATACAAATAAATATACGAATAAAAACTTATAACTACATATATATATAGAATAAATATATATTAATATACGAATAAATAAATATATATATATTTATATAACTAAATATATTTATATTAGTATAAATCTATATTAATATACGAATATATATAACTGTATATATATAGATAGATCATTAAATTTATAAAAAATGAAATGGCTTAGTTGTAAAGGTTAATGCGCGCATGGGGGAGGTTTATTCCTATTTATTATTAATTATTTCTAATTATTATTAATTACTACTAATTACCATTAACTATGAACAATTAATACTAATAATTTAAATTTATTAAATATCAAAACAATATAAACACAATTAAATTACAACTAATTAAAAATAAATAAAACTAATAAAAAATTTAAATTAAATATTAAATTAAAAATAAAATAAATACCTTTAAAATTGATCAGAGGTTGATCTCCGATAATTGTTGAAGACATCAATATCAAATCTGGAAATAAAAATTAAACTTAAGAAACTGTGAACTCTAAAAATAGAGTTTTGAGAGAAGTTGAGAATGAATGGAAAAAAATGGATGGGGGTATTTATAGGTTATATTATTTGCGACGGGTCCCGTCGCAAATACTTTAGCCTGCATTTATCACGGTCAATAGTTAAATAGTTATTTGCGACAGGTCCCGTCGCAAATATTAACCTGCCGACATACTATTTGCGACGGGGGGGTATATTACCGTCGCAAATAGTTTTTACCGCCGCCGGGTATTTGCGACGGGGTATATTCCCGTCGCAAATAGTTTTTACCACCGCCGGTTATTTGCGACGGGTAGTAACCACCCGTCGCAAATGACATTCCCGCGGTTTGGCGTGCTTTGAACGCCAAGCCTTTTGCGACGGGTGAGATTTCCCCGTCGCAAATAAGTGGTTATTTGCGACGGGAAAATACCCCCGTCGCAAAAACCCCTTTTTCCCGTAGTGACCTCAAAAAGGATAGCGGAAGAAAGAATGAATTCAATAAAATTGATGCTATATATATACAAGATCCGGTAAAGGAAGAAGTTCGACAGATGTGTAAGATCTAAAGAGAGGTATGGGAACCATAGAGATATTGTTTCTTGGTCACCGAGGAAGTGACTCATTATTGTATTATAACGATGAACCTCTCTCATACAAGAAATTATTAGAGAGCATTGAAGGTGAATGATCTCTATAATCTATGAATTCTAAGATGGATTCTAGGTATCAAAACCAATTCTTGGTTCTAGTCAACGATCTAGTTGATATAATGCCTATTAGGTGTAAGTAGGTAATCAAAAAAAATTGGACATGGAAGGTCATGTTAGTAGCTATAAAGAAAGGCTAGTTTCTAAAGGTTTTAAACAGAGTCAAGAAATATAACATGATAAAAATTTATCACCAGTTTCCATGTTTAAATCTATAAGAATCATACATTCTATAACAGCTTTCACTTATTATGAGATTTTGATGATGGATGTCAAAATTGCATTCCATAACTGGATCCATTATGAAGATGTCTATATGACACAACCAGAAGTGCTTGTGACACTAGGTGATGCTAAAAGGGTATTAAAAGATGTAGCAATGAATTTATAGATTAATGAAATAATTCAGATCATGGAACATTCAATTCAATAAAGCCACATGACATTTTGGTTTCATTAATAATGAATGTGATCCGTGTGTTTGCAAGCGGTTTAATGGGAATTCAGTCATTATTCTAGTGGTGTATATTGATGACATATTTATTATTGGAAACATCATACCAATCTTATAGTCAGTCAAGGAGTAGTTGAAAAAGTGCTTTTCCATGGAATTAGTGGAAGCAGCCTACATTCTTGGGATCAAGATCCTTATTGACAAATCCAAGTTGAATATTGGGCTATGTTAATGTGCCTACATTTACCAATTACTAAATATATTTTGTATGGAACAATCCAAGAGTCGATTGCTTCATGTGAAACATGGTATACATCTTTCCATGAAAAATTTTCCCCAAATAAACATGAGAAAGATTGGATGAGTAATTTTCCATACTCTTCAGTGATTGGATGTATCATGTATGACATGTTATTTGAAAGACTTTATGTTTCATATGAATTGAGAATGAATAGAAGAGTTTCCATAGTAGAGAATTTGGAAAACTCATTGACTAATGGTCTATCTCAGCAGAAGCATGAATATCATGTGAGAGCTAGCGGACTGAAGGTTGTTAGTAGTTTTCTTTAGTGAATGTGGGAGTATACTAGTGTTAGTGACCTAGAAACCAAATTCAATGTACTTTATGAAAAACCTATTTTAATTGGAATAATTTTTATAAACTCCCTATAACATCATTATTTTTCATCTATTTGACATAGTATGTGATAATTTATGAAGAATAGCATTCGTACAAAAAATTCATAGTGTATCTCTACTATTTTGAGAACTTAGAAGTGCCATGAAACTATACTTGAATATGTGTTATATGGCCAGATGATATAATTTCAATGGAAAAATGATAAAGGATTTCAAGGGTGGTGACTCATTAAAACATGAGGCACCATATCATGGTATGCGCCCTCAGTAATATCTAGGATGATATTATGAGAACAAGACCCAGTAGAAGAAAATTCACATTCATAAGGGTTATTGGATGTTCCTATTTACAGAAGTTTTTATTGGACCTTAGAATTTAATCTTATTATTAATGGGTATTATGTATTTCTCACATATATGTATTGATGAAAATTGTGATGACATATGCTCACGGCGACATAGGATATGTTGGTGTGTCACGAGTAATATTGCATTAATGAATAATGAAAGAAAGGATTTTTCAATTCTATAGAAGTAGATATCATAGTTCGTTTGATGGAAATGATATAGCTGGAAGAAATCCATGGACATCACATTCTCTTGGCATGTTCAATTCTGGGAAGTCAAAGAATGAGAAATAAAGCACATGTGTTGATGGCACTGGAATGAAACCTGCTTGACTGGAGACATTGGGACAAATGGATTACATTACACAGTTAGTGTTTGTATGAGGTGACTGTAATTGTGATATCGACATCTGTCTCTTGGGTTCCTTGACGCATTTCTAGACAGTAATCTTTTACTTTAGACAATCTCGCCTAATTCCAATGAGAAATAGGCCTAGAGGGCCACACACAATGTGAAGTCAGTATCTCAGTTTAATAATTTATTTACTTAACATGAAGAATAAATATTATTCTCGAATATGGTTTAATAATTATTCAAGAATTCCTAATCACATTTATTTCTCCAATACGTATTCAAGAGAATATATTTTGGACGGAATATTTATTTATCAGCAAATAATACAGTTATATTTATTTATTAAATAAATAATCATAATTCAAGGCCCAATAAATTTTAAAGAGGATTGGCGATCCATGATATGTGTCTAGTGAGAAATAATATTAAATATTATTTGGTTAAATAATATTTATATGTTAAGGGAAATTTAAGAACATGTCATGTAAATAATAGAATTTCTATTATTATTTGACATGGGGTTTTCACATTGAATAACAAATTTAGTAATGAATCATGTTCTAATTACGTTTTATTACATGGTGAAATAAATTTTTCAATCACATGTCATAGAAATAATTGCATTGCTATTATTATTTTTCATGTTTTATTTCACATGGAAGAATAAATTTTTTAATGTCACGTATGCTAATTATTTATTGTTCCCTTCTCAATTAAATTTCCTGTTATGTTATTATTCTCTATATAAGCCAAGGGGTCATTCCACCAGCTACCCAATAGTTGTATGCACAACATCCTTGGAGAAAAGCTCTTGATCCTAGAGAACTATTCCCTCTTCTAGATTTCTCTTAATAACATGAGAGATCCTCATCCACCAGATCAAGAAGATTTTTATGGAAAGGATTGTCAAGGTGATCGAAGGTAGAGATTGCAAAGATAAGGTTCTTGTATGATAGCACCTGGATACTCCATCAGTGAAATCCAGAGATACAAGGGGCACATGTGCATCGCTGCAAAAGGATTACCATCCTTTCATTATACATCACAACGAAGTCACACCTCAGACCCCTGGTTGGACCTGTCAATGAAGAAAGAGTCACCTTGGCGGTAATTCTATTATTTAATTAAATTAATTATAAACAAAATATGATTATCCTCTCATCGTGGTTCAAGGTTCTCTTATTTTACATTTATCATTGATTGAATTCTGTGTATACTATCATTCATCATAGTTTTGATATGGGATTAATCATTGATTATGACAATTTGAAAATCTGTGTATACGCCCATCCGACGCTTCCACTGAACCCATATCCTACAAGTGGTATCAAAGGGGGTCATATTTTTATTTACAATTATTTTAATAATTCATTAATGATTAACATTTAATAATATATTTTTTCAATTCATGTTTAATTGTACCTGTAATTTAAATTTTGAGATCTGTTCCTCCCTTATCATTTCTCGATGATCTAACTAAAAAAATTAATTTTATGATTAAAACTAAACTAAGTATCTCATGAGGAGGCGTCGATGGTTCTGTCCAGAAAACACAGGAATACACACCATGTAGTTGGATCTACATTCCATTTATTTTTTATTAATGAATTCGGTGAAATTCAATAATTACTCATGTCGTGTGCGTTATTGACACATGGTGTAGTTAATTCTTACCCCACATGTTGACCAAGAAAGATTGACACACCATCAGTCCGACTGCATGCCAATTGGCACACTGTACACGGCCTATAGTCTCTTCGGGTTTGGGTCAAATCTTGTATCCCATACATGGCTTTCCTGGCTTGTCACTATGTAATGCGGAGTCTACATGGCATGTGGCCCACTGGACATGTTGTTTACTCTTAAGAATTCTGAAGTACACCTCAGACAACATTTCCCAGGGTGTTTAATTTCGATGGATGATGAGGAGGGAACATATCGTGTAGTCGGATCTACACATCGTGTACTGTTTCTAGATTATGAGAATATAAAATAAAATATTATTATATTATAATACCCTTGAGACATATACCTTCATGTGGTCATAATGTTGGGACACAACAAGTGATAGGGGTTTGATATATATATATATATATTATATGTGTGTCTAATTAGAATCTTCATAATGTTCAAAGTTAACAACATCATGTATGAGTTGTATTACAATTATAATTCGATGTTCATGATACATGTCATAATGTATAAAGTGTATAAAAGTATAAATATATTCTTGGTAGTTGTGTATGGGTAATCATTAGTTTGCTTCTATGTTACATGATATGTACAATGTTATGGATGAGAATCTCATGGAAACTCATAAAATGTATTAAGATAAAAAGGATGGATTAATTAAATATAATGATTAACCAATTCACACATAATTTCTCCTAATAAGAATTATTAAATAATTTAATTCTAGTTTTATTACATGTGTAATTCGTTACAAGTAAATGGATGATCATTAGATAGACTATACCATTTTATGTGATTGGTTCCATTTTAATTTATTTATTAAATTAAAATTATTTGTCTTCATGACTTGTCCTCATTAATTTTTCATGCATGTGTTCCAATTGTTTCTTTTATGAAAACACCCATTGATACCTCACCTTCATGTTAGTTTAGAGAATATGTCCTAGATGCATTTACCATGCTAGTGGAGGTGGTTAGTGTTATGAGTTGAGGAAAAACCAATCTAAGGAGATACAATGGTGTACATGAGGAAAGTTGTAAACACAATCCATAAAAGTGTTCAGTGATTTTCTCCCCTATGATTGGGTTATATTATCAATTTCTAGATAAAACATCCAATAGTAATGCTCATGATCATACCCTTTATTTTATTTCTCTCAGTTGTATGGTTATTCATTATGGATATTTGATGCGATCACATAATTAATGAACTAACAACAATACCAGATGGAACTGAAATTAAAATGACATATGTGTAAATATTATCTATAAATGGTTAATCACCTAAGAATATACCACATAACATTAACATGCATGTGAAAAGATAATAAGTGTAAATTGACTAATAAAGGATAAAATCCATCAATCAAATATTAAGTCGATACAGCCTTACATTACATCAGTTTGAATTGAACCGTAGTTCAGAGGGCTTGACCATCCCTAGTTGGGGAGCATTCAATTATTTGGGAATTCTAATTTGATGTTTTTGGTTGACATACCACTTTTTACATGAAGGGTTTAGTGCCCTAGCATGACGTGGTGTAAATGAGAGTAAAACCTTGAGGAAATCCAACATTTATTGATTTTAGGATTGGGGTGTCCACTCAAATGATCAAGGAGTTATGATTTAATGCAGTTGTAGTATAGAATACCTCTCTAAAACCTTTCTTGTAAATTGACCAACCATAGTTGGGGTATATTGAAGGGAAATATGGATCATTTCCACTAGAATGTCCAAGATACCAGATATTCCAATGCTACTGGGGAGGGATATTTGTTTTCGACAAAATAGTGGGAGACTAATAGATATTAATTAACTTATTTATATTTATTTATCAAGATAAATTATTAAAACTCTCTTAATCTTAATTTTTAGAAACAAAAATCAAAATGACATCAAACATTTTATTGTTCCCCACACTCGAGAATGAAAACCTTCTTAACATCACTAATTTTCGAGTGTGTAAAAGGCATATTCGGTTTATCCTTCACTATATGAGGAAACTTTATGTGTTGGAAGTTCCTTTACCAATTCTGCTGATAAATGAGGCAAGTGATGAAGATCTTTCGATGTGTGGGAAATCTCTAAATGAGGCAATGGATATTTAGTTCCTTGTATTATCATCCATGATCAATGAAATCTTGAATCAAATAGACGAAATATATTCTTATAGCATGATGTATCACCTTCATGATATCTATTAGGTTAATGTGATACATGAGAGGTTTGATATCTCCAACTCTTTGTTTACTACATATCTTGGAGATTTTGTGCTAGCTGGACTACATGTAGTCAAGCTTATTGGCTACATTAATCATTTCGACATCTTAGAGATTAAATTCCCAGATGAGTTGTGTAAAAATTTTAGACAATCATCATTTCCTAAGAAATTTTCTATTTTTATTGTGAATTATTATATGAAAAATAATGAGAAGAGTCTATTGGAACTTATTACCCTGATTATCCAAGTTGATAAAGTCATGGGGCATGAAAAACCTGCAGTTCTTATGCTGAATAGGTAGAGGATACACACAACAAAGGGGACTAACATTTAAAAACAATGAAAATCCTCTATGAACAATTCAGCTAGGAAGAAAAATATTTAGAGGAAGTTCAATGAAAAGGATGCAGTATTTTTTCATGAGGATAGTTATGAAATTGGAAATGGAACTACACCAAGAGGAAAAAGGAAGAAAAAGCTACATTCTTTATTTAGTGAAATATTTCCATTTTCTACACATTGGGTATTAGATACATCTAGTGGGGCTCACATATGTATTAAAATTATGGAACTAAGTCGATTGTTAACAGTTTTTTGAGGAGAGGTGGATCTACATGATGCCAATGGAGTGAGGCTAGCTGCTCTTTCCATTGGTGACTACCACCTCACCATAGTGACATGAATGAATTTGGTTTTACATGGCTTTCATTATATATCTACTATTACCAAGAACATAATTTTTGTATCGAGATTAGATACATATGGATTTATTTTCAGGTTTGAAAATCAATTTTTATACTTTATTAAGGAAAACATATGTTATGGTATGGTGAATTTAAATTACATTCTATTTTTATTAAATTACAATAAGCAAGTGTTGGAAATTTATAACGATCCATGTTAACATGACTCATAAAACACCCAATTGTGGCATCACATCCATGGTCATGTAAATGAGAAGCACTTGAAAAAGCACAATTAAGAGGTTTATTTGGATTCTTTCGATCTAAAACGACTTGATAGATGTCACAGTTGTTCATAAGGGAAAATGATCTAACCACCATTTGGTGGAAAAAGTGAATGGTCCACAGAGCTACTAGGATTGGTAAACACTGATGTGTGTGGACTATTTCCAGTAGAAGATATAGGTGGATATTATAAGTTCATTACATTTTTTGATGACTTGAGTAGACATGGATATATATACATAATGAGGTATAAGTTAGAGTTCATTGAGAAATTCAAGTATTTCAAGAATGAATTATAGAATTAGATTGGTATGAAGATAATTATTCTTCGATTAGATAGAGGTGGATAAAATATTAAACAAGAGTTTATCGACCTTTTATATGAATATATGATTCTATCTCAACAAACTCCACCTTATAAACCATAATGTAATGGTGGTAGTGGAAGGAGGAACCCTACCTTGTTGGACATGGTAAGGTCGATGATGTGTTATGCAAATCTTCCATTATGCTTTTGTGGATGGTCATTGAAAACTGAAAAATACACATTAATCCAAATACTGAATAAGGTGAAAATAGGTATTCCCATTGAGCTATGGAGTGGAATGTAACCCACCTTGTTGCATATACATGTATGAGGGTGCGAGGCATTTGTAGCGGATTTCTTAGGAAAATATAGCACCATGGGGAACAAAGTGTGTCTTTATAGGGTATTTTAAAGGAAAAAGGGATACTATCTATACAAACCATCAGAAAAAGAATGTGATTATTGTCGAACATTCCGTATTTATTGGGAGGGAGAACATTCTCATAATGTATAGTGGGAGAAATATTGACTAAGATGATGTTGACGATCAAGATACATAGGATTTTGTACATGATCAAGTTCCATAGTTCCTCATGGAAGGGGTAGTTCCTGAAACATAAGTAGCATCTAGGATCACAAGGGAGGTAGAAGAACCTCAGATATATGGTTTCAGTGTCACTGAGGAAGGTAACTCATTATTGTTGGACAATGATGAAGCTCTCTCCTACAAGGATGTATTAGAGAAATAAGAAGCAGTAAGAAGGATAAATGCAAGGAATTATGAGATGGATTTCATATATCAGAACCGAGTTCGGGTTATGGTCGTTGTTCCAGTTGATAGAACACATGTTGGGTGTAAATGGGTATTCAAGAAAAAATAGACATGAAATGTTAATTTAGTACCGATAAATCAAGTCTCATGGCTAATGGTTTTAAACAGATTCTCGGAATTGACTATGATGAAACATTTTTACCAGTTTTCATTTTTAAATCCATAACAATCATACATTCCATAGAGGCATTCTATGACTATGAGATTTGGTAGATGGATGTACAAACTGGATTCCTTAATTGAAACCTTTAGTAAGATGTCTATATAACACAACAGTAAGGGTTTGTGACACTAGGTGATGCTAAAAGGGTATGAAAGTTGCTGAAATCCATTTACAGATTAAAGAAAGAATCCAGGTCATAGAACATTCAGTTTTATGAAGCCATAATTTAATTTGGTTTCATTATGAAATAATGCGAGACATGTGTTTACATGTGGTTTAATGTGAATGTGTTTGTTATTCGAGTAGTGTATGTTGATGGCATATTTTTTGTTGGAAACGACATACCGGTCTTGTATTCGGTCAAGGACTTGTTGAATAGGTTATTCTCCCTGAAGGACATAGGAGAAGAAGCCTCCATTCAAGGGATCAATAACATTTGTGATATATCCAATAGGATTCATGGAGAATGTCAAAGTGCATACATTGAACAAATACTAAAAAGATTTATTATAGTAAAATCTAAGAAGGGATTGGTTCCAGAGTCACATGGTATACATCATTCCAAGAATATGTGTCCTCAAACACAACATGAGAAAGATAGGGTGAGTAAGATACCATACACTTCAATCGTAGGATCTATCGTGTATGCCATTTTATCTAATAGACAAGATGATTCCTATACACTGATCATGATATGAAGATATAAAGTAGATCCATAAGAACATCATTAGAGTGTTTTCAAGTCAATCCTCTAGTATCAGAATATAAATAAGGATATGTTCTTGGAGCATGGAGGAACTGAGGAGGTTTTCATTATAATGTATGCTGATGTTGGAAATCAAACAGATCAGAATCATATAATGATTCAATATGATATGTTTTCAGAATCATCATAGGAGCTATGTGCTACTAGAGTCCAAAACAGAATGTTGTTAATGATTCTATAACAGAGTCCAACCATATAGAATCTTATGATGTTTCCATGGAAGACGTATGGATTTGGAACATTGTCTTGTATCATGATGTGGTGCCTTGCAGTAAATATTCAATTACATTGTATTGGGATAATATTGAAGGAGTGGCACTTGCGAATGAACCATGGTCACATCAATGTACAAAGAACATACTCCGCAAGTATCACCTATTGAGGTATTTATATCAAAGGTGAGAAGTTATAGTGAGATGAGTTTCCACAGAAGAGAATGTGGTAGACCCATTAACTAAAGGTCTCTCTCAGTAGAAGTATGAATATAATGTGAGAGCTAGTATAATGAAGGTTGTTATCAGTTGGATCTTGTGCATGTGGGAGTATGTTGGAGATCGTATCATAGAAAAAAACTTATATGAACATTATGATAAAAATATATTCATTGGATAAATATTTAAAAACTTTTTATCAAATCATGTTTGTTTTTCTACGTGACAAGTTATGTGATAATTTCCAATAAATAGCTATCACACTAAAAGGTCCAAGTGGATCCTTACTATAAAATGAACTTGGAAGTGTAATGACACAATACATGAATATATGTTCTATGGATGAATGTTATCATTTTAACATATACAAATGATATTGTTTATCAATTGTGGGGACTCGTGAAACATTGAGGAACCTTCTCATGATGTGCACCCATGGTAATATCCAGGTGGATATTCTAAGAACAAGATAAGAAGCTAGGAAATCCACATTCAGAAGTGTCATTGTATGCTCTTATTTGGGGACGTGAGTATTGATCCTTGGTCTTTAAGGATATTATTAAATTGTATTATGACTCATGAACTTTGATGAATTGATGGAAACAGTGATGGAAGAAGTATGTGGTGTGGTTGGATATATTAGGTGGGTCACGAGTAATACTGAATTAATGAATAATTTGAGATACTATTTATCACTTATATGGAAGTAAAAATCTTAATCCCAATGACGGAAATGATATTTCCTAACTAAATCCATGGACATGGTTTTCTCTTGGAGAGTTCAATTTCAAGAAGTCAAAGAAGGATAAATCAAGCACATGGGTTGATGGCACTGGTATGAATCCCACTTGATTGGAGATATTGGGAAAAAGGAATTATATGAAATGGTCAGCGTTTGTATGAGGTTCCATGTCATTACAAAATCCACTACTTTATATTTGGTTACTTGACCCATTTTTAGATAGTAATATTAGACATTTTTCATTCCCTCCTAATGCCATTGAGAAAGAGTCCATGAGGGTCGCACACCATATTTAACCAATATCTCAGTAAAATAAATTATTTATTTAACATGGTAATTAAATAGTATTCCCAATTGTGGTTTAATAAATATTCATGTAAGCCCGATTTAATCAATTTCATAGCTAATTATTCAAGAGAATATATTTTGGATGAAATATTAATTTATTGGTGAATAATTTAGTTGTAATTATTTAATAAATAAATACATATTTTTCAAGGCCTGGTAAATATTGAGGAGGATTAGTGAAAGATGTTATTGGTTTAATGATAAATAATATTAAATATGATGTTGTTAAATAATATTTAAATATAACCTGAATGTTAAGAACATGTCATGGAAATAATAGAATTTTTATTATCAATTGACTTGAGGATTTCACATGGAATGTTAAATTAAGTAACGACACTTGGGGAAATTACATATTATTACCTGGTGAATTAAATTTTATAAGTACATGTCATGGAAATAATAGCATTATTATTATTATTATTATACATGGTCTTTTCACATGGAAGAAAAAATTATGTAACATCCCTTGTGCTAATTATTAATTATTACCTAATGAATTAAATTCCCCATTATGTTATTATTTTCTATATAACACAAGGGGCCATTCCACTAGCTAACCAATTTTTCTGTGCCCAACATCCTTGGAGAATAGCTCTTGTCACATAACAAGTATTTTTCAATAATAGGGATTTTTATTTAGATGAGTAATTTTTCATATTCAGTGAATTTTTTTATATAATAAATATTATTATTTGAATAATCATGCTAGAATTACACAAAGGATATTTTTTCATAATGTTCGGTGTCTATCGATTTTTTGGGTGAAAATTAAATATTTTATAAATACAGAGTGCATATTATGAAATTATAATGACCCAAAAGTAATGTAATAAATGTCATAAATTGTTTACACAAATATATATATATTTCCCTTTAAGATATTTTTCTTTTGTGGTTATTTTATGAAATTTATAAACCCTTAGTGAATTCTACAAACCATAAATTATATTTTACAGTTTAAATATAAAAATTTGACTCACTTCCACATCACCCATGGTATTAATTTATTTATTTAATTTATTATACTTATAAAATAATGGAAACCAATCATATTTTTAAGAAACCATGGGAAAAACATTAGAGTGTTTGTGGTTCTTATTACTTTATCATAAAGATTTCCAAACTTGTGGTTGGAAATTAATAAAGAACTCCCCTCTCTATTTCTATATAAACACAAAAATCACCCATTACTCTTAAATAAAAACAATTGGATCATGAAATTACCCTACCATTACCAACCGATTTTCATCACAAGATTAATTTATACTCTTAATAATATCATTCCAAGCTTTTGGACACGTCCTCTAAAGGTAATGGATCACCTCTTTCTCAACTCTATTCAAGAACATTATTAAGATTATGACTTCTAATCTCCAATTGATGATATTGAGATATGTTTATACACATACCTATTAATAAAATTATTATTTCCAAGTTGTGAGAGACCCATTTTCACTCTCATTAATCTCTCCCATGAACCATTATGTACCCTCGTTACACTGCTGAAAATATCCTATGATTATTCCATGAAATAAATTTGTATTGTTAATACCCATCACCATTTCAACGCGAGGGTTAAAAAATAGATGCAAATATACATTATTTATTAGGTAAATGCATGAATTTATCCCAAACCCCTTAATCATGTGATTTCATGTGATGTAATTTGATCCTATGTTTAATTATCTATGTGGCACAGTTATGCATGTACATGATATAAATGTGATGAGTGGGATCATATATATATATATATTTCCCACCAATGCATTGATTAATGTTTTAATTTCTTGATTTTCCATTTATAGTGCATGGGAGGTTATCCTAATAACACCATGTTATGTTTTCTTTGTGGTTATCCTTGACTAATGTTATTATGTAATGTTTTATATTCTTTCCACAGTACCATTTTTCATTTATGTTATCATGATATATTTTTCATCATTATACAATATATTTCTTTTCACCCCTCTTATGTTACCTTTATATTCCCCATTTATCAAATTATTATTTTACAATACTTTATTCTTTTTTTATTCGTTGAATGAAATTGATATCTCACCTGCATCCTATGTAGGTCATGGGGTTATACCGTGCAGTTTTAAACAAGAAATTGAATTTCAAGAGACTGTTAAGGATTTTTTTAATAATTTCATTGTATATATATTTCATGTCGTTATTATATGACCTAATTTTAAAAATATACTAGGATTCGTGATATTTTTAGAAGATATTATGTGTCTTTTATGAAATAAATCATGAAATAATTTTTATAAAATATATGGGTTCTCATATTTGGAATAAGAGAATAGTCAATTAATTATTGGGATTAGGAATATAAACTATATTAAAAGTTTTAGGGACACCCTTGACTTGAGAAAAACATCTCTAAATTTTGGTAAAGTGTAGATTATGTTCTTCATTATCAAATACATCCCTTTCTGGAAACTTCAAATATATGTGGAACTATCATAGTTGTACCTAGGGGTAATAACCTAAAAAATGGTGTATTGAGATGGACTCAATTGAAAACGGGTGCACAAAAAAGGGGTATCTACAAAATTTTTCAAAACTCTTAAGGGATATGATTTGGTTAATCTTCCTTCTAATTGCGAACCATTTTGAGGAAACTAAAATTCCCATAATAGTTTATGTCAGTAAATAGTTCGTGTATATCTTACATTGAATCCTATAAAATAATAGTTGAAGTAATATATTTCAACCACTATTTATCCCTTTAATGTTCATGGTTTCTTATTTATGTATTTAATAATTTTAAAATACTCATCCCTAAATATCTAATTCATCTAGTCAATTGAAGAAAATTAGAGGATCCATGTTAAAACCTATACGAGGGGAAATATGATGACAACTTAATTGATATTACCAATTTAATGGAGGTATAAATCATGAAATTCATCAATATAATTTCTCAATTAACTCACGTCTTAAATAGAATCCAAGATTATGGGGAACACCCAAATTCCCCTAAGAAATATCAATTTGTAATTGAGACCATTATACAAAGAAGTCATTAGACATTAAATGGATATTTTGATCCCTTAATTTAATTAAAATGGATAAAATCCATTGAAATGATATTCTCAATCCTTCAATGATCTAAAAAGGATAACGTTATGTGGGATGTTTATCATATGTAGGGTGAAGCAAATAAATGGTGTACATTGGTCATAAATATAATGTCGGAGGAGGAGATTGATGTGATGGAGAGGAAGGAATTGCAATGTTTTTTTATTAATATTTTCCTCAAACTCTATTATGAAAAATGGAGATGTATTTACATAGCCTCAAGAAAAAGGATGATGAATCCATCTAGACATATGTGGAAAACATCATAAAACTTGCAAGATATGCCTTTGGTTTTTTTATATCCATTAAATGTAATTTTTAATTATTATTTAGTGGGATAATGATAAGTTTTTGAAATGACATAACAATTGGGGAATTAATATTCTATGTTGAAATTGAACATTGTACCATCAAATTTGTAATCGATATCATTAAAAATCAATGGTTTTATGGGACTAGAGACAAGATGCAAAGAATTGATTTTCATTCTAGTGGTGTGATGGGGAAGTATCATGGGGGGTATGAAAGTACATCACCCACTTGTCAAAAGTGTGTGGATAAGGATCCCTAAAATTTATTCAAGAATACGATGGAATGAATTAGTTGGGGAAGGAAGGGAACTTATCTAGTAATTTTATTCATGAGAATCCTAATAATGTGATGGAAAAATGGAATACTACTGCCAACTATCAGCCTATTTTCCTATGTTTCAACTATAAAAATTAATTAAACTCTACAAAAAAATTCCCTTATAAAGTGGTTGTTGATGAAAACTATCAAAATAAACCTCTAAATCATAGAATTCAGGGATGATTTTAATCCATCATAACTGTGGTGGTTAATGAGGACAATGAAGTGATGACATGTACACTAGTTATTTAATAAATAATTGAGAAAATACTTTTTTACTACATTTCTATGAATTTCTTCATATATATTATGTTTACTAGAACTATTTAAACACAACTACAATTCAGGGAAGTATAGATAACATTGAGAATCAATAATGCAGAAATTATTTCATCCTAAATATATAACTAATCCACTATCACAATTTTGGGGATGACCATCATAGTAAAACATTTCATAATTTATTGGAATTCAATTCTATTCTGATAGTGGATTGGATCCCCTTATATCAATCGAATATAAATTGTCTATATAAGGAAATCACCCTCTGTATCATGAATTTTCCATCGATTTAATTCAAGTTCAAGGTAGAAGATGAATCTTCTTTAGAATCATCATTTTTAAAATGTATATTATTTACCTATGAGAAATTATATCTTACTCAAATGATTGATAAAAAATTAAAGACCATACTTGAATATATTCCCATTTTGAGGTAATAAACTGATTGGTTTCCAAATGATTTTTTTGTCTCCCTTATATTTGTGAGGTGGAGTTCTAAATCAGTCTCATACCTGAATATTTTCTAATATCCCTAAAAAATTATTGAGTGAATGTTTGTGAACGTATAGAGCTGAAGAATAAACTAATGAGAATCTGAATAAACGGTTTTTAAGAACAAGTTCTTTATCAAGGAGTGTATTTATCCTATTCCCCAAGAATAAGGATGAATAATGCTTTTCTACCTTGATTATAAATTTCTCAACCAGATCATGATAATAAAAAATTATCCTCTGACACAAAACGATGACTTGTTTGATATGATACATGTATATTAGTATCTCTCTTAAGTTGTATCATTATTTGGGATATTTTGAAGTAAATTTAAATGTTTAGTACATCCCAAATAATAATTTTTATACAAGGAATGAGCACATTGAGATCATAGTGATTCTATTAAAACTCACTAAAATCCAATAATATTTATGGATATAATGAAATGAGTCTTTTGGTATTACCTCAACAATTTGATAGTAGTATTTATAGATGATCTTCTCATGTACTAAAATATCAAGGAGGATGATGGTGATCATTTTAATACATACTTAATATCTGAAGAAAAATAAATATATGTAATGTATAGAAAATATGAATTTTGGTTGTATTATGTATCATTAATACATAATTTTATCACTATAAAAGGGATATGTTTGGACAATTCTAAAAAAATATGCAATGAAAAGATGCTATAGATCAGTATTTGTGAAGGAAGTATACAGGTTCCATGCATTTTCTTGGAACTATATTAGATTTATGATAAACTAATCATGATTTTAAATCCCCTAGCTACGATAAATGTGAAAGGAGTAAATATTTATATAATGATTAATGTGAGGAATGTTTTAAAGAGATTAAGATGAGTATAATCACAACAATTGTGCTCACATTACCCACTAGTGGAGAAGGATGTGTTATATATAATGATGAATCCAAAAAAAATGGATGTGGACTCATGAAAGATGGAGGATTGATTATCTATTCCTCCAACTAATTAAATATTCATGATTAGAACTACCATAATCATTATATATAATTGGCTAAGGTGATAGTATCATTAAATATTTGGTGGCATTATCTCCATGGGGAGATTTGTGATATATGAATTTCCAATAAAATCCTCAGGTATATATTGGAAAAAATGGATATCATTAATATCTAACATAGGTTGATATATTTGGTCAAGGAGTTTGATTATTTAATAAATTATTATACATAGAAATAAAAAAAAATGACGATGTTCTTAGAATAAAGGATCTTACAACTCTATCTATGAGAAGGATTACATTAGATACAATCTTCATCGATATTAAAATGATATATATAGTAATAATAAATTGATCATTATAATTCCTTGATAATATTAATTCTAAATGATCAATTATCAAGAGGATCAAGGAGGCTAATAATGATGAAAAGATTCTACAGAAGACTATGGAAAATATTCAAGAGTTAAAAATTGCTGACGATGGATTTATAATTTTTGGATCCTGGATATGTGTCACATAAGAACCAAAACAAAATAGGGAACTTCAAGATTATTTTCATAGATCATACTTCCCTATTAATCTAGTAATAACTATGATGTGTTGGGTTTGGAAGAGAAATTTCTTTTTGGATAACATATATAAGGTTATTTTGAGATTTATATCTCAATTCTTCTTATTCCATTAAGATAGGGTTGAATGAAAAAAATGATAAGTGTATTATGAAACCATTTCCCATACCATTATTGAAATATTTTTCCATACTACTATTGAAATGAGAAAACATAACTGTTGATTTCAATGTAGGAATCCGTATGATTTCTAAACGCAATAACGCCACTTGAGTGGTTTTTGATCACCTTATAATGTCAAATATTTTTATTTCTATCATGGAATATTTATATCATGAAGGAATCACCATGATATAGATAAGGGAAATGGTATGAATTCCTGAAGTTCAACTTTATACTATATATAATTGAAATCTTGTTTTACCTCGAGGATCTATAGAGGCCTTGAGTAAGCATTTTATATTTATCTTAACTTCAGCATTTATTATCAACATCATATAGATGGTCATTGTGAATGAACTATTCCAACTATGGAGGATTTAATAATTTCATGGTCAATGTATCTACAAGGATATTGGTATAATCACCATTCCATAGGGAAGTTATCACTAAACATTAGTTTCCAATATATCATTCATAAGAATCCTTATGAAGATCTATATGGGAATATGTGTTATAATCCAAAAAGTTGAGATGAAATTAGATTGGAAAATTATTGTTCCGGATGTTATCCATGATATGATAGTGAAAGTTCAAACTAGTAATTATAATATGAAATCCATGAATTTGTTTTAGAAATTTTTGGAAGACAATCATCAACGATTATTAGATTTCAAGGTCAATGAACATGTGTTACCTCATATATCTATATAGAATAAACTCATGATGTTTTGGGAGAAGGGAATTCCCATTGCAAGATACATCGATCCAATAGATACTTTGTTGCATTAGTGTTGTGTCTTATTGACTAGAAATCCATGAACACCTATGTAAATTAAATTACATCTTTAATGTATCCCTTCTGATGAATTACATACTGGGCCCCTCACATATACTGAATCTAGGTGTTGTATCATTGGAATATGATCTTTTATATGAGGAAAAATCGATGGAGATCTTATTTCATGGATACAATGTTCTATAAAATATGAAAATCTATTTGGTTAAAGTGTTGTGGAAGAACAAAAAGGTTGAGTAAAAAACACAGGAACTAGAAAATGTGATGAAAAATAAGTTCCAACATATTTTTAAAGGATTAAATTAACATTTGGAGGATGATATTTCTAAAGGGGTATAATGTAACAAACTAGGATTTTTTAAATAAAATTATTTTTGTGACTGAATAAAATAATTATTTTGTAATACATTTAGAGAAAACAAATGCACTTCATTGAATTATTAGACCCTTATATAGTCTATGAATTTAGGATCACTGTTAAGAATCATAACCATTGATAATATAGTCGTTGTAAAATTATTATATTATTAGTATATATTAACAGGATTGAAAACTCTAGTGGGAATATAAAAAAGAAAAGATGGCCTCGACCTGTAGGATCATACACTATGATACTCATTTATCAGATCATCTAAGGGAGATTTCATCACTTGGAATTTACCTTCACCCAGACCAATATGACATTAGAAAACTAAATAATGAGTGAAACTGTATACTGGAGAACTTAAACATCATCAATATCACGACCTAAACCATGTACACCAAACCACCCCATGGAAATCTCACCATCAAGCACTCTAACCGTTAGTCGCTCAGTTGTGTAATAAGGGGGTATTCATATCAACCCTAAAATTAGGAATTTTTTATATTTTTATTTTTAATGATTATATTTATTTCTTCTCATTTTTAGTATATAATTGTTTAAATAATGATTTTGATAAAAATTATATGTTAATACCAAAAAACGGTATTTGTATTTTTGGAAATACATTGTTTTAAGCAGAAAACTCTTTTTATTAGTTCAATAATTGTTTAATAAATTAAATTTTATTAAAATAATTTTAATAAATATTATATGTTAAATATAATTGATAATATAATTTTATGATGTCAAATATAAATGATAAATGGTTTAAAAAATATAGATTATCCAAAAAACCTATATTTTTTAAAAAAAATCTGTCATTTTATTTAAAATTTTAATTTATAAAATTTAACGAATATTTTTTGATAAAATAAATTTTACATTTGGAATCATCATAAGGAATTTATCCAGTAATGAATTTTTCCAAATTTTTATAGACATTCCAATTTTTGGGTAAAAATAAAATGAGGTATAAATATAATGTGAGTATTATAAACTCATAATGAAAAAAATATAATTTAAAATGTTGCATTAAATGTATCAATGACCAAATATATATTTTCCAATTAAACTGAACTATTTTTGGTTATTGGTTCATTTTATGAAAACCAAACTAATCCTCCAAAAATATATTATATTTTGTTGTTTTAAAATAAAATTATTATAAAAATGACTAACTTACACATCACCAAGGAAGTTATTTTTTTGAGTTTGGTTTTGAGAATTATAAAATATTTAAAACCACTCCTCTTAGTTAAAAAAATTGTAAAAAACAAGGTGATGATTTGTTGTTTTTGTTGAAAAATCATATAGCTTACAAAACATAAATTTTGACATCATTAAAGTAATATACTATAATTTACTATATAAACCCACCCAACATCCATGTACTCTTTTATCAAGACACTTTTATAATGAAATTACACTTACCTTACCTATCGAGAGACATCAAACAGTTACCTATTCTCTTAAAATGATCCCCATGATTTTTGAGGTGTCCTCTCAAGTTTTGAGATCCTCTTCTCCTATTTATTAAAGAACCTTTTTCAATTATTCGTTTTGATATACAACTATTCATATTAGGATATTATTTCCAAATACCCAATAATTACCTTATGATGTCAAAGTGATGTGAGAAACCATTATATCTCATCCATCGCTCAAATGTAGCATTATGTACCGCAATTATGTTTTTGAAAATATCTTGTGATTTTACCATGCCACACTATTGTTTTGTGAATTCCCATCACCATTTCAAGTCATGGGTATTAACCTATATGTACCTATCATTAATTTATCGGGTACATTCATTTTTGTATTCCAAAATTTCTAATAATCATATTTAATTTGATAAAATATGGACCAATGTTGAATGATCAAAGTGGAAAACTTATGCATGAACATTATATGAATGTTACAGGTGGGTCCAATATTATAAATCCCTCAAATGCATTGGGTAATGTTTTAATCTCATGATAATACATGTATAGTCAATGAGAGTTTATCCTATGCACTATATGTTATTTTTTTATTTGTGGTTATCTTTAACTTTTGTTATGATATCCTATTTTATGTTGTTTCCACATTCCGATGATTCCTTTGTGTCATCATGTTATATAATGCCTCATTTCCAATGATTAGGATTCTGACCCCTGTCATGTCACATTGATATGTTTTTTGTATAAAACTTATTTCATTACCTTATTAAATGAATTTTTTATTCCCTTACAAGGATTTATAGCTCAACCCATTATTATATACATTCCTAGGTTATCTCATAATGTTTTATTAGATCAATGAAATGATAGTAGCATTTTAAGAAAATTTTCTATAATGTAATTGTATTCATGATGAAGCCTATTATTCTATGTACCTTTCTTTCAAATAAATACATTTTTAGGGTATTTTGGAATACTATTAGGTTCACCTTTTCATAAATACTAATAAAACAAACTTTATCAATGATATGGGTTGTTGAAACACGATGATATTTTTATGAAGTATTTTGCTTTAAATAATTTTATTCACTCGATAACGTTCATTACACACAAAATCATGTTTAGAATAACCTCATTAATATATTAGAATATTATTTTTCTATTATTTTATAGCCATTGGATTGGTGGGTATGAATAAAAATAACCAAATTGTGGAAAATATAATGTCAACACATTTACAAAATGCATTCATTATGTATCCTACCTAAATGATCCACAGTTTTATATGTTTTTATTAATTTGATAATATATTTTTATAGGTTGATGATAAACCATTATATTGTCTGTATACCAAAAAACGAACTAAAACATTTTTAATACATGTCTATTTCTGGAGAATGTACCAAATGTCCATCTGTAATCTCTACCCTAGTTGATGTAGGGTATTTTGAACCAAAACTATCAACCATCAAAGCTTCCCCGATAGTAATCCCAATGCATGAATACAAGGGCCTGACATTGATATAAAATACATACCCTCACAATTATCAAAATATAAGATCATTTTATGTGATTTATCTATTTTCAAACCTAATCTGGCACTACAACTAGGATGAGATCAATGTAATTTTTCACTGATGTGATTCCCATCCAATAAAACTAGCTTCTCTAGACTCCCCACCAGCAGTGATATCTGCTGAATCCCATATGATCTCTACATAAATACGAGTCCATGAAAATTCTTTGACTAAAATTTCAAGTCGTAGTCGATGACTACTACCATATCTCAGACTCGGTCGATCCCACCTCCCCTATTAGGTCGAACCGACCATGTCACTTCCTGATATGCTTCATTGTCATTCCTTATCTGTGTCGTCACAATCGAGACCACTTCTCAACGATGCTTTCCATGTAGCTAATTCCTCCTCCATAACCTATCCCACTAATCCACACAACCACCATTCCTTCTTGGTGCCATCACCATCAAGCCCGCCTTGAAGCCACCACCCCATTTATGCCCTATCCTCCACCCATACCCTACAGATCCTCCCACTCAAAAATCTACTGTTTATCCTTTAAATCGAAAAAATATGGGTCTATGATGTATTTAAACATAGATTTATTTTGGTTTATGAGGTCAATTATAATAGTAGGCTATGACCCCAACAGTGAATCATTAGATATTAAATTATTATAATTAATAACTAAAATTATTTGAACATAAATTTGAATATTTTTCTTGAAAATCTGTTTTATAAATGAAATATATTTTTATATTAATAAATTAAATTAATCAATATTTCTTATGTATTTTAATGAAAATTATATATTATTTAACTGGTGAAATTTTTTAACATTCAATAAATATTTTTAGGATTAATACAAGAATAAATTCAGTTTTATTCTTAAAATTGAATTTTTTTAAAAGAATTTTTTGTCACTTTGTGTGATGTTAATAAAAAATTAATTTCATAAATTTAGAGGTATATAATTAGATAAAATTAATTAAATATTTAAAATTATTTGATTCATATTTTTTAAATAGGAACCTGTCACGAACCAGGCCAGGTCGCCATCCGACCCGGCGCCCGACCCGGTCCGCGACATGGCCCGAAGGGCGTTCCCAATCCCCACGGGCTGGCACAAGTGCCCAGGTATCAAGTTTAACAAGTGGGAACGGTTTTACCCAGAATACAAGACAGAAAAACCAACTAACAAGATAGATAAACTGAAATTAGAAATAGACAACGAAACGTGCCTTTAAACTATGAACAAGTTTAAGGTCTACAACTCGAAACAATAATTAAAAAGAAAAGATGACAGCGGAAACTAAAACTCATACTCAACCTCCCGGCAGAAGTGAGACCACATCAACACCATTCTGCATGAGAAGACCAACTCCAACCTGAACCACCATCACTGAGCACGAAGTCACAGCCTGGAATACACAAGAAACAAAGTCTACATACACCCAAAGGTGTATGTAGGGTGTGAGCCAAAAGCCCAATAGGATGTCACCCAATAAAAAGGTTCCATGCCACAACATCAAAAAGACAATTTAATGTGTTTATTCAAAATTTTAATTTAAAAAAAATCTTTTAAAGAAAACACTTACAAGCTAAATGCTAAAAGAAAAACACTAAAAAAACTCATTTAAAAAACACGATTTTAAAGAGGAAGAGAAAAGTTCAATATAGGAACACACACACATACTCACACACACACACACACCCATACTCACACACACACACACACACATACTCACACTCACACACACACACATACTCACACCCATGTGGTCCTCTATATGTCGACGGAAGGCACCGCGTCATAGATGGTAGAGAACTATGGGTAAATCCCCTAAGGTTCATCTAGCTTGAGTGAGACCCTAGAACCTCGTGTCTCGGTGAAACGTGGCTTAGAAGGCCACGAACCTCAGAAAACGTGGCTTAGAAGGCCACGACCCTCAGAAAACGTGGCTTAGAAGCCATGACCCTCAGATATCATATGTTTAGTTAGTGTTGCAATCGTCAATCCTGCTAAGTGAAACAGGGACGATACCCATCCGGTTCACTAGCGCACTAGTTCTAGTCCTCCCACCTAGATACCCGGGGTTTTCCATTGTGCTCAATCAAGTTTCACATTCACACGGTATATTGTTTTTCCCATATCACAGACCAAACCAGACATTACACACAAGTCACTATTTTCACACACAAACAACATTTCAAAAACTCACGCATGCCAAAAATACCTTTCCAAAAATATATTTGTTGTTACCTAATCATTTCGCAAAAACCCCATTTGTAAAAAAAACACTCAAACAAGAACATAAACAACTTTCACAACTTAGGAAGCATTATTTTAATAACACAACAAGGGCCGACACAAACAAATACACCCAATTACAAAGAAGGGAGTCGTTCAAACCACTTGCTTAATAAATTGTCCTTAAAACTAGTTTCACACCAACTACACAATTATCTGAACCATCTGCACCTCTTAAAATGATTCGCGACTCATAAAAAAAATCCAAATTTAGACATACACAACTCAATTACCCATAAAAACTAAGTTCGCACCAACCAAACATCACCTAGAACCCAACTTGAAAACATTGCACCAAAATAACACATATTTTTTTTCTACGTGCAAACACCATTTTAAAATCAATTTTGCACTCAAATATTCTAAAACCACATTTGCACCATATAAACAATTGATTAAACAATTTTTGGACTTACCCCAATAAGTTAAAAATGAAGAAAACATGATCATTTCTAAAGAAAGTAAAATTTTCGTGACGCATGCATGTCAAATAATTTTAAGAATGCATTTCGCACAGCTTTTAAAGAACAACCAATAATTTATATGACAACAAACATATAAACAACAAGAGCCTACTATTTTTGGAAATCCAATCTCATCAGACGAGCATGCCAAAACATTATAAACATGGACCGCATTATGTAATAAAATCATAGAACATATTAAATTAATTAAACAACAAAACTAAATTATCCAAAAGATGTAAAGACATGGAACCACCTACCTTTGACGCCGAGACTTCAAAACTTGGGTGTGAAACTTTGATCGCAACCAATTCGCATCACAACCAACTTAAATTATACCCTAAAAACAAAATTGGACCAAAGATAACATCTAAAGCAAACCAAAAACCACATAAACTCTAATTAAGCCCCACTAAACTGAAATTAAGTAACTAGAACAATGAAGGGGGGGTTTACCCAAGGTGTTGGTCGGGGTATGGGTGCGGCGCGAATCCGATTCCAAGGGGAAATGGTGAGACGGCAGGGCAGTGCCGGGGATGGGTACGACGCGACTGCAAATGGAAGAGGCGCTGAACATAGGGGGCGTCGGGTTTGGGATTGCGGCTCAGATAGAGAGGATAGCGCAGCGGCGGAAGGCTGAGAGGAACCGAGCGCAACGCGAGGTCAAGGGGGGGCCGGCAGGTGATACCTGTAGGCCGGCCGGGAGAGGCTACGAAGGGGATGAGTGGCGCGACGGGGTAGCAGGAGGCAACGCCGGCTTGGAGAGTCACCGGGATTGCTGGACATGGGAGCGGTGCATGCGGACAGTCGAGCAGCGCGACTAAGATGGGGGAAAAGGCTAGAAGGTGACGCGATCGGGTTCCCAGAAAAAAAAACGCGATGGGCAACGCGTGTAAGGGGGATGTGAGCTCGCGCGAGGGCGGGGTGCTGCCTGATGGCTGGCTGGGCGGAGGGTTAGCTGGGTGGCGGCATGTAGGGTTTGGGGAGGGGTTTTGCAGCGTGAAAAAAATGAAGGGGAAGGGGTCCGACGAGATTGAAAAAAAAGGAAAGAAAAGAAGGGAAAAGGAATAAATAAATAAAAAAAGAAACAAAAAAAATCTACAAACAAAACAAATTATTAATAATATAAATATTAATACTATTAACATTAATTAGAATAATAATATGACAATAATAATAATCGGATAATAACAAACTTGATAGAAATAAATTTTATAGTGATAACTTAATATTATTATCATTATTGTTCATAATAACAATATTATCCTTGTTAATATTTATAAATCATTAAATTATTAAATTATTTTACATTATTTTTATTTGACGATGCAATTAATTTTATTGCTTTATTATTTATTCATTTCAATTAATTAATTGAACAAAGGTAGGTCACCCAGTGGACCAAGCGAGGCTGTGCGGTTTCAAAATCATACCTCGCCCGAGCCGTGCCTCGCCCCGGGACGCACGTTCCCAATCTTCATTGCGTTATCACTTTATTATTTGCTACACATTTTTCTTCTCCCTCAAACATCGGGCAGGCCATGCGGCGATCTGGGCAAGGTCGCGTGACGATCCATGCGAGGTCACACAGCTTCGACTGTGGTGCGCTGGATGCAACCAAGAGCGAAACATTTGTTTCTAAAAAGAGCTCGGAAAATTTAAGTCGGACCTCGACGCGAACTATCTGATGCCTAATAAAAATAATAAAATTTAAAATTTAAAAGGACGGGTGTGACAATTCTCCCCACCATAAAGCTTTCCGTCCCCAGAAAGCCACAAACAGAACCAAGCCCCACAGCAGAAAACCACACTGCCTTAAGGTTCAAAGGGGATCCCCACAAAAACCAAGAAAAGAGGGGTAAATGTATCGTGCTCAGAGAAAAGAGACTCGAAGACAACTTCGAGAAACTCATATAAAGATTTTATGATATGTGCCGCCCGCCCCGAAGAGCTAGAACGCCTCCAGTTGACTGATCAAGGGAGGGAACTCTCGCACCCATGGAAACCAACTTCACAAGCTGAAACACTTCAAGCACTTTTAAACCGAAACCACACCATTTGGCTAGAATGAACACATAAGGTCAAACCACATCCATGGAACACTCTTATCACTCATCACCAAACCATATTAAAATATATATATATATATATATATACAGAAGATAAAGATCAACATGGGGAGGTCGGAGGGGCTCCCCACCATTAGGAAGTCACTAACGCTCGAAACAAGACTGGAAAACCGACACTGAGAGGTTCGAGCGAACTCCCCTACATTAAAGAAGAGTCCAACACTGATTCATTCTAGAGGCATTCGTGCGAGACCCAATGTGGGTCTCCCCCCCCATTAAGAACCTACCAACGCCCAGGATGAGACTAGAAAACCAATATGGGGAGATCTGGGCGGACTCCCCACCATTAAGGAAAGGTCAACACTGATTTATTCAAGAGACCTTTGTGCGAGACCCGACATGGGTCTCGCCGCCATTATAACGAACAGAGGATACATAAAATTGAAAAATTCCTGATGGTGACCAAACACCCCACCACAAGGGGTGGGGAGGGAGGGGCCCAACTACCAGGGTGTTAGAACCACAACCCAAAACAAACCAGCATTTCCACATTCCTGGATGAGAATTATTCAATCGTTAGACTGCTTAACCCAACAGACCCCATAAAGACCACTAAAAACGATTACACTTGGTGGAATGCACCCCTTAGGACTTTAAGGCGACGAGTTGAACATTCCTCCACACAGTTATGGAAACCTTACGCAATTAGATGGTTCGTTCTAAATGGAACAACCATAGAAAACAATTTAAGCTGCTTTTACTTTCAACACCGATGACAGAAATAAGGTCGGGGTCTCATACACTCTCGGGGTTCCAGACCACGTGCCAGCTTCACTCCGGGGCCTATGGCTGGAGCCCTGATGTTTGAAGCATCTCCTGTCTCGCAGTCAGGCATTGAAGGCTCCTGAACGGAGCTTCTCCTTTTGGCATCACACGGAATCACACTACAACCAAGGAAACACCAGCAACCACAACACATTACGACGTCCAACTAATCGTACACTAAACATTCACCAACACACGATCTTTAATGGTGCATGCGCATCACTCTTTGTCACACTGGATGAGAACACGACACCACGAATCGTCACCTGAACATGATCATTTCTGTTGAGAGGAACACTATACATAGAGGGACTTCAAACTGAGTCTTAAACAACACATGACTCCTGCAGTTGACCGTAGCATTCCTATGTGACTGGGTCTGCCACACTAGTGACCTAATGTAGACCCTTTCTTAAATGAAATCAACAAAGGACCAAAGGTAATTTAGATTGATAGACCGCACCAACAACTTAGGGTTGCTTCCAAACCACCGTTGACTATCACAGGAACCTCACACTATAAGACGTCATCGAACATGACCCTTGCAGCTAATGTAAACACTACAGAACATTCAAGGCATCGATAAGAACTAACAGCTCTCAATCGCCTTCACCCTTCCCCACTGAAATTTCTTTCGCCATTTCTAGGGGAAACCTGCAAGCGTAACGACGTCAAATATCATACTCGACGACTCAGGCAACTCAAAGAAACCAAAACTCTGTTCAACTCCCCTCGCATCTGTCATCCCGCTGCGAGAGGATCCCCTTAGTTGTGAGAGGGAATGGTGGGTTCAATCCTAGAATTAAAAAATAGAGTCCTTCAATCACTTGGAGTGCCGACCAATGGGGAATTCCACATAGTTTTACTTCAATCACATGCCAACGCTTTATTGGGGGGGGGGGGCGTACACTAGTCAAGAAAGAAAACTATGGACCCAACCAAACTGGTTCAGTTGTCAATACATACCAGAAACGCACACTAAACGTGCGGGGGAACCACTGAAAGGGCTTCCTGAATAACTTTTAAAAGAATTCACTAACTACACGAAAACATACCAACTTACAAATAAAAATTCAAACTCGGAACACAAGTCATTCAGAAGGATTCTCGGCTCAAAACGCCTCACATCCAACATTTTCAAAACACAAGGACACGCCACACAAACACCATTTACTAAAACCCCAATTTTTTCCTTTAACAAAACATTTTGAAAATAAGCAAAGCCAGTGGGTTGCACAAACCCCAATGGCGTCCCATGAGCCTCGCACATGCATGTTCTCGTGTCGCACCGGGCCCCGGTGACAGCACAGCCACCCCACCTTAACATGGTCGTCGGGTCCTGGCCCACCAGATACCACCGGTTGCCCCGCAGACACATGGGGCCCACCCCAGGGTCCACCCACGTGCCCGAACGGGTCATCTGACTAATGATTTTCCCCACAGGCCAACACATGTCTTTTCCAGTGTGCTTTGTCCTCACTCACACACACCCTGGGAAACTTCCCAGAGGGTCACCCATCCTAATCACTATTCCAAGCCAAGCACGCTTAACTGTGGAGTTCTAATCAGACAGGCTCCCGAAAAGGAAGGTGCACCTTGTTGACATGAGTCATATCATTTAGTCATTTAACCCTTTATCATCCGGGGGTGTTACAATCACCCCCCCTTTAGAGCACAACGCCCTCGTTGTGGGCCCTATAACTCAGACACATGGGGCCCACCCCAGGGTCCACCCACGTGCCCGAACGGGTCATCTGACTAATGATTTTCCCCACAGGCCAACACATGTCTTTTCCAGTGTGCTTTGTCCTCACTCACACACACCCTGGGAAACTTCCCAGAGGGTCACCCATCCTAATCACTACTCCAAGCCAAGCACGCTTAACTGTGGAGTTCTAATCAGACAGGCTCCCGAAAAGGAAGGTGCACCTTGTTGACATGAGTCATATCATTTAGTCATTTAACCCTTTATCATCCGGGGGTGTTACAATCACCCCCCCTTTAGAGCACAACGCCCTCGTTGTGGGCCCTATAACTCAACCCAGGTAGTGCATCGCGCATTTAAGGCTGGGTTCCTCCTCTGATACCAAATGTGACAACCGGGCCCCGGTGACAGCACAACCACCCCACCTTAACATGGTCGTCGGGTCCTGGCCCACCAGATACCACCGGTTGCCCCGCAGACACATGGGTCCCACCCCAGGGTCCACCCACGTGCCCGAACGGGTCATCTGACTAATGATTTTCCCCACAGGCCAACACATGTCCTTTCCAGTGTGCTTTGTCCTCACTCACACACACCCTAGGAAACTTCCCAGAGGGTCACCCATCCTAATCACTACTCCAAGCCAAGCACGCTTAACTGTAGAGTTCTAATCAGACAGGCTCCCGAAAAGGAAGGTGCACCTTGTTGACATGAGTCATATCATTTAGTCATTTAACCCTTTATCATCCGGGGGTGTTACAGAACCTTTTTTTAGTTAATATATATAGTAATCATTGTAAAATTTTCCACCTCGATGAAGGGTATGTAGGGTTAATAATGATAAATAATATGTGATAAGGCCATTATATTTCAACGTAGTTTTTATTGGATGATTATTATTAAACCATTATCACTATATGCTCGATATCGAGTTGTATAATGGGGACTTGTCCATGAAAATGACTTATATATTATTAACAATAATGAATGATACAAAATGTCGCTTTCTTATTTTTAAATATCCCTTATGTAGTCCAAAAATTAAAAAACCTAGTTATGAACAATTAATAATATAAATTTCGTGTATTGTGAAATTATATTAACTATGGAAACTTGTTTATAATATTTAGTAGATATATAATTAACTTAAAAAATTAAACAATATGAAAACAATATTTCCTCAATTAATGTAAAATAAAATAGTTGATATAAATAATATCAACAGTAATATAATCTCAGTAATTTATAATATTAATTTTTTAGGTCTATATGACATATTATTGTGTGTTAAAAGTTTAAATTCAAAATAATAGTTTTTATTTTGTTCGTTTAACTCAAATTAAATTAATAGTTTCAAAATTGAAAATATTTATTTTAAAAAATCAAATTAGTTTTAAAAAATATTTTTAAAAAATGATTTTAAACAAATTAAAATATATAAATAATATATGCATAATATGATATAGTAAAAAATAAAATTAATATTCCATTTATGTTATATGTTCCACAATATATGTAAAAACATCCAACCCATTAATAATGAAAAAGTTGTTACTATAGTTAAAATTTAAATTTGTTAACAAAGAGTTAATCAAAAAAATATGGTTTATAAAACCCCCAAAACTTATATAAATTGAATTAGTTAAGGGGATAAAACACTATAAATAATTATCATATAATATCTTAAAATTTTGACGGATATTTCATTAGAATAATTTATTATAATTTAGCATTTTTAAAATTCAAAAAGTTCCCCTCGACACAATTATAAAAGGGAAGCTCCTCCCACCCTTCATTACACCAATATGAGCCTTAAAATTTAACAAAAATATTAAAAATTATATTATATTATTACCTATAAACATTCTATATGTTCTGTTGTTCCCAAAATTCCTACCCTACATCCCATGAGAGGATATTTAATGGAGTAATTTCAAAGAATAAGTAATCACCTTGTTCGATCAAATTATAATATATTCATCATTTCCTCATAAATATATACATTTTATTTGTCTTAAAATAATTTATTATGTATAATAAATTTTACTAAATTTTATTTTTATTATTATAACACTATTATATACCCACTTTCCCATCAAATTTGTAGTAAATGTATCACTCATGTGTATATAAATCTTACTGTCTCCATGTAGCGATATAATTCATTTTTGATAACTGTATTTTATGGATGGTTATTAATATGTGGATAAGTTTTATTTATGATATATAAGAATTAATTATACTTATTCAATTATAATAACATTTCTATCTTCTTACGATCCAATAATTTGGGTAACAATAATATCTATTGTGCATACATATGGACTACAACCTTGATGAATCGATGTGATTTGTTTTTAATTTATATTTTACATTCATGATGACGTGTTTGATATTAATTTATATATATGATATATATGATATAATAATGATCCTATAAAGGTGAATTAATATATAATTTTCTTATATTCTATCCAAAAAATTGTAAATAGTGTTAATATGTTCTTACAGTATATGATCTCTATGAATGGTGTCATTAATTATTATAACAAAAAATTTTCATTATGAATATAAATAATTATATAATGAATATATATATATAATTTCATATAATGATTAATATTTTTATATGATTATAACGTGATAAATATACAAGTATTTGTACAATTGAACAAAAATACTCATGATTAATGAAACATCTAACTAATGAAAATGATGATTTTAATATAAGGGTTGTTGAAATGTCCTAACAGGATAAAATATGATATTAAATGTTTTCACATTACTATAGTGTACAATTAATATAAATTTATAAATTTTATATAATAGTTTAGATTTCTATAAGGAAAACACGAGGTATGTTTTTTTTGTCAAAATCACATTTTTTATTGGGGTTATTAATAATTAAGTTTTGATGAAACAATATTATGATATAACCTTAAATAAACATATACTTTTTCATATACTATAGTTATTTATTTAAAAGAAATGTTTTACTTTAATATTCCTGATCTTATTTATTCATGAAACCAAAAATAAATTTTAAGTGAAAATTACTCCATTTGCGTCATCGGTCTGAAATTTTTTTTATTCCTTATCAATTTTTTAATAATGTTTTATAAAGGTTTTTAATATTATCCTGTGATTATTTATTGTTATTTTTACCCATTTATGAATTTTTTTAAAATTATTTTAATGGAATCTTCTTGTCATTTTCTAAATGATGTAATTAATTAACCATTTTTGTAATAGTGTGAATGAAATATATTTAACTTTTATGAAATGAATAGATTTTCCTACAATCGTGAATATAATTTACATTAATGATTCATTAAATTTTTTACATGTTTATTTTGAAATAAAATATATTCCTTCATATTTGAAAAGTTGTATTAAAATAATCGATATCAAAATGGTAAGGTTGTATTTAAAATTTTTTCCATGTTATATTTCAAAATAAATTTCCATCTATAATTACATTCTTTGATTCTAAATACTAAATATTATAAATTTCCATCTATAATTTCTGTCTAAATACTTAATATTATGATTTTTTAGGGAGTGATCCCATTCCATTATGATAGTGTTATAAAATATCCTCGACTACTATGAAAATTGTTTTATTTTCTTCTGTATATACCCTAAATCATTTTCTTATGCAAATTTTATGTTATCATTGCTCATGCTCTTTAATTCCTTTAAGGTTCACATGTTACGAACTCCCTATATTTATTCCATGACATAATATTTATATTTATTATATGTATGGTATTGATTTGAAATTTCAAAATCATGTTCTCATATCCTTATGCTTTTTTTATTCTTATATGATCAATGATATCTCCATTGACTACCCTTACTGAGCATTTGAGGTCACCATTTATTATTTCCCTTCACATGGTTATGAATATGGTTATTGTGTATGTTATGTATAAAAAGGGTGTGAGTTATTAAAGGATATGTCGGATATGATATATATTTCAAAAACCAGTTTCATATGTTTCCATGTTTCCGATTATACTAGACCTATATTATTATGGCATAGATCGTTGTGTCATATAATCAATATTAATCAATTTATATGAAATAAATTTCTATGAAATGAATCAACCATTATAGTAGGTATTAAAGAATGGTTTAGTTAACCTTTTTAAACTAGAATGAGAAAACATTAGTAAAAACCCTAGGAATAAGTCACTATAAATGATAGAAAATTAAAATTATGGTTACAATCATGAATGACCTGAGATAATCATAAGGTTTCATGGAGTATGGTTTCATGATTTAGACATCCTATAAATAATTTTTTATGATTATTTTTATCCCCACCATTAATATTATTTCCCACACTATAATTTTTCATTATATACAATGTATGGAACCTGAAGGGATCATGTTAATGTTTAACATGGTGGAAAATAAATTATTATAATCCTTATAAAAGAAATATTATTGGATATTGAATGAAAATTTTCTTTCTATGATAACACAAATTTCACAATCTATGAATCACACTATGATTCCAAATATGAAATTGAGGGAACATTGTTATATTGAGTCCCTTATTAATAAATGAACACCTTATTTTTATTGGTCCACTAATACAATTTTTTCTCATTAATGGATCAGTACCACTGAAAATATATTTTCCATTCTTTAGTGATTAGAACATAAAAATATTATTTTTTTTATTTATCCTTTGGAAATAGAATAAGATTAGTGGTGATATCTTACTAAGAACAAAATAGAATAATATGAAATTCAGTTTTTTGAGTGGGACAAATTTTAAAACTTATATTTTGATAAGTATGTTCCTCATATTATTTCTATGAAAATATAGAAATAATTACATTAGTTAAAGAAGAAGGATGATGAATCTATGGGTATTTATGGAGAAAATATCACAAGACATGTGAGGTACGCTTCTAATATAATCATCCAACCAGAATGTAAGGTTGATTTATTATTTAGTGTATTAAAATCAACTCATAAAATTGAGTTAACCATAATGTACACTTGTATATATATAGAAATTGTACACTATAATCTCATGGTGGAGATGGATATTGGAGTTACCCATCAATATTGCTGTTTTAGAAAGAATAGAAAAATGGATTTCAGATGAAATAATAAAAACCGTAGATAAAAGAAGGCATTCCTTCCAAGATGCTCAATGTTTGCAATGTATGATGGGGAAAATTCTCTTAAGCGAAATGTTAAATGTTTCATGTGTTGATAGGAAGGTCATCAAGAAATCGAATATAAAAGTGACGTGAAGATGTTAGATAATGATTCATAAAGAGAAAAAGCTCCATAGGATTCACCACCCACACAACAGTTTTTAAAATGTAATAAGTATGATAATTATTATAACTATTATACAATTATAATGGTTAATTATTATGATATATTAAAAAAAACTCTTAATTTAATTGATAATTGGAAATCACATGTGCTAACTATTTTTGATGTGGGGTACGATAAAAACATTGTGATCGATGCACTTACCATCCAATATAGAACTGCTAATGCATATTTGACTTTGTATCATCCAACGTTTTTATATCTAAATAAATTTATAAGGTAATAATAGTACCACCTCCAAAATAAAATGTTGAGTTAGTAGTAAAAAACCTCATTGGTATGATGATAGAATCCAATGTATATGATTTTTCTCTGGTAGATTTTTATTGGAATTTCTTCCCTATAAATATTTACATTCTTATCATTTATGACTATAATCTTATTTTGGTCATGATTTTTCTTTCTTCACATAAATACCACATCAATTTTGGATTAAGTAATGTTACATATGAAATTCTGGACAATCATATGATCATCTGTCAGTGTGATGACACAACTGTTCAACCTATAGAAATTATATCTATCATATGGGTCATGATTTATATTTTAAAGGTGAGTGTATTTTATATGAGTTGGAATAAAATTAAAATAAAAGTATTCCTATCAATTAGGATTTTATTTATTTTCTCCCAACATATTTTCATAGTCTTCCATCAAATTTTGAAGTTGTGTTTTGAATTAAAATTAGGTTTAATGCTCCGCCTATTTTGGAGAATCCATATAGAATACCCCAATTGAGGTGTACGTATTAAATTATTTAATCAAAGAGATTCTTGAAATGAGATTCATTTGTCCATGTACATCACCATCGGGTTCACATGTTCTATATTTCAATAAGAAAGAATGATAAATGTGAAACTACACTGATTATCAAGAACACCACAAGATCACTATCAAGAATATGTGTCCCTTACGTGATATTATGATTTTTTTGATCAACTATGAAATGATGAATACTTTAATAAGATTCATATTCATTATGGATATCATAAATTGAGTGTAAAGAAGGAGGATATTCCCAAGACATCATTCATTATAATTTTTGGAGACTAGGAATTTATAGATATTCCATTTAGTCTTTTTAATTACCCATATATCTTTATATATATAAAGAATATAGTCTTTAGAGATTAACATCTTTGTTTTTTCATAGTATTTATAAATTAAATTCTTATTTATTCAATAATCAAGAAATTTCATGATGATCATTTTAAATTTTTAATAAATACCTTGAAGAAGGAGTAGAATTATGAAAAATATACCAATTGTGAATATTTTCCTTAGAATGTTTCATTATTTGGACATATAATATCATGTGAGGGAATACGAGTAGAACCTTAAATGATAAATGTTATTAAAAAATATCCCAAAACATACACAATAATTTATATATATTTTATTATTTGGTTTTATTGGACATTATCAGCTCTTTGTGGGAAATTTTCTGTCGTAATCAAATACCCACAACATGTTACCTTTAAAGGGAGCCATGTTCTTCGAGATGGATGAATGTGAGGAATGTTTTATGGAACTAATTATATGTGTAGTCTAAATATATAAGATAACACTGATGTATATTATAGAAAGATTTGTAATATATATGGATACATAAAATAAGTGACTAAGATGAATCCACATGTATAAAAATATGGTTATAGATTATGACATAGGTCAATCGAAGGGCTATGAGAAAAATTAACCAAATCATGCTTTGGAGTTTGCTATGGTATTTTTTGATTAATGATAGAGAGTCATTATCTATATAGATAAAGGTGTGGAAAATATATTGATAAAAAAAATAAAGTATGCTTTTACTTAAAATGAGATTAACATGCACCAAATAAATTTATTGGTTCTGATTAATGATTCTGACATCTCAATACATTACCACCATAGGAAAGAAAATGAGGTCGAAGATAATCTCAGTCGAAAATATCATGATAGATTATCTATGATTATGATAAAATATAATTTTTTTAATGTTTGGATCTTGAAATATGGAAAGATGTGGACAAATAATATCATTTTAAAATTAGTTTTAATCTATCTATCCATGTAAATATTAAAGTGTCATAGGAGGAAGCTGAAAAAAATGAGATAAACGTTACTAAGAACAACCATTATTGTGATTGAATAATAAGGTACAAGAACCATATATGGGTCCCTTTAGTATTATATTTGAATAAGTAATTTCATGATAAAGGTTATAAATATTAATTCTATATTCATCATGGATGTTCGAAGATATATATTAATTTTAATGAGTACTTCTAGTGGGATGAATTGAATAGAGATATTGTAGAGTGTATTTCTAGGGAATAGGTATGCTGATAAGTTAAATATGAGAGATATACGTCTCAAGGGATGATAAAACTTTTACACATACCAAAATAGAAATGAGAAAACATCACCATATATTTTTTCATCAGAATCCATAAAAAAGTATAATGGTCATATTGCTATTTGGGATATAGTCGACCTCCTAATAATGTCATCACACATCATTTACATTATTTAATATGTCTATATTGATCAAAATAATTTTTTATATAGTAATAAAATAGTAATATTTAGTGGTGTACAATAGTAAATTGTGCAATCTAAGGTTTACTGAAATGTTTTGGAGAATTCTTCTATGGATATGGATACAATGTTTTGTTTCAGCACTATTTATCATCCTCAAAAATATGTTCCATATGAGATGACCATTAAAAAAATAAATTATATATAGAGATATTGATATATGGATGTCTATGGGGGTTGGGATCAACACCTTAATTTTGTTGAATTTTATTAAAAAATAGCATTGAATCCAATATTCAGATGTCTCATTACAAAGCCCTCTATCAGAGCAGGTTTAAATAAATAAAAAGATAGAAGGATGTTGAAGAAACAAAGATATTGGGATAGTATATTACTGAGTAAATGAAAGACATGGTTTGAGCCATTCCACAAAACATAATATTATCTCATATTTGACAATAACGTTGTGTTGAAAATCATCATAATGATCTAGAATCTGATATTGGTGAAAAGGAATTTCATTGAATATCTACCTAGAAGAGGGTGACAAGATTCGGAATGAATGTAATGATAATACATAGATATATTTTACCCTTTTAAAATCTTGACTGTATTCGGAAGGTAGCTTATCGATTATTGCTTCCACCACATGTTTCTTAGGTTTATGATGTGTTCTATGTATTTATCATGAGAAAGTACACAACTGATCATTCACATGTACTTAAAATAGGTCATAACACTAGTGAAAAATATTAATTATGGATAAAAATAAGTATATATTCATGAAGAAAGTGATAAATTTCAAAGAAACAAAACCACTCCCCTAGGCAAAGGATTGTAGTGAAACAACCAATTTGAGGTAGTTATGTGGGAACCAGATGATGCGATTAAGAAGAAGTAACCTCATATGTTTTGTTATCGATAAAAATTTCAATGGAATAATTAAATTTGAGGGTATTATAATGTAACACCTTGATATTTTTTGGAATAATTTCTCATTAAATAAATTTATTTCTTTGATAGTTTTTATTACACGTAACTACATGTTTAGATGATCATTATAATATTATTAAAATATCATGTGTCTAATATCTAATATCAATTGGATTTGATGGTATGAATAATGAAATATTAATTATTCCAAATATATGGTTTATATATTAATAAAATTAAAACATTCGTTCTAAAATTATTATAATTTGAAAAAAGATATTTGAAAATAAAAGTGATATATTTTTTCTGAAATATTTTTTTATGAGGAAAATGTATTATAATATATAAAAATTAATTTAGTCCATATTGGTGACTTTTTAGGGAATGAATAAATTTTTTGATAGATTAACGTATTTAAAAATTCAATAAATATATTTTTCTATGTATACTATAAGAATAAATCCATTTTTAGACTTATTATTGAATTTTTTATTTTAAAAACGTTTTTATTACATTTTATGAAATTACATTAAACATACATTATACTATTTTTAGGTATTTAAATAGAAAAAATTAATTTATTATTTATAATTAGGTGGTCCTAATATTATAAATCATCACCTTTAATATTTGGTTAAAATAAATAGTAACTGTGAAATTTTTTTTCATCTCGGTAAAGGGTAAATTGCGTAAATCTAGATTACAAATAAGTTAAAAGGTCATAATTTTAAATAATAATTTATATTGGATGTATAAATTCAACCCTCATCAAAATTGGATAAAAATTGTGTTGATTAATGCACAATTTTCCATGAAGACGACTAATATATTATTAAAATCAAGGAAAGGTAAAAAATATCACTCTCAAAGATTTAAATATATTTTATGTATTGACATAAGGAAAACAAGTTATGAATAAATATTATTACTAATTATGTTAATAATGAAATTATATTAATGATGGTAGTTACTTTATAATTTTTTGGTATTATATAATCACCTTAAATTCTTACACAACTACAAATTATTTTTTATTCATATAATGGGAAAACTAGTTAAATGATATTAAAAATTTGATATGTGATACATTTTGAGTGTTTTATAGTTTTCCATGAATTGTATTGGTGTATATGAGATATTATGGTTGGGTTATAATATTATATTAGAATTTAAACTTTTTATATAAGGATTTTAATTCAAATTAAATAAATAGCGTCGTAATTGATAATAATTATATTTTATAAATATAATATTTTATTAAATTTTCTAAAAAACATAAAAAAAATTAAAAAATAAATATTCATATTATATGGTCTAAAATGTAATTACCTGGAAATATTTGGGAGAAATTTCACTTTATAAGTAAAATATTGATTCCCATTAATGTTGAAATAGATTTTTACTATAGTTAAAATTAACATTGGTTAATAAAGTGTTAATTACAATAATAAGGTTTAAAATAAATACAAATCATGTCTAAAATACATTTTTTTGGGATTAAAACAATATACAATTTTATCTTTAAATATATCATAATTTTTTGGAATATTACTTGTGAATTTATTTTTTATAATTTAATCTTATGAAAATTAAAAAAGTTCTCATCACCACAATTATAAAAGGGACCCTCCTACATAAATTATTTACACCACTTTTTGACTTATATCTACAAAACAAATAATATTTTATCATAAATAATCATAATACACATTGAATAGGTTCTTATATTCCCAAAATTCCATCCCTAGAGACCTTTAGAGGAGAACAAATGAAACATTTCAATGATGTGGTAATCTCCCCAACAAATCACGATAAATTATATTGTTCTTTACCTCATATATATATATATATATATTATATAAGATAAAATAATAACTTGAGTATCTAAAATATGATGAAATGTTATTATAATTATAAAATCACCATTATCAACCCTTTTTCCCATCAAATGAGAAGTGAATGTAGCACTTGTCCAAATGTACGACTTACCGTTACTATGTAGCAATACAATTCATTTTTCATCTAAAAGATTTATGGATGAGAATTATTATAGTTTTAACATTTTTAAATGATATTTATGACTTAATTATAATATATTAATTATAATATCATGTCTACCTTATTACCATCTAATCCTTTTGGAAATGATAACTTCACTCATAAATACATGTGGACTACTACCTCCATGACGCGATGTGATTAATTTTTAAATGATATTGTACATGGATGGAGATGAGGATGAATTTTATGATTATGTATTATATATATTATAATGATCTTGAAATTTTCTTTAATGTTTATCTTTCTTACATTCCATTATTTTAGAAATTAAAAAAAAATTCATGCCTTTGTACGACTTACCTTCTCCATGAATGGTGCAATTAATTTTTCTATCTCTAAAATTAACGGATGATATTAAATATGTACATAATTAATATATTTGTGTTTAATAATGATTAATATTTTACATATTATGAAACTATGATAAATGTACACAGACCAGAACTACTAAGCTGAAATAGTCATGATAATTGAAATATTTAACACCATAAAATGAAATTTTTAATAAGTAATTATTTTTATAAGGATCATATATGATATAATATGAATGACTATTAATATTATATATATTATTATTAATTTATTATGTTGTAAGTTAGTATGATTTCTATGTAATGAGAACTCAAGTTAAGGATTTTATTTTAAAATCTCATTAATTAGTATGATTATTTATGATTATGTTTTGATGATAAAATATTATGATCTACCTATCAATAAACATGTCAATTTTAATCACCTCTTGTTTTTTATTTAAAATATAATTTTTCCTTTAATTTTATTCATCTTATGTACTCATTAAACAAGAGATATGTTTTTATTGAAAATTGACATAATTTGTCACATTGGTGGAAAAATATTTTCCTTCCATATAAATATATTTAAAAAATAATTTAAATAATTATTTAAATATTCAAATATGATAATTTATGTTCATTTTTACCCATGTTTTAATTTTATAAAAAAATCACTTAATGGAATAATTTTTCATTTTTCGAATGAGGTATTATTTGTAACATTTTTATAATGGTGTGAAAGGACCATTTTTAACTTAGATTGAATGAATGAACTTTCCCTCCACCATGACCAATATTTAATTTACATGTTTAAAAGTTAATTTTCAAAGAAAATTTTTCCTTCATATATAAATATTTCTCTTATATAAGTGTTTTCAAAATTTGAATGGTTTTTACAATGGCAATATTTTTATAAATTTGTTTCATTTTCATTGGTAATGATATAATGAAATATTTATAAATCTCATTTCCTTTCATGGTTTATGATATAATTAATGTTTTATGAAACACATTTTTCTCATAGTTTATGATTTGATGTATGATTTATGATATTGTGGAACACATATTTATGATTTAAATTATGTTAGTGGTGGGACCTTTACCTCCCTCCAATGAATCAAGTATATATTGACAACTCAAAAGTTATATTGGACTCGAATGGGGAGTGAGGCCATTTCAGTAAGCAATTTCCCCACTATGAATGAATTAGGAGTGAATCCTAAATACTGTGATGGATTGTAGAATGATAACATTCCATTATTATTGTCTTGGAGAATATCATTGAATAATAAATAAAATATATATTATGATCTTTTGTATTCTGAAGATCATTATATTATACCAATGTTATTCACTTATAGATCAAATTAATTGATTCCTTTATGATTCATGTCTTATGAACATCAATGATTTATTATTTACCTCAGGTTTTTTATCATTGATATAGAGCGTGTGGATTTAAAATGTGAAATGCATGTTCTCATACACTTAATATAACGGTATACTGGTTTAATCAATAATATATCCCTTGTTTACCCTTATTATGAAAATAATCTCACCCTTTATTAGGTTTTCCTACCCCATGTTAAGAAAATTGGAATAAAGTTTTATTTTCCAAATAAGGCTTCTAGTTATTAATGAATTTGTGGGAGAGGATGTAGATATTTTACCACCTAGATTTTATGTCACCACTTTTGTAATTATACATGAACAATATGATTGTAGCCTCGATCCTTTTGTTATGTATAGAATATTCTTCTATAAAGATGTCATATCTTTGTATGAAAAGTATGGTTAGCTATAGTTTTCATATTTTAATGTTATCTTATAGTTATCGAAATGTATTGAAAATTATTTTAACAATAAGTGAGCCCTAAAATGGAGAATAATTAATTTGATATTACTAATAAATAATTAATCTTGTCTTTCAATTTCGTTCTCTTCATGTTCAACTTGGACATTATAAAGTAACTTCTAGATCAATTTTTTAAGTGATTTGATCATTTTTAATTAAAAATTATTTTCAGAAAACATTAAAAAATATATTTCCACCATACATTAACACCCTGAGACTTTAAAATATATTTATTTTAGAATAAATTTAATTTTTTTAATATCTTCTGATGTACGCAACATTGAGTTTAAACGAAACATTATACTCCATAAAAATATTATTTATGAATGATTAGTTTAACATAAACATTAAATGAGACGGTATGAGTAGGAATAACTATATTATGAAATCTAAATAGTTTAAACATATTATTATTTTATCTATTTATCGGAAATAAAAAAATAAAAGTTTAAATGAAAAATAAATTTGTTTGGAAAAAGATTATTTTTTTCGAAAATCCTATTTAATCACACTTCAGAAAAATAATTTAAAACTAAATAAATAATTTTTTTAAAAAAATTATTTTATAAAATGAACTTAATTTTTAAAATAATCTTATAAATATTATGTGAGGGTTAATTTTTGGGGTTTTTCTAAAATATTTCATTTTTTGATGAATTGTGAAAAATGCAGAATTTTAATTGGTATCTATCTTTTTTCTGTAAACTATCAATAATGTTAAATTATATATTTAATTAGTTTTAAAGAAAAATTTGTTAGATTATATATCTATTATTCTAAATTTTATTATATTAATCTTTTTTATTTTGAATTTTGATATAAAAAAATTCAAAACTTTTGAACATTATCTCTTCGAAAACATTCTTTGTCATCACATCTATAGGATTAATTTTAAATTAAAATTTTAAATGAATGTGAATTCAATTGGGAAATATATATATTCATATTTGGAATAGTAATAATTTATATTATCTAATAAGTGGAAATTAATTTTTTTACAAACAATTAATAATGATAATAGAAAAAATTATTTACCACGGTTAAAATAAAAATGTTTTTACCATGGCATTAAACTATGAAGATAAGGGTTAAAATAACCTACCCAATTTTGAAAATAATATTTTATAACCATATTTTCACATTATCCTTCCTAATTTAGAATATATATTTAATTTTAATCTTTTTTCATGTGATTTACTAAATCATTTTTTTTCTATTTGGAAATTGTTTGGTAATTTCCCTGAAGGTTCCATTTCCCAACTTATAAAAGGGAACTCACTCCCCTCACTTATTTATACATATAAATACTTTTGGATAGATAAAATACTGATAAAATTCCTCACCAAAATCCATATACACACTTTATATATTCCGTTCTTCCCCAAATACGAACCCTAGGGTCCTAAAAAGATATCCAAAGAAGGTTTTATGTTAGAGATAATAATTGTCATCACTAAACTCCTTCTTTTTCTTTATTCTTTTAAAACATTAAATTATTTCATAAAAAGTACAATATAAAGAAATTATATTATATATTCAATGATTTTATTTTATTAAGGGAGTAATATTAATCCATCTTCACATCCATCAAATATGAAACAGAATCATCGATCGTGTGTATGGCAGACTACCACCTCATAAAAAGATGTATTTCATTTTACATAACCTCTATTATAGGTTGGATATAATGATTAAAAGAATACAAGTCTATAATATTTATGATATTATTATATATATGTAAATTTAATATAACATATACCATTTTATATTCCCTTCTATTTTAAATATGTTAATGTTGCTCATGTGTATAGAGGACCACCTTCTTGCAAAGAGATGTGATTCATTTGTCGCTTATACTTTATATAGAGTTTAAGGAGGAAAACCTTAATCAATATATGTCATATATATGATATAATATTTATTCTTTTGAAATTAATATATTACCCACTTTATTATCCTTTCTCTCATCAGGGGAATGATATTTTCTATCATGCGTATGTTGGACCCCCCATCTCCATGAAGCAATGCGACTAAATTTCTATGCCCAACTTTTTTGAATGATTCTATTAATGTATATACTGATTAAAAATAATATTTGTAACATTATTATTATAAATATTCTTTTTTATATCGTATGTATAATAACTATAACGTTTATTCAAAAACACGCATGAGAAAGGAAGACAATTAACACCCGAAATAATAAAAATAATGGAATAACATTAAACAATGGGTGGTAAAATATTATTAGAGGATAATATATGATATTATATAGATGATTATGGTTCTAGTATAAGTTATTAACATTTTTAAAACCAATATACATTATTTTCATGAATTTTTATCCAAAAGGAATCATGAGGTAAGAGATTTCATCTCAATTTCAATTTATTTGTGACGTTTTTGTTAATATGAAACTATTTACTTTTACGTGCTGTATATAATAACATATTAATGTATTTAACATTAATAAAAATAAATTAAAAATAGTTATTGTTTAAATTCAAATTTATCTATATTTTTTGTATAATTTATATAAATATTTCCTAACCTGTATACCATTTTTACATATGATGTTTACATAGAATGTTATTTGATTAACTGGGGACATATCATTAAATAAATGTTACTTAATAAATGATGATTTTTATTGATAAGGAATATTAATCATGAAATAAATTTTTTATTTGATATATGAAAAATACTTTGGACATGATTTTATATGTGGGTCCCTACTAGAGATAGACCATCGATACATCGACACGTATTATGGGACTTATCAGTTGGCCAAATAAGATGGGTTTTTACCCAATAGTTTTAAAGACTATAATGTAAATATCATTATGTTAGAGGTATTATGATGAAATATATCAACATATATAATAATTATTCAATTAATTAATTGAGATTATAGTAATTATCATTTTTCAAGAGATTTTCATTTTGATAATATCACTAGATGCATTTTATTCTTAGTTATTGATTAAATTGTGGGATTTTTAGTTTTTTACCTTGATATATTGAATATTACTTATATTATCATGTTAGTAATGTTATTTATGTTGAATTATTGTTCAGTTACATACCTTTACATTTTGATTATGATTATTTATTCACAATGGAATCAGTTGTACATATCCCCTGTTGAGAATTTGAGATCACCCGTATGTTGTTTACTTTCAACATGACATCAAGAAGAAATAACATGATGAGTTTTTTGGATAAAATTAATTTTATTTGTTAATGTTTTATAATTTATTTTTTATTCACTTTATAAATTGGATATTATTTATTTATTGGGTTTTCTATAACTTCTATCTTGATTGACACTTCAAGATTTTTCCCTTTGTATCTTTTCTAGTGTAATAAAGTAAGACAATAGCTCAGGATTATTGGGGTTGGGTTCATATATATTGTATCAGAGGAAGTTTTAATAGAATCCTTCTGAACTATAACAAGAGAAACAATAATTAGGTAACCTTACCCCCTATTATATACATTTAGGACAAGTGTATAATAATTTCCAATTTTTTTTATGTAATAGATAATGTGTGTGTTTTATAAATAAAACCATGTTGACATACAATAAGTGGAAGTGGTTTTGGTATAATGGTACCTAGGTGTAATAACTCTTAAAAGAGTGTAGTATTATTGACCACATCATCATCTAGTTTACAATAATGGGACCTACAATACACATAGTTTGACACTCCCTTGAGATATTTTTAGGATAAATCATATATTCATTACAAACCATTAGTAAGGATTTGAAATTATATATATCGCAAAAGAAACAAAATCTTTGAAATAGAGATTAAAAATGCCTAATAAGTGTCACAATAGACTTGGAAGTTTAAATTTTCTTTATAATTCATAATTTATGAGCTAATATAATATATTCTATTGATTAAAAATATCATGTAGAAGGAAGAATGATTCCAATAATATTAACCAATGTTGATATTTCCAGGATGAGAAAGATAAACTACTGTTATAGGAACTGAGAAAATTATTTCTATTTTAGGGATGCTTAATTCGGTTATGAAAAATAACCAAAACCTATTGTAAAAACATATTCCATTGCATGATTTTCATATATTAGATAGTTTATTGAAATAGAAACCTCCATCATTTCATACGACTATTAATCCAAGGGAAGATGAGAAATGAGTTATGTATCTAGGGAAGGTAACCAGGGCCTAGATATATAGTGAAAAAGAAAAGGATAAACTTTTAGTCTACTATCCTGAAAGTTATTTAGATTAATAGTGGCCATTGATCTATAATAATAGAGAATAATATGTCATATAAATCATTGAATGATAATCTTTTAATGATTCATTATAGGATAAATATTTCCATTACAAGAAAATACTAAAATGAAGATAACATTAATTCACTTAATGAAAACAATAAAAGGTTGTATTTTCGATATTGAGGTAACATTTAAAAGGTTATATAGGTATACTATGTATTAAATATGAAACATGGAGTGAAATACTGACCATTTCATTGAAGGGGTTATGAAAAGTCTCTAAAGGGCACTGGTCATTTAGAGTTTTTCAACATATGTCGACATAGATTTATATGAAAAAAACCAAGAAGGAATTATAAAAATCATATATAATAAAAGTAAATATATAGAATAAGAGGCTATCATAACAGTATGAAAAATTCAGTTTTTTGAAGAAAATGAAGAAGAGAACACAATGAATTTCACCTTGTGAAAACTATAGAATGAATCACCCGGGGAAATTCTTGATAAGATTCCGAGTATATTAAAAGAGTGGAGATATGGGACATGACGCTAAATAAATAAAATGGAATAAATAAAACATAGCTATTTAGTGTTTTAGATATAGGTAAATTGGTCATTATGCATATTAATTCCCCAAGTGTCAATAGAATCCACCAAGGAAGAGGCCATGGGGAGAAGGAAAAACTTATGAAATCACTATAAATATGGTTGAAGTACCCAATTATGTTGTTCCATTTACATTAATAATATATTATAATATATCTAATAATTTATTTTATTTTGGATCCACTCACTCATTTATAACTACTATTTTTTTAAGAAAATTATATCATTTACTAGCACTCTAAGAAGGGTGTTGGAAGTCAAAACTCATAGTGGAAGTCTCACTCCAATAAGGATGTTTTAGGAAGTCCCCATTCATTCTTATAAACTATAAAAACCATTTATTTTATTCTATGTATCTTTTTAAATAAATTTATTCTCGTTTATAACATATATTTCTTGGAACACTAAGCTTAAACGTACTCCAAAATACTATTATTTTAACATGAACATTATAACTAAGCCGATAAATTATAGGGAATGAAAACTATTTACCACATTATGAAATAAATAATTATCCAAGTCATTATTAATGTATTAACTGTTCCATTTTTAATATTCACTTAATTTTTATTAGCCATATTATTCATCAAATATATGATTTCATCGAAATGTGATTTTATTCCATTCAGTGAATAAATAAATATAGTATTTTTTGAAATTTTAGAAAATTAATTTTTTTAAAAAAATTATTAATAATTTAAATATTATTTCATTATGAATTTTTAGAATTTTCAGAAAAGTTTAAATTTTAAATGAATAATACGAAATACTGATTTGTATAAAGCCCTCATTTTATTTATATTTAAATGAAATATTATTAGCCTAAATTGTCCTCAATATTAATAGTGTAATTTTTAGTTATTTATTATATAATTAATTACATTTAAACATTCATTATACCTTATTTTTGAACAATTAATATTTTTTTTCTAAAAAACACATTTTTCCAAAAAACTATTTGTCGTGTCATTTTGACATTATAATTATAAATTTATTTTTTAAAATTATATATTTTGAATTTCTAAAAATGGAATCTATATTTGAAATTATGAGGTTCGGTTTTTTTATAAGTTCATTTTCATTTTTAGGCACAAAAAAGTTCCTATGATTAAAAATGATACACTGTATTATAAGAAAAACAATGCAGTTAGATAAAGATAAATATGGAAAATATAAAAATAACTAAATATTACAACATTAAATTGTTATTTGATGTGTTTATAGACCTTAAATATACTTTACATCATTAATTATTATCCTAATTATATGATATTAATTCCTCCCAAATGTGGTTGGCATTTAATATAAAATAATCATTATTTATTCATTTAAAACCACTCATCCTCAAGTATAAATTCCAATCCTCACCTCCCATTTTTTATAAAAAGAGTATTATATAAAAAATATATATACCAAAACCTATGCCACCAACCCTCCCCACATCCATGTTTTCCTGGTCTCACCTAATGAACAATTCCATGTTCCATTAGGAGTCTATCAAATATGTGATATTAAAGAGGTAACTTTTTCAAACTACCTCTCTTAGTTTATTTTCTATTTCTTCCTTATATTAACCTCATTCAAGAATAAAATAAAAATAAATCCAGTATCATATATATATTATAATTTTATATTTATAATGTAATATCTTCTATCAAGTATGCTTCTCATCTCCTCTAATTCAACAAAACAAAAACATTGTCCAAATTATGGAAGTTAACCATGTCTGGGGATAATGATTTTCCTATTCCCATTACCTAATTCAAAGATGTTAATAAGAGTATTGTTATAGTTCATTAATATTTTAAAAGATATATTATAACATATTTCATGTTTTGGAACTAATATATACACATAATTATAAATAAAAACAAACTAGTTTTTGATGGTTGAAAAAACATCTAAAATATAAAAAGTATTTATCATTAACATTTAATAAAATGAATCACCCTCATTGTAAGGCCCCGACCCTAGAATCCCAGAGCTGGTGCATTATTTTGATACATTTCCATAATTACAATGAATAAAATCAGAAATAATGAATAGTTTAGATGTATAGGAAGACTATATTACAGTCATGATACACATAATACATTGGAAAAAGAAAATAACACATTATACTATATGAAATAAAATACATCCTTGAAATCTTATTCAAAGTTATAATATTCATAACATATGGAAAGTAAACATAATAAATGGGTGAGATCATATGATCAGAAAGGGTATGTGATATAGTATAATATATCATAAAAAATAAGGAAAAGGGAAAACACAAGCCACTTAAACAAAATCTTTAGCAGAACATGGGAGGAATAAAAACTAAATAAATAATTCCATATAAATATTCACATTAAAATTGACAATGGATATTTTAATAGTATCCTATTTATGTTATTTATCTATTACTAATATCATAATGAGGGAATTCATATTTAGGACATCATAAATCTTTCTTCGAGGCCTCATCAATGACTTCTAAAAATGTTGTCTCGGCTGAAACCGAATTCATTTTTGTCTTGTGAGACCTACCGATGCATCGAGGAGCTATAACAGGCCCCACAAATCACTTTATATGTCTAATGAATTCTTCATATCTAAATTAAAAAAAATTCATTACGTTAACATTTACCATAACACTTTTAAATATTTGAATCATAATCATTGATGAAAATACTCTAATTAAATCATTGATAAACTCTTGAGGAAAATCATCATTAAACATTCAAGTGTCAGATACCACTTTTAAAAATATAATTATTAATTCAATATAATATCATAAGAAAACTAAGACTCATGAATATATATATATAATTGTTAAATTCATATGCCACATGCAAGGAATAAGTGGTCAACAAGTTGTAAATCTCATAGAATTTAATGTTAGATGAGAACACCCCTTTTATTTTCGAACGAAGGGTTCTTTTGGAAAACCATTTTTTATCATAAAGTCATATTATAATAATTAATATAAAAGAAAAGAAAAGTAAAATAAATTTACATCATATTTGAGTAATAAAGTTTTCCAACTGAATTAAAATCATGTAAAAAGAGTTTTTTAAGAAGCATTATAAATAAAGAATTTTAGTTCAGTTCGAGGAAACTATTAAAGAGATTTTAAAGAAGAAGGGAATGTTTGTTTTCTTAAATCCAGAAATTAACAATGATTTATTTTCAGGTATAAATTTTATAATTTTCAAAAATAATTATCAATAAAATAATATTATGTAGTGCTCTTGAAAATTGTTACGAATTCGAGAAGTTACCTTGATTCAGGCATGTTTATCTTGAATAATTAAGGAGGAAACTATTTTATAACATATAATACCAATAAATGAAACATGAAATGATCTGAATATATGATTTTGGAACATAAAAAATATAATATAAAATATGTTCAAAAAAATAATCATTTCATTTGGTAAAAAATTGTGAAGGAATAACCTGATGGAAAAATAATGGTTGGGCTGGAACCACTAACCACTTGTAATTAATTGATTCATACACCCCAAAATATAATATTTGTAAATAGATACATTTAATATAATGAAAATAATCTTATTCAGGATATTATATATAAATTGGATATATACATACACCATACATAATAAATTGTTGTGAATAAGAAGTATCTCACAACAATGGATGTGAGATAAAAAACCCTTACCTTATGTTTGAATGTATTCTGCACTTGACCATAAGGTCCTAGAATATGAAAATAGAACCATTAATAAAATATTCTATAACATATTAGAGACAAAATTAATTTATTTTAATTTTATTATTTTCACAAATAGACTTCTGATAATTTATAATATTGAATCGTGTTGTTCCGTAGTGTCTGTTTATTGACAATCATGACCAGTTCTCTTGATTATAAGTATGGAAGTTCATTAGGAATGGATATAATTATATAGATTGAATTTATATATTATTAATAAACAGAAATAATATAAAATGGTAATATATATCATTTCCTTACATGGTATGAAGATTAATCATTAGATAAGTCCGATAGTGATAATCGTTTAGATTTTTACGACAGCTTTTCGATCACATGAACTAGTTTTGTTATATTATTTATTATCATGTACAAATTAATGTTCCAAAATAATTACATAAAATATAATACATATTTTAGTATCTTTTTCAACCATAAAAATCGTTTCATGACCATACTTGATGGAGAAAATAAAGACTACAGGTTTTTATCCACGAAGGTTATAAATTAGCACCTTCCAGACGATGATTTCTTTTTTAATAGAAAAGAGAGAGAGAGTGAGAGGGGGTAAGGAGATGGTTGTTTTATCTTACATTAAAATGATAAAATTAATACATATAAATTAAACTGGATTTACCATTATCATTTGGAAATCAAAGTTAAGGAAAATTTAATAATATAAAACAAATATAAAATGAAATTAATAGAAAAATGGGGAGGGTTTACCTCGTGAAATATCCTCAATAAGAACCACCTAAAGAAAATGGGTTTTGATCTTTTTTAAAGAAAAAGGGATCCTGGAGTTGGGTAGGGACTTGGTAAGAGTATTTTGGAAGAACATTGATAATATTCAAGGCTTAGAGGAGTGAAGAGAATATGGAGTGAGGGGTGATTTTTATAGAGGAGAAGGGGAGGGTTTTTCCATTATTTTAATCTTTTTTTTCTTATATAGGCTCAATACTATGAATATTCATGATTTTTGTTACAACCAATAGTGATTAGTGCATGTGATTTCGAATTAATTCCCATTGACATCATCCATGACTCATGATTGATGCAGAAATTCAGTTATTTAGAATATTTTATAAATTATTGAATTTCACTATTCACCATCAATTAAATTATTTGAGAAAAATACCCAAAATTCACCCTAGAGATTTCTCAACATGTAGAATTCAAAAATGGAATAAATTTTTACCAAAATAAATTTCTAAATATGTGAAACTTAATTTTTTATATAAACTCATTATTTACATGAAAAATATTGATTTTAATTTTAAAATTGATATTATAATACATCCAAAAATTAACTGAGGTCTTATAAAATTATCCTAAAATCCTAGGAAAAATAATATTTATTTAGGAAAACATTTTAAAAAAATGTCATTTATTTTAAATAAATTTATTAATTTATACTTCTAATTAAATATTTAGAACTCACAAAAATACTAGTAATTATTTATTTAATTTGAAAAATGTCTCCCACATTTATAAGGTGACTAAATTTTATTTAAATGATCACGGTTGATGTTACTATTCATAATTACACGTTACTACTCATAACTGAAAAATTTCTATTCAGAATGATACATTACTATTCATAAGGGTCATGTTTCTGTTGACTAAAAAATTATGTTGATCCTATTGGAATCTAAAAAACAAATCGATCACAATGGTGTATGTATGTTTTTTGAAATTCAAAACACAGAGGTGGAAAAATTATGATTCGCAACTAGGATATAACTATGAAGAAATGTTTTTTTGCAAGTACTCAGTGGTGAGTTCATATGAGCTATCTAAAAAAGTTGAATTATTTATGAAGAAATATTCCATAAAATCTTCTGGTGGTATATTAATAGTGAAAATATTCATAGCATAATTTAGTATTTATAAAACTATTTATAATAGTAAATATATATATTATTCTTAATTAAATAATATATTGATAATAATGAATTTTTAAATAATATATATTTATATATATTCATATTAAAATATTAAATTAGAAAAAAATAATACTATGAAATTGTATTTGTTTTTTAGAACATTAGTTAATTTTAAATATGTAAATTATAATTATTTGTAATTATTATTATTAATTAAAACACATAATTTTATTTTATTTAAAAAGTATTAAAAAAATTAAAGGGGTGTTAAATTATTCCCCCTAAAAAGAATTGTTTCCTTTGAATTCAAAACTGCACTTTGATTGATAACTGTTGATTCTTGGAAACCCACATCATAAATATGGTTAATAATGTATCATCTTAAAAAGTGGTTATGGGACAGAGGGTGGTCACCAAAAAAAATACATTGGAATGGGGTGACATTTATTAGAATTGAAAACCTAGACATGGAAGAAAAATAAAACCATGATGTTTTGATGGAAAGTGATAGAGAATACATTCAGATGAAGGTCTATTACTAAAAAACTATAAAATACTATAAAAATTAATATATATTATCAAATATTATGATAATAAGACAATATATTATTTAATAATATTTTCCCTGAGTTTAGGAATTATTGCACTCTATAAGAGTATAAAGATACAATATTATTTCATAAAGGAAATATCATCCTTTAAATGAGCCTTGAAAAATATATACATCATCTCTAAGCAAAGGTTGCATCATGTGGTGAAATAATAAAATAACATTTAGATCCTCATACAATGATCAACTTAAACCATTCATAAATGGTTAAAATCCCAAAATGTAATGATTAAAAAATTTAGAAAGAAGGTCCATGAATTTCCATGTTGATCTTAGCCTCGAAGCAGCTACAAATATTCACATTCCAAACAAGTGAATAACAGCATCATTTAAACTCTTCCATTAATTTATTAACTCAAATTACCATAAAACATTTGTAAACATAAATTCTTACATATTCTTTAATTAAGATACATCTTATTGGATATATTCCTTAAATCCAAAAGTGTCGTGAACTCCAATGACGAAAGTATACAACAGTTATCCATAAGTCAAAAATTAATTACAAGGTAGTGAGTACATATTAAAATCAAGCATTTCTTTACCATTATCTCAAAAAAAAATTATATTTAGGGTTGTATTTCCATCAATCATGTGTTTTCCAAAAAAAATAACTCTACAATGGATATCATTTCTTGGTACCAATCAACATATAGTCTCAAATCATTAATGAAAAATTATTATATTATAGTGCACATATATTACATAATTCATATAACATGTACATTTTTGATAAAATATTCAAATTAAATAAATCTTGATTAAAAATATAAATCATTTTTATTTATTTGTGGAAGTATAATAACTTTATCATTATCCAATAGCATCATTTGGGGTATATATCTCTAACGCTTGGGAACATTATTCGCATAGTGTCCCATATCCACATAATTGAAGTACTGTACATTGGAAACCTTTTTCGTAACATTAAAATCATGAACATAGTGACCTTTTTCAACAAACTTATAAAAAATTCTCATTACCTTCAAGCATTTTCCAGGGTGATTTTTTCCACTAATATAACATGTGGGAAAACCCTTCATTCCTTTCTTCCCTTTATCCATATTTTCCGCTTCCATTATTTTATTCTCTTATTTCCCTATAATGACATAGAAATCATATAATTATTTACATATATTGTTAACACTTGTTATTATTTCATCATATTATGAGGATACATGGAGACAATTTCTATTCATAATTTTTTTCTAAGACCATGAAAGATATTATCCTTCTTACACTTTTCATCATGTGAAATAGAGGAGTTCTTTTTCCTTCTACTAGGAACCATTTATAAATAATTCAATATAAAATATTACATCTTAAAACCATGAGCATTCTATAACTCCAATCATGTTATAGAAAATAACATAAATTAATGCACTATAAATCCATGAACCATATTATTTGGTTACTTTGGAAGCATAAATCCTTTATTATGGTATATTAGAAAAATATGAATCATCCTAAGAATATCCCTTGAGATTTTAAAACCAGGTTCATAGTAAGTCAGGTATTAATGTTCTTGGTTACCTCAAATCAATCACCGAACACCTTGTCAGAGTTGTTTCCCCTATGAACATATATTCCATAACTATGTCGACTTATAGTATTTATAAATGGATTTATTTTCAACGAAGACCCACATAATTTATACCATACCAAAATTATATGATGTTCTTCTATTATTATCCTCATAGTATATCTTTGGGTTTTTTTCCCTAACCTATATTTTTCTAAATCTAGTTTCCATGGTTGCTTGTAAACATCCTCTGAAACCAACTATAACACCCTAACCGCAGAAGCCCCGAGATAGTGCATTATTTTAATAAATTTTTATTATTAAAACAAATAAAATCCTGAAATAATGATCAGTTTATTAGTCTTCTTAGATCATATTACAACCATGATATCAATAATACAATAGAAAAATAAAATAAAATATGATACAACATGAAATAAACAACATCATTGAGGGCTTATTAAAAATATTCTCCATCATAACGTGGGTAAAAAAAATATAAGATTTGGGTGAGCTCAAATTATTAGTAAGGGTTTGTGATATAGTAGAATATATCATAAAAATAAGGAAAATTTAATAACTCATTCCACAAAAACAAAATATTGAGCATAATGCCGAAAGAATACAAACTGATTGAACAATGCCTTATAAATAATTACATGAAACATCACCATGGATATTATAATAGTCGAATAATCACATGATTTATCTATAAATAATATCATAATTATGGAATTCATATTTAGAACATCACAAAGCTGTTGTTGAGACCTCTTCTAAGACTTTTAAAAACATAAGGGTAGGGCCTCTGCCATAACCGAATTCTGATATTTCTCATGAGACTTACTGATGCATAGAGGGCTTATAGTCGGCCAAAACCATATCCTATTAAGTAAAATGAATTAATAATATTTATAATCAAATATATATTTAGATAAAAGTCTCACATACAACTTCTAAATACTTGAATCATAATCATATATGAAAATACTTTATTTAAATTATTGATAATCTCTTGAAAAAAATGATGATTAAACATTCCAACGTGTCTCATACCACATTGAATAATTTACTTCCCAATTTAATATAATATAATAAGAATAATAATACTCATTATTTTATATATCAAAGGTAATTAATCCACCAAATTCATGGAATATGTGATGAACATATCGTAAATCTCACAGAATTAAAAGTGAGATGAGAAAAACCCTTTTATTTTTGAAGGAAGACTTATTGTGGAAACAAATTCTTATTTTTTTAAATCATATTTTAATGTTATATATCCCATAAAAGAAAAGTTAATGACATTGAAAATATTTTTTTTTCTGAAATGACTTCCCACGGATGTGAAATCACGTAAAAAGAATTTTAAAAGAAACATAGAAATAAAACATTTTATTGTGGTTGAAAGAAAATATTAATGATATTTTAAAGTGGAATGGAACGTTTGTTTTAATAAATAAAGAAATGAACACTAATATTTTTTATGATAAAATGTGTTATTTTAATAAATCAATTTTGGAATAAAACAAATTATATAGTGCACTTGAAAATGTTTAAGAATTCGAGAATTTCCCTTGATTCGAGATTTTTTATTGCGATGAATAAGGAGGGATCTATTTTAAAACATATAATCCCCATAAATAAAGGATGAAATAATATCAATATATAATTTTGGAAAATAAAATGATAATATATATGATTTAAAAATACAAAAATAAACATTAATTTTGGATAAGGATAGTGAAGGAATAACATTATGGAAAAATGAAGGATTGGGTGCAATGCCTTACTACATGTAATAAATCAAATAAAATGACACAAAAGTAATAATAATAAAATGACACATTTAATTCAATGAAGATATAGCGATTCATGTTATTATATATCAAGGGAATGTATACAAACACCATACATAATAAATAATGTTGAATAAGGAATATCTCCCAACATGGAAAATGAAATTTGACCCATTAATAATTTAACATATAATATATTATACCTGTATATAATTTAATATAATTTTATTTTATTCCATTATGGATTTTTGATAAGTTATAAGATTGAATTCAGTCTTTCTGGAGTGTTTTCTTGTTGATAATCATGATCGGTTCGCATGATGATACGTATTGATGTTCATATTGGAAGGATATAATTATCCAAGATTCAATTTATATATTATTAATAATCATAATTAATTTAATTATGGTTATATATATCATTTTTTACATGGAATGAGGATTAATCATGAGATAATCAATTTAGTGACAATCCTTTAGATTTTTACTATAGTTTTTCTATCACAACGAACATGTCTTGTAATATTATTTTGTATCATGTACAAATGAATGTTCCAGAATCATTAAATAATATTAAATAAATGTTTTATAATTTGGTGAAACCATAACAATAATATAATGACCAGCCTTTAAGGAGAAAATGAATAATCAACGTTCATCATCAATGCCGGTTGTAAATTGGCACCTCCTGAACGAGTTCATTTTTAAAATAAAATGGAGTGTGTATTAATGATGATGATGTATCTTCCATTAACATTATATAATTTTAATATATAGATGATTGTGTATTTATGCTGATAATTGAGACAGAGGAGGTGAGGATTATACAAGAATATAAAACATATTTAAAATGAATTTAGAAGAAAAGGGGGAGGGTTAAGCTCTTGAAATATCCCCCTTGGGAACCTCTTTAAGAGAAGGGGTTTTGGTGTTTTGGAAATACCATTGGATCATATTGGTATAGATGGACTAGGGAAGATTATTTGGGATAAAATTTGAGAATTATCAAGGCTTATAGGAGTGAAGAGATGAGGGGGTGTGGGGTAGTATTTATAGTATAGGAGAAGAGGGGTTTCCGATTATTTTAATGATTATTTCATTATTTTGGATAAAACAAATTTGAATGGTATTTATTATTATCATTAAAAATAGTAACATGTGAATTTTATTTTGAACTCAGAGCCATTTACATCATCCATGACTCTATAATTATGCATAAATTCATGTATTTGGCATATTTCATAAATTATTGATTATTAATATTCACAAAAAATTGATATATTTTAGAAAAATCCCAAAAATACACTCTAACCATTTATCGGCACGTGGAATATATAAAAAGACTCCAATTTACAAAAATAATTTTCTATTAAAGTGAAATTCAAATTTTTAAATAAAATCATTATTTACTTGAAAAATATAGATTTTAAAATTTAAAATGATTTTATGATACTTATAAAAATTAACCGTTGTCGCATAAAATCAACCTAAAATCATTATAAAAAATATGTATTTATGAATAAGTTTTATGAAAATGAATTTTATTATAAAAAATTATTAATTACTCAATAAAATACAAGCCCATAATTATTTATTTTGAAAGCATTCACTCTCATTTTTAAGGCTTCTAAAATTTATTTATACATTCATGGGTGAGGTTACTATTCATAATGGTGATGTTACTATTCATAAGGGTAACAATACTATTTATATGGGTATATTACTATTCACAAGGTTCATGTAACTATTCATGGAAAGATTATGAAGATCCTGTTAGACTCTGAAAGACATACTGATTACAATGGTGTACATCCATTTTAAGATATTCAAAACACAGAAGTAGGAAAATTATGATTCACAGTTAGGCTATAACTATAAAAAAGTGTTGTTTCAAAGAGACTCATTGTTGTGCGTATATAAACTATATAATGAAGTTAGATTACTTATGAATAAAAAATCATAAAATATTGTGATGTGATATTAATAGTGAACATATTCATAATATAATTTAGTATTTATTAAATAATTACAATAGTCAATATATATATTATATTTAATTAAATAATACATCGATAAAATGAATATTGTAAAAATATAAAATAAAATTATATTCATAATAAAATTTTATTTTCTAAAAAAATATTACTACAAAATAATATATTTTTACAACATTAATGAATTTGAATGTTATAAATTATAATTATTTATATGTATTATAATTAATTAAAGTAGCTAATTTTAAATTATTTAAACTTATTAATCAAATTAATGTGTTGTTACAATCATGTCAGAAATAAAAATGATATATGTGACGATTTAATCTTCTAGATGTGAATTAATACCATTTTATTCCACATATGGAGTTTTATTTCCATCTTAAAAAAAATAAATAATTAGAAACCATTAATCCAAGCCTGAAACAATGAAAGTGACATAGACAATATAATAAAAATAATGAAATATTATTAATGAACACACTATTAGATGTTATAAAAGGATCATATAAGGTATTATAAATATGATTATAGTTCTTAAATGAAACAATAATTTTTTTTAATATTTTATATAAGAGGCTAATGTATTCAAAACTAAAGGGAAGTGTGAGGCAATAGTTTGACATCTAAATTTTACTTTGTGTAAAATATATGCCTTATAAACTACTTATTATTTCTTTATGGTTTTTATACTTACTATTGATATATCATATTATGAATCTAATTAAATTCATTTTTTTCAACGTTTCATGTTATAATTTTTACTTTTATGGAGCATATGATTCTATTTATTACAAAGTAGTAAAAGACTTATTAACTCAATTTCCATTATTTGGGTTAAAATTATACTTCATTGATTATGGCATGACATGATTATGTGTGAGATGGATTTTTTGGATATGATTTTGTAGTTTCTCTATATTTATGTGGACTGACATCTGATACACAAAATATATTCATCTATTAATTCTCACATCAATGATATGATATTCATAAGTGATATTCTTTTTAAAAATTCCATTTTTGATGTTTCCCTTAAAACATTGTTTTTCATCCTTCATGTGTTTTCTAATATTTCATCCAAAAATAATTTTACTATTATCTTATGATTCTTATCCTAAATTTTTATCAAGTTTTATGTTTTACAATTTTTTTAGAATGGATTATTTTTATTCATTATCTATACACAGATCTTAGGAATTTTCCCAAAAAAATATAGATGGATTTCTTTAACTTATATAGAGTGAGAATATTTTCCTAACATCATGATAAATTAATTTCATGGAGAATAATTGAAAAGAATAATATTTTATTTTTGTATAATGTTTATTCATTTATAATTTAGTGGAATTTTAAAAAAAATGTTTTCAAAATAAAAAGGTTATTTTTCTCATGAATTTTTTCATATGCTCTATAAAAATAATTTTCCATGTAATATTCCATTATTTTATGTTTTAGAAGATTTAATAGGGATATTATCAAATTATACCATCATTAAAATTTCCATGTATGATTTATATTTATGGTGAAAAGAATGAATATTTATTAAACCCAGATTTTTCCATGGGTTATGCTATGATGAAATGATTATGAAACCCATTTCTTTTCATGGGTTCCGATCTGATGAATGATTTATGTTCTTGTGGCATGAAGATGTATCATTTTAATTTTTTCATGGGTGGGAGCTACATCAAACTCTAAATAATTGGGTAACGTTTTATATATCCAGATATATCAATAAGAAACAAGTCAATAGGCTTGATCCACTATGGGAAATAGGTGCACCCTGATCCAGTAAGGGAAACATGTGTTTCCTGATCAACTATGTTTATGGTATTGATAGTTAACCATGAAATATTAAATTATTTAATATATTTAAGATGTTTATAACTTTTATGACATGATATAATGGACCATTATTGATTTATAATGATTTATCACTCTTATGGTAAATGTTTTAGGAAATGATAATTTTTATTCCATGAATCATGTTTATGATCTATGGATAGTTGTTCATGCACATCATGAGTTATGATCATGATAAAATTATTATATTATACTTAAAAATGTTCTAGGATTGATATCTATTATTTCTATCCTTACTCAACATTATTAATGTTAACATAGAGGATCTAATTCCAAAATTTTATGTCCATGTTCATTACCCTTATAATCATGTTTTAGTTAAATAACCATTGTTATCTCTTATGGATACCCTTATTGAGAATCTTAGATTACCCTTCCTTTTGTTTCCATTATCCTAGGTAATGATGAAAGGTTTCATTATTTTATTTCTTAGAGGATTATTGTGTTGGAGATCTTTGGGGGAGATGTTTAAGATCTATCATAAAATTAGAGGATTGTATATATAATATCTAAATACTCTAAACCATTAAATTTTTTATGAGGATATAATTGTCATGTATTGAATATTGATCTAAATATATACAATATCTATGTATTAAAATCTTGGGCCATTATAGTTTGTATCAGAGTAGGGTTTAGACAATATTTTGAGATTACGGTTAGAAATCCTTTCTGAGAACCTTGGGTAATGGACTATGTAAAGTATAAAATCACAATGTATTTATCATGATAATTAATAACATATGAATAATCATATGTGTTATACATTAAAATTTTATAATCAATATAACTTTATTATGTGGTTTTCCACTATGATTATTGTTACTCTCAATATACATTTTGGGGTTGAGATTGTGTTTAGAACAAAGAGGTATCATTTTAATTGTGAATGTGATGGAAAATGTAAAAACCTTTATTATGAGAAACCAAATTAAATGGGAGTCAGAAATAGAAAAATAATTATTATGTATCATCATCAATCTCATTATATGATGAACAATATCAAATTTTGTGAGTTTCTTAATCCATCTAATAAAATTATGATGGATTTTCATGGTGACCATAATGGAAAGAATGTTCAGTTTTCCTCATGTAAAAAATGATGGAAGAGGAATCAAGGATATTGTTTCAATGGAATTGGATGATAATTTGGTTGTGGAAGATAAGGACATATAGAAAGTAGTTGAATAGGAAAAGTGAAACGTGTTGTTAATGAAATGTATGTGAATAATGATATTGTAATGGCATCATAAAAATAAAAATTTCTTTAATATTGAATGTATGTCAATTATAAAAATTTATTCTATAGGGGGAATGATGTTAATTACAATCAAAAAGGATTTATGATTTATTATGATATTGGTTATGATAAATAGAATACAAATGACATATGATATGGAAATTTTTTTATGGAATAAAATGTTGATACTAATTAATATTTTATGAAGGAAGTGGAATTATTGAGTGTTTATATTTAATAATAATGTTGTATAAGTACTTTTATTTTACTATGGAAAAACGAAACATATATTTATTATTCCTATATAGTTTTAAATTAAGTATTTGATATTATATATTGAATAGTACTAGTAACCATGAATGGTTATTTGGGTGGTAAGCTGATACTGTAGGTGAACAAATGATTAAGGGAAATTTTACCCTTAATATGTGCATAATGTTTTGATAATAGCGAGATAAGGAGATGTCTGATTGTGAAAAAATAAATTGGATAATATTTGTGGCCTTGTAATGGATTAGTAATATTATGAAAAGGTGGTTTAGGGATTGAGTTTATATTTTTTTGATTTATGGTATGAGAAAAGATCTAAATTTAGAAAGAATTCATGTTTTCACTATGGTTTTATGGTAATTCATGTTATTATCAAGTTTCAAGAGAATACATGATAGTGATAGTCACATCATTGGTGTGTAAAAATTAATATTTACATCAAAATTTTTAGGAGGATAATGATATGTTGATTTTTAAAATTTATTGACCTTATTTTCAATGTTTGGGATTTTAATATTTTAGAATGTTTATAAGAGTATCCGATTATGTAATTTTTTATGCTGAACTTTTTCTGTGGTTTTATAGATTAATCTATTAATTAACCATATGCATATTTTTTTAAATACTTGATAACATCTACTAACAATTTTTGTATGATGATAACTAGTTATTTAAGGAATGAATTTTCAGCTCATTATGGATCTTATGATCCATTAGTTCTGTAGGCCTTCTAATTTAATCATTATTTCATTGAGTAATAAATGAAGGGGAAATTGATAAATCAACCAAAAAGAGTGATATAGTATGTATGCGATGAAATCAAATAATAATGTCTTATCCAATTCATTTCCAATAAAGTATTATAAAAAATATCTTCCTTTTTTATGATATCAATGAACTTTTTCAGACCTATTTGGTATATGGGTTTTTGGGCATTATCCATATCTTGACCATGTTATTTATCGCACTTTATTAGTTCATATGTACTATTTTTCCCTTCTAAATACAAAATTATATTATCCAACAATTTTTTAGTATGTGGAAACCTAGTTACGCATTATTTTAGGTAAACATTATGTTCCTAAATTTCCGTTATTAAAGGATGTTTTATTATTAATTTGTCGAATGTAGGATTCCAGGATGAATTATGAAATTTTTAAACATTGATTAATGACTGAAGAATTTATAGGGATAAATTCATTTTAATGGGGGTATAAAACCCCATGATTTTATAGTATATATTTTTTAAATAAATTTATTTACATAGATATCATACATTTTCACAGAACATTGAGCTTAAAATAACTCCAAAATATTATTATTTTACATGACCATTATATCATAGAAATTAATTTATAATGAACCTATATTATTAATAACATTGTGAAATATATAACCATAAACCTCATTATTAAGGTATTAAAAAATTCTTTGTGAATATGCATATAATTTTTGTAAAAGTCGTTTTATTCTTCAAATATATATTTTCTTCAAAGAAGTTATTTTTATTACATTCACTGAGATAATAAATATATTTAATTTATTAAAATTTTATTAAATTTAATTTATTTTTTGAACATAAATTTTCATTCATCATGTAAAAATTATATGAAGATTATTTTTTGATAATTTGATGAAATGTTTAAATTTTCAGTGAATAGTAAAAATAATGATTTTAAAAAAGCACTCATTTTCTTTAAATTTATAAGTAATTATAGGATTATAAATTGATATAAATGTAAATTAAGTACTATTTAGTTATATATAATCTAATTAATTTCTATTAAACAATTTTACATCATATTTTGGTTTCAAAACAATTTTTTCCTTAAAAACCCATTTCCCAAAAATACTTTATTCATTATGTTTTGATGATATAATTTTTTATATAATTTCTTGACTTCTGTGTTTTTAACATTTAAAAATATATTCCATATTTTGAATCACGAAGTAAAAATATACAATACTTAAAATTTCAAATTTATGCATAAAAAAGTTACCATGCTGATAAAATATTTACCAGATTAAAATTGCAATAATATATTGGGTTAATGTTGAAAGGTAAAATCATAAAATACCTAGAATCTAAAAAATTATATGGGTGTCTGATGTGTTTATATAATTTTAATATCAATTACAAAATTAATTATCATAAAAATATTTTGGAATTAATTACACCCAAATGTGGTTGACATTAAATATAAAATAATCACTATTTAATCAGTTTAAACCACCCCTCATATAGTAGAAATACCAATCGTCACCACCCCATTTGACAAAAAATGACATGAAGATATTGAAATAACTGAAAAAACCTATCCTAACCTCTCCCTCGCGTCCATGTGTATGAGGTCTCACCAAACAAACAATTCCATGTTCATTAAGGTTTCCTTCAATAAGGTAATATTAATGAGGTAACTTTCACAAACAACCACTATTACATTCATTTTAATTTAATCCTTATATTCACCTCATTAACACATAAAGCATAACAAATATTGTATCATGTATATATTGTATGGTTATATGTCTATAGTAACAACATATACACTCCCCATTTCTAATCAACTATTATTCAATGAAATGAAACTATTGGCCAAATTAGGGTGGTAAATCATCTCTGTAGATATTGATTTTTCATTTTCCATTACTGCATACAAGGAGGGTCATAAAATTATTATTATGGTTAAATAGTATTTTGAATGTTATATTATAGTATATATAATTTTCTAAATATAATTTATTTATATAATATTAAATAATACAAAAGTTGTTCTTGGTGGATAGAAAAACTACAAAAAAAACTAACCATTTATCATAAACATTTTATGAAATGAATCATCTTATTTTTTTAAATAAAAAAGATATAGGGAAACATTGAATCATATAGAAGTGCATTAATTCCATTTAATTTCAACTCTGTAGTTTTATTTCTATTTGAAAAAAAGGATTTATAATTATATACAAGTGAAACGTCCATGGAACCATTTAATGAACATACATAAAACATTGAAATTAATATAATATTATTAATGAAAAACGGGTAACATGTTAGAAAAGGAGAATATAAGGTATTATAAATATTATTATATATATAAATAATTAATTAATAATACTCTTTAAAAAATAAATAATGTTATAAGGTTATTTTTAAATAAAAATGTTTTTATTTTTAATTTCATGGTGTTTAAATAAAAAAATTTCAAAAGTGAAAGGATATTTTCCTAAAGAATTGTATCATGTGATATTTCCACATTATTTTCAATCTATGATGAAATAATTTTATGTTACTTAATATATAATTGGGATATGATCATGTGATACAATAATTACAATTTATATGGATTATTTATGTTTATGGTGAAATGATGAAATGTTTCTGAAACCCATTTCTTTTCCATGGTTTATGGTATGATGAAATGTTCTAGAAACCAATTTCAATTCTTAGGTTATGATATGATGAAGGATTCATGATATTGTGGAATAGAAGAAAACACACACACACACACACACACGCACACACACACATATATATATATATATATATCATTATTAGATATTTGGTACCTATATAACCCTCCCATCCATTGGTGAAGTCTTTTTATCTCATTATATAACAATGAGAAACAAGAGAATGAGTTTGATAAACTATAGGAAATAGGTGCATCCAGATCCACTATGGGAAATAGTAGTTTCCTGATCCAGTGTGTTGATGGTATTGTTTAATAACCTTGACATATAAAATGCTTTACTATATTTATGATGGTGCACACTTTTATGAAATGAAATTATGGGTCATGATTAATTTATAATTATTTATCACTTTTGTGGACTATGATTTCTGAAATGTTAATTTTTATACCTTGATTCATGTTTATTATTTATGATAGGTCGAGTATGAAATTCTTCATTTATGATCATGATCGAATTAATTTCTTATTCTTACATATGGTCACGTATTTAAATCTTTTATTTTTATTCTTACTCGAGATTATTATTTTTGATATATAGGGTATAATGTCTAATTATTATGTTTATGTTCTATACCCCTATTCTCATGTTATGATTACATAATCCTTGATATCTCTTATGGTTACCCTTACAATAAATATGAGCATAACTTATCTTATTTTTACTTTTCACTAGGTTGTGAAGAAATTATTTTGGTAGGGTATGCCTAAGAAGAGTACTATATAACAGATCTTTTTGGATGGTTTTTGATGATCTTTGGGGTATATGTTTGAATATCTTTCATAAAATAAGAAGATATTATATCTAAAATATAAATATTCTAAACCATTAGGATACTATAATGGATAATATTTATATGTATTTAATATTCATATAAATCTATGAAATACTATTTTATGAAAATATTGGTTCATTATATAAACATGTGTTATTTGATGACATTATTATTATACTTGTAGTTGAATTCATTATAATTTTTGGTATGGACTAGAATACTGAATATGACGCAATAATATATTGAAAAATAATGGAAATATGATTTGTAAAGAAGATATAGAATTACTTATTTTGAGATTAGTTACTTAATAATCTTAGTCATATCTTGATTTAACACCAGTATCTCAACTAACGGGGAATCATGTGGAATAAGAGAAAATGAAATATTTGGATGGATAAGGTAATATTCATCTTGATAATGTTACTATTATACAATAATACATTGATATATTTCCTAGGGAATGACATGAACATTCCCAAGAGCATGATGTTGTGTTTTCCCTTGATTTGAACTTTGTTGAAAGGCCAAAATCAATAAATCCATATATAATATCCAATGTGTAATTAGTGGAGTTGAATAAAATACTAGAAGAATTGGTTGTTATTGGATTTATTTCCCTTGTGTTTCACTATGGGGATCCCCTATTCCCTTTGTGAAGAGGAAATATGGATCCAAGAAACTATTAAATAATTTTAGTTAAATAAATGATATTATAACAAATATATGGTATCCTCTTCTACAAATGAAGGAATTATTCAACAGACTTATTGAATCCATATATTTTTCAAAGATCTACTTTCATTATGGTTATCATCAATTACGAGAAAATAAGGAATTCATTAAAAATAAATATCTTTGAACAATGTATGGATATTATGAGTTCATTGTAATGCCATTTGGATTAACTAATTAACCTTATGTTTTATGGATCTAATTAATTGATTATCCATGGAATATCTTGTTGACATAATTGTGGTTTCCATTGATGATATCTTGGTGTATAATATAATATAAAAGGATCATGAGAATCACTTATAGATTATTATTGAGACTCATACAAGGAATGAGTTATAGGGGAAATTTAGTATGTGTGAGTTGTTTCTTTTATGGTCCATATTTTATCTATGGATAAAATCTCATTTGATAATACAAGGGCAATGGTAGTAAGAGAATAGATTATACCAAAAAACATAACTATGGTATGTATATTAATTTGTTTTGAAGGTTGCTATTAGAGATTCATTTAGAATTTTTCCAGAATGGATATCCCAATAACCAATATTACATAAAAATGAGTTATGTTTGTTAGAAAATGGAATATGAAGATTGTTTTCAAGAATTAAATAATATATTGGTCCATGCACTGATTTTAAATCAACCATGTACAAATTATGGGTTGTGATATATTGTGATAAATCTATGAAGGGAATTGATTGTGTCCTAATGTAAAATGATAAAGTTATTTCATATTCATTAAGGAAACTTGAGACTCATGAATTTAATTTTACCACCCATGCTCTTGTGTTTGAATCTATAATATATTCTTTGAGTATTTGGAGGCATTTTCTCTATGGTGAAAGATTTTAGTTATACAAAAATCCTAAAAAATTGAAATACGAATTTTTATGGAAATTTTTCAATATGACATAATGGTGATGGCTCAAGCTGCTCATGGATTGTGATTTGTCAATACACTTCCACACACGAATAGAAATTATTGTATCATATGCATTAAGTTGGATAAATAGTGGAGTTTTCAACCATATGTGGATTAAGGGAGATCATATGTTCATGGTTCTGGTAAATATAGATTTATTAATTATTACGTCTAGGGGTGGGGAATCACACATTTTTTAACTTATTTAAAAACCATATTTGTTAGAAAAGATAAAAATCTCACAATATCATGATGATAACATTCCGAAGAAAATTAAAACTCTTAATAACATTAAATTACAACACATTATTTATGATGATGGTGCACAAAAATTTTGGAATAAAATTATGTGTTTCATATGTACCTAGTCTATAAATTGAATTGTTGGGTGACTCTCATGGCTCAATTTTCTCTATACCCCATGGTATAAGAATGATGTAAAGGGATTTGGGGGAACATTTTTGATAGGATAAAAGTTAGTGGGATATTTATTATTATGTTTCGTTATGTGGTATTGTCAACATGTTAATTCAATGAGATAGTATCTTATTGGATATATGCACCCTATTCCTATCCATGCGTGTAAATGGGAGAAAAGTAGTATGAAATATGTTAGCAACATCTTCATGAAATAATGATATAATATGGATTTTTTCTGAATGCCTAGCAAAATCAGATCATTTCCTTGATATAAGAGAATACTTACCTCTTTATCACCTCTTAGGTATCTATATTAATGAATTTTTAAGACAATATTGGGAACCTCAATAAATTGGGTTTGATCATGATCCCTAATATGCATAATTATTTTGAAAATTTCTCAGAATGCTATTGATATTGAGCTTCATTTGATAAGTGCCTACCATCCACAAATTGATGGAAAATTTGAAAGGTCTATAGAAAAAATTGAAGATATACTAAAAAAATTCTCACATAACTTTCAAGGTATGTGGTATTAGTATTTACCTTTTATATAATTCTCCTAAAATAATATTTTCTATTCTATTCTTCAAATGGCTTCATATGTACCATTATATGGAAAGAGATGGAATACTCCAACATTTTTAGAATATATTTGTGAAAGAAAACATGTAGTCCTAGAAATTTTTTAATAATCAAAATTTAATGTAAAGGTGATTTAGGATCACATCTAATAGATCAGTGTAGGTAAATAGTTATATTGATATTTGGAGGAATGATTTGGAATTCCGAGTGGAAGAGAAAATGTTTTCTTGAAAATATATCCATGTAAGGCTGTTAGAAGGTTCAATAATAAAGGTAAATTCATCCCAAGGTACATCAATCCCTTTGAAATTTTCTATTTAATTGATGTTTATTCTAATAATTATGAAATTTTTAAATATCTCTCAATCATACATGATTTGTTTTATATATCATTATTAATAAAGTAAGATTCCACATGTTCTCACCGATAATGAAATAGAATTGGAACATGATCTATAATACTATGAAGAACCTATCAAACTTCATGATACTAGAGTGAATGTTACGAGGGATCAAAATAAATCAAATCGTAAATGCACTTTTTAGAAATAATAAAAGCAAAGAGGCAATGTTGTAACTAAAGGAAAAAATATAGAATCTCTACAAACATCTATTTAGAAGGTAATTTTAATGAAATTATATGGATAAAATTTTTTTAGGAGGGAGGAATGTAAATCCTTGTTAATTTAAAATATATTTCATTTTAAGGAATATAATTTTTTTTGATATCTTGAGATTAACACAATATCATGTTTAAAAAAATCATGATACTCTATTAAAAGAATAAACCTGATTGTTTTAAAATGTGAACTATTTAATGTGTATGAATATGGAAAACTAAATTATGAAAAATATATATTTTTGAAATAGATATTTGTTATCTATTTATTATAAATAAAAAGATGAATCATTTAAATTAAAATGAAATGTTTTCTGAAAAAATATTATTTTTCTAATAGAATGGATTGTTACAAATCACATAGATAATGAATAAGTATTTTTTTTCAAATTTTAGATTTTTTTTAAAAAAATGAACTTCTTTTTTGAAATTTTCTTATCAAAAATATCTTATGGTGAATTTTTGGGATTCTTCTTGAAGTGATTTATTTTTTGATAAATATTGGGAAATAATATATTTTATGTGAAAATGTATTTATTTTTATACTATTTAAATGTTAAATTATATATTGTTAATGAACTAGATATATACAGTTTAAAGGTTTTTTGTTTTTCTAAATATTATGGAGCATGGAGGGGGTATAATGATGGTCTGGAGGGGTTCGTCTGCAAAATGATGTTAGTAGGGAGAATAAACATCATGTAAATTTGTTGCACATCATTTTTTCAATGTTCCTAGCTTATTAGTTCTATTTCATGGGTTGTTACATGATGTGTGAATCTTTGGTAAAAACTTTTTTTAGGAGACACATGCTTCTATGATATTTGAAGCATTATATTTACATGATATTAAAATGGGTTTCACACCAGGTAAATTCCTAGTGTTGTGCACCTATAAAGGCAGTAATGAATCAGGTTTTCCTCAAAACATATAGCTTTTCTCACTTAATATGAATAAAGAGACCCTTTTCATAGGAATTTTGACATTTCATTAAATAAAATTATATAATGTAAACATCATATAAAAATGGACACAAAATATTATTTATTCAAATATTTTATTATAATGGATGAAAAGGGTTAATCTAATGTTGTTATGGAAAGTTTTAGTGTCTTTTTATATTCCATAACATATCATTTTTATCATTAATTAACCGATTTACACATACCATAATGACAATTAATCACAATTGTTACTTTTAATAAATTTAAAAAATAATATGGTCAATTTACCAAAAATTAACCTGAATATTGAAAATATTGAATCCATTTTTCATTATTCGATTTCTACATGTGTTAGTAATTAATTTAAAATCAAAACATAAAATTTAAAGTAAAAAATTCGTAAAAAATGGATTTTTATGTTTAGATTCTTTATACTAAATTCAATCATAAAATTCATTCCAATGAACAATATTTTATTACTCATAATATAATAAAACTAATTTTACTATGAAATCAACAATAGTCTTCCCAGAAATTCCATTTTAAAAAGTAAAACATATCTCAAATTTATATAAAATTGCAGACAATAATAATACCATAAATTAGATAGGAGAATAAAAAAATGAATGTCACATAAAAATTCGCTTTTTACATATAATCCATAGTTTACATAGATTGTACCACCTGCAACCTAAACTCACACATCCAACGAATTACTAATTATCTAACCCAACGCATGAGGATAATAATATTTCATGGACTCAATAAGTCACATGGTAGAGTGGTAATTTTCTTGTGCCCTCTATATATGGAATCAATATCCAGGTCTAAACAAAATAAGGCCACATACAATGAATGATGTATGCACAAATACCCTCATAATAATGAGTGTACCAAAATAAATTGGATGCCACAACAATATCAATAAATAACAAACTATATTAATTTATTAATTCACATAAACCCTCTCACAATGATGTTCACCATATGCCAACATTATCATTTTTAAAACCGAGTTATCAAATGGGAGTTTTAATTATCATATTTTGGGCATTCCAGACAACCAATATTTGAATCCTATTTTCCCAAAGGGAAAACCCAAAAATAGTTTAATGAATACATTTTTATGATATTAATATTATTAATTTTATTAATAAAACAAAAATAAATCATGATCTTAATAATGATGGAGTAAGTGTGAAGCCACGTTCTACAAACCATGTCTTCAATGAAAAATCACATCACACATTCACAAATCATGTTACTTGTAAGAATCCTATGATGAAATATAAAAAAATACCTATAAAAGCTTACCATGACTTGTTTATTTAGTCATATAATCCATGAAATATGGTTTTCCCAGGAAAAAATGAGAGAATAAATGAGGGGAAGATGAATCTGAGTCTTTGCCTATAATTTATTATCAGAATGCTCAACGAACCGAATAGAACATGTTTTTGGATGAATTGAACCACCAAAATCACCCAATGGAACCCTTTGGTTACGAAACCCCAGATAATGGTGGAATAATTTGTGTTGGGGGTAAAAACCATGATAAAAGTATGATGTTCATAGTACATTAATAAGGAACATGGATTAGATATACCATTTGGAAAACCATGAACATACCATATGAATTGGAAATATCTAAAACCCTGATGCAACCACACTATTAATTCATGGTTAATTCCAATAATGTGGTAACAGTGAACCTTCCAAGACACCCCCAATCACACCCACATGGTTCTTCTGATGAACCAATATGTTTCCCTTAATTTTTTACCAAGTGTGTGCTCTCCTAAAATTAGAAAAAATCATCCAAAAGAACTCTATATTGTACTAAAATGAATCCTACCCTTTTAGTGAAATAAAAATCAATTATAAAACAATTTTATCATTGAATAAATTACTGATAAATTCTATTTAACATTGGGTATTCCTTACTCAGAAATATGGTTTTTATTTTTTGAAGACATAATTCAATCAACCAGACTAATATAGTAAAATTTCACAACTAACATTACTCAGATATTAATTGATCTATGAAAAATAGAAATACCAAAGATATGAATATACTTATTATGATCTTATAATTAACATATCATGATACTAATTAATTTGTGAGAAAAATGGAACAATCAAATCAAGGGAGAAATAAGGAAAAAAATTTAATTGGACTCAACGACTGACCATATTTGGAAAAGAGAACAAATTACATTTCATTAAATCATGAATAGAACAACTCCCAAAAAACAACCAATAAAATCTAGAATCTTGAATGGTCCAACCCTCCATAGAACTAAAATATTCTTTTTACCTCTATTAAAGATGTTTAATATCCATAAATATGTGAATAACACATGATCCTTTAAAAATGATACTAGAACTCAATGGAAAAACTTCTCCAAAAATAGTCAATATATTTTTTTTGTCATGAATCAAATTAGGGTATATTAGGCTTCTACAGGTAACCAAAAACATAAGAAATCTATAATAAAGAAATTAGATCCATACAAACAATATTAAATTTCATTGAAACTTCCTCTTAGACAAAACATACCTTTATGTTTCCCTTTTGATAAAAATTGGCATCTGATACTCATAGATAGCCATGATCCCAATGGTAAGTTTATAATAAACTAAAACATAAAGGTAACTTAGACTCAGTAAAATATAAGGATTATTAGTTCATAATTCAGTGTCAAAAATTCCTAAATATACCCATATACCTGATATTCCAAGACAAAATCCATTGATTAATAATGAGTAGTGTTAAATAAATGGTTCGATCATCATCCACCATGATAAAATTATAAGTTGGACTAATTTCATAAAATATAGCACCAAACACCATGATAATTAACTCCCCAAAAGAATTTTATTGGTCATAATCATAAAATATTTACCAATTAGTTATCAATTTTAACAACCTAGTGTATGTTTTCAATATCTAAGTGGAAAATACACATGAGATTTTCCAAACATTAGGAGGAAAAAGAGTTGAATATCGAGACACAAGTGACATCTATACTATTTCTATTCATTTACATATACTACTAAACACTATGGTTTAACATAATGATATTATATTGATAATTAATCCACATAATATCATTGTACTTGTTCACTCATGTTATGAATGAGTGATTCCTAATCAAAAACTGTGAAATAAACAAGGTCCATATGACTGATGATCATGTTAGATATTTTACCATTGAATAATCCATGATTTAACAATCCACCAACATGTCACCCAATGACTTGTGAGATTAAAAAACCACCTTCCAATCAATCATGATGTTTTTTGCATAGTTATAGTATTCTTTATTGTACCATGTATGAGATGAAAGGTACATGTTCCTATAATATCACACTATGAATAGGGGGAGAGAGTTGATGAGGTATCATGGAATGATTTTATTGAATAATTTTATGAACTAGTTCACACTATACTAAATTGAGAGACCAGACTCAATTTTTACCCCCACCCCAAAAAAGTGTGTTATTTTTTCTATAACTACTCTTGATGAAGCATTCCTCAATGAAAACTTTAGGCTTAGATACTCATGTAGATGTAATTTGATTTTTATTTCCAAATACCCCCATATAGATTATCAGTTTCCAAAGTTAAGTAGGACACTAAAAAAGGGATGATTATATATTATCTATAATACTCCAATCCGAGTTATGTACCAACCCCAGTAATGGGGCCAAAATCTTTTTCAAATTATTTAATTGTGAGATTCCATGCATTATTACAAATTTCAATTTGTATTGTGGGAACAAATTTATTCCCAAAATTAAATTAATGGCACTCCCAAGATAGTTAATTCCACTAAATACATACCATTTCAAAATTAATTGAACATAGTGGTCTATCTTGATTCCATAATATCCCGAAAGGCACCAAATTTCTTTATTCTCATTCTTTGAGGAATACATTTCCAATGAAACCATGGGTTCCCTCTTCACACATTTGATCAGTCACAAGACAAATCATTTAATAACATAAACAATAATTATAAGAACAACAATGAATAAATGAAACCACATGTAGACCCATAGATATTTTACAATAAAAACAAAAAAATACAATATTCTTTTCATGAAAATATCATGTTATATATATATAATAATAGAAACTCAATACTTCCCCTTATATTATGAAATATATGATTATATATAATAGTTCACAACATTAAAAAATTCCTTGAAACCACATGAAAAAAATATATGTCCCCAAATTTATTACAATATCCTAGATAAGCATCATTTGTCCACCAAAATCATGTTAATACAAATCTTAAAATCCACCCTAGAGTTTTAACATACATAAATTCATGTAGTAATCCATATTATAAAAGGTCACTAAAAATAACTGTGAAATGATTTCATATTTAATATATATATATATAAGACACATTTATATTTAAAAACAAGAAGTTTTTAATTTTCAACAATTCTTTACTCCATGTTCCATTTAATGAAGTGTTTTAAATCATTTCTCCCAAAAAAATTATTAAAACATTATCTTAAAAACTCATAGAAAACTCTTTTAAAACATAAATATTATTTATAAAATATTTTTTCAATAAAAACATCTAATTGATTTACTGTATTTGAAAACCAATTTAGTATCCAATATATTTCCTCATCAAACATATCACAAAATAATAATAAAAAATCATATAAATTTCAATAATAATTCAACCGTGTAATGGAATAATTTTATCTCCAAGTAGAAAATAAAAATTTCATTATCAACTTATAATACATGATTGAGGTTAATACATTGGCTATTAACATTACATTACCAAAAATCTAAAGCATACCAATTTATTTCCAACCAAAAGAGATAAGTTTTTTGGCACATCTTACAATGTTCTATTTTCATTATATTGTGTTTCAGAAAAAGTGAAATCATTTTACTGGTGCCCAACATATTTAAACAGCAAGGATTAATAAACATGAAATTCTTTTAATCATACAAAATCTTAACTCAGGAAATACTAATTCAATGTTTTATCTTTATCATTGTAAAATCATAAAAACTATACACCAAATTCAAATTAATTAATTTAATCAACCCAAGAAATATTATTAAGAGCTTAATTTTTTAGGGGAAAATAAAACCACTCAAATATATATAATGGTTTTCAATATTATAAGAATAGAAAAAATCATTATGTTAGTTGTATAGTAAAAAATTGAATTATGAATTCATGTACTCATTCAAAAAAAATTAACATTACATTAAAATAACATTAATTCAAATTATCATTTTTTTCAATTAATTATAATTAACATAATTTATATTTTAGGTTCCCTTTATATACCAATTTCATGTTCCTTTAAAAAATAAAACAAAATAATGGGATAAAAATAAATAAAATCTAGAATGAATCAATAGGAAAAATAATGTCACTCTATGTATACCATGTTTTGGATTCCACTTGTCATAAATATTTTTTTTCGTCCACAATCATAAGTAACTAATTTTAGAAATACAAGTGATGAGGTTTCCATTTTCATATTTAAAATAACAAATATCACCAATATGATGAAATTTTAGTTTTATTATTTCCTAATAATATGTGATAATAAATTCTAATTAGTTAAACCCTTGATGATTAGATGACAAAAGTCAGGAAGTGGATAACCATAATTTTTATGCATTGGGTTCCCTAGTAATATAAACATTTTACTAAAGAAGTTATTATTCCTATTAATGATAAATATTTAAAATCTGGAGACATCCTATATTCAAACCTACTATACCAATTAATGGGCTATAATAATTATATACCACTTCTAACATCAAAACCCCAACCCATTGTATCCAAAAAGAGTGGAATGACATAAAACATTATTGATTACCCGTGGGTTGAAAAGGTTGTCCATAACATCCAATAGCATGAAAAGATCACGAGGGATGATTTTATATTACATTTATAACATAAAGTAATAAAATCATAATAGTAAAAATAACCATGATATATGAAACAAAATGGGCCAAAATTCTTATTGCACAATGTATATAAAATTATAATGTATTAGTGAAAAACAATACAATATATTAAACCTATTAGAACAAAATCAATGGAATGGTTAACTTATGTTGAACTCTCATTCTCCATATGAGATATACCACTGATATATCATCACTTTATTAATATTTATCAGCCAAAAAGTCAAAAAAATAGGTCTTCCCCTTAACGATATCATCATGAAGAATGACAATATATACACTAAAATTCATATGTCGGGGGATGAGTTTAATAACTGTATATTCATTTTTAATTTCCCATAAGTACGATCAAAATAATGAGGTAGATGCTCAATAGACAAGAGGGGGGTGAATTGTACATTTTAAAAGTTTCCTTAAACAAGGAAAGATCCAAGTTTAATAAAATTAAACTAAGAAAATTCACAACACCACTAACCAATTAAAACATTGGGACAATGTATGAAGTTAAAAACTTCTAGTTCTATACACATTCTTAAATCTATAAAGTGTTTCCGAAAAAGTAGTTCCGGAAATATGGATCCATAAAATTAAAATTAACTAAAGTTTACAAAAATATATTCTACCTTAAAGCGTATAGGATCTAACTGATTCAGAGTACAAGTGTAACGAAATATAAGATGGATATAGTTTCTTTAAAATACAAAATGCAGCGGAAAAGATAAACTTGTAACAAAAACATGTAACAAGATATAAGTCTTTTAATCTAAAGAGAACCATATCCAATATTCTTTTATAAAGGTCCCATGATTTATATGTTCAAGAAAGTATGTCTTACCCACACCTGGGTAAGCCCTCGATACAAAGATCAGATTATCTATCTTACTATCCCCGTAATCCCTCAACATCAAGGTATTTGGAACCTCTGTATTCCTCATCAAGGAGGCCCTTGAACATTAATATAGTCGGCACCTTTGTCTTCATATTCCCGATAGCCCTCAAATGTAATCACCAACATTTGGAATCGTACGAAGTAATCTGAAGGATTAGTTCAGTATGCACAAGGCATGACATGATTCTTTCTCTAGAAATCACCTTAATAGTGTGTGGTCTCTAGAGTGATCAACATCTTCAATTGTTGTTGAGCTATTTCAAATGAGCTCCTATTTATAGGCTCGGTAGCAACAGTCGGCTCCCTCTACCAACGGTTATATTTTCCGTAAATTTCGGAGGGACCTGTACACGTGTCACTAAACCAATGGTTAGTTTAAAATAGAATGGACGACATTGTTTTATAACAAAAAATGTGTAACTGAAAGCACGCCATCGTTTTAACAAACTTAACAAATCAGAGTGTAAGTAAAAAGTTCAGAGACTAACCAATAATTATATTCAGAGTCTATTTTACATGGATATTCGGATTTTGTTTATTAGATGAATTCGGAGTCAAACTTCATAAAATTTCATATCCATAATTCGTAATCAGAATTCAAAACAAGAATTTGTAATGAGAATTCATTATATAATTCTTAATGAGAATTGGTCATCATAATTCTTAATGAGAATTCGTCATCAGAATTCGTAATGACAATTCCCCACAAAATTTGTTATGATAATTCATCATCAGAATTCATAATTAGAATTTTTCATCAGAATTCATAATGAGAATTCATCATCAGAATTTTTAGTGAGAATTCATCATAGAAATCGTAATGAGAATTCATCACAGAAATCGTACTGAGAATTCATTACATAAATTGTAATGAGAATTCGCCATCAGAATTCATAATGAGAATTAGTCATTAGAATTTATAATGAGAATTTGTCATTATAATTCATATTGAGACTTCATCAGAGAGTTCGTAATGAGAATTCATCACAGAATTAGTAATGGGTATTCTACATTATAATTCGTAGTGAGAATTCGCCATCAGAATTCATAATGAGAATTCATTTCAAAATTCAAAATGAGAATTTGGATCTTGAAACAAAATTCTTCATATCTAAGTATTTTATGATTCTGAGAATATTGATATGAATCCTATTTTTATACTTAATAAAAATATAGATATGAACAAATAAAACAAGATAGAGTTAAATTTCCTTAAGTAAGGGAATTTTCCTTATAGAAGTAAAAAAGGGGTAAAAACATATTTGGTTAAAGATAAGGTGTTTGTAATTTTACAATCAAGAAGGAATGTTAAAGTAATAAGGAAAAATGCGTTTTTATGTTTAGTTTCTTTATACTAAATTCAATCATAAAATTCATTCCAATGAACAATATTTTATTACCCATAATATAATAAAACTAATTTCAGTTTGAAATCAACTATAGTCTTCCCAGAAATTCTATTTAAAAAAGTAAAATTTTTCTCAAATTTATATAAAATTATAGACAATAATAATACCTTAAATTATATAGGAGAATAATAAAAAGAATTTCACACAAAAAATCTCTTTTTACATATAATCCATAGTTTACATAGATTGTACCACCTGCAACCTAAACTCACACATGCAATGAATTACTAATTATCTAACCCAACTCATGAGCATAATAGTATTTCATGGACCCAATAAGTCACATGGTAGAGTTTTAATTTTATTGTGCCCTCTATATATGGAATCAATATCCATGTCTAAACAAAATAAGGCCACATACAATGAATCATGTATGCACAAAAACCCTTAGAATAAAGAGTGTCCCAAAATATATTCTTTGCCACAAAAATATCAATAAATAACAGACTATATTAATTTATTAATTCACACAAACCCTATCCTAATGATTTTCACCATATGACAACATTATCATTTTTAAAACCGAGTTATCAAATATGAGTTTTAACTATCATATTTTGGGAATTTCAGAAAACCAATATTCAAATCCTATTTTCCCAACCGGAAACCCCAAAAATGATTTAATAAATACATTTTTATGATATTAATTTTATTAATTTTATTAATAAAACAAACATCAATCATGATCTTAATAATGATGGAGTAAGTGTGAAGCCACGTTCTACAAACCATGTCTTCAATGAAAAATCACATCACACATTCACAAATCAAGTTACTTGTAAGAATCCTATGATGATATATAAACAAATACCTATAAAAGTTTACCATGACTAGTTTATTTATTCATATAATCCATGAAATATGGTTTTCCCATGATAAAATGAGAGAATAAATGAGGGGACGATGAATATGAGTCTTTGCCTATAATTTATTATTAGAATGCTCAAAGAACCCAATAGAACATGTTTTGGGATGAATTGAACCACTAAAATCACCCAATGGAACCCTTTGGTTACAAAACCCCAGATAATGGTGGAATAATTTGTATTGGGGGTAAAAACCATGATAAAAGTATGTAGTTCATAGTACATTAATAAGGAACATGGTTTAGATATACCATTTGGAAAACCATAAACAACCCATGCGAATTGGAAATATCTAAAACCCAGATGCAACCACTCTATTAATGCATGGTTCATTCCAATAATGTGGTAACTGTGAACCTTCCTAGACACCCCCAATCTCACCCACATGGTTATTCCGATGAACCATTCAGTTTCCCTTATTTTTTTACCAGGTGTGTGATCTCCTAAAATTAGAAAAAAAACATCCAAAAGCACTCTATATTGTACTAAAATGAATCCAACCCTTTTAGTGAAATAAAAATCAATTACAAAACAATTTTATCTTTGAATAAATTACTGATAAATTCTATTTAACATTGAATATTCCTTAATCAAAAATATGGTTTTTATTTTATGAAGACATAATTCAATCCAGCAGACTAACATAATATTATTTCACAACTAACATTACTCAGATATTAATTGATCTATGAAAAATAGAAATACCAAAGATATGAATATACCTATCATGATCTTATAATTCACATATCATGATACTAATTAATTTGTGAGACAAATGGATCAATCAAATCAAGGGAGAAATAAGATAAAAAATGAATTGGACTCACCGACAGACCATATTCAGAAAAGAGAACAAATTACATTTCATTAAATCATGAATAGAAACACTCCCAAAAATACGACCAATATAATCTAGAATCTTGAATGGTCCAAACCTTCATAGAACTAAAATATTCTTCTTACCTCGCTTAATGATGTTTAATCTCCATAAATATGTGAATAACACAAGATCCTTCAAAAATGATACTAAAACTCAATGAAAAAACTACTCCAAAAAAAGTCAATATATATTTTTTGTGATGAATCAAATTAGGGTATATCAGGCTTCTATAGGTAACCAAAAACATAAGAAATCTATAATAAAGAAATTATATCCATTCAAAAAATATTAAATTTCATTGAAACTTCCTCTTAGACTAAACATACATTTATGTTTCCCTTTTGATAAAAATTGGCATCCTGTACTCATAGATAACCAAGATCCCAATGGTATGTTTATAATGAACTAAAAGATAAAAGGTAACTTAGACTCATTCAAATATAAGGATTATTAGTTCATAATTCAGTGTAAAAAATTCCTGAATATACCCATATACATGATATTCCAAGACAAAATCCTTTGATTAATAATAAGTAGTGTTAAATCAATGAGTCTATCATCATCCACCATGATAAAATTATATGTTGGACTAATTTCATAAAATATAGCACCAAACACAATGATAATTCACTCCCCACAAGAATTTGATTGGTAATAATCATAAAATATCCACCAATTAGTTATCAATTTTAACAACCTAGTGTATGTTTTCAATATCTAAGTGGAAAATACACATGCGATTTCCCAAACATAAGGAGGAAAAAGAGTTGGATATCGAGACACAAGTGACATAAATATTATTTCTATTAATTTACTTCTACTAATAAAAAATATGGTTTAACATAATGATATGATATTGATAATTAATCCACATAATATCATTGTACTTATTCAATCATGTTATGAATGGGTGATTCCTAATAAATAACCATGAAATAATCAAGGTCCATATGACTGATGATCATGTTAGATATTTTACCACTGAATAATCCATGATTTAACAATCCACAAACAAGTCACCCAATGACTTTTCAGATAAAAAATCCACCTTCCAATCAATCCTGATGTCTTTCACATATTTATAGTATTCCTTAGTGTACCATGTATGAGATGATAGGTACAAGTTCCTATACTATCAGACTATTCATAGGGGAGAGAGTTGATGAGGTATCATGGAATGATTAGATTAATAATTTTATGAACTAGTTCACACTATACTAAATTTAGATACCAGACTCAATTTTTACCCACACCCCAAAAAAAGTGGTTTATTTTTTTCTATAACTACTCGTGATGAAGCATTCTTCAATGAAAACATTAGGCTTGGATACTCATGTAGATGTAATTTGATATTTATTTCCAAATACCCATGTATAGATTATTAGTTTCCAGAGTTAAGTAGAACACTAAAAAAGGTATGATTATATATTGTCTATAATACTCCAATCCGAGTTATGTACCATCCCCAGTAATGAGACCAATGTTTTTTTTTCAAATGATTTAATTCTGAGATTCCATCCATTATTATAAATTTCAATTTGTATTGTAGGAACAAATTTATTCCCAAAATTAAAGTAATGGCACTCCCAAGATAGTTAATTCCACTAAATACATACCATTTCAAAATTAATTGAACATAGTGGACTATCTTGATTCCATAATATCCCGATAGGCACCAAATTTCTTTATTCTCATTCTACGAAAAATACATTGCCAATGAAACTATGGGTCCCTCTTCAAAAATTTGATCATTCACAAGAAAAAACATATAATAACATAAACAATAATTATAAGAACAATAATGAATAAATGAAACCACATGTAGACCCGTAGATATTTTACAATAAAAAAAAACAATACAATATTCTTTTCATGAAAATATCATGTTATATATATATAATAATAGAAACTCAATACTTCCCCTTATATTATGAAATCAATGATTCTATATAATAGTTCACAACATTAAAACATTCCTTGAAACCACATGAAAAAAATATATGTCCCCAAATTTATTACTATATTCTAGATAAGCATCATTTGTCCACCAAAATCATGATAATACAACTCTTAAAATCCACCCTAGAGTTTGAACATCAATAAAATCATGTAGTAATCCATATAATAAAAGGTCACTAAAAATAACTGTGAAACAATTTCATATTTAATATATATATATATATATATATATATATATATATATATATATATATCAGACACATTTATATTTAAAAACAAGAAGGTTTTAATTTTCAACAATTCATTACTCCATATTCCATTTAATGAAGTGTTTTAAATCATTTTTTCTCAAAAAAAGTATTAAAATATTATCTTAAAAACTCATAGAAAACTCTTTTAAAACATAAATATTATTTATAAAATATTTTTTCAATCAAAACATCTAATTGATGTAAATTATTTGAAAAACAATTTAGTATCCAATATATTTCCTCATCAAACATATCACAAAAGAATAATAAAAAATCATATAAATTTCAATAATAATTCAACCATATAACGAAATAATTTTATCTCCAAGTAGAAAATATTAATTTCATTATCAACTTATAATACATGATTGAGGTTAATTCATTGGATATTAACATTACATTACCGAAAATCTAAAGCATACAAATTTATTTCCCTACCAAAAGAAATAACTTTTTTGGCACATCTTACCATGATCTATTTTCATTACATTGTGTTTCGAAAAAAGTGAAATCATTTTACTGGTGCCCAACTTATTTAAACAACAAAGATTAAGAAACATGCTATTCTTTTAATCATAAAAAATCTTAACTCAGGAAATACTAATTCAATTTTTTATCTTTATCATTGTAAAATCATAATAACTATACACCAAATTCAAATTAATTAATTTAATCAACCCAAGAAATATTATTAAGAGCTTAATTTTTTAGGGGAAAATAAAACCACTCAAATATCTATAATGGTTCTCAATATTATAAGCATAGAAAAAATCGTTATGTTAGTTTCATATTAAAAATTTAATTATGAATTCATGTACTCATTCAAAAATTTTTAGCATTATAGTAAAATAACATTAATTCAAATTATCATTTTATACAATTAATTATAATTAACATCATTTATAGTTTAGGTTCCCTTTATATACCAATTGCATGTTCCTTTAAATAATAAAACACAATGATGGGATAAACATATATAAAATCTAGCATGAATCAATAGGAAAAACAATGTCACTCTATGTATACCATGTTTTGGATGCCACTTGTCATAAATATTTTCTTTCGTCCACAATCATAAGTAACTAATTTCATAAATACAAGTGATGAGGTTTAAATTTTCCTATTGAAACTAACAAATATCACCAATACGATGAAATTTTAGTTGTATTATTTCCTAATAATATGTGATAAAAAATTCTAATTAGTTAAACCCTTGATGATGAGATGACAAAAGTCAAGAAGTGCATAAACAAAATTTTTATGCATTGCGTACCCTAGTAATCTAAACATTTGACTAAAGAGGTTATTTATTCCTATTAATGATAAAGATTTAAAATCTTGAGACATCCTATCTTTAAACCTAATATCCCGATTAATGGGCTATAATAATTATATACCACTTCTAACATCAAAACCCAAACCCATTGTATCCAAAAAGAGTGGAATGACATAAAACATTGTTGATTACCCGTGGTTTGAAATGGTTGTCCATAACATTTAATAGCATGAAAAGATCACGGGGGATGATTTCATATTACATTTATAACATAAAGTAATAAAATCATAATAGTAAAAATAACCATGATATATGAAACAAAATGGGCCAAAATTCCTATTGCATAAAGTAAATAAAAATATAATGTATTGGTGAAAAACAATACAATATATTAAACCTATTAGACCAAAATCAATGGAATGGTTAACTTATGTTGAACTCTCATTCTCCATATGAGATATACCACTAATATCTCATCACTTTTTTAATATTTATCAGCCAAAAAGTCAAACCAAAACATAAGAGGTCTTCCCCTTATCGATATCATCATGAAGAATGACCATATATACAATAAAATTCATATGTCAGGGGATGAGATTAATAACTATATATTCATTTTTAATTTCTCATATGTAGGATCAACATAATGAGGTAGATGCTCAATAGACTAGAGGGGGGTGAATTGTACACTTTAAATGTTTCCTTAAACAAGGAAAGATCCAAGTTTAACAAAATTAAAATATGAAAATTCAAAACACCTCTAACCAATTAAAACTTTTGGACATAGTATGAAGTTACAATCTTCTAGTTCTATACACTTGCTTAAATCAGTAAAGTGATTCCGAAAAACCGATTCCAGAAATATGGATCCGTAAAATTAAACTTAACCGAAGTTTACAAAAAGATATTATACCTTAAGGCGTATTTGATCTAACTGAATCAGAGTACAAGTGTAAAGAAATATAAGATGGTTATAGTTTCCTTACAATAAAAAATGCAGCCGAAAAGATAAACTTGTAACAAAAAACAGGTAACAAGATATAAGTCTTTTAAGCCAAAGAGAACAATATCCAACATTCTTGGATAAAGTTCCCTTGATTTATACGGTCAAGAAATTTTGTCTTACCCACACCCGGGTAAGCCCTCGATACAAAGATCAGATTCTCTATCTTACTATCCTCGTAATCCCTCAACATCAAGGTAGATGGAACCTCTGTCTTCCTCATCAAGGAAGCAGTCGAACTTTAATGTAGTCGGCACGTCTGTCTTCATATTCCTGGTAGACCTCAAATGTAATCACTAACATTCGGAATCGCATGAAGAAATTTGAAGGAGTAGTTCAGTATGCACAAGTCATGACAAGATTCTATCTCTAGAAATCACCTTAACAGTGTGTGGTCTCTAGAGTGATCAACTTCATCAATTTTTGTTGAGCTCTTTCAAATGAGCTCCTATTTATAGGCTCGGTAGAAACAGTCGGATCCCTCTACCAATGGTCATATTTTCCTTCAATTTCAGAGGAACCTGTACACATGTCAGTAAACCAATGGTTAGTTTAAAATAGGATGGACGACATCGTTTTATAACAAAACATGTGTAACTGAAATCACAACATCGTTTTAATAAACATAACAAATCAGAGTGTAAGTAAAAAGTTCGTAGACTAACCAAAAATTACATTCAGAGTCTATATTACAAAGATATTCAGATTCTGTTTATTATATGAATTGGGAGTCGAACTTCATAAAAGTTCATATCCATAATTCGTAATCAGAATTCACAACCTGAATTTGTAATGAGAATTCATCACAGAATTCTTAATGAGAATTGATCATCAGAATTCGTAATGAGAATTCGTCATCAGAATTTGTAATGAGAATTCCTCATCAGAATTCATAATGAGAATTCATCACAGAATTCATAATGAAAATTCCCCACAGAATTTGTATTGATAATTCATCATCAGAATTCATAATTAGAATTTTTCATCAGAATTCGTAATTAGAATTCATCATCAGAATTCAAAGTGAGAATTCATAACAGAAATGGTAATGAGAATTCATCACAGAAATCGTAATGAGAATTCATCACATTATTTGTAATGATAATTCTCCATCAGAATTCGTAATGAGAATTCATCATTAGAATTTGTAATGAGAATTCATCAATAGAATTCATAGTGATAATTCATCACATAATTCGTAATGAGAATTCATCACATAATTAGTAATGAGTATTCTACATTATAATTCGTAGTGAGAATTCGTCATCAGAATTCATAATGATAATTCATTACAGAATTCAAAATGAGAATTTGGATCCTGAAAAAAAATTCTTCATATCTAAGTATTTTATGATTCTGCGAATATTGATATGAATCCGATTTTTATTCCTAATAAAAATATTGATATGAACAAAGAAAACAAGATAGAGTTAAATTTCCTTATGTAAGGGAATTTTCCTTATAGAAGTAAAACAGGGGTAAAAACATATTTGGTTAAAGATAAGGTGTTTGTAATTTTCAAATAAAGAAGGAATGGAAAAGTCATAAGGAAAACCTTATTGACTCATCAATCTCCCCCTTTTTAGAAAGTACAAACATCCTTATGACATCCACCAGCTTTTTTAGGGACTGTTCAACAATGTCAGGTCCGAAGGCAGATGACTCCGAATCTGATATTCTGGTTGGAGATGGTTCCACCTCTGACTGCATCGTCTTCCTTTTGGATGATCCTACAGCTTCATTCCATCTTATAATATATTTCGTTGTAGTGTCAATAGCCACTTTCTTTCCCTTATCAACTTTCAGAATGGTCTGTTCATCAGGAAATTCTTGCTCACTCTCAAATAGTAGAACAATATCATCTTCATCAACTTTCTCCTTCTCCACTCTAGCTACAACATCCTCATGCTATATAAAGTCATGATTATGAATTTTTTTCTCATACAACTGTTTTACTTCCTCTTCACCTTTCTCATCAACTCTAGGTGTAGAAATTATTGAGGATTCGACTTGGGATATATGGAATAAAAATTTCTCAGAAGCACTATCCTTCTCATGATAGTCTTCAACTAGTTTGATTACATCACCAGAGAGACCACTTCTCTATGCTTTCCGAATTTCTTCTACTACATGTTGAACACTCAGCATCAATTATTTCACTGATTTCTTCTTCTTAGAATTTTCCAGATTCTTCTCACCCAGAGTTTCAGGTAATCCTTCAACCAAAAAGGATTTTGAAATTGGTAAATTTCCGGATGCTACCTCAGTGGCTTTCATAAGAGATTGAACAATCTCTACCTCTGACCTTTTTTATTCATCTTCTTCTCCTTGGCTTGCTTTTCTAATTCATCAGCCGCTTTCTCTTTCAAGGCCTTAGCCTCAGTAGGTTCCAATCCAAATTGTGGCTCCCCTTATTTTATATATTCATTATTATGCCTCCACATGGAAACCACCTCATCTGGATAAGCCTTTTGTTTCTTGGGTTTAGGGGGATCGAATTGAGTTTCCTTAGATTTGGGGGTATTTTCAGCAACATCCACTTCATTTAATTTGCTTTTCTTCCCACCTTTCATTGATGGTTATGGAGATTGTTGATCTTTCTGAACTACCTCAGCCTCTTCCTCGGGTAAAGAGTAAAATTCTCCAGATTCAACAGAAAAACCCATTTTCAACCTCTTTAACGTGTCATCACTAAACAACGTTACCTTGGAATTTCTTGGTATGGAAGTGCAAGCAATTTTAATTGAATTAAGACACCTTATTATCAACATAGAAAGCAAGGCCAGATACATTATAATTTGATATTTTATATTCGCTTCTTTAATATTATTAACATTAATCAAAACATGCCTCATAAAATTTAACATCCTTAGATTTACCAAAAAATCTAAGATGAAATTTCAATCATCTTGAGATTATCCTTATCACCCCTTCTCAGTATGAAAAAACCTTGTTCCCACAGCTGTAAAATCCGATTATTTGAAGAGAGAGGAGCAATCATAGCGGTCTTGACATCTTTAAGTCCAAGGAATTATATACCCTTCACTTTATTAAAACATCCTTGCTCATCCGGCAACTTATGTGAGCAAAATTCAGCTTCACCATCATATGATAGACCCTCTAAGATTTCATCCATTGTGTAAGAAATCTTGTAAGTCTTCCCAAAGGACATGAAAGAAAACATCTCTCTGCCATCTTCCTCAAGGATAGAAACAGACTCATAAATTTCTACAAGCAAATCAATATAAACTGAATCCTGATTTGCTAGTTTTGATAAGCATACATCCTCCCAGCCATTCAATCTGATATTATTAGATATAAGAGAATCATACTTGTAGAAATTCATATGCACTAATATCACCCTGTAAACTAACCATTTTGAGATAGGCTTTGCAGTTGACATATCCTATGAAGTTTCTTCTACAAACATTCGGAACTGAACACTTCTGAAGAAATTAGAACGGGCTTGGGAAGGATCGGAACGACCTTAATTAAGGAGGACATAGCTTCGAGATGCAAAAGCTTGATATCCGATGTGGGACAACACTCGGGGGGTCCCCATTATATAGGCATTGAGGTGATAGTTCAGCTTCTACAGTAGATCGAATGATTGAGATTCATTGAGATTTGATCTGATGGTTGAGAAACAAGCCACAAGAAAAACATGGCTCTGATCTTTTGAGGTTTTAAGAAAAACAATCAAATTTAAGAAAACTGGAATCCGGGAAATTTTAAAGCACATAAGAAAGTAGGAGCATGTAAAATATGATTACAAAATCTTATCTAATGAAATCATACCTTTCTGATTGGCTAGAATGATTTTTCTTAATAGGTTATTTTCTTCTTGATAAAAATTTGACTATGAAAAATATACTACGAAAAACATGAGTATGGAAAATTTCATTACGAAAAATCTTAGTATGAAAATTTCTTCACAAAAATTCTCAGTACGAAAATTTCATTATGAAAGTTCAAGTATGAAAATTTCATTATGAAAGATCTGGTACGAAGATTTCATTATGAATGCTCGAGTACAAAAATATCATTATGAAAGTTCCAGTACGAAAATTTCATTACGAAAGTTCTAGTATGAAAATTTCATTAGGAATGTTCCAGTACGAAAATTTCATTAAGAATGTTATATTTTGAAAATTTCATTACGAAAGGTCAAGTACAAAAATTTCATTACGAAAGATATGAAAAGCTCATTACAAAAAAATTTGAAAAGATCATTATGAAATTTTTTTAAAAGGTATCAAACAAATGTACTCCCCCCTGTAAAAATGAGTTTATTAATGTAAGGATATTGTTTCAAAAAGAAGTTAATGAAGGAATATTACCTTATGGTTATCATTCCTAGCTTTATTTTAATGTATTCAAATCTATCAAAAGGTAAAGATTTTGTGAAAATATCATCAAGTTGATCTTGCGTTTCGATAAACTGAAGAATGATATCTCCTTTTAGTGTGTGATCCCTAAGAAAGTGATGCCTAATATCATTGTGCTTTTAATGAGAGTGGTGTGAAGGGTTTTTACTAAGGGAAATGGCACTTTTGTTATCAGGCAATATTTGAGTCTTAGTAAAACTCAAGCCATAGTATGTGAGTGTGTGTTGTATCCACAACAGTTGAGCACAACCACTTCCAGCTGCTACATATTCAGCTTCAGCAGTGGAGAGTGAAACTGAGTGTTTCTTCTTGCATGACCAAGAAACTAACGAATCTCCTAATAAAGGAAAAGTTTTGGATGTACTTTTTTTATCCATTCTACACCCACCAAAGTCAGAATCTGAAAAACACTTTAAGATTAAATCATTTCCAGAAGAATAAAATAATCCTAGATCTATGGTTCCCTTTAAGTAGTGAAAGATTCTTTTCACTTCCTTTTAATGATATTACTTAGGATTGGATTGATATCTGGAACATAAGAATACTGAAAACAATAAGTCAAGATGACTAACTATCAAGTATACTAGGATTACTATCATACCTCTAAAAGATGCTTGATCTATTTGTTTCCCAGCATCATTAAGATCAAGTGTGTTTGAGGTACCAATGGGAGTACTAATAATTTTAGTATTGTCAAAGCCATACTTTTTAAGAAGATATTAAATATACTTATGGTGAGATATATAAGATCCTTCTGGTTTTTGAGAAATTTGATAACCAAGGAAAATTTTTAACTCACCCATCATACTTATTTCAAACTTAGATTTCATTAGACCTGCAAAGGAATCAGTTAAAGATTTCTTGGTTAAACCAAATATAATTTCTTTAACATAAATTTGAACAATGAACATATTTTTCTTATATTTCATTATAAAAAGGGTTGGATCTGCATTTTCCTTAACATTGTAATTTTGAAACAAAAATATTGTAAGTCTATCATAACAAGCTCATGGTGCTTGTTTAAGGCCATAAAATGCTTTGTTACATCTAAAAACATGATCCGGATATTTTGTGGCTTCAAAGACAGGAGGTTGTTCAGCAAAAACATCCTCTTGAACATAACCATTAAGAAAAGAACATTTCACATCCATTTGAAAAAGTTTAAAATTAATGAATGTTGCAAAGGCAAGTAAAATGCAAATAGATTCATGTCTAGATAATGGAGCATAGGTTTCTTAATAGTCTATTACCTCTTGTTGATTATAGCCTTTAGCAACTAGTCTATCTTTATTTCTAACAATGAATCCATTTTCATCACACTTATTTCTGAAGACTCGTTTTACTCCAATGACAGAAGTTTCCTTAGGTCTTTCAACCATGGTCTAGACATTATTCCTTTTGAATTCATTTAGCTCATCTTGTATGGATTTGATCCAATCATCATCACATACTGATTCATTAGTAATTTATTGTTCTAATTGGGAATGAAATGCTAGATGTTCTACATCATTCTTCAAGGAACATATAGTCTTTACAGGTTTATGTACATCACTAATGATAGTATCCCTGGGATTATTCTTATGAAACACCTGACTTGGGTTTTGTAAAACCCGTTCATTAACAGAGGGTTGAATGTCTTCTGGGGTAAATGATTCTTAAATATTTTGAAGAACATTTTCCTTATTAGAAGGATCTTTTGACAAAGGTTGATAATAAGCTTTTGAAAACACATATGAGGATGTAGGTTGATGTTGTTTGAAATCCAAAGGATCAGTTTAAAAAAATTTAACATGTACTATCTCTAAAACAGTATAAGTGTTGTTGTTGTAAACTCTATAAGAATTAGATGTTGTGGAGTAGCCTAAGAAAATTCCTTCATCAGATTTTGGTGCGAATTTTTGTAAGTTATCTTTAGTATTCCAGATGAATTCCTTACTGCCAAAAACCTTGAGTTAGGAATGTCTAGGTTTTCTACAATTCCATAACTCGTGAGGAGTTTAATTAAGAAAATATCTAATCAAAAATCGATTTATAGTATAACAATAAGTACTTATAGATTCTGCCTAAAAATTTCTAGCTATATAATATTCACTGAACATGGTTCTAGTTATCTCTTGAAGAATTATATTTTCTTCTTTCAACTACACCATTTTGTTTAGGAGTTCTTGGTGCTGAAACATTGTCAGTAAAATCATTTATACTATAAAAAGTTTCAAAATTAGAGTTTTGAAATTATCCTCCATGATCACTATGAATAGTTTTCAATGGAAGATTTTTCTCATTTTTAACTTGGGCCCTAAAACATTCGAAATAAGAAAATGCATCAGATATCTTTGCTAGGAAATAGACCCATGTATATCTAGTATAATCATCAACTAGAACAATAAAATAGTATTTTCCACCAATGCTTTTAGTTTGTGTTGGACCAAAAAGATCCATGTGAACCAACTGTAATAAATCAGTTGTTGAGACTTCACTGATTGATTTAAAACTAGATTTATGTTGCGTGCTATATTGACAAGGATAACAAACATAAAAGAATCAAATCTATGCTCCGGTAGATCCTTAACGAGTTTCTTCTTAGAGAGTTTACATAAGTTTCTAAAGTTACAGTTACCTGGTCTTCTATTCCATAACCAAGAATGATATTCCATTGCACTTAGACAATTTATTTCTTGGATCCTAAGGTATTCTATGTTCAAAGTGTAAATATTATATTGACTATGGGCTGAGAGAATAAAATATTCCATGGAATTGTGTACTAAGCACCTATCATTCCTAAAATTCACAAGGTATCCTTCATCACATAATTGACATAGGCTAATGAGGTTGTGCTTAAGACCCTTAAGAAAGAAAACATTTGAAATTAATGTTTTACCAAGAAGAACAATATTACCTATACCAACAATTTCTCTCTTAGTGTTGTCTCCGAAAGTTACTTTTCCTCCTTTCGTCTTGATAATATTTTCAAAATAGGTTTTGTAACCATTCATATATCGGGAACATCCACTATCCATGTACCATGTATTGCTATTGGTACTTCCTTTAACTTCCTTAAAATAATAAAAGAATTAGACATTCAGAATCCAAACTTGATTGGATCTGAGATTTTCAGATAACTAAAATTTGGGCACCCACATCTTCATAGAAAAATAAGCCTTATGAAAACCTAAATATTGGGTTTTTTAAAGGACAATTATTTTCCCACTTACCACTACATTGAAAGTTGGTTCAAAATGGTCCATTTTGAGGAAAAAATAATTGTTAATAAAAGTTGGTTTTTCATGGGTATAACCAAATCCAGATTTGTTTCTTAAAGGACATATTTGTGAATACGTCTTAGAAATTTTTTTTACATAAGGTAAAGCTTGACAAACACTTCATTAAGGAAAGTATTTCGGACTTGAGTTTTATAACCATGTTTTATCTTCAAAATCACTAGGTTTGGAACTAGGGCTAGGCACTAAAATAGTTTTCTTTGAAATTTCTTTTTCTATATCTTTAGAATGTTTATTCTTCTCAGAATATACTTTCTCCAGACTTTTTGAAATACATATATAATCAGAATTTTTCTTATCACGATCTATAGGAAGATATGATCTTTCCTTAGTAAGAATAGTATTCCTAGAATTTTACTTATCATATTTTTTATTAAGTTTTGAATTCTCAATATCAATATGTTCAGAAAACCTAGAAACATCTTCATAGGATGGTAATATATTTTCTTCATCAGAAGAGAATTCTTCATCTGAAGAGTTATAACATTTACTATCATTAAAATTTAAAGAAACATTGTTTAATTATTAACCATTTTGTACCTTAGCCATAAAGAAATGATTATAAATAGGTAGTATGGGTATAAGACCAAGAATATTCTGTCCATAAGATTTATAATCCGAAGATTCATCTAAATAATCACCACCACTAGAACTCCAAGTATCATTAGCTTTCAGAACATTCATAGCTTTAGCTTTATAATACTTCTTCCTAATCTTTTTAGAATGCCTCTCTTTTATTTATTTCTTCTTGAGAAAAGGACAATCCGGTCTTAGGTTTCCAGCTCTCTTGAATTCATAGAATTGACTTATAAATCTTTCTTCTCTATCATTTACTTCTTATACATGGATTGGAAATTTCTGTGACCGGCTATCTTGTTAATCTTTCGAGCAAGATTAGCTAACTCATTTTCTAAGATTTCACATTCATTAGATTCGAATTGAATAAAAACCATCTTATATTTGGATTTATTTACTATCACAGGAGTCTCAGCTTTCATGTGATTTGATGTTGTAGTAAATGAAACAGTACCATTCACATCCATCTTTTTGATGTTGTCAGCATCTCTCTTCATCCTTATTTCATGTTGGAGAATAATTCCAAACTGTTCATCTATGGAAATTTGACTAACCTTACTATTCTCATCAATAGTAGTTCTCTTTGATTCCCACTCATTGGGCATAATATAAATAATATTTTCAACAAGATTTTCATCATCCAGACCATTCTCTCCCATAGATTGTAAGATATTCACGATATTGATAAATCTTTATTGCCCCATACAAATGGGTTTTCCATAAGTAAAGTTAAAACCATGATACTTATCTCCAAGCCTGGTTCTTTTTGTCTCAATTACTTTAGATGTACCAAAATGAGTAACTTAAAGTTTCTTCCTTATATAGTTAGCTGATTCACAAGAAGAAATTTGGCTAAATATATTCCTAGTCATTGAAAAAAGCAAAGTGTTGCGTACCTTATAGCTGAGTTGATAATCATGCTTCTCTTGGTTGTTGACCATACTAACGTCCTTATCAAGAATCTGATAAACTCCAGTAAGAATAATAAAATTTCCTACTCCAGTATTGATAACTAATATCTTCATTCGATCTCTCCAACACTCATAATCATTACCATCAAAAATTTATGGTCTTGTAAGATTTATGTTGTCGATGGAACCAACATTCACTCCTGAAATCATAAAAAACATTCTACATAAAAACTTGCTAATAACAAAAGTTCAAATTCAAGGAGAATATTCCTAAGAAAGGAAACATATAGAACAATGAAAAAATGATCAAGAAAAACTTATATGTGAGTATAAGTATTTCAAAAACCTCTTCTGATTCCAATTGTAGGATTGAAATAATGATGTAGATGCTCAATATACAAGAGGGTGGTGAATCGAACACCTTAAAAGATTACTTAAATAATAAAAGACCCAAGTTTATCAATGTTAAACTAAGAAAATTCACAACACCTCTAATATATTTAAATATTAGGACAATGTATGAACATACAAACTTCGTGTTCTATACACTTGCTTAAATCTTGAAAGTGATTCTGAAAAATTGGTTCCCGAAATATGGATCCGGAAAATGAAACTTAACCAATGTTTACTAAATAGATTATACCTTAAAGCCTATAGAATCTAACTGAATCAGATTACAAGTGTAATGAAATATAAGAAGGTTATACTTTCCTTACAATACAAAATGAATCAGAAATGATAAACTTTTAACAAAAATAGTTAACAAGATATATGTCTTTTACCCCAAAGATAAGGGTATCCAACAACCTTGGATAAAGGTCCCTTGATTTTGTACATTCAATAAAGTATGTCTTACCCACACTCGGGTAAGCCCTCGATACATAGATTAGAGTGTCTATCTTGGTATCCCCGCAAGCCCTCACCTTCAATGTAGTTGGAACCTCTGTCTTCCTCAGCAAGGAAGCCCTCAAAAATCAAGGTAGTCAGCACCTCTATCTTCCTATCCCTGGAAGCCCTCAAATTTAATCACCATAATTCAGAATCGCACGAAGCAATCTAAACGAGCAGTTCAGTACGCACAAGGAATGAAAATATTCTCTCTCTAGAAATCGCCTTAACATCATGTGGCCTCTAGAGTGATCATCTTCATCAATTTTTGTTGAGATCTATCAAATGAGCGCCTATATATAGGCTTGTTAGAAATGGTCGGCTCCCTCCTCCAATAGTGATATTTTCCTTAAATTTCGGAGGGACATCTACACCTGTCACTAAACCAATGGTAAGTTAAAAATAGAAGGGACGATATCGTTTTATAAAAAAACATGTTTAACTGAAAGCACGACATCATTTTAAAAAACTTACCAAATCAGAGTGTAAGTAAAAAGTTCAGAGTCTAACCAAAAATTATATTAGAAGTCTATATTACAATGATATTCGGATTCTATTTATCAGATGAATTTTGAGTCGAACTTCATAATAGTTCGCATCCATAATTCGTAATCATAATTGACAACCAGAATTCGTAATGAGAATTCATCACATAATTCGTAATGAGAATTCATCACAGAATTAATAATGAGATTTCGTCATCAGAATTCATAATGAGAATTCGTAATCAGAACTCGTAATGAGAATTCATCATCAGAATTAGTAATGATAATTCATCACAAAATTCGAAATCAGAATTCATCATAGAAATTGTAAAGAGAATTCGTCATCTGAATTCGTAATGAGAATTCGTCATCGGAATTTGTAATGATAATTCTTCATCAAAATTCATAATAAGAATTCATCAAAGAATTCATAATGATAATTCATCACAGAATTCGTAATGAGAATTCGTCATCAGAATTCGTAATGAGAATCCATCATTATAATTCGTAATGAGAATTCGTCATCAGAATTCGCAATGAGAATTCCTCAAAGAATTCGTAATGAGAATTCATCACCGAATTCGTAATGAGTATTCTGCTTTAGAATTCTTAGTGAGAATTCGTCACCAGAATTCATAAGGAGAATACATTATAGAATTCAAAATGAGAATTCGGATCCTGAAACAGAATTCATCATATCTAAGTATTATACGATTATGAGAATATAGATATGAATCTCATTTTTAAACTTAAGAAAAATATTGATATGAACATAGAAAACTAGATAGAGGTAAATTTCCTTAAGGTAGGAAATTTTCCTTATAAAAGTAAAACACGTGTAAAAACATATTTTCTAAAAGATAAGGTCTTTTTGATTTTCAAAATAAGAAGGAATGGAAAAGTAATAAGGAAAAAATTATTGACTCGACATCATATATTCTAGATTTTTTTTAGAAATTAGGTGGAATGATTTTGAGACCATTTTCTATAATGACGTGCGATTCTGAGGCATGGTGTGCCCGATACAAATATTGGAAAAAAATCATAGTTTTTAATAGAATGCATGCACTGTTTCCCTTGATAAGTTGAATAACTCAAAATTGGGTGGCTAGATAATAAATTTTAGGAAACCACTAACGTTCATAGAAGTTGTTTTACACTAGGAAAGATAAAACATTGGTCGTCGTGGGTCACAAGTAGAAAATTTCTCATAGGACGAGCTAAATTTAAATAATTTTTAAAAAAAATTATTTGACGTAATGATTTTTTTTAAATACTATATTTTCATGAAATTAGGGTTATCACAATAAACATAGAATTACTATTAGACATGGATAATAACCTTATCAAAAAATAGTGACGGATTGTGGATCACCAATTGATGCAATGCCGATTCAAATGAATCTCTCCGATGATGATGATGATGCAATGATCCTTCATCAATGACTGATCTGAATCAAGGTAAGGCATGTATTTCATTGGTATCATTCCTCATTCCTGATTTTCAAAATTAATTCCGGTCAATCCATGAACATATTGACCTGCAGTTTGATCATTATTGGATGGTTATAACTGATGGGATTATTTTATGGTGGTTTTATTATTTGGTTCTTTATTCGTTGGTCTTCATCTAAATGAGAATAGATTGATTTCAACACGAACAAGGACAAGGTTCGTTCCTCAGGGTTTTATTAATCTTTTCTCTCCCCTGTTGTTTGTTTTTTGTCACAATTAAACCCATGTGGTCATGGTTCTACTTAACGGGAGGATCTGAACATCTAAGGACTCATGGATTGGAGGTACAACGACAACAATGACTCTATCTGTGTATATTAGGACCTGATGAACCTAAATATGAAACAACTTCAAACAAATATTCATCATAGTGATAACAAAGGCTTGGAAAAGTGAAGTTGGTGGAGAATGGTGTCAACGACAGTGGTGGAGGAAAGCATAAGAATTGTGGTGGAGGCCATAAGACATATAGGGGAAGCCACATGATGCAGAAGGGTGTCAGAATGGAGCGGAAGTAGGCACTGTTGGACGCCATGTGATGCAGACAAGGCTGACGTGTATGCTAGAACTGGTCCTTGGTCAACCATGGAAGTCAACTGTGAGCCAAAATAAATTTATCTACCCCATAGAGGCTATAGATTAGTGTGTGGTCGACCATCACAGTCATTGGACCAACCATGCGGTTGGTCCATGGCTCAATGAACCACTTTCTTCTGAAACTTCAATGATCCATATCATTCAAATGAAATGTCTGTTTAATGAACCATCTCCAGAGTTGGGACCATAATGATGAAAAGTTCATTTTGAGACAATATGTAATGTTTTTATCTGGGACCAATACAGGTTGAGAGAGGTCCCTTGGTCCTTTCCTCTAGTTTTTTGTATGAAACTACAATCACATTAATAGATTATAGTCCCCTCTAGAGGCTAAGTCCTAGAGAGAGTAATGGTAACCCTCCATAGGACGTGAGTGATCCTCTATCACCACTACTAAGGTTTTTGTGGAATTTTTGTGACCTATGAGAGCAGGGTGTTGGACCTCTATCTACTGAGCCACATCAGTAGGTTTTGTGGTATTCTTTGGAAAATATCCTTTATAATACGGATTGATCCATAAAGGGTTATTGGTATTCATTGAACTAGATCCCCTCTCTATGTGTCATAATCATTCATGGCTAATGAATTGTCTTTGGATTGGGAACAAATGATATAGACTTAATATTTACTGTCTCTGATGGAGTCATGGACTGAGGAGTGAGTTCTTCGGAATTAATGTGCTATGAGTATAATCCTGTAGCTGGCAGTTGGTTACGACCACTCGATTTCATGGTGTGTCGCTAGAGTACACATGTATATTCTTGTTAGGTGTGCTATTGACATGTACCTTTATAGAGATGACATGTATTTTCCATCATGGGTTTTTTATCGTTGTATTTTATTTTCTGTAATTCTATTGTTGTAGTTCGTTTGGGGTATTTCCTTTGTGTAATTTCGTTTGAGGTTTCGGGGTCTTCTTCTGAGTATTGTTATACTCACACCTACATGGTCAATGCATGAATTTTTCATGTATTATGCAGACAATCGCCCAATTGATGAAGTTCTAGGAGGACAGGGAATAAGAGATTCTTAGAGAGGCTGAAAAGGCGATGTGTTATTTCGGTTCAGACATCAGTCCTAGTACATCTTTTCTTACAGGTTGGACATGTGGTTGCAGACTTTTTTTATGCACCTGTATTCTGGACCTATTAACATTCAATATTTTACTCTCATTTTTGTATATAATGGTTTTCAATCATTTTTTGCTATATGTTTTAACATTTCATCATTTTTTGATTGGAGATATGTGTGTGCATTCAGGTACATAGGCCAATGCCTCCAATTTTTGTGATATGTCTACTTTTTTCTAGTGAAGATTCCTTGGTCAATTGGATGTGGGCTTGATATAGTGATGGAACGGGCCCCTTTGGGGTGGGTCACAATAGAGTGGTATCAAATCGACCAGTTTCCCTTTAAGACAAGGAGTTTGTGAGGTTGGTTTGTTGAAATAATGTTATGTGTTACTAGATCATATTTCAAGCTCGGGAACATAGTGTGGATTTAGCGGCCGACATATCCATACACCATAACTCTAATTACCTACTTTTCAACTTATACATCAAGACACTGGTTGGGGGAGGAATGTTACATGTGTTAAATAGTAATGGTTGTGTTTACCATGTAATTCTTGAGTCATCCCTCAAGATATACTATATTGATCATGTTATATATAGTTTTATATAAGGATTCCTCCGCATAGACATCCAGGTATAAATCCATTGTGTTATCATGAGGATGATATTCCTACTAAAAAGGCACCAGTACAGGGGCCTACACTAGAGATTGAAACTACAGGTTCTATACCAACTATACCACAACTCATCAAGAAATTGTTATGTCCAAAACCACCAATGATGGATGCACAAAGGTTGAGTGTATAGCGACCCGGCCTTTTCTTACATTACTATTACATCATTTCAGAGATAAAAAAAACGTAATAGTATTACATATGGAGGATACATAGGTTTAGTGTCTTGGGCAAACTAGGACTACACATAACAAGTACAACATCAAGCATAAAAAATTCTTTTAATTTCTTCTTGTATAGCTTCTTAGTAGCACTTGTCCTCTCCTTAGTACATGTAGCCACCTGAGGATATACATCAAAAGGGGTGAGCTAAAAGCCCAGTAAGAGGATAGATAAGAACAATATAGCATGGGGTGAACATAATCATGATATAGGAAGAAGATCTTGAACATGAGAGGAGCATAAACAATAAACTTGAAATGTGGCAAAGCATAAAAATGTAACATCATGTCTTAGTGGTTAACTACCACACATAATTGTGAACAAAGCTAGCATCATGTTCACGCATAATTTCACATTTACTCATGAGATTCATGACTTTACCCAATGCATTGGAGTGCTATATAATTCCGGGCGCACCCGTCACATTTAAACATTCATATTGCGCTATATAATTCCGGGCGCACCCGTCACATCATAACATTATCATTATCATGCTTGCCACATAGAACACATATCAAACATGTAATAAATAACCCATGGAAAAGAATGGGTTTCATCTCATAATAACACATTCATAAGCTTTGGGTTCCCAAAAGAAAGAGGGAACAACATACTTGATATAAGAACCATCATCCTTGAATGAGAGGAAAAATGTGAGATCTTGAAAGAAGAGTTCTTTTGGAAAACATTTTGATGGACATAAAAACCAGTGACAAACATGTATATCCCAGAAAAGTAAAGGAAATGATGAACAAAAGACCTTTGAGGAGTAACCACATCAAAAATGGAGTGAAATAGGGAGAACCCGAAGGAAGACAATTGGGTTCGAGATTTCCCCTTACCTTGTACTCGAATGCCTCCTTCTCTTTAATGTCCTGTATAATGACATTATATTCATTAATTAGAAATTCCATAACCTTTTATACATTAATAGGGTTCATTCTGGTTTTATTATTTCATATTAAGTTCCTTTGGATGACTTATAGAGTTTAAAAACATTGTTCGGGGATGTTCGTTTTTATGGTTTTCTTGAGCGGTCCACTTGTATTCTTAAATTGATGTTCGGTTAGATCATGGGTAAACATCCAGAACTGATGTTACATGTAATTAATGATATTACAGAATCTTGAATGATTTTATAATGAGTTAAATTAGATCCATGTGGTCGAATTAATAGATAATAATTAAATGAAGATTATTTGGGCTGATTTGAGCGGTTTTTGGATCACAACCAACTAATTTTAATTTTTCACTTAGTAGTATGGCCATAGATTACTTCCAGAACTTAAAATAGAATATAATACATATAAAACATTCTGGTTCAACCATAAAAATGGTTTCATGACCAGATTGAAGGTATAAATGGAAGAAGAGAGTTTGTTGTTTTTGAAGGTGATAAATTATCACCACATGAACAACGTTCTATTTAATAAAATAAAAGGAAGGGAGAAAGGGTGTGGGGTGATATAATATAACATTAGAATCATTATATATATAATACTGGATTTACAGAACAATTTGGATGAAGATAGATAGAGGGAGATCAAGAAAGGAACTTGAACTTGAAAGGAAATTAAAGGAGAAGAGGGAGAGAAATTACCTTTAGAATCCTCCTCTTGAGTTCCTCTTTAAGGAAGCTAGGCTTGGTCTTTTGATGAGACCAGCAAATTTTGGACGTGGGGGATGAGCTAGGGAAGCTTTTTGGTCAGAATTTAGAGAAGGCTTGGAGCTTGAGAGGTGTGAGGAAAAGAGGGAGTGAAGGGTGGCTTTTATAGTGGAGGGGAGAGGGGTTTTCTTAATATTAAATTGATTAGTTTATTAATTCCACCAAGGACAAGGAATAGTGAGTCTTGGATGACCAATAATAGTAATTTTATAATGTAATCCCGAACCAAGTGGGCTTACATCAGCAGAACATCAGAAATGACTCAATTAATGCATTATTTAGCTTTTATTGTGAATTATCGGATTCTACTATTCATCAAAAATTCAAGTATCTTAGAAAAATCCCAAAATTTTACCCCAACCATTTTCCGACGTGTAGAATCCAAAAATGAAGTCCATTTTTCAAAAATAATTTTCTAAGTATTATTAATTTAATATTTAAATAAAATCATAATTTACTTAAAATAAACAGTTTTTAAGATTAAAACTGATTTTATAGTTCTTTCAAAAATTACGTAGGGTCTTATAAAATTATCTAAAAACTATTAGACATTGATTCAATAATTTATGAATATATTTCAGGAAAATAAATATTAATTAATTAATTATAATTAATCATTTATGATTTATAAAATACAAAAAATGTTTACTAAAGTCAAATTATCACTTTCTATGATGGATAAATTTTATTTTATTATTCATAGGTAATGTTACTCTTATTTACTATTCATAAGGTTCATATTACTATTCATAAGGGTAGGTTACTATTCATAAGGGTAGGTTACTATTCACCAAAAATTATTTTTGTTTCATTAGACTCCAAAAACTATCTTGAGCACAACCGTGTATGCCGGATTTTTAAAATTCCAAACATAGGGTTGACAAAATTATGTTTAAAGGTCACTTATCACTTAGTAGTTCATTATTTTGTGTTTTTATGACATAGATAAAAGGAGGGAATTTTCTATTGAAAAACTTTGGGTCGTTACATTCTTCCCCCCTTAAGAAATTTCGCCCCCGAAATTTCACTTTACACAAACAGGTGAGGGTACTTCTCCTTCATTGCCTCTTCCGGTTCCCAAGTTGCTTCCTCAAACTTTTGGTTCCTCCACAATACTTTGACAAGGCGGGTTGTTTTGTTGCGTAGAACCTTATCACTTCGGTCCAGAATTTTTACCGGCTGCTCCTCATATGAGAGATCATCTTCCAACTGTACCACCTCTGAGTTTAGTACATGTGAGGGGTCTGGAATGTACTTCCTAAGTAGTGATATGTGAAACACGTCATGAACTTGAGCCATATTCGGTGGAAGTGCCAGACGATAGGCCACAGCTCCTATACGATCAAGGATCTCAAAGGGGCCAATGTACCTTGGTCTTAGCTTCCCTTTCTTCCCGAATCGCATGACTCTCTTCCATGGAGATATTCGAAGGAAGACTTTATCTCCAACGTCAAACTCTAAGTCCCTTCGACGATTGTCAGCATAGCTCTTTTGCCGACTTTGAGCAGCTTTGATATGTTTCTGGATGACTTGAACCTTCTCTGTCATCTCTTGAACAAGATCGGGACCAAGTAGTTTTCATTCTCCAACTTCATCCCAACAGGTTGGAGTTCTACATCGCTTCCCATAAAGAGCTTCATACGGAGCCATCTGAATACTCGAGTGGAAGCTATTGTTGTATGAGAACTCAACCAATGGAAGGTGCTGATCCCATCCACCTTTGAATTCAAGAGAGCATGATCTTAGCATATCTTCAAGTGTCTGAATAGTCCTTTCAGACTGGCCATCAGTTTGGGGGTGATAGGCCGTGCTGAAGTTTAATTCAGTACTCAAAGCATGTTGAAGGCTCCTCCAAAATTTAGAAGTGAACCTTGGATCACGGTCAGAGACAATCGAGAGTGGAACACCGTGCAACCTCACTACTTCCTTCACATATATCCTTGCAAGTTGTTCAAGTGAGAGGTCTTCCCGAATAGCGATAAAATGAGCAGTCTTGGTGAGTCGGTCAACCACAACCCATATCGCATTATTTCCTCTTGACGTTTTCGGGAGGCCCATGACAAAGTCCATAGTGACATTTTCCCATTTCCACATGGGTATAGGCAATGGCTGCATCATACCTTTGGACTTTTGCCACTCAGCTTTAACTTGCTGACACACCAAGCACCTTGATATATATTCTGCAATCTCCTTCTTCATGTTATCCCACCAGAAGTGTTCTCGGAGATCACGATACATCTTGGTACTTACAGGATGAATAGAGAAAGTTGAGCTATGTGCATTATCCAATAGCTCCTTCTTTATTCCAGGTGATGAAGGCACACAAAGCCGCGTTCCAAACCGAATCACACCATCATCGTCGATATGGAACTCTTGCAGCTTTCCTTCCTTTACTGCATTCACCCTCTTTTGTATCTCCACATCATCCCTTTGTGCTTCCTTGATCTTCTGTTGGATGGATGGTTGCGCAATCATTTGGGCAAGGTAGGATGTATCCCCTGCCCTTACGATTCCCAAATCCATCCTTTGCATATCCAAGAAGATAGGGTCTTTCTCAATCCTCAACATGGATAGAGTAGCAGGTTCTTTCCTGCTTAGAGCATCAGCTACCTTGTTCGCCTTTCCAGGATGATAGTGAATAGAGCAATCACAATCCTTGATTAGCTCTAACCATCTCCTTTGACGCATGTTGAGCTCCTTTTGTGTGAATATATACTTTAGGCTCTTGTGGTCGGTGTATATGTGACACTTCTCACCATAAAGGTAGTGCCGCCAGATTTTCAAGGCAAAAATCACGGCTGCCAGCTCTAGATCATGCGTCGGGTAGTTCTGCTCATGGATCTTCAACTGTCGTGAGGCGTAGGCTATCACATTATCATTTTGCATGAGTACACAACCCAAGCCTTTCTTTGAAGCATCACTGTATATCACAAAACTTTCTCCACTTTTTGGTAGTGTGAGTACAGGTGCAGTGATCAGCCTTCTCTTTAGCTCCTTGAAGCTTCCCTCACATTCTTCCGTCCATACATACTTTACCCCTTTCCTTGTTAACTTAGTTAGCGGGCTTGACAATCGTGAGAAGTTTCTCACAAAACGTCGGTAGTACCCAGCTAATCCAAGAAAACTACGGATTTCTGTGACACTAGAGGGCCTGGGCCATTCTTCAATCGCCTTTGTCTTTGAAGGGTCCACAGAAATTCCCTCGCTTGTGATCACATGTCCCAAGAACGTGACTTGATTCATCCAAAAGTCACACTTGCTAAACTTGGCGTACAACTTCTCCTTTCTCAATGTCGCCAACAAAAGTCTTAGATGTTCTTCATGTTCCTCCTTACTCTTGGAGTAAATGAGAATATCATCAATAAACACTACCACAAATTTGTCGAGGTAATGTCTAAAGACACTATTAATCAAATCCATGAAGATTGCAGGGGCATTAGTAAGTCCGAAGGGCATCACCAAAAACTCATAGTGCCCATACCTTGTACGGAAGGCAGTCTTATGAATATCTTCCTTCTTCACCTTTACTTGATGATATCCAGAACGAAGACCCACCTTTGAAAAGTATTGAGCTCCTCTTAACTGATCGAACAAGTCATCAATCCTTGGGAGAGGATACTTGTTCTTTATGGTGATCTTGTTGAGTTCCCGATAATCGATACACAGCTGCATGGTTCCATCCTTCTTCTTCACAAAGAGCACTGGCACACCCCAAGGTTATGCACTAGGGCGTATGAACCCTTTGTCCAGATGCTCTTGCAGCTGCTTCTTTAACTCCTCCAGTTCGATAGGAGCCATCCTATAGGGGCACTTCGAGATAGGAGTAACTCCAGGTATGAGTTCAATTGAGAACTCTACCTCACGATCCGGGGGAATTCCGGGTAACTCTTCGGGAAATACATCGCTGTATTCCCTTACGATGGGCATTTCCTCAATGTTGGAACTTTCCTTTGACTCAATCATTTGGGAGAGGTATGTTTCTTCATAGAAAATCATCACCCACACCATTGAAGGATTTCTCAAAGGAGATTCATGATCTTCCTTGCATTTGTAGAGGAGCATGGGATGGTTCGGAATACGAAAATATATTTCCTTTTCCCGACAGTTGATATGTGCTCTATATAACGAGAGCCAATCCATTCCCATTATAGCGTCGAATTCCACCAAGGAAAGTATTACGAGATTTGCCGGAAGAATCTTCCCACATACGTCAACAGGAGAAGAATCAAACACTTGGGTTGCAATGATTGCACCACTTGGTGTTTTTACAGATATCTCTACTTCAAGGTTTCGGGGCTTCGATTCTATAGTTCTAGCAAACTTGCAAGATATAAAGGAATGCGTAGAACCAGAATAAAATAAGACTTTTGCCATTCTTGAGTGAATAGGAAGTGTACCTTGTACGTCTTCATTATCATGTTCCACTTCCGCAGTAGTGATGGCATAAGCCTTCCCTTGTTCCTTTGGCTTTGGTGGTTGTTGGCGCTGATTACCCTCGAAAGCTTGAGGTTTAGTGCACTGGTTTGAATAGTGCCCTAGCTCCTTACAGTTGTAGCATTGAACCACGAGTGGCTCTCTCCTTTCATCGGCTACATTACACTTCCTTTTAATGTCTCTTCGACACTCGTGAGCTAGGTGTCCATCTTTCCCACACTTGAAGCATTTCCCCGTCCCTTTGAGGCAGTTCCCACTGTGCAACTTCCCACATTTTTGGCAAGTGGGTCGTTGTGTTTTCTTCCCATCTTTATCACTAGATCCACCAGCTTGAAACTCCATCTTTCTTTTCTTATCACTGTAGCCATGGGACCATTCTCCAAACTCCATCTCCACTTTAAGAGCACACCGTACAACTTCTTCATAACTCCCAAAGTCTCGAATTGCAAGAGCTTTTCGAAGATGTGGTTTTAATCCACTAAAGAATCTATCAATTTTGCTATCATTGTTGATAACAAAACCCGAAGCATACCTTGCGATCCTTGTCAAATTTGCTTCATAGATTGTGACAGATTCTCCTTCTTTTTGCTTGAGCTCTATGAATTCTCTCTCCATCTTCGTGCGAAGAGTTCTTGGGAAGTACTTATTAAGAAACATTATCTTAAAGTCTTCCCATTCCATCTCTTCAATTTCCTCCCTTGGCTTGGTGTTCTTAATCAAAGCCCACCATTGATCGGCTTCTCCATCTAGACGATAAACGGCTAGAGTCACCTTCTCCGTCTCGGAACAGTGAAGAACAGAAAAGATCTTCTCCATGGAGTTGACCCATTGTTCCGCAACTAGTGGATCAGAAGATCCACAAAACGTCGGTGGTCGTTGCCGCATAAAACTTTCGATAGCTAGCTGCTCCCTCTTTGGTGAAGGAGGACGTTCCCCATTATTATGGTTATTATTCATAACCCGGGATAATTGGGTAAGCATCGCCATGAAGTTTTGAACTCCACCTCCAATATCATTGGGGATGTCATTCGGGCAATCGTTGCATTGGCCTTCACAAGAGTTGTTGGCCTGATTTCTCCTGGTTCCCACCATTTTCTAAAATAGAAAAGGTTAGAACAAAACATAAGTAAACAAGTCATGAATAACTTATCCTTTTAAACAATTATACCAAAAACATAACATATGGGATCCCTAGGTAAATATCCTTGTGTGCATATTTGTACTTAGTCTCATGCTAGAGGTTTTCTTTAGGGTTCACTAATCCTAATTCCCAAATTAACTAAACCTTTCCTTTGATACAAACTATAGCGACCCGGCGTTTTCTTACATTACTATTACATCATTTCAGAGATAAAAAAAACATAATAGTATTACATATGGAGGATACATAGGTTTAGTGTCTTGGGCAAACTAGGACTACACATAACAAGTACAACATCAAGCATAAAAAATTCATTTAATTTCTTCTTGTATAGCTTCTTAGTAGCACTTGTCCTCTCCTTAGTACATGTAGCCACCTGAGGATATACATCAAAAGGGGTGAGCTAAAAGCCCAGTAAGAGGATAGATAAGAACAATATAGCATGGGGTGAACATAATCATGATATAGGAAGAAGATCTTGAACATGAGAGGAGCATAAACAATAAACTTGAAATGTGGCAAAGCATAAAAATGTAACATCATGTCTTAGTGGTTAACTACCACACATAATTGTGAACAAAGCTAGCATCATGTTCACGCATAATTTCACATTTACTCATGAGATTCATCACTTTACCCAATGCATTGGAGCGCTATATAATTCTGGGCGCACCCGTCACATTTAAACATTCATATTGCGCTATATAATTCCGGGCGCACCCGTCACATCATAACATTATCATTATCATGCTTGCCACATAGAACACATATCAAACATGTACATAAATAACCCATGGAAAGGAATGGGTTTCATCTCATAATAACACATTCATAAGCTTTGGGTTCCCAAAAGAAAGAGGGAACAACATACTTGATATAAGAACCATCATCCTTGAATGAGAGGCAAAATGTGAGATCTTGAAAGAAGAGTTCTTTTGGAAAAAATTTTGATGGACATAAAAACCAGTGACAAACATGTATATCCCAGAAAAGTAAAGTAAATGATGAACAAAAGACCTTTGAGGAGTAACCACATCAAAAATGGAGTGAAAGAGGGAGAACCCGAAGGAAGACAATTGGGTTCGAGATTTCCCCTTACCTTGTACTCGAATGCCTCCTTCTCTTTAATGTCCTGTATAATGACATTATATTCATTAATTAGAAATTCCAGAACCTTTTATACATTAATAGGGTTCATTCTGGTTTTATTATTTCATATTAAGTTCCTTTGGATGACTTATAGAGTTTAAAAACATTGTTCGGGGATGTTCGTTTTTATGGTTTTCTTGAGCGGTCCACTTGTATTCTTAAATTGATGTTCGGTTAGATCATGGGTAAACATCCAGAACTGATGTTACATGTAATTAATGATATTACAGAATCTTGAATGATTTTATAATGAGTTAAATTAGATCCATGTGGTCGAATTATTAGATAATAATTAAATGAAGATTATTTGGGCTGATTTGAGCGGTTTTTGGATCACAACCAACTAATTTTAATTTTTCACTTAGTAGTATGGCCATAGATTACTTCCAGAACTTAAAATAGAATATAATACATATAAAACATTCTGGTTCAACCATAAAAATGGTTTCATGACCAGATTGAAGGTATAAATGGAAGAAGAGAGTTTGTTGTTTTTGAAGGTGATAAATTATCACCACATGAACAACGTTCTATTTAATAAAATAAAAGGAAGGGAGAAAGGGTGTGGGTGATATAATATAACATTAGAATCATTATATATATAATACTGGATTTACAGAACAATTTGGATGAAGATAGATTGTAACACCCGAGACTTTTATGTTATATAAATCATCAAAGGAATCTTTTTCTACACAGCACTTGCTTGGCTTGCTTTACACGCAATCGCAACCTTCCTCGATAGCTTTCGTCGTACGCAATACCGAGTTTCACTAAATAACAATATGCTATTAAAACTAGCCGTTATGAATAGTAATAACCACTTTTTGAAATTTTATAAATTTTATTTTTCAAAATGGACTTCATTTTTGGACTCAGAATATCGAAATTAGCCTAGGGTGAAATTTTGGTATTTTTCTGAAAACTTTCAATTTTTGATGAATAGTGAAACCACTAAGTGGTAGGTTAAAAACCGAATTTTGCATAAAACTTAATTTTACCGCTTCTGTGAATGGAATTTCAAAAATCCGAGAGACACGGTTAATATCAAGGACTAAAATGTGGTTCAATGAGATGAAAATAATTTTTTGGTGAATAGTAACTTTTTACTATTTTTACCGCGGTTAATAGTAAATAGGGTAACTAAGGGTAAATATGATATCAATATTACCCTAACACATGTCCTAATTCTATTGGACAAGTTTATTTCGACCAAAGACAAACTTAGGAATAAAATATGACCATTTAGGCCCACTTGGGTTAGATTAGGACATTTATTATTAATTTATTTAAAGAAAGGTTAAAATAGTTAAAATCAATGTTTAATAAGTAAATCATTTTTAATATGGGGTTATACATAAGATAAATTCGATTGTAAATATTCATTAGAAAGCTAAAAAGATTTCCTACATGATTGTATTTTATTTGTAATTTTTAGACATCAAATAATTTAATTTATTTATGACACAACGATGATGCAGTAATTATCTTATTAATGAAATATTGACATAATTGATGTTATAAACACCAAAATAAATGAAATTTGAAAATTTTTATGCATTCCACTAATTTTCTAGGTTACTATGATATATTAATGTTGATTTAATCAACTTGGTTCGAACATTTAATTCTGTTATGACTTTCACAAAAATCATATATCAAATAGGGTCAAAATTGACACAAAATAGTTTTTAAATCAAATATTATATTATTAATTGTTATTGTATTCCTAAAAATCTAAGGTTCGGCCAAATGACTTAGATAAGGATATATATATTAATAATAAACAATTTGGGGTTCGTTTGGCATGTTATAGTAAGTGTATTAACCATATAGTGAAAGAAAACAAAAAGACACGGTAAATGTTAAATTATTTAACTTAGAGTTAAATCTAATTGATAAGGTTAAAATAATATCCTAAACTTGTCTAAATTCTATTGGTTGATATGATTTCGACCCTTCCCCACTTTATCTTCGAAATAAGACCCTTTGGAACCATTATAAACCGATTTTGACTTTAATATAAAATAATATTTTGAGATATTCCTAAGGTGCCCCTCTCCTCCCTTATAAAAGGGCACCTCCTCCCCCTCCTCCTCACACCAAATTGAGCACTCAAGCTCGGCCAACCCCTGCCATTTTCTCCTCTCCACTTCCCTAGAATAATCCTAGAGGTCCTGGTCTTCTCCAAAGACCAATCTTAGTTCCTTAAGTGGAGGATTCAAAGAGGCGTACCAAAGAAAAGGTAATATCCATTACCGATCTTTTCAATTTCTTTCTTCTTCAACTTCTTCTTCTTTAGTTGTTTCATGATAAAGTAATAACATCAGTATTACTTACATACTGATATGTTATTATAAATATGAAACAACCCTAATTCACCTTCTATCCATCTTACGGAAAAATGAAATCACCGCGCGTGCGTACGTACGGAATACCGTCTCCACGCCGTGGTGTAATCTATTTTTCCACCATCACCTTACAAGGATGGTTATAATGGTGTAATAAGTAACTATATATGATTATTATGAAGTAATATTGATACTGAAATAATATATATATATACTCCAATACAATTCCACGATCATAGGAACGATATCATCACTCGTGCGTACGTACGGAATACCGTCTCCACGATGTGATGCGACTCGTTCTACATGATCTTCATTTCATAATGATTATATAAATGAATTGAATGAATGAATATGGTATATACTACATTAATACCATTCTGTAAATGAATTATCTATAACCTAAAGATAAGAATAAGAATTTATTCGACAAAACACGCATAAGAACAAAAAGTTATAAAGACCCGAGTAACAAGTAACAATGAAATATTACTAACAAAAAGCTAATAATATGACCATATATGATATCATATCAACATGTATGATTCTGGAATAAGTCAATAACATTATTTAAACCATTATACAGGAGCTTCGGACACGTACAAAGCAAATCGGACCTAAGGTAAGGGAAAATATCACAATCTCATTTTTATCCGAGATTGTTTATTCGTAAGTATTTACTGGGGTGTATTTTATCATCCACATCCATGTTTCATCAATATGTAATATTATTTCCATCCACCTACAATTGTTTAAATCCATTTTTACCCTTCGGTGAGTTTTTAGTAATATGTACGAAAGGAATCCTTTGTCGTTTTTCGTACGAGGTACTTTTTGACTTTTCCGACAAAAGTACGAAGAATGTTTTTTTAACTTATATGGCATGAATGGATTCTTAAAACAAAATTTCCAAGAATCATCCTTTACAAGTTTTCAAGTTTATTTTTAATCAACTTCTTTTATTTTAAAGTTGTATGGCATGTTATGAAAGGAAAAATGTTTTTGAAGAAGAAAGGATATTTTCCTCAAGAATGGAGTTCAAGTGTTTTATCAAAATTATTTTCCATCTAAGATAATAAAGGGTTCTGTTTTTATCCCTATTATTAAATTGATTTGATCATGTTGTGATGGAATTATTTTTATGAATTCCTTTATCTTATATGAGTTGTTTTATGATGTCATGTCGTTTAAGAATCCCATTTTTATTACATGGGTTATGCTATGATGTATGTTTTATGATTATGTGGCACACATAAGAAAGGATTCATTATAAGATGGGTGGGACCTATATCTCCCTCCAATGCATTGGGTAAAGATTTTATATCTCATGAGATAGACATGGCTGGAACGGAAGGTTATTTCGGTTCAGTGATACAGGACTGAAACGAGGAGTGAACTCGGTTCAGAAAGGGACTTTGTCCACTAAGATAGTCTTGGCAATAAGTCATGACTAACAAGAAATGATTTTCCATGATTATGTGTGCATGCCACAAAGTTTCAAGTTTTATGTTATGATTATGGGGATCTCATTTTCACTTCTATGATTTATTAAGATTTTATGATCTCTTTTGCAGGTTATGATTTTCAAAAAGATATGATATGATTTTTATTTCCTTTATTGCCCTTGCTGAGCATTTGAGCTCACCCTTTTATGTTTTCTTTTCCCCAGGTCAGGAAGATGGATATTAAGTAGAATATGCTAAAAGGGACCCTAGATATGATGAAATAAATGGGAGACACTGTAGAAGATTTATGAACCAGTTGTTTATGTTTCCCAGTTTCTAAAGACACTATACCTATACGGTCCTTTGTGGTTTTATCATATGTTGTAATAAGTGTGCTTCAATTTTGAAGTATTAACAATGTATGTAAAGTATGGGTCGTTATAGTTGGTATCAGAGGAAAGGTATAGTCAACCTTTGGAAACTAGGATGTGAAAGCCTTAGTAAGAACCCAAAGGATAAGTCTAAGCATAGAACACAATCTTAGTGTTTTAGAAATGGCCTTGAATAACCTAGGATAAGAACTTAAGCATGAAAATTTTATTCTTGAATTATGTGGTTTTCCTATTATAATTAGTGTTGCTCACACTATTCTTCTTGGTTTTAGTCAATGGCTGGAACCCGAAGGAACCGTGTTAATGCGGAATGCGATGGGAAATGCAATGATTGTCCCCCTGAGCAACCAAACAATATGGGAGATGGAATGCAAAATCTTGTAGCCATGCTCACACAACTTTCTCAAGCTATGAATCATGCAGGATTTCCAAACGAGCAAAGGAGGGAGCAACATTCTGTTGAATCCTTCATGAGGCAGCGTCCACCTTCTTTCAGTGGGTCTACTGATCCATTAGTTGCTGAACAATGGATTAGTACTACTGAAAAGATATTTTCAGTTCTTCAATGTTCTGAACATGATAAAGTCATCCTAGCAGTGTATCGTTTAGAAGGAGATGCTGATCAATGGTGGAATCTTGTTAAGAATACGAGGCAAAGGGATGAAATTGAGTCTATGGAATGGGACGAGTTCAAGAACTTATTTTTCAATAAGTACTTCCCTCGTATTCTCCGAACAAAGATGGAGAAAGAGTTCCTTGAACTGAAGCAAAGGGATGATGAATCTGTTGGTACCTATGAAGCAAATTTTACAAGACTTGCAAGGTACGCTTCTGGTATTATTATCCAACCTGAGAGTAAGATCGATCGATTCTTTAGTGGCTTAAAACCAAGTCTTCGAAGGGAGTTAGCCATAAGGGACTTCAATAGCTACGAGGAAATCGTTCGATGTGCTCTCAAAGTCGAGATGGAGATTGGAGTAACCCATCAGTCACATGGGTTTGATAAGAAGAGGAAGATGGAATTCAAAGGAAACTCTAAAGAGCACACTGAAAAGAAGATGAACTTTCCCTTATGCTCAAAGTGTGGAAAGAAACATGGAGGGAGTTGTCTTAAAGGGACAAGTAAATGTTTTAAATGTGGAAAGGAAGGTCATCGGGCATTTGAATGCCGTGATAATGGGAAGAAGATGTCTAATGACGCAAACAAAGGAAGGGATACACAGAATGATCCTACTACACTTCAATGTTTCAAGTGCAAGGAGATGGGGCATTATGCCAATCAATGCCCAAATCCAAGGGTTGATGATGATGGTCGACGTCAACAAACTCTTAAGGCTAAAGACAAAGGAAAGTCACATGCAATTTCTATCAGCGATGTGGAGTACGATAACGATGTGGTGAAAGGTACACTTACCATCCACTCTAAAGTAGCAAATGTTTTATTTGATTCTGGATCCACCCACTCTTTTATTTCTGAAGACTTTTCTAAGAGTATCACCGTATTACCTCAACAATTAGATGTTGAGTTAGCTGTGACAACACCTAATGGCACATCAATCGCATCAAAAGTTTATAATTCTTCTCCGATCGAAGTTTGTGGGAAAGTGCTTCCTGCAAATCTTGTGATCCTTCCTATAGTGGAATTTGATGTGATTCTTGGCATGGATTGGCTTTCTTTTTACGGAGCTCATATCAATTGCCAAAGAAGGGAAGTCACATTTCATATTCCAGATCAATCTATGATCGTCTATCAATGCAAGGATGAACATAACCTTCCAGTGGAAATTCCTTCCATCTTATGGGTCATGATTCCACTAAATGAAGGTTATTTATCTCAAATGGTTGGAGAGAAACTTACGATTAAGAATATGCCCATTGTACGGGAGTTTGATGATGTCTTTCCGGAGGAATTACCAGATCTTCCACCAAATCGTGAAGTTGAGTTTTCAATAGAACTCGTACCGGGTGCTTTGCCTATTTCAAAGACACCTTATAGAATGGCCCCAATTGAGTTGCAGGAATTGAAGAAGCAACTCCAAGAGGATCTTGATAAGGGATTCATACGCCCTAGTGCGTCACCTTGGGGAGCACCTGTTCTATTTGTTAAGAAGAAAGATGGATCAATGAGACTCTGCATTGATTATCGAGAACTTAACAAGATCACTATCAAGAACAAATATCCTCTCCCACGCATTGATGACTTGTTTGACCAACTACGCGGAGCTCAATACTTTTCCAAGATTGATCTTCGTTCAGGGTATCATCAATTAAGGGTCAAAAGGGAGGATATACCAAAGACGGCTTTCCGTACAAGGTATGGACACTATGAATTTATAGTGATGCCATTTGGTCTTACTAATGCCCCTGCTATCTTCATGGATCTAATGAATAGAGTCTTTAGAGAATATCTTGATCAATTTGTGGTAGTCTTTATAGACGATATTCTTGTCTATTCAAAGAGCAAGGAAGAGCATGAAGATCACTTGAGAATTATATTGAAGACCCTGAGAAAGGAGAAGCTTTATGCCAAATTTACCAAGTGTGAATTTTGGCTTCAAAAAGTTGCATTTTTGGGTCACATAATCTCAAAAGAGGGGATATCTGTGGATCCAGCAAAAACAGAGGTTATCGAAAGATGGTCGAGACCAACAACAGTAACTGAGATCCGAAGTTTTCTTGGTTTGGCAGGATATTATCGACGTTTTGTAAAAGATTTTTCACGATTATCTAATCCAATCACCAAGTTGACTCGGAAAGGAGTTAAGTTTGTCTGGACAGAGGAATGTGAAGAGAATTTCAAGGAGTTGAAAAGAAGGTTATCTAGTGCACCTGTGCTCACACTGCCTTGTAGTGGAGAAAGGTTTGTGATCTACAGTGATGCATCCAAGAAGGGATTGGGGTGTGTTCTTATGCAAAATGATATGGTGATAGCTTATGCCTCACGACAGTTGAAAATCCATGAGCAAAATTAACCAACACATGATTTGGAGTTGGCTGCGGTAATCTTTGCATTAAAGATTTGGAGGCATTACCTTTATGGTGAAAGGTGTGATATTTATACTGATCATAAAAGTTTAAAGTATATTTTCACACAAAAGGAGTTGAATATGCGTCAAAGAAGATGGTTGGAGCTGATTAAGGATTATGACTGCTCAATCCATTACCACCCTGGGAAAGCAAACAAGGTGGCAGATGCATTAAGTCGACAAGACCATGCTAGTTTATCCATGATGAGGATCACAAAAGATCCAATATTTATGGATTTACAAAGGATGGATCTTGGAATTATAACGGAAGGGGAAAAATCTTATCTTTCTCAAATGAATGTTCAACCATCTATACATGTGAAGATTAAAGAGGCACAGAAAGAAGATGTCGAGTTACAAAAGAAGGTGAGAAATGTTCCTGAATTCAACCTTGATTGTGATGGGATAATAAAGTTCAGGAATCGGGTTTGCGTTCCTCCCATCCCCGAATTAAAGAATGAGCTGCTGGATGAGGCTCATAGTTCATCATTCTCTATTCATCCTGGAAGCACGAAGATGTATAGGGACCTGAAAGAGTACTTCTGGTGGGATGGCATGAAAAGAGATGTTGCTGAATATGTATCTCGATGCTTGGTTTGTCAACAAGTTAAAGCTGAGAGACAGAAATCTAAGGGGATGTTACAACCATTACCCATACCCGAATGGAAATGGGAAAACATCACTATGGACTTTGTCACAGGACTTCCTAAAACGTCCAAAGGCAATAATGCTATCTGGGTCATAGTTGATCGTCTTACAAAGTCTGCACACTTCATTGCTATTAGAGAGGATTTCTCTCTAGATCAGCTTGCCAGGATATATGTAAAGGAAGTGGTAAGATTGCATGGAGTACCACTTTCTATTATATCTGATCGGGATCCGAGATTTACCTCGAAGTTCTGGCGAAGTCTTCAGCATACTCTGGATACAGAGTTGAGTTTCAGCACTGCTTATCATCCCCAGACAGACGGTCAGTCTGAGAGAACAATTCAAACCCTAGAAGATATGTTGAGAGCTTGCTCTATGGATTTCAAAGGAGGTTGGGATCAACACCTACCTTTGGTGGAATTTTCTTATAATAATAGCTTTCACTCCAGTATTCAGATGGCTCCTTATGAAGCTCTCTATGGAAAGAAATGCAGGACTCCAACTTGCTGGGATGAAGTTGGGGAAAGAAAGCTGTTAGGACCTGATCTCGTTAATGAAATGGCAGAAAAGGTCAGAACTATTCAACAACACATAAGAGCAGCTCAGAGTCGACAGAAAAGTTATGCCGACAACCGAAGAAAAGACCTAGAGTTTGAAGTGGGCGATAAAGTGTTCTTATGAATATCTCCCTGGAAGAGGGTTATGAGATTTGGAAAGAAGGGGAAGTTGAGCCCTAGATATATCGGTCCTTTTGAAATACTGGATCGTGTTGGGAAGGTAGCTTACCGATTGGCGCTTCCACCGAATCTCTCTCAAGTTCACGATGTGTTCCATGTATCTCTCCTGAGAAAGTACATACCAGATCCTTCACATGTACTCAGCTCAGAAGTTGTACCGCTGGAGCAAGATCTTTCTTATGAAGAACAGCCGATAGAGATTCTGGATCGTAGCGAAAAAGTCCTACGAAACAAGACCACTTGCTTGGTGAAAGTTTTATGGAGGAACCACCAACTTGAAGAAGCTACTTGGGAGCTTGAGGATATGATGAGGGAGAAGTATCCTCATCTGTTTGTTACAAAGTGACGAATTTCGAGGGCGAAATTCTTTTTAAGGGGGGTAGAATGTAACACCCGAGACTTATATGTTATATAAATCATCAAAGGAATCTTTTTCTACACAACACTTGCTTGGCTTGCTTTACACGCAATCGCAACCTTCCTCGATAGCTTTCGTCGTACGCAATACCGAGTTTCACTAAATAACAATATGCTATTAAAACTAGCCGTTATGAATAGTAATAACCACTTTTTGAAATTTTATAAATTTTATTTTTCAAAATGGACTTCATTTTTGGACTCAGAATATCGAAATTAGCCTAGGGTGAAATTTTGGTATTTTTCTGAAAACTTTCAATTTTTGATGAATAGTGAAACCACTAAGTGGTAGGTTAAAAACCGAATTTTGCATAAAACTTAATTTTACCGCTTCTGTGAATGGAATTTCAAAAATCCGAGAGACACGGTTAATATCAAGGACTAAAATGTGGTTCAATGAGATGAAAATAATTTTTTGGTGAATAGTAACTTTTTACTATTTTTACCGCGGTTAATAGTAAATAGGGTAACTAAGGGTAAATATGATATCAATATTACCCTAACACATGTCCTAATTCTATTGGACAAGTTTATTTCGACCAAAGACAAACTTAGGAATAAAATATGACCATTTAGGCCCACTTGGGTTAGATTAGGACATTTATTATTAATTTATTTAAAGAAAGGTTAAAATAGTTAAAATCAATGTTTAATAAGTAAATCATTTTTAATATGGGGTTATACATAAGATAAATTCGATTGTAAATATTCATTAGAAAGCTAAAAAGATTTCCTACATTATTGTATTTTATTTGTAATTTTTAGACATCAAATAAGTTAATTTATTTATGACACAACGATGATGCAGTAATTATCTTATTAATGAAATATTGACATAATTGATGTTATAAACACCAAAATAAATGAAATTTGAAAATTTTTATGCATTCCACTAATTTTCTAGGTTACTATGATATATTAATGTTGATTTAATCAACTTGGTTCGAACATTTAATTCTGTTATGACTTTCACAAAAATCATATATCAATTAGTGTCAAAATTGACACAAAATAGTTTTTAAATCAAATATTATATTATTAATTGTTATTGTATTCCTAAAAATCTAAGGTTCGGCCAAATGACTTAGATAAGGATATATATATTAATAATAAACAATTTGGGGTTCGTTTGGCATGTTATAGTAAGTGTATTAACCATATAGTGAAAGAAAACAAAAAGACACGGTAAATGTTAAATTATTTAACTTAGAGTTAAATCTAATTGATAAGGTTAAAATAATATCCTAAACTTGTCTAAATTCTATTGGTTGATATGATTTCGACCCTTCCCCACTTTATCTTCGAAATAAGACCCTTTGTAACCATTATAAACCGATTTTGACTTTAATATAAAATAATATTTTGAGATATTCCTAAGGTGCCCCTCTCCTCCCTTATAAAAGGGCACCTCCTCCCCCTCCTCCTCACACCAAATTGAGCACTCAAGCTCGGCCAACCCCTGCCATTTTCTCCTCTCCACTTCCCTAGAATAATCCTAGAGGTCCTGGTCTTCTCCAAAGACCAATCTTAGTTCCTTAAGTGGAGGATTCAAAGAGGCGTACCAAAGAAAAGGTAATATCCATTACCGATCTTTTCAATTTCTTTCTTCTTCAACTTCTTCTTCTTTAGTTGTTTCATGATAAAGTAATAACATCAGTATTACTTACATACTGATATGTTATTATAAATATGAAACAACCCTAATTCACCTTCTATCCATCTTACGGAAAAATGAAATCACCGCGCGTGCGTACGTACGGAATACCGTCTCCACGCCGTGGTGTAATCTATTTTTCCACCATCACCTTACAAGGATGGTTATAATGGTGTAATAAGTAACTATATATGATTATTATGAAGTAATATTGATACTGAAATAATATATATATACTCCAATACAATTCCACGATCATAGGAACGATATCATCACTCGTGCGTACGTACGGAATACCGTCTCCACGATGTGATGCGACTCGTTCTACATGATCTTCATTTCATAATGATTATATAAATGAATTGAATGAATGAATATGGTATATAATACATTAATACCATTCTGTAAATGAATTATCTATAACCTAAAGATAAGAATAAGAATTTATTCGACAAAACACGCATAAGAACAAAAAGTTATAAAGACCCGAGTAACAAGTAACAATGAAATATTACTAACAAAAAGCTAATAATATGACCATATATGATATCATATCAACATGTATGATTCTGGAATAAGTCAATAACATTATTTAAACCATTATACAGGAGCTTCGGACACGTACAAAGCAAATCGGACCTAAGGTAAGGGAAAATATCACAATCTCATTTTTATCCGAGATTGTTTATTCGTAAGTATTTACTGGGGTGTATTTTATCATCCACATCCATGTTTCATCAATATGTAATATTATTTCCATCCACCTACAATTGTTTAAATCCATTTTTACCCTTCGGTGAGTTTTTAGTAATATGTACGAAAGGAATCCTTTGTCGTTTTTCGTACGAGGTACTTTTTGACTTTTCCGACAAAAGTACGAAGAATGTTTTTTTAACTTATATGGCATGAATGGATTCTTAAAACAAAATTTCCAAGAATCATCCTTTACAAGTTTTCAAGTTTATTTTTAATCAACTTCTTTTATTTTAAAGTTGTATGGCATGTTATGAAAGGAAAAATGTTTTTGAAGAAGAAAGGATATTTTCCTCAAGAATGGAGTTCAAGTGTTTTATCAAAATTATTTTCCATCTAAGATAATAAAGGGTTCTGTTTTTATCCCTATTATTAAATTGATTTGATCATGTTGTGATGGAATTATTTTTATGAATTCCTTTATCTTATATGAGTTGTTTTATGATGTCATGTCGTTTAAGAATCCCATTTTTATTACATGGGTTATGCTATGATGTATGTTTTATGATTATGTGGCACACATAAGAAAGGATTCATTATAAGATGGGTGGGACCTATATCTCCCTCCAATGCATTGGGTAAAGATTTTATATCTCATGAGATAGACATGGCTGGAACGGAAGGTTATTTCGGTTCAGTGATACAGGACTGAAACGAGGAGTGAACTCGGTTCAGAAAGGGACTTTGTCCACTAAGATAGTCTTGGCAATAAGTCATGACTAACAAGAAATGATTTTCCATGATTATGTGTGCATGCCACAAAGTTTCAAGTTTTATGTTATGATTATGGGGATCTCATTTTCACTTCTATGATTTATTAAGATTTTATGATCTCTTTTGCAGGTTATGATTTTCAAAAAGATATGATATGATTTTTATTTCCTTTATTGCCCTTGCTGAGCATTTGAGCTCACCCTTTTATGTTTTCTTTTCCCCAGCTCAGGAAGATGGATATTAAGTAGAATATGCTAAAAGAGACCCTAGATATGATGAAATAAATGGGAGACACTGTAGAAGATTTATGAACCAGTTGTTTATGTTTCCCAGTTTCTAAAGACACTATACCTATACGGTCCTTTGTGGTTTTATCATATGTTGTAATAAGTGTGCTTCAATTTTGAAGTATTAACAATGTATGTAAAGTATGGGTCGTTATATAGATAGAGGGAGATCAAGAAAGGAACTTGAACTTGAAAGGAAATTAAAGGAGAAGAGGGAGAGAAATTACCTTTAGAATCCTCCTCTTGAGTTCCTCTTTAAGGAAGCTAGGCTTGGTCTTTTGATGAGACCAGAAGATTTTGGACGTGGGGGATGAGCTAGGGAAGGTTTTTGGGCAGAATTTAGAGAAGGCTTGGAGCTTGAGAGGTGTGAGGAAAAGAGGGAGTGAAGGGTGGCTTTTATAGTGGAGGGGAGAGGGGTTTTCTTAATATTAAATTGATTAGTTTATTAATTCCACCAAGGACAAGGAATAGTGAGTCTTGGATGACCAATAATAGTAATTTTATAATTTAATCCCAAACCAAGTGGGCTTACATCAGCAGAACATCAGCAATGACTCAATTAATGCATTATTTAGCTTTTATTGTGAATTATCGGATTCTACTATTCATCAAAAATTCAAGTATCTTAGAAAAATCCCAAAATTTTACCCCAACCATTTTTCAACATGTAGAATCCAAAAATGAAGTCCATTTTTCAAAAATAATTTTCTAAGTATTATTAATTTAATATTTAAATAAAATCATAATTTCCTTAAAATAAACAGTTTTTAAGATTAAAACTGATTTTATAGTTCTTTCAAAAATTACATAGGGTCTTATAAAATTATCTAAAAACTATTAGAAATTGATTCAATAATTTATGAATATATTTCAGGAAAATAAATATTAATTAATTAATTATAATTAATCATTTATGATTTATAAAATACCAAAAATGTTTACTAAAGTCAAATTATCACTTTCTATGATGGATAAATTTTATTTTATTATTCATAGGTAATGTTACTCTTATTTACTATTCATAAGGTTCATATTACTATTCATAAGGGTAGGTTACTATTCATAAGGGTAGGTTACTATTCACCAAAAATTATTTTTGTTTCATTAGACTCCAAAAACTATCTTGAGCACAACCGTGTATGCCGGATTTTTAAAATTCCAAACATAGGGTTGACAAAATTATGTTTAAAGGTCACTTATCACTTAGTAGTTCATTATTTTGTGTTTTTATGACATAGATAAAAGGAGGGAATTTTCTATTGAAAAACTTTGGGTCGTTACAGAGTGCATTGCACTAATTTTAGAGGTAGTGATGTCCTATGTTTTTGGGTGAAGCAGACCCCCTCTTGGATGTGAATTTGCTAGAGGAAGTCACCCATGTGTTTTGCCTTGTGAGGAATCCTACAAACCAGATGGAAGTACTCACCATGGGCCTTATTTTGGTATCTGTAAGGAGATGGGGTGGGGGGCTTGGTTACCCAATCTCATGATGATACGACACTCTCCTAAAAAGACTTCATGTGTCTCCCCAAGGAGGAGTTCTACCCCGCAACGTTGTGATCATTACATTTACAAGATCTTGTACATCTGTTTTAGGGAAATATAATCAAGGTAGAGTATTAACTGATATTTACTAATCTCTCGCACTACATCATGTATATGGTGCGAGATAAGTTCTTTAGTTCTAAGAACATTTACCATGGCTTATGAGAGGACTTCCTAGCATCATTGGTATCCCATTGAATTCTTAGTTATTCTGGGGTATATGAGAAGACTTCATAATAGTGTGTTTTCTAGTTGATTATACACTGGTTGTGGGAACTAATAGTGTGAACTGGGTAGCTGAGACCTTGGCAGTAGGATGCTGATGGATGTTGCAAGAACCCAGGAGGGTCAGGGACTTTTGGAGTTAACCACATGACTCAGGGTCAGCAGTGCATGGATCCCACAATTGCTCCATTTATCATATAGATAGACGGTGTTACACATGCGGTGGATAGGGACATGTGACCCAATATTTTTTGACCTGTCGTATAGTTGATCGAGAGACGGTCGAGTGAACTCAAAGGTAGATGAATATACAGAATTATGGTGGTCCATAGGGTTTTGGACATGGTAATGAAGTAAGCAGTGTAGCACCAGGTGTTCGGAGGGTTGAATTATTACCCCCACCACCCCCAGTGGTCCACACCAGGCTTCAAAATCTAGTGGATTGGGATTTGGAAAGCTACATTGGAAGGAGTATTATGATCCCAGGTCTCAAGGGATGATTTGAGGTATGATCTATGTCTTTCCCACATTAATTAAAATTAATATTGACACATGTTATAGCCATTCCATTATTTCCACAAATATTTTTTTGGGGCTCAGAGACACCAGTTGAACTGTTGACTCAACCCTTACGAATAGAGACTCCTAAATGATAGGATTCGAGGATCACAATGTGGTGCCTATAGTGTGACCAGACACATGAAGGCGGGATTTTTGGTTGTGATATCTTGTTTTTGGACTCTAGTCCTTATGTTATCATTCAGGGTATGGATTGGATATCCATAGCTCATTCATAGATTGAGTATTTTAGGCATAGAGTAAGGTATGTACACTGTGATAGAATTGGGTTTTTCATTGTTGATGAAAAGAAAACACATATTTTGTAGGATGAACTTAAATATAGGAGGGTGTAGTTGAGTACTCATCAGTTTTCTAGCCTCACCGTCAGTGTAGTGGATGATATGAGTCCTCAATTTCCTGCAGTGTTGGAGGAGTATATGAACGTATTTCAAAAATAGGTTTTATGTTTAACTCCCCATAGGGAGATGGAATTGTTAATTTTATCAAAACATTGGTATGGTACAAATATCTACTCCGACATATAACATGGATTCTACAAAGCATTGTGAGTGAGGGTACTGTTGGAGGTCCTGTAGAATATGGTCTCCGTGAGACTTAGTGTTTCACCATGTGGATCCCCGATTTTGTTTTCCTAGAAGTCAGATAAGACCGTGAGGTTATTTGTGGATTACTTATTCTTGAACCATGTGACTATGAAGGAAAATTATACACTACCATTGATCTATGTCCTCTTTGATTAGTTGAATGGATCATGATAGTTGTCGAATAATGACTTCAGATCAAGGTATCAACAGCTATGATTAAATGATGAGAATATACTGAAATGATCATCGGGTGACTTTTATATCACTATGAGTACCTATTGAATCCATTTGGAATGAATAATACTCCATCCGTGTTCACAAGATTCATGAACCAGATCTTTCACCCTTACTTAAACTTGTTCAGGGTGGTCTTCATGGACGATAACCTTTTGTGCTCATAGACTGAGGAGGAGAACACTTGACAGTTGAGGTTAGTCCTAGAAACACTCCGGGAGCACCAACACTATAGGAACCACTCGAAGTGAATGTTCTAGATTTGAGAGGTCTATATTTGGGACATGTCATCTTGTAATCTATAGTTACGGTGGATCCAGTGACGCTTAAGGAAATTATTTCTTGGGATCCTCCAAAGAGTGTTACCAAGATATAGCCTTTCCAAGGATTGAAATGATTCTATTGGATGTTATTAACTGTCTTCTCTAGAGTGTCAGCACCCAAGGACTCTTTGACATGGAAGGGGAAATCATTCTTGTGGACAAAAAAGTGCCATCAGTGCTTTCAAGAGCTGAGGTAGATGATCAAGAGTGATCCCATATTGATAATTCCAAAGTAGGACATTGATTAAATGGTGTCATTCGATTAATCATGGACTGGTATTGGTTGTTTCCTGATATAGGGTAAATTCATGATTTCTTATGGTTCACACTAGTTGAGATCGCACGATCGGAACTACGTGACCCATGATCTTGAGTTAGTTGTTGTAGTCATCACATTGAAGATGTGACAACACTATCGAATGGGAAGGTGTTTTATCATCTAATATAATAACAAGAGTCTCATGTATATAATATATTAGAAGGATATGAATATTTGATAGTGGTTATAGATAGATTTCCTTAAGGTATACTACTATGATATTGTCTAACTTCTGGGAAGGTGAACCTGGAGGACTCAGCAGGAGATCTTGTTTATTATTGCAGGATGATGATTTCGAGAAGATGGCATCTTTCTAGATATCCTTTGTCAATATAAATGGAGATGAATACCTCTAGTCGATGGTTTTTACCCCTACACTCTTACATAGAGTAAGGGGTTCACATCTTGAAGATACCGGCTGCGAGCCCCAACGTGCACAGTTGATCGTTGGGAATTATATTCATAGATATTCGAAATGTTATGAGAACATTTATTTTCAAAGGTGGAACAGTGGTACCGATGGTGTTTCTAGAGGTTTTCCTGAGGGAGTTCGATACTTCACTATTGGTAGTACATCTAGGGTTAAAAAATATATTTCAGGACCTCCTTTGTCAGATTTGGAGGCCTGGGATGAATAATGGAGTTGTAGAGTTCCTCTCTTGATTCCTCACTTGTGAGAAAGTGATAGAGGAGCACCATATTCCAGTGGGTTTATCCCAACCCCTTGAGGTTCCATAATGGATGTGGTATGTGTTATCGATATAATTAATGATGTGTTTACCACATATGTACATGGGGCTCAATGAAACCTGGATGATCATTGACTGACTCACCATGCCGAACCACTTCCTAGCCATCTGACACCAGAGTTCAGTAATAGTATTATGACACCTCTAAATGAAGGGGATAGTTCAACTCCATGGTGTTCCATCAACAATAGTTTCTTATTGTGATGATTGCTTTACATCTCAATTTTGGAGGGGATTTTAGTGTGCATTTGGGACTCAATTATGGTTGAAAACTATGTTTCATCCAAAGATAGGTGGCTAGATTTACAGGACCAACCATGTTCTAGAATAATTTTTTTGGGCAAGCATGTTGGATTTAGGCTGTAGTTGGGAGAATCATTTACCATCAGTGGAGTTTTCATACAACATCAGCTATTACTCCATGACTGGTATGACACCATTTGAGGCCTTGTATGGGCACCTGTGCAGGTCGCCACCTTGATGGACTGACCAAGACAATCAACAATCATGGAATCAGAGTTGGTGTGAGATACCACAGAGACTGTGTAGATCATCTAGGAGTAGATAAAAACTACAATGATCCGATAGAAGTGCTATGATGATAGGTGGTAGAGGTATTTGAAGTTTGAGGATGGAGACCAAAGGTTCCTTTAAGTATCATATCGACAAGGATTAATGAGATTTATCCAGGGCGACTACCTATATCTGAGGTTCATCAACCCTTTCGATATACTATGTAGAGTTGGTAAGGTGGAATACCTCATGGATGTGACATTTTATTTAGATCAAGTACATGATGTTTTCCACATTTTATATCTATGGATCTATGAGCATAAAACATCACACATCATCGACTGGGGAGATATGGACATTGAGGATTGAGAGTCTTTTGATGAGTACTCAGTGAAGATCTAAGATCTATAGGATATGATAAATTTTGGATGGCCGATTACTTTGGTGCATGTTAGGTGGAAGCATAAGAACCTCCAGGAGATCACATGGGAGCTAGAGGATAAAATTTGTACTCAATACACCCATCTGTTTGGGTAGCCTTTGTTTTGTATTTTGGGGACATAAATCACCAAGGTTGGGAGAAAATAACATATTATATTTTACATATATTATATTTATAAATAATTTTGTTTGATATTGATATGATGATCCAAGATGGCATGCAATTCGAAGTCCCGATGTTCCGGGTTTAATTTTTTGAAAAATATTTAAATTTTTTAACTGCACAATTGCATGATTTTTCTATAAAAGTGGAATATCTCTTAAACAGTTGGCCGAATATGAAATACTAGGTCCACATTGAGTTCAGAGTAGTGACATTTCCCATTGTGTGACATATATTTTTTCAGCGTGAATCATATATAGAAAATGTACATGAGGAATAAACTGTAATTGAAAAAAATTTTATCAAAAAATTATTTGACGTAGTGAATTTTCATATTAATATGCGTATTTTAAAAATTCAGGGTTACCACCATAATCCTAGAATTCCACTATGAAGTGGATAAAAAATCTCTCAAAAAATGTTGATTGACTGTGGATCGACAATCGATGGACAACCAATTCAATGGAATATCACCGCCACCAAAGATGACGCAACGATAATTCATCATCGACTGATCCGAATTGAGACAGGTTGTTAATTTCTTTATGATATTTCCTCATTGTTGATTTTCATGATGAATGTGGGTAAGTATAAGAACTGTTCGATCCGCAATTTTATCATTGCAGGATGGTTATTCATCCAGGGATTATTATCAAGGAGTTTTCTTATGTCGTTCTTTGTTATTAGTCATAATTATAAGTGATTCAGACTAACACAAACAACACCAAAGATCATTACTCTGTGTGTTCTTGGGATTTTCAATCCCATGATCTTCACATTAATCATAATTGGACCCTCATGACCATGGTTCAACATTCTGAGGGGATATGAACTTTAGTGGTCCCTCGTATAGCAGGAAAATTGACAATAAAGAACAAGTATATGTAGATAGAGAACAATGGAATATGTACCTGAAATCGGTTTGAAATTCGTGCATCGGTTAAAGAACAGCGTCTCACAGAAGTAGAGGCAGTGGAGACTAGAACCAACAGTAGCCATGGGACATTATAAGGCTATAGGATGTGTTGGGGCTATGGAGTGGCATAGTGGGGAGGTTATGCAATGTCGCAGGGTCATAACTTGGAGCATCGAAAATCACAGTGGGTGACTGAAAGAAGTTTATCGAGCTAGTGGATGTGCCAGGATGGGTGAGATGTGTCAAGCCCCAATGAGATGGGTCAGACTAAAGAGATATAGGTTGGAAATGGCCCATGCAGAGGAGGTCGAACATAGTAGGTCGGGTCAGACACAATGGGTGGGTCGGACCTAGCGGGATAGGTCGACCCAATGAACCATGCCAGACCTAGGTCAGATCCGAGTTAAACCAAGGGAGACCATGATTGAACCAGACCATAGTCAACTATGGTTGTTCTACATGATCCATGGTAATGGGGGCAGGGTCATCTATATATCAGCAGGGTGGTCAATCTGGGAAGTCAACTATGGTAGTCAACCCTACAGTCAGTCTACAACCTAGTAACACAAATTTCTTCTAATATGTCAAATTTTGATAACATTCAAATGTAACTTCTATTTGATAATACATCTATGTATTTGGGACTCTGAGGACGAAACAGTCTGTTTGAGACAATATGGAGAGATTTTAGCTTTCACAAGAATAGGTTGAAAGTGTTCCATTTGTCCTCTCACAGAGGGTTTTGTATCACATTATATCCACATTACTAGATTTTAGTTCCCTATAGAGTATGATTCCTAAATAGAGTTATGGTATCTATCATAGGGACTAGAGTGTTCCTTTATCTCCCATAGTGGATTTTTTTTGTGTAATCGATGTGACCTTATAGAGAAACGTGTCGGTCCTCCATCTAGTGGGCCTCATCAATAGGGTTACAGGAATTCTCTCAAAAGTATCCTCTACGTAACGAGCTATATTAGTTGGGTTAGTGGTATTCTCAAGGATGGGTCACCTTCATTGCAAATTGATCTAGATTGGGTTAGTTTTTTTCTCTATCCAGGATCCCCTCTATGTGTATCATAATTCGCTGTGACCAATGTAAACTCTTTGGGTGAGTCCCAAATGAGCTACACCTCTTCATGAGTGTCTCCATTGATATCACGACTCAAGGAGTGAGTTCTCCTAGAACGATCACGATTCAAGAAGAATCCTAAAGCTAGTAGTTGGTTAAGACTACCTGATAATGTGGGTTTTCTCATGATTATATCCATATATTCATCTTATATATGGGTTTTACATATAAATGTGTGGATATGAATGATGTTTTCATTTTTTTTATTTCATTCATGGTATTTATGTCGTGGTATATCCTTTGTGTTATTTCCATTTTTGTATTTCATTTGTGGTTTCAGGGTGTCATGCTGTGTACTGTTGTACTCACCCCTACATGGTCTTTTCCCACTCGTGTCATGGCATATGAAGATTCTCAAACATTTCAAAGATCTCTATGTGGACCAGTACCAAGAGATGCAAAGTGAGGCCTGATAGATGAGGCATTCCTACAATTTAGAAATCAGTCCTAGAACCACTATTCTTACAGGTTGGACTTGTGGTTGCAGACTTTTTATGGAGGTTTTGTATTCTAGCTCTATTTAATATCATGTTTACCTTGGTAGTGAGATATAATGGTTTACCTGTAATTTTTACATAGTGGTTTTACATTTTAGTATTTATGGCTTGGTGACGTGCATGTGCATACAAGTACTTAGGATAATGCCTCCCATTTGTAGGACATGCCTTCTCGATGCTAGTCACCAGCCTAGGGCCTATTGGAGTTGGTCTTAGGGTAGTCATGCCACATTCACCTATAAGACGGGACATGACTACATTACCATAATGGATTCCCATAAATTCCCCATAATCATGAATAAGTTACTGAATATTTATAGAAAATAGGAATGAAACCTAATAAAACAAATATTACACAAAAAAATATAAGGATCTCACACTTAAATCATTCCTTTCATTATATTACATAATCTCTTAATTGAAAGCTACACATGCTATGTACTCATAAAGACAATACATGCATCGTGAATAGATCCAGATTGTAAGTGGAATCATGTTACTCTAAAAAAATTCATCACATAGAAGAGTAGAATTTCATTTTTTCACTATATATTCGGTTCTGATAGCTGTGTTTAAAACCCACAATGGATGATATAAAGAATCCTTAATTCACACCAACCTATACAATCTAGAGTGACCATGAATTATAAAGTCATCTAAATCCATATAAAAAATGACCCAATAATATGCATTTATAATTTCATACCCCCACATTACAAACCATGTTCACCACATTCAAATATCATCAATTTAGAAAAAAAATCATGAAACATCAATTTTATCAATTTTTTTAGAAATAACCACAACCAATATTTTATCACTTGTTAAGCCATTATAAAACCAAAAAAGATTTAATCAATAGATTTAATAGACATCAATGAATTTAATTTAATTATGAATGAAAAAATCATTAATGTTCTTAAAAAAGTGGAGTATGTGTGAAGAAACCTATCTCAGACCATGTCTTCAAGAAGAAATCACATCATGTTTTCAAAGAACCATACTCTAGAAAAACAAATCCTTTAAAAATCTATTGAAAAAACCCCTGAAAACATACCATATCTACTATATATAAGAATGAATTACATACAATAGTGTTTTAGCAACAATGATTGAGCCAATAAATTTACATAATAATGAGCAGGGTCCTTACCTTTGATTTGAAGTTCAAACACCCAAACAATACATTATAGGTTGTTCTGTAATGAATGGAGCTACCAAAATATCCTAACAGATCAATGTAGTGTAGAATCCCAAGCTAAAGGAGGAATAATGACAATTTTAGTGGTATAAATGTGTTAAAAATATAATTTTTAGAATGCTATAATGATGAACTTGGCTTCACCAAATTGATTGGAAAACTATGTGAACCCCATGTGAATTGGTATTGAGTGAAAAATAGATTCGATCATATAATTTCTTACTAGTTCTTCCAAACAATGTGCTAATCAAGAAAATACCCAGACACAACCAAAAAAACCCACCTGGATACCTAAGAGAACCGCACAGTTTCCATTAACAATTAAATAGACATTCAACCTCTATAAATCATATAATATTTTTTTGAAAACCCTATAGACCTTCTTAAAACAAACATCCATAATTTATTAATTAAAAAAGACATTATTAAACTATCTTATCCACATATTAGGTATACTACATCTGCGATTTACATCATTAATTATATTATTTTTAAAATTAACTATATAAACACATAATTGAGCATGAGTATATTTTTATAATAAATTAATGTAGTTGAAGACATTTTTGTAATAATAATACATTTATTTGGTTGTTAATAAAAATTATTAATTAAAAAAATAAATCTTCATGGAATAATTAATAGAATTCACTTCCACACAGAGAATGATCAGTAATTTACAATTCAAAATTCAAATAACATACCATCTTAAAAAAGAAAAAATTATTATGAAAAATATGTGACAAAAATATATGAAAATAGTGCCAAAATGATTTACACCAAACCAAATCCATTACATTTCCTCATGAAAATTAAATAAAATTAACATTCAGATATAAACTATTCTTATACATTAATGAAAAACATACTCATAGTGAGAAATATTAATGAATAATTTTTCCCCTTAAAAAACGTTTTAAAAAATATATTTTCACTCAAAATTATAATATTTCATAAAAATGGTCATATGATTTTGAAAAAAAATAATAAATTTAAAAATATTGTTTATAAATTTAAAAAATTTCATTAAATATCCATGTTTTCCTCAAAACATATCTTTTCACCCATGGTTCAAACATACAAAACCTAATAATTATCCCATAATATCAAGAGAATTATTTAATTATTTATCTCTACATTATAATAATTGATGATAATGAATAATAAATAAATCCAAAAGTAGTTTTAAAGTCAATAGACTAAATTTTTTCCAAAATATCTAACAAAAATCCCTTGGTATGAGTGATTTCTTTTTGGGTGTTCCATTATAACCATGTTAGAAATTTTCCGTATATGATTCCAAATATTTTTCAACACCATGAAATAACAGAAACATCCAGAATTTTTTTCAGAATTTGGATATATAATATTGTCCGCCTATATCGTCATGGATGAAACATTATAATAAATATTCAAAATATGTGACAAAAGTTAAACAACATCTCTCAATAGAATAAAATAACCATCAATTTATCCCACCTCCATAGTGGATTTACGAATATTATAAATAGGTAAAAATTAACTAAAATATGATCATCTTTTCTAGAGAAAAACCCAAATAAGTATGTGAATCAATATTCTCATTGATTTTTCATCTATAGATACTAAAGACACTCATTCAAGATCTACCATGAACATAATATACTCGACAACCAATAATAATTATGTTGAACTCCATCGAAAAAAATAATATACTCTCTATCATCCAATAATTTTTTGATATAATTTTCAATACAATCAAATACTCATAGTCTGGATACTTTATCTAAACTTTTATTGGATCAAGATTCAGAACAAATTTTTCCTTAATTTTTATGTCCAAAAACATTAATTTTGATTCATTTTTATATTGTATAATGATCACATTTCACAATAATTTTTTTTATGATTTTGAAAAATGTTTTTCATTATGGGAAAATGATATCTCATAGACAATTTGTTGTAGGTGTTAAATGTTGGCTTGATATTGATTTGGTATAGTGATTAATTTTTCTTGGTCACATAATTCATAATTTTTAAAAATAGTTTGTCTAATTATTACATTAATCTTCTATATACATTTGTGATCATTATTATATTTATAATCTATTAAATTAACAAAATATTATCCAAATGATAATCATTAAATTTTATCCACAAATCATACAAGATTATTATTCATAATATTATCTCAAAATAAATCTATAGATACCATAATCATCTCACTTATAGATTGGATTTCCATAAAACATTCTACCTGAATTGTACAATTTTTTTAGCATTATCAACATAAATCATAGACTCATATATAGAATGAAATATTGGTTCTGGGTATAGTGGACGTGTTGTAGTGGATGGAGATATATTAAAATTTCATTCAATAATTATTACCTGAAATCAAGAGCGATGATATTTCACATGAAATTTATAAAAAAATATATGATATCTAAATAAATATATATATGATATTTTTAAATTTTTGTTAATGATTATGGATCATCTGAAAAGGCCCTTCCAGATTGTATTTTTTACAGTTGGGAGGATATAATTGTAAAATCCCTCTAGCGGTGATCCAAAAATTATCTAATAGTCTCTAAAAAACAATACTCATTCTCTGGGTGCTAGAGTGGGAAATCAAATGTCTTGCGTTGTTTATTCTTGATCAATCATTCTTCCATATAGATAAAATTATATCATGGGTTTCTCGTTCGTGATAAAGAGATATATGGAGGATTCAAGAGATAATGTTTTGGGAAAATATTTCTTTTTTCCTAAACATGGAGTTGGGTTCAAATGAATTATCTAACAGACGTAGTTTTCTATTTATAGAGTTGGGAGTTCAGTTACAAGATTTAATTGCATTGAAGACATTAAATATAATTATAACCATTAATGAAATAACATTCCACATAATAATAATAAAATTATTATTATTATTACTATCATTTTATAGTTCACCAACTTACATAAAATGGAAAAATAATATTTACTGGCTCGTAAATAATTTTTTTTCACTGCACATGGTCATGGTCCATTCCAACTCCTCCTACATTTATTGAGCACATTTATAAATATTTTATTCTCTTAAATAAATATTTTAATCCCAATATAGTAAATAAGTATTTATTAAAATAAATAAATAAATTTAATTCTAAATTTGGTGAAGATGTATTTATATAAATTATGTGATCAATATAATTGGAATAAGATTATTTCTCATTCTATAGAATAATATTTTTTTTCCATTAATAAAATTTAAATAGAATTTAAACTAGACTAACAAAAACACATGGTGTGTGACCATATAGTATTATTTCTCACTGGCATTAGGTGGGTTTTTCTAAAGTCCAAGATCACTGTCTTGTAATTGGCCAAGGCACCGATGAAAAAAAAATAAAGTCAAAATGATGAAAACCAAATATGAATGTTCACTATGTTATGTAATATGTTTATCACAATATATAATCAAGTAGGGTTCAGGACGGTTTTATCGACCTATATGCTCGATAAATCATTCTTTGACTATATGAAATAAACTCGTCATTACACCATGGCCATGGAATTTAGGGTGATAGTTCTATTTCAATAAATGGGCCGAGATATCAGCATCTATAACAGAGGAATGAAAAAATTATTCATAGCCTTATCAATAAATAACATGTCATTTATGATGCACCCAATGTACCCTACTTCCTGCCAACATATGGCATGACATTATTTTAAATATAATATGTGTACACGAGTTTTGAAATGACTATTTGAGAATATTAAAGTCTAAGGTCAAATACACACACTTAAATATAGTTATATTAGAATTCACCACAACTAGAAGAGTTCCTATTGGTGTGTTTATTATCATAATCAACCATCTTTTATATTACGATGTATAAAAATGGTGAAAGGAAGTATCATCTGCTTATGAGTACTCTCACCCGATGGTATATATATTATGTGTCCCATTATATAATTTCATCCAACTATATAAATATATTTTTAATATTTTCATTTCATTTCAAGGTTATCATCATAGTGTGGAACTACTATAACCTTATAAATGTGAGAAAGTATCTAGAAAATTAATTCATTAATGTAATGATGAACAGTGAACAATATGTAATAAGATGTTTAATTTAATATTTAATACATCATGTATTTATTTCGTCAAAAAAATAAAAGTTGGTTCTTGGAAACCAACTCTAACAAACTCTCACTTATTCTTTATCCAACTGACTACAAATTTCAGTCCACTAGACCTAACATGATAATCATGTTTATGCTATGTTAAGGCTTTATTAAAGGGGTTGATGATGTTGTCTTCCATGGAAATACGGATCACTACAAATTCACCTCTCTGAGAAACATCTCTCAAGAGATGATGCATCCATTGTATGTTATTCATCCACTAATGTTACCATGACTATCTTTCGAGATCCCCCATTATTGTATTATCACAATATAGTGTGATGAGATCTTTACTGTTAGGTACCACATCAAGATCTTGGAATTTTTTTCATCCAAAAAACTTCTTTAGATGCCTCAGAAGATGCAATATATTCAAAATCTACTGTATAATCTACCACCACAACCTTCTTTGAGCTCTTTCACCTCATAATTACTTTATTTAATGTGAATAAGTATCCGATTTTTGAAGTCATGTAATATTGATTAGTTTTGAAACTTACATATGAATACCCTATGATAACGAATTCCTCATTACCTCCATAAACTAGAAAAATATCCTTATTATATCTCAGATACTTAAGGATGGTCTTGAAAACCATACAATGGTGGTCACCTGGATCAGATTGATATCTGAATACCACATTTAATGTATAGGATAAATCTTTCCTAGAACAATAATAAACATACATGAATGACCAAATTGATGATTCTTATAGTATAATTTCCATTCAATTTATTTCATCATGGGTATGAGGACATATTTTCGTGGAAAGATGAATTCCATGTGATACAAGAAACAATCCCCACATGGATTTTTCTTTAATAAATATATTCACTATCTTGTTAATGTTTGTACATTTAATTATGAAGAAAAATATCCTAGATCTATCACGATGGATCTGAATCCTTGGAATATATTCCACCTCCATAATTTCTTTCATGGAAAATCTTGTATCTAACCATGCCTTAGCAGGGTATAAGACCGGTATTTCATTACCAAAAAGTAATATGTCATCAAAATATACTATTAAGAAATATATTGCATTCCCACTAAAGAATTTTTAAATAGAAGGATCACATTCATTATTTGTAAAAAAATCTGTTATGAATTCATCAAAATTAATGTTCTATTACTTGGATTCATGATTTAATAGATAATTTTATATTTTTAAATTTAATATCATTTTGGAAGAATTTTTAGTCACAAACCCTTTAGCTTATCTCATATAAAATTATTCTTAATGGTTACTACTAAGGAAGGATATTTTTACATCCATTTCCTATATATCATAGTCGTAGTATGCCACAGTTGAAAGTATAATTCTGATGTATTTCAGAATTGAAATTTATGAAAACTTTTCCTTGTAATCAATTAGATGACGTTGTTTAAAACCTTTTAAAAAAAGTCGCTCCATAAAGGTACTAAATTGTCCTTCTATGTACAACATCTTCTGGAATACCCATATTCAACCAATGTGATTTGCATCCACTAGAGTATCTACCAAAATCCAAATTTGGTTTTGGTAGATAGAATCCATTTCAGAATTTAGGGATTTTTACCACATGGAACAATATATGCCAATTACTACTTCCTTGTAGGTTAGAGTATCATTATTATCAACTAACAATGAGTGACCATCATTAGTAACATGAAAAACATACTATTCCAGTTCTCTATCACATCTTTCACTCCTACATTGTTCATGAGTATTTGAAATAGTTTATTTTTCCATGACGCTTTGTGGAATCTGATACTGCACCAACTCTCATATTCCTTGATCCTCAACATCATTGAGGTTTATCTCACTCACACTATACAATTTAGGGATGTTCTCCCTCTCAAGGAATAAGGAATGTATTTCCACTATAACCGTACTTTCTAATGGTTAATATAGGTAATAACCCATTGTTTCCATGGGTTATCTTATTATGTAACACTTTATACCTCTAGGTGTATGTTTTTCAATTGAAGAGGCCCTAACGAATGCTTATCCTCACCACACATATAAAATCAATAACATGGTTTCTCATCCAATTTAGAATTTATATAGAATACCATTTATTTGTTTAGATGGTAAATGACTTAGTATGTGTTCCTCTATTTGTAACTCAGATCACCAAAAGTATAATGGATGAATCACATGACTCATCATTTATCTCACCATTTCGAAAAAAGTGTGGTTCCTCCTTTCGATTACACCATTCCACTAGGACATGTAAGATGGAGTGAGTTTGGATATGATCCCAAACTCCCATTAGTAATCAATGAAGTATTGATTAATATATTCTCTTTCATGGTCTTACGGGAGTTTCATAATCTTCTTACCAATCTAATTCTTAACATCATTCTTGTATTACTTGAATTTGTTAAAAGATTCGGATTTATTTCTCATTAATTAAATATATCAATATCTATTAAAATAATCAGTGAAAGTTATAATGTATGAGTACCCAACCCTTTCTTGAATAGGAAATTGTCCACACACGTTGTTATGAACTAATTCAAGAAGCTATTTAGCTCTTTCAACTTTCCCACTGAATGTGGATTTGTTCATTTTTACTTGTAAACATGTGTGGAATACACCAAGTAATTTTAGATTGAATGAATCTAAATATCCATCTTGAAGTAAGATTTCCATGAATTATTCAATTACAAAACATATTTGGTGGTTGAATATTTGGATGTGGTATGAGTAATGTGAAGTAACATTGTTATCAATATCCATTACTTGGTTCATTTAATACAATATGTAAAGAATATTATATAAATGCTCCTTACACTAAAAAACTCTATCTTTATAAAATAAGAAACATTTATTTCAAAATTTGAAAACTAATCAATCCATATCTTGTCTAGATACTGAAATATAGTTTTTGATAAAAAAGGAACATAATAACTACCCTTTAAAACCAATATCATTCTAATCATCATTGTGAGGTGGTAGTTCCCAATTGCTACAACAACACGTTTAGCTTCGTTGACTACTCGTAGATCTACAACCCCTATATCAATTTTTTAATCTACGTGGTTCATGTATTTGAATACATTTTTGAGAACCACATGATGTATCTCATACCAATTTTTAGAAATTGATAAATTTAACTCGATAACAAACAATCCTGAAGCTTCCTCAGGCCTATTAATCTAGGTGATGTTTTTCATCCAGTGTCCCTTCTTACCACATGTGAAATTGACAGCATCATGTTCCCCTAATTTCCCATTGATCTTCTTTTTCTAAGAAGGGTGTGAAGAAGATTTGGTCTTAAATATATTTTCTTTCCATTTATATTTGTTCACCATAAGAATAGAATGATTTTTTCAGATCATATCATTTTCTACTTGTCTATGAAGGAAAAATGATTTAGTGGTGACTTCTCAATGTTGTTCACATTAAAATTCACAAAAATGATGGAGAATATTTGAGGTATTGATGCCAAAAAGTGATCAATTATCTATTCATCAGGGAGATTAAACCCTAAAACATATTGTTGAACAATTTTTCCAATGATCATGACTATATGAGGCCTAGCTAGTGACCCTCAACCAACTTAATTTGATAGAGAACCTTGGAAATCTCAAACAATAACTGTCTAGCTCTCTCCTAGTAATGACCATGGGGTGCATAAGCATTCTAGAAGATTCCAGGTTTTCATGACACATCATGAGTTCACAATATATACATTAAAGCATCAAAAATTGAAATTTTACTGTGTTTTTAATATATTTTTCACAGAATACAAACTCTTCATCACTCCCCTCTTGAGTAAGAAGATCAAACATTGAGGATTTTAGAACCTAAGATATCTGTTCATGGAATAGAATAAACTGAAGGTATATATTACACTCTTGGAAGTCTGTGCCATTGAGAATATTTTATTTATCAAATATTGATCTAAGGGATAGTGTGGATGATGATCTTGTCATTTTATTCTACAATTAAAAATACCAGATTTTTTTTACTTTTATTGAATATAAATTTTGTGAGAAATATTTACTTAATAGATTTTATTAAATATCCCACTATTTAATCAAGACCAAATATCCCTCTCCATTGAACATGGAATTTCTATTTTCTAGGACATTCTAGTTGAAAGGATCCATATTCCCCTTAACATAACCATGAAAGGGTTGTTCGCGAAATTTTTATGTTATATTGGTAGGCTAGTCATTTCAAACAATGGGCATGTAGCTCCATGATCCATTGAGGGGACTCTGTTTTCTAGAAATCTGGCCATGAATTTCTCAAGACATGCCTACAAATTACACCATCTCTAGAAAGAGATAATCCTCATTATATGAAATGCTTAATTCAAACTGAAAAATTCAAAAGAACTCCCCTTATAAATGCAAGTTTCCCAACAAGGGTTGATCAAAACAATAGTAAATTTTGTGTTTTTTTCCTTTTCATGTAATGGAAGGATTAATCTGCCACAATATTAGATTGAGGGATTTTATTTTTTAATGAATACTTTTTTTATCTTTTTTATTTCTTAACTTGTGTTGTTAATATTTAAGTGGATGTTTAATTATTTAGTTAACCATGTTTGGATAAAAAACATAGGCATAATATATTTTATTTAATTCCATGTTTTCATATTAATTCATTAATTTATGTGATCATGGTATTGCTTCAATAAGTATAATTTTAATACATTCGACATAAAATAAATAATTAATTAAAGGACTTGATCATGAGCTTATCTGATGATTGATTTGACAAGAGGAAATTAAATAAACTTATGACATATGGGAACGACTCCTTAGGTGGAACATGGCATAAGATATATCATTCCACATATCAACATATGTTTCCCTGAGTTAGTGTCATTATGGTTCAGTCCTTAACCATCTCCAGACACCTTGGTATTCTATATTAATTGCAAATATTTATTACTCACACATAGGTGAGTGGAACCAAAGTATTGGTTAAACCAAATTATATAAATATCATTTGACATATAGGTCCAACAAAATAACAATGGGAGGGATAAATCACAGGTCATATTTTAATTTAACATTAAATAAGTGAAAAAACCTTATAATAAATTCAATTAAATAAATTCCAACACATACATTAGACTTGATTAGGCTCATAATCAGTAACACTTGCAATAAATTCAAAATAACATAACATGATAGAATTCATTTATGTATTCGTTATTTATTATTATGATTAAAATTGTTGTATTAATTAAATAATTAATTCCCTTTCATCTTAATAATTTTCTGAACATAAATATAGATACACATAAATTTTTTATTCATGGAAAATAAATGGAAGAACCATTAATGAAATAACAATTACAATAAATTAACAGAGCATTTAAAATTATTTAAAACCATTTTTAAATTTTCAAACACACAATAGTGTCTGTATCAAAAAAATAAGGTTTTATTGCTGCATTTTTTTTAGATTAAATATAAATTGAATTTTTACAACTAATGAGAGACAACATGGAATGTACATCCAAATATAGACCACGTACATCAGTTGTTGTATATCAATGTTACACACTTGGGTCCTTAGAAATTTAAATCGTGCAGACTATACGGTGTTTACATGCCAGCTACACTCTATGTATCCTCTTTCCCCATACCAAGTTGGCCCGATCAACATGAATTGTGCAATAAAATCACTATGTATTTTCAATTTCTCGGTGCATCTAGATACAATACACAATGGAATATGATATCTAATCTGGTTGTATGCCATGTTACCCAGCTTTATGAGCTAAATATTTGGCTCTACCCATTGGAATATATGGTTATTCTGTTTTTTTAATCTCTATGAAAATGAAACATTGAACGAACAAGATTAATATGTCGATAACATTTTATTAAAATTTTATTAAATGTTGAATAACTTTAAATGAAAATGTTACCATTATTTCACATAGATAGTAAATAAAGTTAATAATTATAAATTGAAATGTGACTGCTTTAATGCAACATATTGGTTTTGGTAAATGTGGAAGCATTACAATTGAGGGAGATATATTATATTTTATTTTAATAATCGTTTCCCAAAATGACGAGTGAAGATCTGCAATATCAATTTTAAAATTAATTTATTTGATGTCTCAATAAATAAATACATCAGATTTCGAAATTTTCTTCATCGATGATTATTTATCATATAAAAATCCCTTTCAGATTACCTTCATTGAACTTGTGAGGGTAAAATGGTAGATTCCCTATGGTGGTGATCCACACGTGCTTCAATGGTCTCCAGACAACACCACTCATTCTCGGTGGGCTAGCAAAATGAATCAAATCTCTTTCATTGTTCATTATTGATAACTCATTCTTTGTTCATGATGAAAAAATCTATTTGGTTTCTAATTCATGATAGGGACAGAGGAGAAGGACTTGAGAGATAATTAATTATGTGAAAAAATTCTCTCTTCCAATAATTGGAATTGGTTTCAAATGAATTAAAGAATAGACATACCTATCTATTTATTGAGGTGGGTTTCAATTAAAAAATTTAATATCATAAAATAAATTAAATATAATTATAACCATTAATGAAATCCTATAACACAAAATAATAACAATAATAATAATAATATTTTTTGGTGTTCCGAGTTATGTAAAAAGGACAAATAATATTTACCAGGTTGTAAATAAATATTTTATAACTGGATAAATCATGGACCATTCAAAATCATCTTGCATTTATTGAGAACCGAAATAAATATTGTTTTCACTTAAATAAATATTTTATTCACAAACAAGTAAATATATAATTAATAAATATTTATTAAATTTATTATTTTTTTTAATTTAGGTGAATAAATATTTATTAAAATTATGCAATTAATATATCTTGAATAATATTATTCCTTAGTCTAGAGAATAATATTTATTAAATTATTTAATTTCAAATACAATTTAATTGAGACCAACAATAACATATAGTGTGTAACCATATAAGAATCACTCTCAATTTCATTAGGTTGGCTTTCTTAAAGTTTAATATTAATTTCTATTAATGGGTCACGACACCAAAGAGAAAGGACATAATGTTGCAATAATGAAAAACACATACAAATGATCATTATGTAGTATAATACCATTATCACAATATCTAATCATGTTGGTTTATGAAGGTTTTATCAACCTATATGATCGATACATCATTCTTTGTCGTCCAAAAATATGATCATCGTTGCTCCATGGCCATTGAATTTAGGGAAATGGTTCTATTTCAATCAAAGGGTCATGATATCAACTTCCATAGAGATAGAGTGGACAAATTATTCCTTGGATTACCGATTAATAACATGTCATTCTTGAAAGACCTAGTATACCCTAATTCCCTCCAACATATGGGATGGAATTTTTGTCAACAAATGTTAGTGTGTGAGTTGTATCATTTATTAGTTAGAATCTTATAGTCTACAGAATTTTACACACAGTCGAAGATTGGCATATGTGATTACAACAAAACATGTGGAATTCCATCTAATGGGTATGCTCTCATAATATCTCATCATGGAGTTTACATAGTGAGAACTTCATGAGAAGAGGTCCCATATTATTATGAGTACTCACACCTGATTATCGATATACTATATTTCCCGTCATAGAATTTTTACCAATCACAGAACTATATTTATAATATTGTCAGATCTCTTCAAGGTTCTCATCATATCAGGGATCTACTATGACATTATCAATGGAACAAATACACTTGGACATTATTACACTAATTGCATGTAGAAAAATGAATAATATATAATAAGTTGTTAAATTTAATATTTATTACAACAAATATTCATGTAATCAATGTACAAATAGTTGGGTCTAGGAAACCAAATCTAATAGAAATGTATTACCCAAAATGATTTGGAACTATTTATCACACACCATCTCAAGATATATATAATAATTTAAAGATATTATCCTCCTTATAATATCCAAGAGGTAACCCATCCTCCCAATGGGTTGACTAAAGGAACTATCATAGAACTGAAGTGAAACTGAAGTTGATATCAACTTCATGAGACCCAAAATGAATAAATAAATTTTAAATAATTATGTTGACACTACATCCTAGACCAATAAATGAATTTATATATTCAATTTCTCATATTATTTATAGTATGATAAAATATTCAGGGTCGTTTCTTATTTTATGTAGTCTCTATTGAAATTCTTCTTGATATATTTCTATTTAATATGTTTTAAATTTTTTTATGTTCCTTTTAGTGGCCAATTTTTTTTTTCAGAATAGACACATTAAATTGAATATTATTAAAGGCCTCAATAAAAGGTATTTTTAAATTTAAATTTTTGAATATCTTATGAAATATAATACAACCCAACAATTAATATTTGTTAATTCATTAATGAAATATAATTATTGGAGAAAATCTATGAAAAATTTGTGTATTACTAATATTTCCATCTTTCCCTTATATGTTAAATCATTTACTAACACTCATTTCGATTGTTTCGGTCTGTATGTTTATATGGTGGATAATTAATTTTATGACATGTTTGGAACATATTCTCCACATTCCTTGATTTCCCCTTTTCATTAATTCCATATTTCATAATCAATTGACACCCTACGTTTATATTTCATTCATTATAACATAATTTCATCTTCTGTTCTCAACTAACATCTGGATATGACCACCATAAAAATTTCCATTTGGTTATATTTAGTTTTACATGGATGTTTTTAATATATTTTCATTAAAAATCACATACCATTACACTGAACTATATTACTAAAATACTAATTTTATATTCAAATTCAATATTTGAAGATTTAATTTCAACCATTGCTCTAGAATCATGAGTGACCTTTTATTCAATATTTAATCTATGAACCCCACATAATTACCTTTCTAATTTAGTTATTCATCCATATTTTTAAATTGTTGATTTTTTTACTAAAATGATATAGGTCTGAATGATTTCGGAAAAATATATAGTCTCTCCTGATGACTTTGGATGATATTTATACCAATGTTTATAACAAATTGAATAATGATCATTATTAAAATATTTTATTTCCTTACAATTAATATACAGGTCAGCCACATCATATTCAATAGGTATACATAGTTGGGATAGATAGAACACAAATGTATATAAATAACTAATCATTGACATTCTCTTTTTTAGTAATTCTTGATTTTTAGTATAATTATATTATGAGAAATTGTATCTTATGAAAAAACTATTTGATCCAACAATAAATATTTCACTTCCAGAATAATATTTATTTTTACAGTTTTGATAATATGTATTGATGATATGTTTTAACTCTTCATCAATTGTATTTTAATAAAAATTAATTCTAGAGTATTGATCTTTCAATGCATTTTGATATTTATTAAATCCATTATTGAAATTTTCATCCAAGAAATGAGAATAATGTCAATGACATGGAAACTAACTTTGAACAACCATATATATATTCCATTCCTTATTGAGAAACCTCACTGAAAACATGAAGGAAACCTAATATTTTATATATCAATTATGCGGTAAAACATATACAATAAAATAAGTGATACATTCATTAAAAATATGACCACATATCTAAAAAATATCAATATATTTTTGTTGATACCAACTCTTATAATTTTCCTTTAGACAATATGGGATTACCATAAAATTACTTTGTTTATCAAATACCCTATGAAATGATATATATGAACAAAAATATTAATGTCTCTATTGAAGTAAATAGTTTCCTTCTCATATAGACAATTATATTATGATAATATATTTCTATTTAAATGTTTGATTTCATAGTATCCATTCATTAGAGATAGATGAATACAAGTTGGAATTCATGGAACATTTCGATATTAAAATTATTAGGTACAAATCCATCATAAAAATTTATCTAAGGGTAAGGTTGAATTATAAATTCATTTATATTTATGAACCAATCATTATTTAGATCATTAATATTTTATCACCATTATTTTTAAATATAAATATGGTTTTATTCTCTATCTGTTGATAGATTTTACAATTAAACCGTAGTTATATACCCAATGTCAAAACAATTGATGTTAAACTAGCATTAATGTTATTTACACAATAATCAATAATTCAAAAAAAGAGTACCAAAATTGTAGAAAAAAATATACCTAAAATCTTTAACACTAATAAATTCCAATACAACAAATTACTAAAAAGGAATAATTTTCAAAATATTCCATATGAAAAATAATAATTTTTCATACAAACAGATCCACTACATTTTATTTAGTTTATAATAAATTATTCATAAGCAATTTTTGAATATTTTAAGATACTATTTTTATTATATTAAGATATTATTTCATTAATTTCATGTTATTTTATATATTATATAACCTATTTCGTTCCTTGTAAATAGTGAAAATGTTCTGAATGGTTCCTAGATAACTAATTTTTTTTATAATCTCCTAAACTATTATAAAAGTACTATGTTAGATCCCAAGAATTAAGTTGTTTTTTAGGGATTTTTAAAAATACAAAAAATTTAAACTACTAAAAAATTATGTGATGTGGTGGAAAGGATTAACAAAATAATATCAAGAATATAATTCATGAGGGTACAAAAAAGTTTGAATACATTATTTAAAATGTGTATTGTAATGCCCCAGCCTTAAACATTACATAATCTAGAATTATGTTAATAATTCACAATGCAGATCTTTTGAAGTTGAGATATTTAGATAATTAGTTCATAAATTATACATAACACCTTGAATATTACAAATAGACACTTCTAATCTCAATACATTTTTTTATAAAACATAAAATCATTTAAAATAGACTGGTTTAGATCCATGATTTAAATAACATGACTTTTCATGGATCCCATCCTTGAACCTATTCATATTTATGTCATGTGAAAAACATTTCAAAACATGGTATGAGAATAAAATGCATATAAAGGGATACATAAAGAAGTAAAACTGTTAGTTTTTAAAAAAAATAAGTAAACCATGAATATTTTGTCATAAGTAATACTTTTCACCTTTATGAATTAGTAAATACTCTTCACTAACTAAACTTCCATTTCTAACCCTTTTGAAACCAAAATATTACCATAAATCCCATAAAAGAAACATATTACATATAAAGGTAACTCCGCACATAAAAAAAATGAAATGGAATAACCAAACGATCAACTTCCACACATATCACTAATTGGAATACCCATACAACCAACTTCCATACCCAATGCATTGGAGGTTATAATGTATCCCCCCGTTTGTGGTTTATCATGAAACCACTTATCATTTGGTTTATCACATAAACACCCATCAAATTATCAAGTACCATATCATAATCATAAAAAATTATAGAATCATAGAGGAAAAAATAACCATTCCACATTTCAATCACAAGATATTATTTCAATAAATTCACAAAATAAATTCATTTAAACCTTTTAAAAGAAGATTTTTTAATTAAAGTTTCCCATACAACTTTGAAACACATGAAATGAATTTACACTTTAAAATAATCATGTACCTTTAAATAAATCCTTAAAACCCATTTTTAAGACATAGACATGAAATATATGTTTTTAAAAGAATAAATCATTAAAACATTTAAAACGATGTTTCAGTTAAAGAGTGTATTACCACTTGAGAAACAGTTGAAGAAAAGTCATTAAGAAAAAAAATTGAACAAAAAAAAATATAATATGAATATACTAATTCAATATATTACATGTAAAAAGGGTCTTATATACACCATATTAGATAATGAAGATGCATAACATCAAGATATACCACAATGAGAGGATATTGAGACAAAGTCACTTATAATGATCATATCCTTAGATTAAGGATAAATCAATGAACTAAATATGTATGAAAAATATAAACACACCCAATATAAGTAGATATTATGTGTTAAAAAAATAGGTCATTCACATATATTATTTATAAAACAAAACCAATGACATGGATATTCAACTCAATGAATTGTGATTGAGTTATGACTCCCTTTACGAAAATTCGGCATCCTAACGGTGTCACATTAATGTTAAACAAATGTGTTTATGATAGAAAAGGGAATCTCATCACTTGGACATAAAATGTAAACAAAAAAGGATATATAATAAAAAATACCACAAAATAAAATGGAAATTTAAATGACATATCAAAAAATATGTTTTTGACTAAAAGGCGAGGGTGAAAAGATCCCTATCCTCTAGTTCAACTTGTCTCATTCATTCTTTATATTCCTAAATAATAAAATTAGGTCAATTTATTTTTTCATAAGAACATCATTCATGTTTATTATTCCTTTTATAACACTTATTATCATGTTATTAAACTTTTTTATTTATTTTAGTTAATATCCGATATTTTGTTGATGTTCAGTGCATGGGTCAAAAATGAACGTGTTATTATTACACTTGTCCAACTGTTCAAAAGTAAATTATCTACCGAATGATAAAAATTATATAGATATAATATATATAATATATATCAATTATATATATGTATTTATTATATTCTATAATAGTAACATCCCAAGTAAGTAACTAATTACGAATATTTATATCTATGTCTATTTATGAATTAGATAGTGTCTTAGAGTCTTAAAGGGAGAATAAATCCAATCTTAAGCATACTGAAAATTCTCTTTTTTTGGATTTTTAATAAACCCGCTTTATGGGTAAGCGGTAACCAAAACAGCTCAATTCAAAATAAAAATTACAGGACCCGAGGAAACCTCGAGCCATGAGAACCCTCAACATTCAATCCCATCGCCATCCGCCATCATGCATTTCGGAGCACCTCGTCTGCTGGACCGACGTCCCCATCATGCTATTCACCATCCTCACCAAACCCTCGAGCCGTGAGCCTGCACCGCCTCGAGCACCACATCATCGGAGCACCGGCGAGCTTCACCGGCGTCCGTCGTCACCAAATCAACCAGAAAACATGGAAAATAACAGAGATTTCACCAACATCTTAGAACCACCGAAAAATTAACCAGAAAATCCAAAGTCTTCAACCCAATCGCTGGGAAATGTCACTTATGATCCTCAAACGACTCAACCACAGTGGGATAGTGGCAACCAGCAGAAGATGAGACCTCCCCATAGGACCGACGAAATTGCTGAGAACAAACCTGGAGCGCTCCGGAGAGTATGCCGGTGAAAACACGGTCTTACACCCGCATCTCTGAATCAGCAACCACGACAGCCCATAGTGAAAATCCACAGCAGGAGAGGAAGCCACAGTACCACTGCAGGGAGCACAGAGGGGTCCGAAGCAAAAACCACCACTAGAGGGAGAAACCCTAGCGCATCCATCACAGAGATGGAACCTTCAACCATTAAGAAAAATAAAAAAAACCAGGATTCGAAGACCTCCCCTCCCCGGACCAAACTGGCTCCGTCGTCAAACTTCAAAGAGTCGCCGTGCTGAGGTGAACCCGATGAAGAGGGCTCGGGATTCGGCGGTAGCCGAAGAGGGAAGGAGCGCGATGATGGAAAAAAAATTTAATTCAAACTCTTGACAATTTTATAAGCTCTATTATTCAAAATAAACTTATTCATTAGGATTGGGACATTGAAATTTACATTGGATAAATTTTTGGTATTTTTCTTACAATGTTCATTTTTTTAGTGAATAGAGAAATATACTGCATTTTATTTCAAAACTGATTTTTCATCTAATTTAATTATATAGATATATTTTCCTTTTAATTGTTTTTAAAGTTTAATTAGAATGTATTTTTACCAATTAATCCAATTTAGGACATTATAATTAATTTCACTTTGGAATATGGTATAAAGAAGTGTCAAACCTTTGATAGATGTTGTTTTCAAAAAACCCGCTATTTGTTTTGATAATGGGTATTATTTTCTAAATTAATCACTGAAATTTTTTTCTTTGGAATTTGGTAAAATGGATACCATATTTTGAATCATAATGTCCAAATTATTTAATTAATACTCTTTTGTTTTTGGACATTATGATTTGAAATGATGATTATTATCTTTAATTATCGTGATTAATTAGTAATCTGGTAGTTAAGTGTAATAAAATAATATCATAATAATATAAAATGACCCCAAAATGTGTCCTAATTCTATTGGTTCTGTAATTACCGACCATGGGATGCCTTTTTCCAACTTAGGGACCCCATGGAATCACTTTTTTGTTATAGTGACGTTTTATCATTTTATTTTTAAAGAAAGGAAAATATAACAAAATTATGTACAACCTAAGTAAACTTTTATTAGTTTTTTCTAAATAAATTATCTCTTAGACTATAAATAGTCATTTGAAAGATAAAAATATTTGCTAAATCATGGAAATTTTTTTAGTTTTTAGACGTTACATAAATAAATTTATTTATGACACCATGATGATGTAGTGATTACCGCATTAATGAACGATTTAAATAAAATAAAACGATAATGCAAAATATAAAACTTGAACTTGTAAAAAACCAATTTGATGGGTTTATTTAGAACCCTTATCAACTTATCCTAGAAATATATAATTTTGGGACCTTTAAAATCCGAAAATAATTTTATAATAAAGTAACATTTCAAGACATTCCAAGAGTGCCCCTCCTCCCTCTTATAAAAGACCCCACCTCTACCCCCATAACCTACACCTCTTAAGACATTGGATCGACAAAAATCTGATCCTTTTATCTCTCCACATACCTCTTAATCATATAAGCCTTACCTTAGGTATAAATCTCTTTAAGATACCTTTTGGTTCAAACCAAGGGGTGTTACCGGATTTAAGGGTAATGTCTTCTCTTATGTTATTTTGTTTTATTTTGCTTCTCCAACCCCCTAAACTCTTTTTATTCCTTTACTTTTTGACAACACCAGTATCATAAATATACTAAGATTTTGTTATGAGAATTATTTGATTTTCACTTACACACACCTCTGTCTAATGGTTAAAAAACATATTGTTTCTGTGGATGGTAAATTACTTCCTCATGAAACGATGATTGTTCAATCTTCTTTTAACACCTTTCATGGTGGCCATTAAGATGACACTATATTTATATATGATATATATATTTTTTAGTTTTTCCTTATTCTTCTGTAATTTTCATTTATGACATAGCTTTATGGTTTCCATTATGGTTAAACGCTATAATTTCATTTGAGGAAGTGCAGACTACCGCCCCCTTAAAGTGATTTGAATATTTAATTCCATACGTGGGATTTATAAAGGATGGACCTAATGATATTACATATTATATCATACTGGAATTATATTATACCTTTATATCATATAGATTTCATTCCATTAAATACAAAAAAAAGAAATGAAAGTAGTGTTCATGCCTACGTACAACTTACCGTCTCCATGAATGGTGCATTTCATCTCTTTCCTCTAAATATTATGTAATTTTATAAATTCATGTATATACTTAATATATATTATATAAATTATATCTACATCATGAATAAAATTCTTGGATATAATGGATATTTTACCACATGAACAACTTTTAATTATAAGAAGTCTATTTTTGACTCAAGTACCAAAGATCAACAAAACGACCGTTATTAACTTAAATAATTACATATTGCTCATAACAAGGTAATAAGTGAAATAACAGGAATAAGGAACTTGAAAAATGTTCTTAAGCAAGTAGAAATTAACTCTAGTTTATTATTAAGGAGATTAAAGAACGATCGAGTCATGTCGGACACGAGGTAAGGGACTTCGTCTCAATCTCCTTTCATTAAGGCATATATGGTTTTATACACAACAATCTTTTATACGGTGAATATAACCCTTTTAATTTTACTTTTATTCAAAATGAATCTTTTTATACGAAGCGTTTTACTAGACAACAAAAGGGAATGTTTTTGTCTTACATATGCCGCGACAATGACTTCTCTGCCGCTGTGACCATTCTTTGAGTTAAAGATTCCTCTACAAGACATAACATTTTTTTAAAATGAAAAATAAATACCATGTTTTAATTTTATTTTATTTTGGAATTGAAAATGGGTTTGATAATTTATTGATTATATCAATGTGTTTTTGATATCATGGGATTGAAATGTGGAAATGTTATTTTTCCTTTATGCATGTTTTATGTGATATGATTATGTTATGGTTCTTGGAAATTGTTTACGAAGACGAGTAGTTCCATGATAAACTAAGGGTGGGTGAGCCCGTGATAGCTCTCCAATGAATTGGGTAATGTAAAGGGGTTAAACGGTATGGTTTCTCCGAATAGATTTAGGGAATATACTGTGATGGTTATTCCAAACGTAACCATGAGGGTTACATCCTACCTAAGAATGTTACGAATGCCTCAAGTTACATTTATGTCTTATGATTTCCATGAGTTATTCATGAATATTTTGATTTTATGAGGAATGGTGAAGTGCATATGTTTTAAGAATAATGTATGATTTCATTGATTCTTATGTATATATGGACTACTGTTTTCATTCCGTATTTTTATTTTCCTTACTGAGCTTTTTATGCTCATCCCAAGTTTATGAAATGTTTTTCATACATCAAGTGAATAGTACATGATGTGATGATCATGTCGAGGAAGTGTCAAGAATAAATCCATGTTTTATTTTAAATATGTTTTTTTAATGGGAAAAATGAATACTGTCATTTATGTAACCACGTTGTTTAAATATAGAATGTAATGCATGATTTATGATCTAATTCTCTATAAAACAAAACCTGAAAGGATCCTCAATGTGTATTCTTGAAATAAATCAAGATTAAGTAATGTTTATGGCTGGGTCCATATAGATGGTATCAAAGGGAGTTTTAGATAACTTAAGGAGTTAGAATTATATTAAATGATTATCCAAAAATAATTTTTTATAGTCAAATTGAAACGATAAAGAATGTGAAGATTACCATGTTGCTTCATCTAAGACATTTTTGGTCATAATGCTTTTCCATAGAGGAAATAGGGAAGTAGTTCAATGAAGGCATACAGAAGGAAATGACCTTCCAAATTAGAGTTCTGAGATGGTCGGAATTGGAATTGAATAGTTTGTTTCAGCAATGGTGCAGTTGACTCAAGCAATAAATTGTGGTGGTATCCATGCACGAGATCATCCAGATCAACTGTAGAGGAACATGTCAGTGGTGGAACATTTCATGAGGCAACATTCCCCATCATTCAAAGGATCATTTTCCCCTGTTCTAGCTGAAGGGTCTATTAAATCACTGGAGAAGATAATCAATGTCATGGGGTGTTCAGAAAATCAAAATATTAGTCTTGTTGTTTACTGTTTGGAGGGTGAATTAGATCAGTGCTGGTCGATGGATAAAAATATAAGGGACTCTGATGATATTGATTCTCTTGACTGGGATGAATTCAATGGTATGTTTCTTGAGAAATATTTTCTTAAGGCTATTTGACATAGGATGGAAAAACATTCTTGGAATTGAGGCAAGAGGACGACTCAGTGACTGATTATGAAGAAATGTTCACTCGATTGGAACGATATTCTCCATATTTTATCCGAGACCTTGATAGTAAAATAAATCATTGTTACTTAGGATTAAAGCCATAATATCTAATGGAATTATCTTCTCGTGAGTTCAAGTGTTATGAAAAGCTTGTTCGAAGTGTTGAGAATGTGTAAATGGAGTTTGCTGATGACCAAGTGTTCTATAACAACCAACAGATGTATAGACCGAGGTGGCAGGAGAAAGGGAATAATCCATCAAAAAGGTCTAATGGTAAGAAAACTATGTTTTTAGTTTGTTATAAATTTGGTAAATAGCATGCTGGGGATTGCCTTTTGAATTTTGGAATGTGCTACTGATGTTGTATGATGGGACATAAGGCTCATGATTGCACTGGAAAATAGCAGGGTGATGGTAAGGCCAAATTTAATTTACAGTTAGTGGAATATTTCATGTTCAATGAGATGGGTCATTATGCAAACCAATGTTCAACAAATAGCTCGAATGATGGGAAGCGGTTAGACTAAAAGAAGAAAGGTGTGGTGAAATCCTTTGCAACTACTTCAACAGATGATGGGCCATCAAATGAAGTGGTATAAGGTAAATCGTTTTTTTTTTCAGATTATTCCAATGTGTTGTTTGATTCAGGGTCTATCCATTCATTCAACTCTGAAAAATTTTCTAATAAATTAGGAATTCCATCTCAAGAAATGACTCATGACCATGTGGTAAAAACACCCGGGGGAAATGTTGAGTAATAAATAATTTATAAGAGTTTTTTTATCCTTATCTGTGGAAAGAACCTACCTGCAAACCTTATTGTTTTACCTCTATTAAATGTTGATAACATATCAAGAGGCTGAGAAACGTGTAAAAGATAGAAATGAATGTTAACTTGCACATATTTTTGAAAACAAAGGAACCATTACAATTAATAATGTGCCAGTGGTAAATGAGTATCCTGATGTTTTTCCTACTGAGTTGCCTAGAATAATACCAGATCGGGATGTTGAATTTACTGTTGACTTATTTCCTGATTCTAATATGATTTCAAAACCCCCTTATTGAATGGATGAAATTTAAGTTTTATAGTTGAATGAGAAATTGCAAGATTTATTAGAGAAAGGTTACTTTCGAACTATCACATCACCATGGGGTGCTTTTGTCTTATTTGTTAAAAAGAAAGATAGTTCAATGAGACTATGCATTGATTATGGATCCTTGAATAACATCACTGTTAAGAACAAATATCCTTTCCCTCATATCAATGATTTATTTGATCAGCACCAGGGAGCTCAGTATTTTTCAAAGATTGACTTGAGATCAGGGTACCATCATTTGAAGGTAAAGGAAGCAGATGTTTCGAAGACCGCATTTCGTACAAGATATGAACATTATGAATTTGTAGTTTTGACTTTTGGGCTAACCAATGCACCTGCTGTATTCATGGACCTTATGATTATAATTTTACATGAGTTCTTGGATAAGTTTATGGCTGTTTTCATTAATGATATTTTGGTATTTTCTAAAAGTAAAGGGGAGCATGAAATTCATTTGAGGGTTTTTTTTCAAACCTTAAAAGAAAAGAAATTATATGGGAAATTCAGAAAGTGTGAGTTTTGGTTGCAACAAATTTTATTCCTTGGTCACATTGTTTCTAAAGATGGAATAACTGTTGATCCTACAAATAAAGTTGTTGAATAATAGCCAAGACCAAAAAATGTAACATAGATTCGATGTTTTCTTGGTTTGGAAGGCTATTACCGAAGGTTTGTTAAAAAAATTTCATAGTTATCTATTCCAATGACCATGTTAACTCGAAAAGGTGTTATGTTCATCTGGAAAAAAATTGTGATGATTGTTTTCATGAATTGAAAAGAAGATTGGTGAATGATTCTGTTTTGGAACTACTTTCCAGGAAAGGTGAGTTTGTTATCTGCAGTGATGTTTCAATGAAAGGACATGGTTGTGTCATAATGCAGAATGATCAGGTAATTTTTTATAATTCACGTCTGTTGAAAACTCATGAGATAAATTCCACTACACATGGTTTGGAATTAGCTGCTGTTGTTTTCACCATAAAAATTTGGAGGCATAATTTGTATGGAGTAATGTATGAAATATATACAAATCAAAATAGTTTAAAGAATATATTCACTTCAAAATAATTGAACTTGAGACAGAGGAGATGGATAAAATTAATCAAGGATTATGATTGTACAATTCATTACCATCCAGGAAATGAAAATAATGTAGCTGATTATTTGAGTCGAGAAAGTAATGTTTCATTAACCATGTTATGTTTGGAACGTGATCCATTGGTTAAGGATTTGATGAACTTTGGCATAGTAGTTGCAGGTGCAGGATGTTCATTTTTTTTGTTTCAGTTATCAGTTAAATATTCTCTAATAGAAAGAATTAAGCAAGCACAGAACCAAGACACTGAGTTGTAGAAAAAGGTAGAGCTGGTTCAGAAAGGTACATTACAAGAATTCAACATTGATAATGATTGTGTTTTGAGATTTGGGAGGATATTGTGTGTTCCTTGTGATTCACATTTGAAGAGAGAGGAGTTATGTGATTCTCATAGTTCTTTTTTTTCAGTTCATCCTGGCAGTACTAAGATGTATAGAGATCTTCGAGATTATTACTGGTGTGATGGAATGAAATGAGATATTGCTGATTTTACTGTGAAGTGGTTTACATGTCAACATGTTAAAGCATAGTGGAAGTTACCAAAAGGGATTCTTTAGCCTTTACCAGTTCCAGAGTGGAAATGGAAGAATATATCCATGGACTCTGTTGTAGGATTCCTGAAGACACCTCGAGGTAATAATGCAATCTCGGTTATTGTTTATCGCATGTCTAAATATTCTCATTTAATTTCTATACGAGATACATTTTTCCTAGATAAAAATTCTCGTTTGTATCTTAAAGTGAAATTCAGGTAACATGGAGTTCCCATCTCCATTGTATCTGATCGTGATCCCAGGTTTACTTCTAACTTTTGGAAATGCCTTCAGAAGTCGTTGGGTACTGAATTAAGTTTTAGTACAGCTTTTCAACCACAATCAGATGGAAATTCAGAATGAACAATTCAGACATTGGAGGATATGCTACATTCTTGTTCGATGGATTATCAGGGAAGTCGAGACCAATATCATTCTTTGGTTGAGTTTTCGTATAACAACAGTTTTCATTCCAGTATATAGTTGGAACCATTTGAGGCATTATATGAGAAGCAGTGTCGAACTCAAGCTTTTTGGGATGATGTCAGTGAAATGAAGTTGATGGGACTAGAATTGTTAGAAGAGTGGGCAGAAAAAGTTCAACTGATACAGAAACACATGGGAATAGCTCAGAGCAGGCAGAAAAGTTATGCAGACAATAGGAGGAAGGATCTCTTTTTTGAGGTACTTGATCATGTCTTTCTCTAAGTTTCACCATGGGAAAGTGTGATGTGATTTGGTAAGAAAAGAAATCTGAGTACAGGGTTCGTTGAATCATATAAAATTCTAGAGAGAGTTGGATCATTTGCATACCGAGTGTCTATACCTCCGAGCATATCTCAGGTACACAATGTTTTTTGTGTTTCTATGTTAAGGAAGTAAATTCCAGATCTATCTCATGTTTTGAGTCAAGAGGTAGTTCAGCTGGAAGAGAATCTATCTTATGAGGTACAATTGGTCCAGATTCTTGACCACCGAGAGCATGAATTGTGGAATAAGGTGAATCATCAAGTAAAGGCTTTGTGAAAAAACCACATGATTGAAGGGGCAAAATGGGAATCTGAAAAAATAATAAGGGATAAATACCCCCCCTTATTCGATAAGTAAATAAATTGCGGGGATGCAATTTTCTAAAGGGGAAGGATGTAACATAACAAGTTAGTAATGAATTGTGTATTTTCATATCTATGTCTATTTATGAATTATATAGTGTTTTAGAGGATTAAAATGAGAATAAATCCAATCTTAAACATATAATACTCTTATATTTTTTTTAAAAGATCGTTTTACCGCCTTTTGAGGGAAAAAATTTCTTTTAAATAAAACAGATGGCAATTTTATAAGAAATATTTGTCAAAATAAACTTATTCTTTAGGATTGGGTCATTTCAATTTACATTGAATTAATTTTTTTATTTCTCTGACAATGTTCATTTTTTAATGAATAGAGAAAGATACTGCATTTTACTTCAAAACTGCTTTTTCATCAAATTTAATTATATAGATAGACTTTCCATGTAATTGGTTTTAATGTTTAATTAGAATATATTTTTTCCATTTAATCCAATTTTGTTAATTGTAATTAATTTCACTTTGGAATTGGGCATAAACAAGTGTCAAACATTTGAAATATATTGTTTCTAAAAAACTTGGTATTTGTTTTGACAACATGAATTATTTTATAAATTAATTACTACAATTTCTGTGTTTGGAATTTTGTAAAATGGATTCCACAGTTGGAATTATATGGTCCAAATTATTTAATTAAGTCTCTTTTGTTTTTTGACATTATGAATAGTAAAGACGGTAGTTATGTTTAATTATCGTGATTAATTAGTAATCTGGTAGTTAAGGGTAATAAAATAATATCATAATAACATAAAATGGCCCCAACATGTGTCCTAATTCTATTAGTTATGTCATGGCCAACCATGGGATGCCTTTTTCCAACATAGGGACCCCATGGGATCACTTTTTTGTGGTAGTGACATTTTATAATTTTATTTTTAAAGAATGGAAAATATAACAAAAGTATGTAACACCTAAGTAAAACAATATTAATTTTGTCTAAATAAATGATATCTTATACTATAAATATTCATTTGAAATCTAAAATGATTTCCTACATCATAGTATTTTTTTATAATTTTTAGACATTATATAAATAAATTTATTTATGACACCATGATGATGTAGTGATTTCCTCATTAATGAACGATTTAATTAAAATGAAATGATATTGTAAAATATAAAACATAAAGCTGTCAAAAACCTATTGGATGGGTGTATTTAGAACCCTTTTCACCTTAATCTAGAAATATATCATTCTGGGACCTTTAAAATCCGAAAATTATTTTATAATAAAGTAACATTTCAAGATTTTCCTAGAGTGCCCCTCCTCCCTCTTATAAAAGGCCCCCACCTCTACCCCCTTACCCACACCTCTCAAGACATTGGCTCGACCAAAAACTGATCATAATATATCTCCACATCCATCATTTAATCATATAATCCTTATTTTATTCATAAATCTCTTCAATAAACCCTTTTGGTTCAAACCGAGAGGAGTTACCCGATTTAAAGGTAATGTCTTCTCTTATGTTCTTTTGTATTATTTTGCTTCTCCAACCCCCTAATTTTTTTATTACATTTATTTTTAGAAAAAATAGTATCTCCAATATAATAGGATTTTTTATGAGAGTTATTTGATTTACCCTTACACACACCTTCGTCTAATGGTCAAAAAACATATTGTTTCTGTGGATGATGAATTACTGCCTCGCAAAATGATGATTGATCAATTTTCTTTTAACACCTTTCATGGTGGCCATTAAGATGTAACTATATTTATATATGATATATATTATGTTTATTTTTCCCTTTTTCTTCTATATTTTTCATTTATGGCATTCTTTAATGGTTTCCATTAGGGGTAAACGTGATAATTTCATTTTAGGAAGTGCAGACTACTGCCCCCCAAATTGATTTGAATCGTTATTGCCATATGTGTGATGTATAAAGGATGGAGTTAATGATATTACATATTATATCATACTAGAATTATAATATATCTTTATATCATTATGATTTCATTCCATTAAATATACAAAAATAAATGAAAGTATCGTTCATGCGTACATACGGCTTACCGTCTCCATGAACGGTGCATTTCATCTCTTACCTCTAAAAGTTATGTGATATTATAAATGCATGTGTATACTATATATATATATGATATATATGATATCTACATCATGAATATAATTCTGGATATAATGGATATTTTACCACATAAACAACTTGTAATTATAAGAATTTTATTTTTGACTCCAGTAACAAATAACGACAAAATGACCGTTATTAACTTAAATAATTACATAATGTTCATTACATGGTAATAAGTGATATAATAGGAATAACGAACTTAAAAAAGGATCTTATGAATGTATAAATTAACTCTAGTTTATTATTTAAGAGATTAAATAATGATGGAGTCAAGTCGGACACGAGGTAAGGTACTTCGTCTCAATCTCCTTTCATTGAGGAATATTTTGTTTTACACACAACATTATTTTTATACGGTGTATAAACCCCTTTGACTTTTACATTTATTCAAAAGTAATATTTTTATATGAAGAGTTTTAATAAACGAAAAAGGGAATGTTTTTTTCTTATGTATGCACCGACAATGATGTCTCTTCCGCAGTGACCATTATTTGAGTTTCGGCTTCCTCTACAAGCCATAATTTTTTTTAAATGAAAAATAAATACAATGTTTTAATTTTCTTTTTTTTTGGTATTGAAAATTGTATTGATAATGTTTTGATTATATCAATTTGTTTTTTATATCCTGTTATTGAAATGTGGAAATGCTATGATTCCTTTATGCATGTTTTATGTGATACAAGTATGTTATGGTTCTTGGGCATTTTTTATGAAGACGGGTGGTTCCGTGATAAACTAAGGGCGGGTGAGCCCATGGTAGATCTCCAATGCATTGGGTAATGAGAAAGGGTTAAACTCTAAGGTTTCATCTAAGAGATTTATGGAATATATTTTGATGGGTATTCCCAAAATAACTATGAGGGTTACTCCCTATGTAAGAATGTTATGAATGCCTCAAGTTACCTCTATGTATTATGATTTTTATGAGTTATTCATGAATCTTGTGATTTCATGAGGTATTTTAATGTGCTTATGTTTTATGAGTAAAGTATGATTTCATTGATTCTTATATATACATGGACTAATGTTCTCATTTCGTATTTTTATATCCCTTACTGAGCTTTTTATGCTCATCCCACGTTTTTGAAATGTTTTTCACAGGTGAAAGGAAATGTACATGATGTGATGATACTGCCGAGGACGTGTCAATAAAGGATCAATGTTTTATTTTAAATATGTTTCCTTTGATGGAAAAAATGAATACTATGTTTTAACCACCTTGTTTAAATGTGAAATGTAATGAATGATTTATTATCTAATTCTCTAAAACTCTAAACCTGAAAAGATCCTCAATGTGTATTCATGAAATCACTCAAGATTAAGTAATGTTTAAGTCTGGGGCCTTATAATAACATTTGAACTTAAGAAATGAAATGCACCATTTATGGAGACAATAAGCCATACATACGCATGGATGCTACATTCATATATTTTTCATATTGAATGAAATGAAAAATAAATGATACATAGGTATATCATAATTCAATTATGATATCATATTTTATATACATTACATATGTTCCTTAAACCTGACCTATATACATTCCATGTATGGAATTAACAAATATATCACTTTGAGGGGGTGGTAGTCCGCACTTTCTCAAATAAAATTATCATATTTAAAAAACAAGAAAATCGTAATGGTATATTATAAATGAGGATTAATCAAGAATAGAGATAAAATAAATTTCATATATAAAATATATAATTAAATTTATATCGTAATTTCTATCATAATAGGAGGTAGGAGAAGGTTGAACAATCATCATTTTGTGAGGTAGTTGTTCGCCATCCACAAAAACAGTATGTTCTATTCCCATTAGACAGAGGTGTGCATATGTTTAGTTTGAATAAATCCCATAAAAGCATTTAAGTATATTGTATATAAATTTTTATTATACAATAATTTAATAATGATAGTTTAGGAGGGTTGGAGAAGGAAAAATAAATGTATGATGCTTGAGAGAAGACATTACCTCAAACCAGTTCACTCTTTTGAATTAAGCTAAATGGATTTCCCGAACTGAGTTCTTACAAGGGGAAAGATTCTCAGTAGAATGGAGCAATTTTAAGATCCTATTGGAGTAGATTTTTGACGATTCAATGGGCTTGAGAGGTGTGAGTAATGTGTTAAAGGTGGTGTCCTTTGACAAGAGGGCGAAGGGGAACTTTAGGAAAGATTGAATGAATTATTTTATTATTAATTTATTTTAGATTTATAATAACAGAAATGTGATTTATTTAAAATATAATATGAGGATGGGTAAAAATACTCTAAAATAAGGGGTTTTATACATGTTTAGGTCATAAAATTTTCTTTATCTTTTATCTTTTACACTTAGTTAAATAAAAAACATACTTACCATGTGTTATTGTATTTTCAAAATATATGATTACTATTGTTACTATAAAATTACATGAGACCAAAAAATGGATTATTAAGGAAAATTTTAACATAAAATGTGTTTTTTTCATAATCTATTATATTTAGAACAATTGTATCATTTAATAAAATATTAACTGTTTAAAAACTCATTTATGTCAATTTTTTACTATTCATATCATGAATTTTTTAAAAACCGAAAATACATGATTATTCAAAAAACATCATTAATTCAAATTTAAAAAGTAATAATCATCCATAAAATTATTTTTTGGAATAAAAAGTTTCAAAATAAGTTTTATTTTAATATTTATAATCTCATTTATATAAAATATACATTAAAAAGGTAATCACTACATCACTATTATGTCATAAATTAATTAATTTATATTATGCCAAAAAATAATAAATAAAATACCGTGATGTGTGAGATATTTATATATGTCAAATGAATATTTATTATTGAACAGATCACTTATATAACACCTTATAAAAATTTATTTACAAAAACATATATGATTATGTTACATTTTACATATCATTAAATTAAATTTTATATAATTTCATATTCACTTACAAGTGGCACTAAAGGTTACCAATAACAACCTGATGATTCCCATGATCAGTGATGTATCGTAAAAAAGTATTAGGAAATGTTTAAGGGAAATTTTACATTATTATAATAATATTTTTAACCCTTATTTAAATGATTATCCCTTTATTCATGAGAAATAAATTTATTACTGAAGTCATTATTTATAATGTCTAAAAAATGAAGTTATCGATTTAAACAATTTAACATACTAATTCCAAATATAGAATATGTTTTACCAAATTCATAACACATAATTTTTGTAAATTAATTTAAAAATAATTCTCGTTGTCAAAACCAAAAGGCAAGTTTTAAAGAAGTAATAATTATTATACGATGGACATGTGTTTATATCAAATTTCAATTTTAATTTACTGTAATAGAAAAAAATTGGATTAAAAGGTCAAAATTTAATCCAATTTCACTTTAAAAATAATTAAATGCTCAATCGAACCATTTAAATAAATTATATGAATATATAGATTTGACTGAAAATGCAGTATTGTTTCCCTACTCATTTAAAATGTAATTTTTTATAAATCTTTTTGAAATTTACCCAATGTAAATTTTCATGTCCCACATATAAAGAAGAAGTATATTTTGTCAAATATAACATATAAAATTGTCATAAACTTTATTTAAAAAGGGTTCACCATAAAGAGGTAGTAAAATGACTCTGTTAGATATATTATAATTTACTAGCTTAAAATTGGATTCATTATTATTTTAATCATATAACATTTATTGTATAAAAGAAAAAAACTAAGAACTATATGTAATCATTTTTTAGTTATTTATATTCATTACTTCTATCATAATGGCTAGGCGTTAACTATCATTTAAAATAATAATAATATATTATTTTTCGATATAACTCCTAGTTGTATGAAACACACAATTTTAAAGAAACCAGTTGTTGGATGTTGAGTATTATAATAGATATAGAATTCTCTTTAATTTATAATTAATATTTTATTGAAAAATATTAATAAATATGAAAATTTCATATTCATTATTTATGTGAGATGTTATATCCTTCCCCTTTCAGGAATTGCGCCCTCAAAATTTAAAAATTGGGCCCAGAAACATCAAAACAATTCCCAAATTCAGAAAAAAGTGTCCATCAAACTATGACGTTAATATAAATAAAGAGAAATAAAAAGGTCAATCTAGATAATACATACCCATATTCCATGTTGGCAAACATGGATATGAAAGAAAAACAAACAATCGTGTTCTAATGAAGAGTGATTGAAAACATGATCTAGAGAAAGTTAACAATCTAAAAACCATAAAATTGTTAGTTTTTTTCATTCCTGCCAACAAAATTTCTAAGAGTTATCTACCGTATACAATAATAATAATATTATATTATTTTCGGTATAACTCATTGTTGTGTCCAACATAAAATTTCAATGAAATCGTTGTTGCGTCTTAGGTACTCTATAAGACATAACATCCTCTTTAAAGTTAAATTAATATTTATCTGGAAAATATTAATAAATATGATAAATTCATATTCATTATTTACGTGGGATGTTACATCCATCCCACAATTTAGGAATTATGTCCTCGCAATTTTAAAATAGGGCTCAAAAACATCATTAAAATTCACATATTGGAAAAAGAGTCAATAAAACTATCACATTAAAAGAAATAATGAGAAGTACAATGGTCACCCTAGAAAACAAATACTAGGATTACATATTGGAAAACATGTATATGGAAGAAAAACTAACCATCACATTCTGATTGAGAGTGATAGAAAACATGATTTGGAGAATTTTAAATAATATGAAAACCATAAAGTTGTGATGGGTTAAATATTCATCGATTCCCTCATAGGAAAATAATCAGACTACATTTTTGTTTTATGTTCCTTTTCATAATGATTAAGAATTTAATTATAATCTTGACTAGGAATATAGGAAAAACTTATTACATGAAAAATAGATTTCATACATTAAAAAATTTCTACCACAAATGCATCCTTTCTCCAAACGATGAGTATTCAAGATTACTTGGTCACACATGAAGCACTAGAATCCAATTCTAGAGAGTCAAATAATCTAAAAAAGAGGGACTATATATTTTCCATGTCATTAGTCATTAACAAAAACCAAAACTATTATTATGAGATCAGATTATCCCCATAATGGATAATCATTTAAAAAAAATAAATACTACTATTAATCTCCCAAATTTAACAAACAATACCAAATATTTAATGAAGACCTTTCAACACACAATTTGAATTAAAAATATTCAATATAATCCTAACATATATAGAAACCCAAAACTCATAAAAACAATATCACATATTCCTCTTTGATAAATCTTAACTTTTATCCCCAAATAACATCAAATAATCTTAATGTATCATACTTAAAAGTAATTAATCTAATCACATTTCTTAAATGATAGGTTAATAATTTCCATAACTAACACAAATCACTATAAGTCCACACTAAAAACATAGATTCCTCCAAAATAATGTTTATCACATAATCACAAAATCATTTACCTATACTAAGGAAATTCATTTGATAAAACATAAGTTCCAAAATAAAATTATTCTTGATTCATAAAATAATTTCACTAAAAAGAATTATTCATACTGACCAGGGACTTCACATAGTCCAGTGATAGGCGGTAAGTCCTAGTCAAACTTTGGATATGGGTTAGATTCCCACATCTTGGTCTGACACAACGGGTTGTCACACGGTCTATGAGTTGTCCTTTTTCAAAGACAATATATTTTTATAATATCCCAAAAAATGACAAAAATTCATCACAAATAACTATATCAAATTTTATCCTCAAATGTTATTTCATACCTCACATATTCATCCCAAAAAGTAATAACATGTAATCTTCTCAAATCCAAGGATTATATAAACCCATATTGTTATTTATAACTATATCCACAAAAAAAAAATAATCATTCCTCAAATAGAATTTTCTCATAAAAAAATTTAGTGTTACAAATACTAGATAATGTCTTCCAATGTAATCCTATCAATAATACATTTGAACATATCATCATCCATATATATAACATAACTCTTCATATCCTAAAATGTAGACATTTTAATCATTGAAAATTATTAATGATCCTTTATCCATTTATTTCCATCTGTTTTTTTATAATATTTTCCTACAAACAAAATCATTCATAATCTCCGAAGATTTTAGTAATGTCAAAACATGATCTATGAAATAATCCATACCTTTCATAGGTTATTTTCAATGTCCTAATCTTAAATTGGAATGGAATTAGGCATTGGTAAATATATATTTGTACAGTACTATGAGTACCATTCCATAACCTTCTTCATAGGACAATTTTTTTGTAATGACAATGTACACCACATTTAAAACATTAAATTGATCCCTCATAAAGATATTCCTTCTCTTTCTTGGTGTCAAATGGACGCGTCCTTTTTCCAAGGAAGGTTATTGCTTTATGACCTTCATTACCACATCTAAAATAACTTTCCGTCCCTTTGAAACATTTTCCTATGTGTTTATTTCCACATCCTTTACACATAGGTTTTCAAATACACTTACCATTATGATTATTTCTGGAACATCCATTGGGATTCCTTTCTTGCATATATGATTCTATTGGAAAATTAGTAAGGTTTAAGTGGTCTATCATGTCTCTAGATAGTTTGTTATGAATAAACACAAGATTTCTCATTGTATCTCCCATTTCATTTGGGTTCTCATTCAGAAAACAACCATAGTATCCTTAAAATACATTGTTACATAGGTCCCTACTAGATCCCTCCATTTACTAAAACCAAAATGGTCAGTGTGAGTATATTAGTAAAATCAACATTTACTATCTTCTAAGGAGGGTAAACACTAAGATATAAATATTCATGTTTTCAAAAACTCATATGATATATCTAAAATAACTATGATCCTTTCTAATATGAAAAGCATTATAGTTACATAACTTATTCATTAATTACACCCTACCATCTAAAATTATCTAAACCGAACTCGGATACCAACTGTAAGTCCCCAACATTAAACATTACATAATCATGAATGAATTTAATAATTTAAATTGAGGATATTTTCATTTTATAGATATAGATAATTAGATCATTTCATATTCATTACAACTTGAATATTACATATATACACTTCAACTCACTATCCATTTTTTCTATAAAATGAAAACTATATAAAAAGAGACATGTTTAGTTCTATTACTTAAACAACATGACTTATCCTTGATGACATCCTTGACCCTATTCAACTTTATGTATTTCTAAAAGCATCTAAAACATTGGGACAAGTATAAAAATCATAGTATGGGTTACATAAATAAGGAAAATTGTTAGTTTTTCAAAACAACAAGTAAACCATGAATAATTTAACATAAGTAATACTTTTCAACTTTATAAAGTAGTAAATACACTCCACTAAATGAAATGTCATTTCATATCCATTTGTAACCAAAATATTAACATAAATCCCATATAATTAATCCTATAGAATATAAAGGTAACATGGGACATAAACATACTGAAAGAGAATAACCATATGGTCGACTTCCATACATATCACTAAATGGAATAGCTATACGACCGACTTCCATACCCAATGCATTGAAGGTTATAACTTAACCACCCATTAATGGTATATAATGGAACCAACCATTATTTGGTTTATCAGGTAACCACATGATTGAAGAGGCAACATGGGAATTTGAAAATATAATGTGGGATAAATACCCCCCTTATTCGATAAGTAAATAAATTGCGGGGATGTAATTTTCTTAAGGGGGGAAGGATGTAACATACCAAGTAAGTAAAGAATTGTGAATTTTCATATATATGTCTATTTATGAATTCTATATTGTTTTAGAGGATTAAAATGAGAATAAATCCAATCTTAAGCATATAATACTGTTATATTTTTTTAAAATATCGTTTTACCGCCTTTTAAGGGAAAACATTTCTTTTAAATAAAACACATGACAATTTTATATGAACTATTTTTCAAAATAAACATATTCTATAGTATTGGGTCATTTAAATTTACTTTGAATTAATTTTTTTATTTCTCTGACAATGTTCATTTTTTTAATGAATAGAGAAAGATACTACATTTTACTTCAAAACATCTTTTTCATCAAATTTAATTATATAGATAGACTTTCCTTTTAATTGGTTTTAATGTTTAATTAGAATATATTTTTTTCCATTTAATCCAATTTTGGTCATTGTAATTAATTTCACTTTGGAATTGGTCATAAACAAGTGTCAAACATTTAATAGATATTGTTTCTAAAAAACCCGGTATTTGTTTTGACAACATGAATTATTTTATAAATTAAATACTGCAATTTCTGTGTTTGGAATTTCATAAAATGGATTCCATAGTTGGAATTATATGTTCCAAATTATGTAATAAAGTATCTTTTGTTTTTGGACATTATGAATAGTAAAGACTGTAGTTATGTTTAATTATCGTGATTATTTAGTAATCGGGTAGTTAAGGGTAATAAAATAATATCATAATAACATAAAATGACCCCAACATGTGTCCTAATTCTATTTTTTGTGTCATGGCCGACCATGGGATGCCTTTTTACATCATAGGGACCCCATGGGATAAGTTTTGTGAGGTAGTGACATTTTATAATTTTATTTTTAAAGAATGGAAAATATAACAAAAGTATGTAACACCTAAGTAAGACAATTTTAATTTTGTATAAATAAATGATATCTTATACAATAAATATTCATTTGAAATCTAAAAATATTTCCTACATCATGGTATTTTTTTTATAATTTTTAGACATTATAAAAATAAATTTATTTATGACACCATGATGATGTAGTGATTTCCTCATTAATGAACGATTTAATTAAAATGAAATGATAATGTAAAATATAAGACATAAAGTTGTCAAAAACCTATTGGATGGGTGGATTTCGAACCCTTATCACTTTAATCTATAAATGTATCATTCTAGGACCTTTAAAATCTGAAAATAATTTTATAATAAAGTAACATTTCAAGATTTTCCTAGAGTGCCCCTCCTCCCTCTTATAAAAGGCCCCCAACTCTACCCCGCTTACCCACACCAATCAAGCCATTGGCTTGGCCAAAATCTGATCATAATATTTCTCCACATCCATATCTTCATCATAGAAGCCTTATCTTATTCATAAATCTCTTCAATAAACCCTTTTGGTTCAAACCAAGGGGAGTTACCTGATTTAAAGGTAATGTCTTCTCTTATGTTCTTTTGTACTATTTTGCTTCTCCAACCCCCTAAAATATTTATATTACATTGTTTTTTAGAAAAAATAGTATTGAAAATATAATAAGATTTTTTTTATGATATGTATTTTATTTACACTTACACACTCCTCCGTCTAATGGTTAAAAACATATTGTTTCTGTGGATGACGAATTACTGCCTCACGAAACGATGATTGATCAATTTTCTTTTAACACCTTTCATGGTGGCCATTAAGATGTAACTATATTTATATATGATATATATTATGTTTATGTTTTCCTTTTGCTTCTATATTTTTCATTTATGGCATTCCTTAATGGTTTCCATTAGGGGTAAACGTTATAATTTCATTTTAGGAAGTGCGGACTACTGCCCCCCCAAATTGATTTGAATCGTTAATTCCATATATGGGATGTATAAAGGATAGAGTTAATGATATTACATATTATATCATACTGGAATTATAATATATCTTTATATCATTATGAATTCATTCCATTAAAAATAAAAAAATAAATGAAAGTATCGTTCATGCGTACATACGGCTACCATCTCCATGAACGGTGCATTTCATCTCTTACCTCTAAATGTTATGTGATATTATAAATGCATGTATATACTATATATATATATATGATATATATGATATCTAAATCATGAATATAATTCTGGATATAATGGATATTTTACCACATAAACAATATGTAATTATAAAAATTTTGTTTTTGACTCTAGTACCAAATATCGACAAAACGACCGTTATTAACTTAAATAATTACATAATGTTCATTATATGGTAATAAGTGATATAATAGGAATAATGAACATGAAAAAGGATCTTATGAAAGTATAAATTAACTCTAGATTATTATTCAGGAGATTAAAGAATGATGGAGTCAAGTCGGACATGAGGTAAGGTACTTCGTCTCAATCTCCTTTCATTGAGGCATATTTTGTTTTATACACAACTTTCTTTTTATACGGTGTATAAAACCCTTTTATTTTTATATTTATTCAAAAAGAATATTTTTATATGAAGAGTTTTAATAAACAACAAAAGGGAATGTTTTTGTCTTATGTATGCACTGACAATGACGTCTCTGTCGCCGTGTACATTATTTGAGTTTCAGCTTCCTCTACAAGCCATAATTTTTTTAAATGAAAAATAAATACCATGTTTGAAATTTTTTTTTGGTATTGAAAATTGTTTTGATAATGTTTTGATTATATCAAGGTTTTTTTATATCCTGTGATTGAAATGTTGAAATGATATGATTCCTTTATACATGTTTTATGTGATACGAGTATGTTATGGTTCGTGGGCATTTTTTATGAAGACGGGTGGTTCCGTTATAAACTAAGGGCGGGTGAGACCATGGTAGATCTACAATGCATTGGTTAATGCGAAAGGGTTAAACTCTAAGGTTTAATCTAAGAGATTTATGGAATATATTTTGATGGGTATTCCCAACATAACTATGAGGGTTACTCCCTATGTAAGAATGTTATGAATGCCTCAAGTTACCTCTATGTCATATGATTTTTATGATTTATTCATGAATCTTGTGATTTCATGAGGTATTTTAATGTTCTTATGTTTTATGAGTAAAGTATGATTTCATTGATTCTTATATATACATGGACTAATGTTTTCATTTCGTATTTTTTTATCACTATCCGAGATTTTTATGCTCATCCCAAGTTTTTGAAATGTATTTCACAGGTGAAAGGAAATGTACATGATGTGATGATAGTGTAGAGGAAGTGTCAATAAAGGATCAATGTTTTATTTTAAATATGTTTCCTTTGATGGGAAAAATGAATACTATGTTTTAACCACCTTGTTTAAATGTGAGATGTAATGAATGATTTATTATCTAATTCTCTAAAACTCTAAACCTGAAAAGATCCTCAATGTGTATTCATGAAATCACTCAAGATTAAGTAATGTTTAAGGCTGGGGCCTTATAATAAAATTTGAATTTAAGAAATGAAATGCACCATTTATGGAGACAATAAGCCATACATACGCATGGATGTAACATTCATATATTTTTAATATTTAATGAAATGAAAAATCAATGATACATAGGTATAACATAATTCAATTGTGATATCACATTTTATATACATTACCTATGTTTCTTAAACCTGACCTATATACGTTCCATGTATGGAATTAACAAGTATATCACTTTGAGGGGGTGGTAGTCCTCACTTTCTCAAATAAAATTATCATATTTAAACAACACGAAAATCGTAAAGGTATATTATAAATGAGGATTAATCAAGAATAGAGATAAAATAAATATAATATATAAAATATATAATTAAATTTATATCATAATTTCTATCATAATAGGAGGTAGGAGAAGGTTTAACAATCATCATTTTTTGAGGTAGTTGTTCACCGTCCACAAAAAATAATATCTTCTATTCCCATTAGACAGAGGTGGGCATAAGTTTCGTTTGAATAAATCCCATAAAATCATTTCAGTATATTATATATACATGTTTTTATACAATAATTTAATAATGAGAGTTTAGGAGGGTTGGAGAAGGAAAAATAAATGTACGATGCTTGAGAGAAGACATTACCTCAAATTAGTTCACTCTTTTGAATTAAGCTAAAAGGATTTCCTGAACTGAGTTCTTACAATGGGAAAGATTCTCAGTGGAATGGAGCAATTTTGGGATCCTATTAGAGTAGATTTTTGACGACTCAATGGGCTTGAGAGGTGTGAGTAATGTTTTAAAGGTGGTGTCCTTTGACAAGAGGGAGGAGGGGACCTTTAGGAAATATTGAATGTATTATTTTATTATTAATTTATTTTAGATTTATAATAACAGAAATGTGATATATTTAAAATATAATATAACGATGGGCAAAAATAATCTAAACTAAAGGGTTTTATAAAAGTTTAGGTCAAAAAATTTTCCTTATCTTTTATCTTTAACACTTACTTAAATAAAAAATATATTTACCATGTGTTATTGTATTTTCAAAATATATTCTTACTATTGTTACTATAAAATTCCATGAGACCCAAAAATCGATCATTAATGAAAATTTTAACATAAAATGTGTTATTTCTCAAAATATATTATATTTAGAACAATTTTATCATTTAATAAAATATTAACTATTTAAAAACTCATTTATGTCAATTTTTTACTATTCATATCAAGAATTTTTAAAAAACCGAAAATACATGAATATTCAAAAAACATCATTAATTAAAATTTAAAATGTAATAATCATCCATAAAATTATTTTTTGGAATAAAAATTTTCAGAATAAGTTATATTTTAATATTTATAATCTCATTTATATAAAATATTCATTAAAAAGGTAATCACTACATCACCATTATGTCATAAATTAATTAATTTATTTTATGCCTAAAAATAATAAATAAAATACCGTGATGTGTGAGATATTTATAAATGTCAAATGAATATTTATTATTGAACAGATCACTTATATAACACCTTATAAAAATTTATTTACAAAAACATATATGATTATGTTACATTTTCCATATCATTAAATTAAATTTTATATAATGTCATATTCACTTACAAGTGGCTCTATAGGTTCCCAATAACAACCTGATGATTCCCATGATCAAATATGTATCGTAATAAAGGATTAGGAAATGTTTAAGGGAAATTTATTATTATAATAATATTATTTTTAACTCTTATTTAAATGATTATCCATTTATTCATGATAAATAAATTTATTACTGAAGTCATTATTTATAATGTCTAAAAAATGATGTTAACGATTTAAACAATTTAACATACTAATTCCAAATATGTAATCTGTTTTACCAAATTCATAGCACATAATTTTTGAAAATTAATTTAAAAATAATTCCTGTTGTCAAAACCAAAAGGCATGTTTTAAAGAAGTAATAACTATTATACGATGGACATGTGTTTATATCAAATTTCAATGTGAATTTACATTAACTGAAAAAAATTGGATTAAAAGGTAAAAATTTAATCCAATTTCACATTAAAAATAATTAAATGCTCAATCTAACCATTTAAATAAATTAGATGAATAGATAGATTTGACTGAAAATGCAGAATTTTTTCCCTACTCATTTAAAATGTACTTTTTTGGAAAACTTTTTGAAATTTACCCAATGTAAATTTTCATGTCCCACATATAAAGAAGAAGTATATTTTTTCAAATATAACATATAAAAGTGACATAAACTTTATTTAAAACGGGTTCACCATAAAGAGGTAGTAAAAAGACTCTTTTAGATATATTAGAGTTTTCTTTCTTAAAATTGGATTCATTATTATTTTAATCATATAACATTTATTGTATAAAAGAAAAAAAACCAACAACCATATTTAATCATTTTTTAGTTATTTATATTCATTACTTCTATCACAATGGCTAGGCGTTAACTATCATTTAAAATAATAATATATTATTTTTCGATATAACTCCTAGTTGTATGCAACGTACGATTTCAAAGAAACCAGTTGTTGGATGTTGAGTATTCTAATAGATATAGAATTCTCTTTAATTTATAATTAATATTTTATTGAAAAATATTAATAAATATGAAAATTTCATATTCATTATTTATGTGAGATGTTACATCCTTCCCCCTTTTGGGAATTGCGCCCTCAAAATTTAAAAATTGGGCTCAGAAACATCAAAACAATTCCCAAATTCGGAAAAAGAGTCCATCAAACTATGACGTTAATATAAATAAAGAGAAATAGAAAGGTCACTCGAGATAATACATACCCAGATTCCATGTTGGCAAACATAGATATGAAAGAAAAACAAACCATCGTATTCTAATGAAGAGTTATTGAAAACATGATCTAGAGAATGTTAACAATCTAAAAACCATAAAATTTTTAGTTTTGTTCATTCCTACCAACACAATTTCTAGGAGTTAACTACCGTATAAAATAATAATAATATATTATTTTCTGTATAACTCATTGTTGTGTCCAACATAAAATTTCAATGAAACTTGTTGTTGCGTGTTGAGTACTCTATAAGACATAAAATCCTCTTTAAAGTTAAATTAATATTTATCTGAAAAATATTAATAAATATGATAAATTCGTATTCATTATTTATGTGGGATGTTACATCCATCCCCCAATTTGGGAATTATGTCCTCTCAATTTTAAAATTGGGCTAAAAAACTTCATTAAAATTCCGACATTGGAAAAAGAGTCAATAAACCTATCACATTAAAAGAAATAATGAGAAGTACAATGGTCAACTGAGACAACAAATACTAGGATTACATATAGGAAAACATGTATATGAAAGAAAAACTAACCATCGAATTCTGATTGAGAGTGATAGAAAACATGATTTGGAGAATTTTAAACAATATGAAAACCATAAAGTTGTGATGGGTTAAATATTCCTTGATTCCCTCATAGAAAAATAATCAGACTACATTTTTGTTTTATGTTCCTTTTCATAATGTTGAAGAATTTAATTATAATATTGACTATGAATATAGGAAAAAATTATTACATGAAAAATTGATTTCATACTTTAAAAAATTTCTACCACAAATGCATCCTTTCTCCAAACGATGAGTATTCAAGATTACTTGGTCACACATGAAGCACTAGAATCCAATTCTAGAGAGTCACATAATCCAAAAAAGAGGGATTATATATTTTCCATGTCATTATACATTAAGAAAAACCAAAACTATTATTACGAGATCAGATTATCCCCATAATGGATAATCATTTAAAAAAATAAATACTACTATTAATCTCCCAAATTCAACAAACAATACCAAATATTTAACGAAGACCTTTCAATACACAATTGGCATTACAAATATTCAATATAATCCTAACATATATAGAAACCCAAAACTCATAAAAAAATATCACATAGTCCTCTTTGATAAATCTTAACATTTATCCCCAAATAACATCGAATAATCTTAATGTATCATACTTAAAAGTAATTAATCTAATCACATTTCGTAAATGATAGGTTAATAATTTCCATAACTAACACAAATCACTATAAGTCCACAATAAAAACATAGATTCCTCCAAAATAAAGTTTATCACATAATCAAAAAATCATTTACCTATACTGAGGATATTCATTTGATAAAACATAAGTTCCAAAATAAACTTATTCTTGATTCGTAAAATAATTTCACTAAAAAGAATTATTCATACTGAGCAGGGACTTCACATAGTCCAGTGATAGGCTATAAGTCCTAGTCGCACTTTTGATATGGGTTCGATTCCCACATCTTGGTCTGACGCAACGGGTTGTCACACAGTCTATGAGTTGTCCTTTTTCAAAGACAATATATTTTTATAATATCCCAAAAAATGTCAAAAATTCCTCACAAATAACTATATCAAATTTTATCCTCAAATGTTATTTCATACCTCACATTTTCATCCCAAAAAATAATAACATGTAATCTTCTCAAATCCAAGGATTATATAAACCCATATGGTTATTTATAACTATATCCACAAAAAAATATAATTATTCCTCAAATAGAATTTTCTCATAAAAAAATTTATTTTTACAAATACTAGATAATGTTTTCCAATGTAATCCTATCAATAATACATTTGAACATATCATCATCTATATATATAACATAACTCTTCAAATCCTAAAATAAAGACATTTTAATCATCGAACATTATTAATGATCCTTTATCCATTTATTTCCATTTGTTTTTATATAATATTTTCCAACAAACAAAATCATTCATAATCTACGAAGATTTTAGTAATGTCAAAACATGATCTATGAAATAATCCATACCTTTCATAGGTTATTTTCAATGTCCTAATCTTAAATTGGAAGGGAATTAGGCATTGGTATATATATATTTGTACAGTACTACGAGTACCATTCCAGAACCTTCTTCATAGGAATTTTATTTTTTAATGACAATGTACACCACATTTAAAACATTAAATTGATCCCTCATAAATATATTCCTTCCCTTTCTTGGTGTCAAATGGACACTTCCTTTTTCCAAGGAAGGTTATTGCATTATGACCTTCATTACCACATCTAAAATATCATTCCGTCCCCTTGAAGCATTTTCCTATGTGTTTATTTCCACATCCTTTACACATAGGTTTTCAAATACACTTACCATTATGATTATTTATGGAACATCCATTGGGATTCCTTTCTTGTATATGTGATTCTATTGAAAAATCAGTAAGGTTTAAGTGGTCTATCATGTCTCCAGATAGTTGGTTATGAATAACCAGAAGATTTATCATTGTATCTCCCATTTCATTTGGGTTCTCATTCAGAAAACAAACACAGTATCCTTCAAATAAATTGTTACATAGGTCCCTACTAGATCCCTCAATTTACTAAAACCAAAATGGTCAGTGTGATTATATTAGTAAAATCAACATTTACTATCTTCTAAGGAGGGTAAACACTAAGATATAAATATTCATGTTATCAAAAACTCATATGATATATCTAAAATAACTATGAACCTTTCTAATATGAAAACCATTATAGTTACATAACTTATTCATTAATAACACCCTACCATCTAAAATTATCTTAACCAACCTCGGATACCAACTGTAAGTCCCCAACATTAATCATTACATAATCATGAATGAATTTAATAATTTAAATTGAGGATATTTTCATTTTCGATATATAGATCATTAGATCATTTCATATTCATTACAACTTGAATATTACATATATTCACTTCAACTCACTATCCATTTTTTCTATAAAATGAAAACTATATAAAAAGAGACATGTTTAGTTCTATTACTTAAACAACATGACTTCTCCTTGATGACATCCTTGACCCTATTCAACATTATGTCTTTATGAAAGCATCTAAAACGTTGGGATGAGTATAAAAATCACAGTAAGGGTTACATAAATAAGGAAAATTGTTATTTTTTCAAAACAACAAGTAAACCATGAATAATTTAACATAAGTAATACTTTTAAACTTTATAAAGTAGTAAATACACTCCACTGAATGAAATATCATTTCATACCAATTTATAACCAAAATATTAACATAAATCCCATATAATTAATCATATAGAATATAAAGGTAACATGGGACATAAACATACTGAAAGAGAATAACCATACGGTCGACTTCCATACATATCACTAAATGGAATAGCTATACGACCAACTTCCATACCCAATGCATTGAAGGTTATAACGTAACCACCCATTCATGGTATATAATGGAACCAACCATTATTTGGTTTATCAGGTAACCAATCATCAAATTTGAAAGTGACAGAACATAATCATAACACATTAAATACGAATAATGGAAAATAACATTTCCACATTGCAATCAAAATATATAATTTCCATAATCTCATATAATCATTTTATTTAAAACATTCAAAAATAGGAGTATTGAATAAAAGTATCCCCTACCACTTCGAAGAATTTGAAAGAAATTTACACTTTAAAAAAATCATGTCTATATAAATAAATCATTCAAAACCATTTTGTTGACATGGAAATGAAATAGTATCTTAGCACTTGAGAAACACATAAAGAAAATTCATTAAGGAATATCATTAAACAAAAAATTATATATCTTAAGAATATAAAAATTAACTATATAACATGTCAAAAAGGTTTTATATACCCAATATTGGATAATAAAGGTGCATAACTTCAATATATGCCTCAATTAAAAGAGATTGAGATGAAGTGCCTTGCAACGATCATATCATTAGATTAAGGATAAATCAATGACATAATTATGTGTGACAAAATTAAATACAAAAAATATAAGTATATATTAAGAGTGAAAAAAACAGATTTCATTCACACTTATTGTTGATAAATAAAAACCAATTAATTGGATATTTAACTTAATTAATGGAGATTGAGATAAGATTCCCCTTACTAATATTAGGCAGCCTAACGACGTCACATTAAAATTCATAAAATGAGTTGATGGCAGAAAAAGGGTCTCTCATAACTTGGAAATAAAATGTACAATAATAATGATATATAAGAACATATATCAATATTATATAATGTGAATTTAAAATACATTACACAAAAGATTTCTTTGATGAATAGAAGATGTTGAATGGTTCCCTTACTTCGAGTCTGACATCTATCGTTCATTATTTATATTCCTGAATAATAAAATTAGGATAATTTAAATTTGAATGAGAAACTTTTTTAAGTTAATTATTAATTTTATATAAATTATTATCATGTTATTATAATTTTTTAATTATTTGAGTTCATATAGGAATTTTTTTTGATTTTCTGTACATGTGTCAAAAATAAACTTGTTTTAACTACAATTGTCGATGTGATAAAAAGTAAATTATATCCAGAATTATATTAATGATTTAGATATCATATGTATAATATATATCCAGTATATATGTATTTATAATATACCATAACATTGAATATAAGAAATGTAATTCACCATTCATGGAGACGTTAAACTGTACATATGCATGAATGATACTTTTGTTATTTTTCATATTTAAATGAATGAAAACTAAATGAGTAGTCATTATATTATAATTCAAGTATAATATAATATTATATATATATTGCATAATTTCATTAATACTATCCTTTATACGTTCCATGTAAGTAATTACGAGTCATATCACTTTGATTGGGTGCTATGTCGTACTTCCTAAAATGAAATTGTTGTATTTATACAACATGAAAAACATAATGGTGTGTTATAAATGATAATTACATAAACATAGAGATAAAATAAATATAATATATATATCATATATAATAACATTTCCATCATAATGGCCACCATTAAAGGTGGTATGAGATAAATAAACAACCATTGTTTCATTAGGTATTTGTACACAATCCACAGAAATTGAATGTTCAATACCCATTAGACGGAGGTGTGTGTAGGTGTAGTTAGAATAATTATTATTAAAAACATCCTGGTATAATGTGGATACAAGTGTTTTTTATAATAATTTAATAAATATTGTTTAGGGGAGTTGGAAAAGGAAAATAAATGGAAGAAGCATGAATGAAGACAATGCCTCAAATCCATTCACTCCTTTTGATATAAGCTAAAATTCCTTCTTGAATTGACTTCTACCTAGGGGAAGGATTCTTGGAGGAAGGGAGGAATGATTTGAAATTATTGTAGCAATTTTTCGAAGAGCTAAGGGTCTTAAGAGGTGTGAGTAATGTGTTAGAGGATGTGTCCTTTTATGTGAGGGGGAGGGACATAAGGAATGTCTGGAAGTATTATTTTTTTATTAATTTATTTTTAATTGTAATAATATCAAAGTGACATATTTCTAAGATAAGATTATTATGGGTCTAAAAACCCTCATCCAATTGGTTTTAGACTTATTTAGATCATAGAATTTTCCATATTTTCTAGCTTTAATCCTTAGTTAAATACCTTAACTCTTACAATGTCTTCTTGTATTTTCCAAATATATGGTTACTATAGTTTCTATAAAATTTCATGTGACCCAAAAAATGTGTCATTAATGACATTTTTAACAAAATAAATTCCATTTCGTCTAATATTATATTTTTTGGGACTATATTATCATTATAAAAAATATTTATTATTTTAAAAACTCATTTTTGTCATTTTTATACTATTTATATCATGACTTTTTGAAAAATACACAACAAAATTATTATTTCTAGAAAACATTATTAATTAAATTATAACAAGTCATAATCATCCATAAAATTCGTGGATGACATAGAATGTTTCAAAATAAATTTATTTTAATATTTATAATCTTGTTAATTTAAATCATTCATTAATAAGCTAATCAATACATCATGATTGTGTCATAAATAAATTTATTTATTTGATGTCTAAAAATTATAAATAAAATATCATGATGTTTGAAATATTTTAGATCTATAATGACTATTTATAGTCTAAAATATCACTTATATTACCCCATATAACAATTTAATTACTAAAATATATATTTTTAAGTTACATTTTCCTTAACTTTAAAATAATTATTATAAAATGACAATTTTACTTACAAGTGACTCCATGGGGTCCCAAAATAGACCCAAGGATTCCCATGGTAAGAAATGTATCTTTTAATAGGTTTAGGACATGGTTTAGGGTAATTCAATATTATTATAATATTATTTTGTACCATTATTTTCCAAATTTACTATTTGACATGTGTTAATGTCAAATTTTAATGTGAAATTACTTCCAGTGATAAACATTGGATTAAGAGGTAAAAATAAAATCCAATTACACATTATAACCTATTAAATGTAAAATATAAAAATATAAATAAATTAGATGAAAAGATATTTTTGACTGAAAATGCAGTTTTTATTTCACTATTCATTAAATACAATTGTTATCAGAAAAATTCCAAAAAATTACAAAAAGTAAAAAAAAATCGCTTCTAAATAAGAAGTTTATTTTTTCAAATACAAAATATAAAAGTGATAAAATATATATTTAAAGTCGGTTCTCCGTTAAAAGGTGGTAAAATGACTTTCTTAAAAATATTAGATTTTTTCAGGGTTAAAATTGGATTCATTATTATTTGAATAAACTAAAATTTATTCGATAAAAGGAAAAAACATTTAACAAACATGGGTAATCATATAATATTTAGTTCTATTAATTCCTTCCAATATAATGGCATGATGCTAACCTCAATTTAAAACAATAATCCAATAAAAAAATTTTTCGGTATAATTCAAAGTTGTGTGCAACATTAGATTTCAGTGAAACACGTTTTTACGTGTTGAGTATGCTATTATACATAACATCCCCATTAATGTAAAATTATTATTTAATTGATTTTTATTAATAAACATGAAAATTTCATATTCTTTATTTACCTAGGATGTTACATGGATACTATAGTTTATTATCATGTAAATTGAGTGACATCATCCTATCAAATTTTATTTTTTTCCATGAATGTTGACTAGTAAAATCCATGTACATAAAACACTACAGTGTTGTCAAATTTCTTCTATTATAATTCTTTAATTAGATTATCCCATCAAACATAACTATAAAAATAATGTTCCTTATATAATAAAACATGCATTCATTCTTATGTTGTCATGGTTTGAAATGAAACTCACTATCTTTTTTAAATCACATATATTTAACAAACCATGTAATATTTTGAAGAATAAGTAAAGGTAATTCCAGAAAATAAAATAGGGTATTAGTTATCTAATGTTCTAATAATGGTTTTTAATTAATAACTAATGAGAATATAAAATTATCATTGGATGTATGATGATGTATGGATGAGAAAGAATCATGTAATGATTTCAATTATTTGTTAATATCTAAAAAAATATAGTTAACAAAGGATGGATTATTTAAAAAAGATAAATTCATCAATTCTAGGTCCCATTAAAAACATTATCTATTAATTTAATTAAAAAATATTAAATATATATATAAATAATCAGACTATAAAATAGATATAGAATGAAAATTAGGAGATCAAGATATTCTTCTCTATATTGATAAATTGTTTCTTCTTGGTCAGCCTCTCTAGGATATATTAATCCACTCACTCTGCTCAAAACCAACTCTGTAGGAACAAACCAGAAGTTGAATACTCTCAAAATTACTTTATCTTTACAATTAACAATCCTTAAACCTCGTTATTAATAGTTTTTTCCACTATGTTTGTTGAAAATGAATCACTTAAATCAGTTAGACCCACTATTATGTACCTGGTGATCCATAAATATCAGTTGATGCCGAACTAAATGATCCTTACTGACGAAAATGGCATAGGATATATTCATTTTATTAGGATGATTAAACAAAATAATTCCCATTGAGAGTAAATAATCTTGATCAATATATATATATATATGTGTGTGTGTGTGTGTGTGTTTTATTCATTATATACAACAAGAATATTCATCATAAATATAACACATATTGAATCCAAAGTAATGAATCCCATCAAAATTTACTATCCCACAATATCACTTACCTCAAAAACCTTACATATTAAACTTATGTGAGAAATATATTAATATAATATAGAGAGTAATAGTTTGATACAAACCCATATAATAAATCATGCAATACTATAACCCCATCTTAGGTAGTCAGTTGAATATATTATAAAGAATCATCAATATCATTCAATGTTCCTTTGAATAATCAAATCATATATACATAGCCCTTTCTGTGGCATGGTTATTCAATCATGATGACTAGATGGATCATTTACTATAATATATAAGTGAATTTTATTATTATGTAAGGCCTGATTAATCTCACATGTGATACTAACCTTTCTTAAATTAAGCACTGTGAAGAATATTTCATATCCCATGAACTTTATATAATATATTACACACCACATTTAAAAAAATATATCTTACATGAGGAAGAAATAATTAATAACCCTTCTGAAAATATATCATATAATATTAAAAACTCTGTAACACAAATATTTAAATATTATCATCCTGAACCAGAATCTAAATTTCCAATGAAAACATAATATTAATCAAATACATTTAAAAATTCATAAATTCCATGATCAAAAAAATTATACAAACCTGAAAATAAATCCAAAATATTACCGAAAAATTATTCATGAAAAAGTTATTGATTGTTTTACATTTAGGAAACATGAAAATTATTCATAAAGAATTATTATTAAAATTAAACGTCTAATAAAAAAATCATATTTTCAACTCTAAAAATAAAATAAGTATTTTTAACACATTAATGATACATAATGGTCAAGAAAATATTAAAAATTATATTTCCATATAATACACCAACAAATATTATGAAAAATATATGGAGAATATGAATAAAAATAGATCCACATCGACTTGACCGAAAAAACACACCTTCATTAAATAGTAATTTTTAATGTGGTTATAGTATAAATCCAAACAATGCATTATGGTAATTTCATTGTTCTCTAATGGAAAATGGCATCCTATGATTTTTGGCACAGGTATTTTTTAGACATCAAAATTTATCTCACTTATTGTAACTTGTACAATAAACCATTCAGGGGACTATAATTATTATAAGGATCCGAATAGTGTATCATGTTAAAACATGATGGAATGATAGGTGGAGTATGTTAGGAACTAATATGTTTTAATAAATGAAATATAAAATAATGAAATTGATATAAAAATATAACCACTTCTCCATATATTTATCTTCAAATCACATTATTCTCATTATATTTATGATACTTGTTTACCTTAATTAATGAATATTTGATTTTTCTAATCATTCATGGAATTTATTTTATTAGTTTTTAACTAAATTGTTAACATTTAGTTTTTTCCATAAGGAAATAACAATGGAATCTCCTAGATAAACACTTACAAAAATCATTTTACATTCAAAAGGTATGTTTAGTTTTACTACAAATATCCTAATTTAATACACCCATATATTTGAATTTTCAAAAACATCATCATTGTATGGAGGAAAAGATAACTCACAATAGTGATTCATATGAATATCATTATTTTAGGTTTCAATGGAGATTGAGTTAGACTGATGATATAATGGTGAAATCAGATGTTTGAAATTCATGTTTTATTTTTCCACTACATTTCAAGTATAATGTTTTTTGGAATTATAATCCAACATGTTATTTATTCAGGGTTTTAAAAGTGAAATTTTATTAAGAAGAAATTAAACAATGTAACAATTTTAATATTATCATATTATGGGAAACCATATAAGGTATTTTATTTTAAATTTCATCTAATAATTAGATATTTGGTGATGCAAGATCATTCTTTTAACATGAATATGGAATGCCAAAAAATGTGACTTACATGAGAAGAAGAGTGGTGAAGTTGTTGATTATAAATCTATAGATATAATAGTTCATCTAAATTGTTTTTTTTATGTCTTATTTTTTGATTTGATTTTTATTAAATAATTGGATATCTAAAAAAGTCTAGATTAGTCTGTTATATATTGAATGTGGTATAATAATTATGTTTCTATGATTGAAATGTTGATTTATTCACACTTATGATAATCCAAACTCTAATAGAGGAGACCAAGCAAACATAACCTAATGTGGAGTTTGATTTTTGTCTTCATATTATATCACAATTTCTATTAGATAAAATAGTGTTATAGTGGTGGGATATTGACAAATTGATATATATATATATATATATATATATATCTGTGTGTGTGTGAGATTTTGTGTATTTAAGATGATCCATTCAATATGTGGTTCTAATTTTTTGACGCATAATCCTAATTTATGGATAAGATTAAAATGTGATTTTAGGAATATTTACTATATATGTTCTTTCATTGTACAAAATATTTCATAGAGAAATGATTAAAAATAATTTAAACAAGACTAATAAGAAAAATAAAATATATATTATAGGGATAGTAAATCGATTGAATTTACATTTAGTTATTGAAGAGTTCCTAATAGAATGATGTTCACATTTAATCTAGAATGTTATCATATTTTAATTTAAAATATAATTTTTGTTGGAAAAGTCATGGAAAATGAAATTTGATGTTTCTATTATGGGGTGTGAATGTGTAGTGTGGAATGATTAATATCATTTTATAATAATACGTACAAATTTTATAAGGTTATGGGGAATCAATGTGACCCTAACTATAGGAAATTTACATTTCATGGTGATTTATCACAAGTTATGGGGATGAAAACATTTTTTTGGGAAAATGATATGTATATGTTTTGAAATCGATTGTTCTATATTCCCTAATATAATGGGATCCTTACAAGAGAAATTTTGTTTTTATTAAAATAATAAAATTGATTGTCTATTTTTATTTATAAATCAACTTCACAAAAACAAAATTTATTATATATTATTGCATATATAGAATATTTTAATTTAATTTACATTGAAGGATTTCTTATTTAACATTATTCCTTCGGTTCATTCCAAAGGCATATGATATAACTTTTATCCATTACAAGAACATTACTTTGTTGTGGGAATCATATGAGATCATGATGGTTTTATGTGATGTATTAATGATTAATAAAATTTACAGTAAACCAATATGGATCTAATTTATTGGCATATTTACATAAATATATGGGTAAATTTACATTTATTTATTTCTAACTATGATATATCCTTAAAATTTATCTTCTGGTCGAGAAAATGATTTTTTTCATTATGTTATGATTGTGTTGGGTTATGATCAATTGTGTACTATATGAAAATGGTATTCTTTATGATTTTTTATTCATGGGTAAAGTATTCTATTCTTCTAAATAGGGGGGGGGGACTTGATGTTTTTCTCCTATAGTTTGATGAACAAATTTTGAAAACTATAAAAGAAATTGTAGAAAATGTCTCAAAAATTTTAGAATATAAATTTTGAATGTTACGAATATAAATTTTTAAATTACAAAATTTTGATATTTTGGGAGTTGTAAGATATTGTTATATTATTTTATTTTCTACTATATATATTTTTGTGAAGAAGTATCTGTATAGAAAATAATATAAATTATTAAATCAATATTTTTTTCATGAATTAACTCCATGGAATAAGATATTGATTATAATTTTTTTATGAATTGGATGAAGGTAAATAATATTTATGTTGATTCAAATGATGATCATAATATATTCTCAATGTTTTAAAGTATAGAATATAATATAAATATATAATTTATTATTTTATTTAGACATAATTATTTTATAGGGTTCTATATTAGTGGGTTTTAGTTAAAAAAAGTTGTTTGTTGGTAGTGAAAATTAATGTATATTTTTCAATAGTTTGTGGAATTAGAGTATTGAAATTTTGGAGTCTTGGTGTATACATGAAAAATATTATATAAATTATTATTATAAACATGATTATTTGTTTCTAGTTCCTGTTATGAATATCATTTTTGAATTTATTAATGAATCTATTTTTTCTCCCATTTGGATTATTTTCATTTATTGATACATTTCATCACTTCAGACCATGATAACTATTTTATTAGCCTTTCGACACATTATATTATTTTTTTATCAATTTCATCTTATTGATTGATAGATGAATAATTTTTATTTTCTTTCAAAAATTTAAATCTCCAAAGAAGAAAACAATCTAATGAATGGAGAATGAATGATTCTTTTTTAATGTTTGAAGATGTTTATATGTGGGGAAATGTAATATTCATATTTATTTTTTAGAATAACTTATTCAATACATGAAATTTTTATTCAATTTTACTTTTATAATTTCATTAACATTAAAATTTTCGAATGGAAGTAATATAATTTTTTCAATTTTTAATACATATACCAGGAAAGCTCAGCCGAAGACAAAGTCTCCGACCATTTATTAAAATAAAAGAAAAGTGCAGAGAACAAGCATTAAAAACACAGACAACTACATTTCGTAATATACTAATCTTATAATGAATAAGATAAAAATAGCCTTATTTAATTTTAATTTGTAGAAAATAAATTATATTTTTATTTCATAATCTATAGTTATTTTGTTAGATAATATTTTAGTGATTAATGAAGACTATTGAGATTTATGTTTTAGGTGTTGTTTCTAATGTAATAATATATTTATGTAAAAATTATTTTTTATACTATAAATTCTCACTATATATTTATATTTTAGAGAGCCCTATCTTGGAAAAAAGTTCTATAACACATCATTGATAGTGGAAACCAACAAAAGATGAATGAGTGATTTCATAGATATAGAATTGGTTATAAATCAAGTATTTCTCTTAGATCAGGTTATAATTTAGTTTATTATATTTCCCTCTTGTTATATAAAAATTATTCTTCTATTTTAATTGATTCATAACAAAGAAATCAAATATAAAAAAAAAATTAAAATTTTATATTTTAAGTAATGACAATAAAAAAATGAGTTGTTGTGAATGATAGAGAGATATAAGAAAATATGAAAAATCACTGTAGGATTTGCTGAAATATGATAAAATTTCTAGATTATATTTTTATAAGTGATTTATGTGATATAAATCTTCTTATGTTATGAATTATCATGTTGTTTATGTTTTAGATATAATTTCCTAAGTCAATATTTTTAATATGGGATTTATTTCAAAGCATACTGCTTCATATTGAAAATATTATGTCAATGTTTAATTAATATATGACATAATCTAAGGACATCAGTAATGTAATTATAAAACATTGGGATTTAAGGATATTAAACAGATATATGTTAATGAATTATTTTTTATTTATTAATTTCAAGAATATTTTTTGATTCATAAATTGAAACATACATTGTTTTTATCCTAGATAAATCCTTCATCCCCAGCATCATTGCTCAACCCATAGCATCCACAGCTTCCCTTTCCCCACTACATCACTTCCAAACTTCCCAACCCACCCTTTCCCAATTATGTATGAAGGGCCTTGATTAATAAATTGAGTTGGATTTTTATTTAAGTGAAGTGGATTGTCTTCTATCTTAAAATACCTTGATGGAATTTTATTGTTTCATGTAAATCATGTTCCTACCATTCTCAATAACCCACAAATTTCACTATTTTCAATAAATATATGAGTATAACCACCACATATCTGTGCAAGGGATTCATTAGGTTTTATCAATTCTATGTAGAATTCTCTAATAAAAGGGTGATTTATCAGCGCCTTCTATAAGTGCTGACAAATCTAACCATTATCTGCTCTAAAAAAATCTGATAAAGGGTTACCATTTATTACCACTGATAAAGGGTAGTTTTATCAGCACTATTTTTAGTGCTGATAAAACATTATAATAAAAATTATTATGAATTTTAAATATAATTATAATATTTATATTCCATAATAAGGTTTTATTTGTATACATGGAATAAACAATGTATCTTTTTAATTAATATAAATATTTTTTAATTAAAATATATATAATAAATTTAATTAAATAATTAATATATTTATTATATTTATATATTTATAATTATATATAAATTAGTTTTTAAAATATATATTTATTATATATATATATACATTTTAAATATTTATATTTTTAGTTACTAATATATATATATATATATATTTGAATAAATATATGCTTCCAATATATTTGGTCAATGGATTTGAAAATATTATTGTTGTTCATATGTTATATATTCATCATTAATGTTCATTTATACATTACATCATCATTTATATTCATGTTTTCCTTATAAAAAATATTTTTCATGGGTTGGGGTTGGTGGAATAGTAGATGAAAGGTTATTACAAGAAGGGGTAATTCCTTTAGGTGATAATTATTCTTGTTTAATATCCATGGCATTAATTATATCTATAATCTACTTCTCCAACATGGACAAGAAACGTGATGATTACAGGTGATAGTATGACTTTATTCTGGTGATTGTATAACGAACCAATCTTAAAATATATGAATTAGTTCACTACTACCCCAGGAGTGTACATTGATTCAATAGTGTTGGTGCCTATCACTTACTGTATTGTTTTAATAAGTGGGGACAATTTTACAAATTTTACTAAATTGATATGCTATATTTGAAATATTCTATGAACAGATTAGGTCTTGAGATGAACTTAAAATTCAATAGAAATACATACTACGATACCCAGAATAATTAATATATCTAATGTACCTTGATCTCGTATCAAAATATGTATGTTTTGGGTGCACCTTGAAGGGCCAACCCTAGTACATGCTACAAACACCTCCAAATCATAGATCCCAACTCGAATCCCAAAATAATCATTTATCAATAATGTAATTTTTTGTATAGAGTCATAAATACGGGTACCATTATTTTGAATAATACTTCTTTCATCAAGGATTTTATTGTCATAATTTATGATATGACAACCTCTATAGATCACATATCAGATGAATCAACCTATAACAAAGATCTTTTCTTAGGCTAGTTCTTGGGGATTGTTAATCTAGATCACCACTGATTCCCTAGTTATGGTGTTTCTATCAACACATCACCCAATGAAACAAATCCATATATGTGAATCCTCTAAAATACATGGTAAATTTGAAGACCCACCATAATGAGGATTGAAAGTTTTAAATAATACATTTAGAGAATGTGGAATTAGTTGGGAATTTTAAGTTGTTACCAAACATTCAACCGGAATTCATCATGATTGAAAGAAATAAGAAGGACTTAACAATGAATGTGGTAAAGTTATTTTTCATATATTTTCATGTGAGATCATTCTAATATGTTTATAGGATATTGATTAAAACACCAATTTTACACTTAAATGAATTGGGTAATGAGTAAGGCTCATATTGTGATGTATCTAGAGTAAGGATTTGAATAGTTCTAGTCCATGATGGCCATGTGGTTACCTATGGGTCTATGTAGTTAAGGATATAAAAGATAAATATCCCAAATCATTTCATAGAATTGGATGTAGTGGTTATTTTAACGATGTGTTATTAGTTATATCATTAGGGTGAGATATTTTTGGAATATATAAAAAAGTGTATTAATATATTTAATCAATAAGTGAAATGAACCATTGATAGTGGAGAAGGTTATAGTACATATATCCCATTAAAATTTACCTGATTTTTATACACAAGAAGGGGAATATTTTTTATAATGTACAATATTGGAAAGATCAATCTTAGGTAGATATGATTCAATAATCAAGTGGAAGATGGTTACCCACTTTAAAGATATTTGACTTTATGATCAAAAGTATCATTCAAAAGTGACATTTATGTATTTACCTATCTATTATTCAGGACCTAGTGGAATTATGGTAATAATATATAGGATTCATACTATTTATTCATGAGAGATATGATAATCCATTTATTGATTTATATTTTTTAAAATGTCGGCCATTTTAATTCATGTATCCTTTTTAAAGTGTCTCTCTTAGGATTTTTGTCTTTCACAAAATGCCAAATTGGATATTTTAAAATGATTAAAGTGTTTTAAAAATTTTCATACTTAAATATATGTGTTAAACATACCATTGTTTGGTTTTAAATAGTTTTAAAATGATTTTAACACTTGGCATGGACATAGGTTGTAGGCCAATTGTTTATTAACTCACCCGATTGACTTTCATAAGGGGATGTAAATGTTTTGAAAGTGTATTAAATGTGGGTTTCATTTTATAAAATTTCGTTTATATTAATGTGGGATTTTTTAATATTTTTGGGTTTTTAATGGAATTTCTAGTGTGATTTTAAAAATTGTTTTCAAATGAATTTGGTGTTAGCTTCCAAGGGGATGAGTCATAGTAAAGGAAATGCAGTAATATCTATCCTTAAAAATTTGAGTTCCCATTAATTGAAAGGAACCATTTATGTATTTACTTTGTTAAATATTAATATCACTAAATCAAATAGTATGTACATGAATAATGATTGAATGGGTTCCAATAATTATATAGAATATTATGAAGATGAAGTGCAAGAGGTCATAAAGTTTGCAAAAGATCATGCATATTAACCTTCTCAAATCATTTGTACATGTTTATATTGTTTCAATTCAAGTTAAGTTAGTCCAGAGGAGTTAAAAGAACACTTGATCTATCACATAATTGATCAAAGTTATAAATGTATGAATAAAGATTGTGAAAAGGTTAATATATTTAGTAATTGGGCTAACACAGTGTTTTATGGAACATATGATATGATTAAAAGTGAGAAAAATAAAGAAAACCATATCAAGGATGTGATAATAGATACAAATGGTGATAAGGACCATTTTGAAGAAATGATAATGATCATTTAAGATTAATTCTGTGATTGACAAAAATTGTTAGAGTAGTTAAAGAGTTGTGAAAATACGCCATTTTATAGTGGTTTCACTAAATATATAGAATTTTCATCCATACTAACGGAATATAATTTGAAATAAGGAAATTGATGGAGTGATTCCAGTTTTATGGAATTTGATGCTCTATTAAATGACTTTCTCCTAGAGGAAAATGAGATCCCAAGCCTAACATGTTATGAAAAAAAGTTGGCCAAAAGTGAAGACAAATAGAACCTTGTTGTGTGAATTGAATTCACTATCCAAGAGGGTTTGATCCACCACCAAGTTTATGGTATATGGTTATTGTTAGATGTATAACATGATAATTTTACCATGGTTTGGGGAAAATAGCACAAAAATTTCGGATTACCACGCCACACTAATGTTGGAAGAACTCTGGAGAATCTATAGGATTGAGAAATAAATTAATTCATAAAAGATCTCATAATCGCTTATTTATAAATTGGAAGAGGAAAAAATTTCACAGGTTTGGTTTATAAATAATTGATTATGATATAGCTTATGAATTAATTAATTTTTCAATCCTAGAAATTCTCCATAGTTCTCCCATCATCGGTGCAGCGGGGTAATCAGAAATTGGTGTCTGATATTCACAAAACCCAGGTATAATCCTTGAGGGATAATTCCAGATCAAGGGTGATTAATTATATATAGTAAAGGTATATTTCTATTTAAACCATTACATAGTATCAATATCTCAATGTTTATCAGATTTATATGTTTTAAAAAAATGAAACTTATTAACCTTTAAGATAAATCGGGGAAATCATACATATAATGAACATTCATCCAACATCACATTTTGTAGAACTTTTAAGTAAATGTTATTATATCCTTTTCATTAAATCTATAAGGAATACACCCATTAAATCCTTTAATAATAGAAACCACTTCAATGTTCACATAGGAAAAATAGTACAATGTGCTTATGTTATTAGATCACATAAATAAATGAGTCTTAATATTTTGATATGAGTTTAAAACACAAACTCTTGTCATAACGAATGATATTAACACCAAAAATTGGGGTTATAATTGTCAATATCAACACTAATTATCATAACTTGTTTTTACCCATTAAACAGTTTGATTAGGATCAACTTAAAGAAAGTTACGGGTTTCTATTATTGAAATTATTTATTTTATGAGTTTTAACACCATCTCTATATTAGTTGTACGAATAACCTCTCTGGGAAAGATTTTTGTAAACAGATCTGCACTGTTTTTAAACAATCTCACATAATCAAATGTTATGGTACTATCTTGTATCAATTGTCCCACATAATCATGTCTCAAATGTATATTTCTAGACTTTCCACTATACATGAATCTATATTCCCTTTATAACGTTACTTCAGTATTATGACTGATAGAGATAGGAGGCATGAACTAGAACATAATCTAATATCCAATAATAGATTCCTAATCCATTCAGCTTCCCTTCCATATTCTGTTATGGAGATTAACTCCAACTCCATTGTGTATGTGAAATACATGATTGTTTCTTGCTCTCCCAAGAAATATCACAACCTCCAAGAGTAAACAACCATCCAAACGTGGATTGGTTATCACCAATACTGGTAATCCAACTTGATTCAGTATAACCTTCTAATACAGCCGAATAATCATTATAGTATAAACCTAAATAGTTTTTCATTTTTGTATATCCAAAAATTATTGTTATACATATCCAATGATCCACACTAGGATTACTAGTATATTTACTAATTTTACATACTACAAAAGAAATAACAGGTCTAGTGCAGTGCTTCATATACATTAATGTTCCAATTACACTAGGACAATAAAGTTGTGCTACAACTCTACCTATATTTATAGAGAGTTTCACACTAGAATCAAATGTTGTATTAACATACTTGAAACCCAGATGATCAAATTTATTTAACATTTTTTCACTTTAATGAGTCATACATAAAAATAACCCCCAATATGTTTTCAAACATTAAAACATAGAATAGTATCTACTACATGAAGATCCTTCATATTAATTAGAGAATATAAGTAATTTATTCTCATGACTATACCAATAATATTGGTTACAAACATTGACATATCATCCACATATAAACATACAATAACTCCATATTAGTTTTTAAACATTGAATAATCAAATTTATCTGCATTATTATGAGAAAAACTATTAGATACAATAATATATTCGAATTTCTCAGGATATTTCTTCGGAGATTGTTTAAGACAATAAGGATATATAACTACTTACATACCTTTTTTAATTATATTTTAAAAAAACCTTTAGGTTGTTTCATGTAAATATATTTATTTAATTATCTATTTAAAAAAGATGTTTTTACATCCATTTGATGAACATAAAAATGATTCATCACTGTTAATGAAAATAATATCCTTATTTAATTAATTCAAGATACAGGGGCATATGTACCAAAATAATCAATCCCATCATTTTTTCTAAACCCTTTGGAAACCAATATAGCATAAATAGCTTGGATATTACCATTGGAATCATATTTTATTCTAAATACCCATTTACCACCAATATGTTTTGAACCTCCTGGTGAATCCATAATTTAAATAGTATTATTCCCTATTATAGAATCAATTTCATCCTCAATTGCTTCCTTCAAAAAATAAAATTATCTACAAGACATGGGCTCTTTATATGACTTTGGGTCATCCTCTATAGTCAATACAATAAAATACTTATTCAAAAGATGATTATTTTGATCTCCTTAAATCTGAAAAATTATGGAATCAGGAGAAATAAAATCTAGATATAGATGTATCTCCTTCATAATTATTGTAATCCATTTAGGTTCAACTAGAGAATCATCCCAATTCTCTACTATTGTATTTGAACTAGATGGAGTACATTAGATTGGGTTATGACGAATCACATCCTTCACATAATGTTTTTTATAACTTTTTTTCAAAAAAACTCTACATCACATGATTCAATAGTTATATTATCTCCTAAATTCATAATTCCATATACTTTTCTATTTTCTACATATCCAAAAATACACCATTAATTGATCTAGGACCAATTTTAGTTCTTTTAGAATGAGGAACTCTATAATATTCTAAAAACCACCACACACTGTAATAAGAATGATTATGTCTTCTTCCTATCTAAAGTTCATAAGGTGATAACTTAGTTTTTAGTGATGAAATCTTATTATGTATTTGACATGCAACAAATAATGCTTCGATCCCTAAATTTAATGGTAATGGCGATTTATTAATCATTAAACTTACCATTTCTACTAAATTGTGATTTATTGGTACCTTCTTCATCCTCTTTATACGTGAATTCAAGTGCATCCCAAATATCTTGAGTAGCCTTTATTTTGGCGAAAGTAGTCATAGAGACTATTTAAAAAATCCATATTCTAGGTTCTGCCTCTAGAAACCCTTTTGATTGTTAGAATAAAAGGTTGGAAGAATGAAAATATGGATATAAACCTAATCCTTGTTTTGAATTCACTCCCTTAAAGGTTTTGATATACCCCAAACATTAATGGTGTAGGGTTCTCTGTGGAATTATCCCTGAAGGAGTTCACCATGGTTTGGGAAAAATCTAACACCAATTTGAGATTACCCCACTGCACCGATGTTGGTAGAACTCTGGAGAATTTATAGGATTGAAATTAATTAAAACATAATCAATCTCATCATAACTTATTTATATATTTGAAACAGTTTGAATTTCACCAGTTATGTCAATGAACACATTGGATGGACCGAAACTAAACTAATTATAGTGAGGGAAACACTGCTTCGATCTCACCAATTCCATCAAAGAATGCATTTGTTCAACCGAAAAGACACAAATCTTTGTGAGAGACAAACTAATTCAAATTTTAAAAACATTCTATTTATTTTAATAAATAATTTGAATAAAATAAATTTTTTTTTTTCATAAAATATATAATATATATATCAAAACATAAGATGACAAATTAAGTGTATGCTAGATGGGTATGTTTTCCAAAATAATACACACCTACCTGAATTTTTGTATACTATTTGTCAAGGACCAAAAATCCCATAGAGAATTCCCAATGTGTGGTGTTTCTTAATATAAGAATGATGACTCCAGTCCTATGAAAGTTGAATGGCACATTCCACTAATTCCTTAGTTTAGGTGCGCATATGGAAGTGAGGAATCTACCGAGAAATTGATGTGGCACGCAAACTGGAGAAATAATGATGGGAAACTACATCTCCTAGATGTCACAACTCAACAGAAGAGAATTTACCATGAGTATCATAAAATTTATAAATTAGATGAGAAACATTCATATTGTGTTATCTAAAGATAGATTATTATTTTTTGTTTTCAAAAAAGCACTTAAATTATATTTCCAATTATATAGGTTAATTATAACATACCCCCAAGATTAGGAATTAAAGTAAAACATAGAATATTATCTATAATTATATCAGGAAAAAATAGCTGGGAAATTATATTGATGTTTATTTGGCTCCATTGATCGAGGAATGGAAATTATTGTGGGATTTTGGTGTTTCGTTGTATGATTTTTTTAGAAATTAAGACTTCGTGTTAAGAGACATATTTTATGGGATGATAAATGACTTTCCTAATTACGGAACATTTCTAGATATAGCATTAATGGAAATCAATGGTACCACATCTTTGGAAAAGATATATAATCAATTAAGTTGAATTTTTCATCAAAAATTGTGTTTCTATTACATCACAAATTTCTACCTTGATGACATATTTACCTTTCTGGATTACATCATTAAATAGATGTTTAGAATCATTTAGTACAACATCTAAACTAATAAGAGATCAAAATCTTGATAATGTAAAATGTATGGACAGTGCATTCGGTAAACAGTTTTAGAAAGACAATATGAAAAATAGTTTTAAAAAGAGATCAATTATTTGAATTACCATATTGGAATTTGCTTTTAGTAAGACATTTTCTTGATGTTATCCATGTTGAAAATACTGTATGTTATAGTGACATTAGAATATAGAAACATAAACCTGAGAAAACAATGGATTGAATTGAGGCTATGTTGGACATGGTTAACATGGAAATACAAGAAGTGTTGGCACTATGGAAGGGTGAAAATTGAACATTTCTTCCTCTACCTGCTTACACTTTTTCCTAGATGGAGTGATATCAATTTTTCAACTTTTTGAATGGCTTAAAGGATCATTAGGGGTATTCATCAAACATCATGTACTTTATGTCAATGAATTTTTTGAATATAAAGGGTATGAAATCACTTGACTACCATGTTCTGATGCAAGATCTAGTGCTTATATCTTTACGTTTGATTTTTTCCAAGAATGTCTATCATAAATTAACCAATTCCTGTTTCTTCATCTAGGATATATGCATCAATGTTATATACCAAAGAAATTTATGGTCAATGAGAATATAATTTTCCGTCATATGATGTGAATAAGAAATGTTATTGCTGCCAACATTATTTAATATGATGGTTCATTTGATGGTTCCCTTGGTGAGAGATATTTTACTATGTTGTATTTTACAATATAGATATATGTTAATCATTTAATGGTATATGATCATTTAGAAAGGTTCTGTTATAAATAGAATTCATCCAGGGGGTTTTATTGTGGAGTGATATATTAATTAGGAAGCTTTGAATTCTATACTGATTACCTATCCGATGAGGAAATCATTGGTCCACCAAAATATCATCACGCTGGGTAGCTTTCGGGTGGAGGAATTTAATAAAGAGTTTTTGTCACAATCATTATTATATATCAGTATCATGACCAACATTACTTGTTACATTATAGTTTGGAGGATTCCCTTTATATTTTGTTCCATTAAGAAATTATTAGGAATATTAATCCATCCAAGGATGAAACATGGATTACTAATACAAATAATAAACATTATATATGATGGCTTCAGGATAATATTTTTAATGATTTAGGTGAAAATACGAAATCAATTTTAGACCAAATTAGATGCCTTACAAGAGTATTATGTGTGTTTGTCTCTGTGTGTGTGTATAAATATACAATGGTTATGTAATTAATGGTTACACATTATATAAAAATGAGCATGATGAATACAATACCATGAAAAATAGCGGTGTTACACTCATGGATGAAGAGATTCATGTTTTTAGTACTAAGAACAGATAACCAATTTACATGTATATTTCATACTTTGGAATACTCATAAAAATAATGGAGTTGGATTATTCAACATTCCATGTGTTGATTTTTCAATCCAAGTGGGAAGATAACAAAAGTTCAATAAAATAGATGAATAAGGATTTGTGAAATTTGTTTTTATAAATATTGGTACAAATAGAACTCATTATAATGGAATCAAATTTGGTATATGATTTTTATATTCCATATCCCACAAATCCAATAGCGGTAAATGTTTCTGTTATTTTCCAAAACAAACGAAAGGTAAGATAAAAATTCAACCAAGGATGCCCCTTTCATTGGGAATTCAAAATCATTTCACATTTTTTCCAATGTATATGGAATTATTTATATAAAAGGAGCCCATAATAATGATATTTGGATTGTTGACGGAGGGTTAAAATCCCATCATCATTTAGAAATGAAAAAGAGAGTTCAATAATCACGTTACGTTTTTTGTTTAATATACATCATTTCACCGAATGTTATTATCATTTATTTCTACATTTATGTAATATAAATTAAATGATAAAACACTTATGCAGATAATAACTTTAGAACATGATGGTGCTCCAAATATCAATGAACAATAGGTCACTTAACCTTATTATGCACACAATGTAGAGGAACAACAATTTTTATATTCTAGAGCTCTCAATACTAAGAAGCAATAGGTTTCTCTACCTGATACTACTCCCAATGCTAAGGTACAACGACCATATGCACATGAAGATTCCAAAAATATAGAGGAACATATTGAGGAAGTTGATTCTGGGAAAATTTTAGGAAATGAAACACCAACTATTTCATAAAAAATAGAAGCGTTGTAGTTTGACAGTTTTAACAAAAATCATTAAGGCGAAAGACAAAGGTATAAAATTTTAGGTTTGATGGAATGTGAAGGGTTATCGCGTTAACCCCAAAATTAACATGTTGAGATGTTATATTGGAATATTCAGTTGGAAATGTGTGTTGAATTATATAGATTTATGTCACCATGTTTTACCTAGGCTGAAGACACTGATGTGGGAAGAGATTATGCAAACATTATGATATCATTTCTTTATTTTACTAAAAAATAAAATAATGAAACAAAGACATAATATTCATCATCAATTAGAGAGTTACTTTAAAGTAGATTAATCCCATATGAATTATGTATTAATGCATGGTGGATGTATTCATAGAGGAATTCCCACAATTATAACATGACAACATCTTATTGATGTTGGAAGGAAAATAAACCTGCACCAAGTGTTTATTTATGAACACCAGATAACACATGAAGCATGGGTTTCATTTACTAGATGTTATATGGATGTGTTTTTTCAGGTTTTGGCATTAATATTTTATTTGGCAATTCATGTATTTTTAAATTTTATTGAAATCATTTTATTTATGAAACAACAAGTGCGTGCTGGAAATAAGGAATGACCAGCAAAACCGGCGTACCCCAACTATAATGTAAGGACATGATATGATACATTTAAAAAAAGTTGTTACATATTTTAAATACACCATAATACATTAATTTGATATTAAATAACATAATAATAATTTTATTCCATTTATATGAAGATTGATGACTCGAAATTTAATTCCACTGCCATCAAATTCCATGCACTGTGGATGAATGCTTGTTTAAATAAAGACAGAATACTAATAGAAGAAAACACACCAAATGTTTGGGAAACATGTGTAATTATAACATAATAATTTTTTTTAATCTTCAAATCACTAATAACTAATAATGATCAATTATTTTTGAATATTTTATACTCAACATAGTCACTAGAATCTTCCACACCTGTTCTGGTTGAACACAAACTATTGATGGGCTTGATGCAGCAAGAATAGTATGGTAACATTGAAGGTGTGGGTATTGGGGTGACACTGTCTAAATATTTTGCGAAAAAACAAGAGGATGTTCTATGTTAATTAACAATGTCTATGAGATAATTAATACCTACCCTTGAAGATGAATTTCAACGGTTTAGAGACTTGATGTCACTACTAATGGGGGGAGCAAAGATAATAAGTAACTCATGAACCACAACAACATGGAGATCCCTCCCCACCCCACTAGATATGAGGCTAGCCATTCCCCTTAAATTGATTCCTTAGACGAGGTAATAAATTTTATAATATATTTTTTTATGAAATTTTATTCATACAGACACATATACCTTTCGTTTACTTATTTTCTACATGTTGAGAATGACATTAATTTATATTAAGAAAAACCTACCCATCACCTTGTGGAGAGGGATAAGGTCTTATATATTCAAAAAGACATGCAAAAAATAATACCACTTCGAAGAGGTCATGTACGAGTTTCAATCATCATATCCCATGAGCCTTTTATAGAGTTACCAGTTCCAATTAATGGGGATGATATTAATACGGTCGATTTTTTTTTTGGAATATTCATCTTATGGACATCAAATCATGTAAATATGCATGTTGAAAAAGAGGTATACATTAACAATTTAATTTTAAATATGAAACAATAATAATTAATTGAAAATGGTCTAAAATAATTAATGTAATTACAAATGGAGAAAGGGAATGTGATAAGAGAAAAACCATCTCAAAACCTTCGAAAGGGTCGACCAACAGATCAAAAAGTTCTACCAAAAGAACCATTACCTCAACTGTTGTATATACGCATTTATAATAACTTAAGGATCATGTGTATACTAAGATAAATGATGGTTATGATCACATTGTTGATTTTGAATAAAATATTAGTGGAGAGAATGATCAAAAATGCATTGGTGTTGAATGTTTCAGTGAAATCACCGACTATGATTGGCAAGGCGGCTCAATTATAAATGTATACATGATGTATGTTTTCATGATTTTATTTTCCAAAAGTTGATATAATATATTAATTATGAAAAAATAAATTTCATATTTTTCTAAGAAATAAATATTAAAAACAATTGAATGGAATTGACCACACATTTTTTTTGTATTTGTTTGTCCACATATATCATCTAGGGAAAAAAAGTAATAGATAGAAAAAAAAGATGAAACAATGGAAGGTCTAAAAATTTTATATCAAAGAAAACATTTGAATGAAAGACACTAATTATTACTAAGGATTTAGGGGTAAAACTCTACAATTTAATGATATCAAATATATTTTGATTTCATTCATTACTTATTTTTTTTGTATTTTCAGGCAGCATTGGATTGTCATTGTGGTAAATTTGGTCACTCAAAATATTTATTGCTTGGATTCAATTCACGGATATCTAACAAACCATCTATAAAAGATGAAATTTTTCATTTTTAAATTCCCATCATATCACGTTTTAGAACTAAACATCATGTTATATTTTTTGGGTTATCTTTTAATGATAATTCTGTTATAATAGTGGGGTACCTCGATGTCATGGAAAAAATGAATGTGTTCAGGGTATACGAAAATGGGTTAAGACATGTTTATTCAACTAGATATGTATCAGGTTATATATAATCTGATTTCAATTTCCAAACACATATAAAAAAATTACTTAATATACTCAATATTTCTACTTTTTTCTAAACAAACCAAAAAAAATATTATAGGTATTAAGTTTGTAAATTTATGACAGAGATCATATAACATGAAGAAACTAGAATCCCTAATATGGTATTTTCAAATATAATTAAAATTTTATTTAAAATATATATCAATCCTTTTTGTATTTATGTATTTAATGTAGTACTATGACTGTAAAAAAGACACATATTCATATGATTATGTAGATGTTCTCGAAAACAAATGGGAAGCATAACTGATGGAAGAATGTTCACAAATAGTATAAAGATGTGACTTCCATAGAAGTAAATAACTGATTCATATTTATGTCTAATTTAATAATTTTTTTATTAGTCACATAATTAATTTCTTTTATAAAGGTGTATTATTTTTTTTGATTCATGGTGGTTCATTCTAAGACACTTATGCTCATGCAGGATCAGATTTCGAGGTTGCAACACAAAACACAATGAGAATGTAATTTTTTTAATATACTTGGTTTTTCATAATAATATTATATTCTCAATTATTTATTAACATAATATAAATTAAATGTTTTACTACTGATGTAGACATTGTCTTCCACATACTTATACACCCTAAAACCATTTCACCCTAGCATTGTTGGCATTTATCATGTTACTTCAATGGAAGCTGAAGGAACATGAAGTAAAGTAATAAATTTCGAAAATAAAGTATTTCTATTCAGAAAAGGAAATAAAATTGAAAGCATCGTATTGCATGGTGTAGGTGGTATTACTCAAGGTGTCCATTTTTAATTTATTTTGACATTAATTAAAGTAAAAAACAACAATTGACATTTTGAAAACCAAGAAAAGGTATTTCTATTTTTTTATGATTAATGAAAATGATCTATTAGTCATTTCTGATGTGTAGGAATCTGTCGGACCTCAATACGATGCATGCTATTTCGGGTATCACTGAAGGTGGCTCTTTTTTTATTTAAAATTTACATTAATTTATGTTAAAAAAATAGACATACTGATAACTGAGAAGATGCATTCATATTGATTTTATATTTTAAAAAAATAATCAATTAGTCATTTGTGACAAGTAGGAATCACCCACACCTGAATACAATGCATGGTGTGGCCATTATAACTAAATGTGTAACTTTGTATTTATACATCCAATGGACCAAAGGAATTCAATTTTTTTATTAAAAGAAAACACCCTTTTAAGGGAATAAGGTGGAAACCCTGATATAAATCATCAACATAAAAAAAATCATGACCTGAAGGTTTAGAAATACCCATAAATCTTTCAATGTCATGCAATCAATCCACAGCAATTGATCCTGAAAATTCTCTCCACTGGTGTAGGTCCAAACATCAAGAAGGTTTCATGTGTCAAATCACATGCCCAATCCGATGAAAAACATCATACCCTCTCTAACATCAAAATCCATAATGATCTGCAACAATAAACAACAGCTCGGGAACCTCCTCAAGGGATAGTCCATATAGTCATGTCCGATTGCCACACCGTACTAGCAGCCCACACAAAGGCTTTCACTATTCTGAGATAACACAATAAAAAACCTTCAATAAGCATTCATCCTGGACTAGCCTTGAAAACCACCTCAGACCCCAATCATTGCATCCAAAAATTCATGGTAGAAAATCCAAAGAACACAGGTTCAATCAATCGTCACTTAGGACTGGATGGCCCAACCCCGCACAATGGGACTATAACCAATGAGGTAATCTGGATCATCTTAAAACAAGAACACCAATATGGTCATGGATCTGATATGATCAAAACCACAAAAACACCCTCACCAGACTCTAGCAAAGCCTCACAATGATAAGATCAATAAGAGTCATCACGACAAACTAGGTCAACAAAACTAGATCCAACCAGATAGCAAATTCACCATAAATCCAAAAGAACCGCATGTTAGAAACCAATGAATTTGAACCAGAAAAACCTCCCCCCCCCTCTGTAACACTATAAATTATGCCATGGATTGTACCATAGAGACCTGGAAACAGAACCTGTCACCAGATGCGGCGACCAAACCAAACCCTCCGGTTTGGGCCACAACAAGCCTTGAAGCCGTCCAAGGAAGAAGGCCACCATTAGCCAACTCCCAATTCTCTTTCAAGAAGCAGTGTAGCTAAACCACATCGAGAGAGATTCGCAACGAGGTGACCTCCAAGCTTCAATAAGATGCAACTCCTCCAAACAATCTTCGCCACAATAGAAGGAACCCATGTTTAGCCACCGCTGAAGTTCCACTGGAATGAGATGTCATCGCACAAGCCGAGCCAAACAGCTACGCTCCACCGAGAGATGATGTCGCCACACAAGAAGAAATGAAATGATAATTCAAACCCAAACCATGCCAACTATGGGAGATCCACTGATATGCGATGCCACCGCCCACACCAAGACAGATCTACAACCATTATCGGTTTAGAATTGGCAGTTTTATTCAAAATGTTTTGCTCATTGAAAACCCAGAAAAAGCAGTAAAATTGTCCTGATAATTTATGAAAAAGATTAATACATCATTTGTGATCTTTATTAAGTGGTGTCACATGAAAATGATGTATGATGCGACCGGTATGACTCAAAATACGTGTTTCGTGTTAGAAATGACAATTTAGTAACAGCATAACTAGTATACTAAAAACCGCTAAAACACATTAATATTATTATGATATTTTTGGAAAATGATATTTTCATCAATTTTGACTTGTAGGAATTATACACACATAAATATAATACATGGTGTGGCCTATATTACTCAAAATGTCAATTCTCATTTAAAATTGACATTAATTTAAGTAAATAAAACAAGTGAAAATCTAAACACTCAACAAATGCATTCAAATTGTTTTTATATTTTAGTAAAACGATCTAAAAGTAATTTTTGACATTTATGAATTAACCATAACTCAATACAACCCATGTTGTGGTAGTTATAACTCCAAGTGTCTCTTTTTAGTTCCAATTGACATTAATTTACGTAAAAACAACAAGTGACATATTGAAAACCATGAAAACACATTCAGAATGTTTTTATATTTTAAAATAGATATATAAGACAATTTGTATGTGTAGGAATTAGGATCACCTCAATATGATGCATAGTGTCTCTGTTATGGCTAAAAGGGTCTCCTTTTAATTCAGATCAACTTTAATTTTTGTATAACCAAAAAGTGACATACTGAAAACTGAGGAAATGCATATGGAATGTATTTATAATTTAAGAAAATAATCTATTATTCATTTTCAACATTTAGGAATCTACTTCACCAAAATACGACACATGGTGTTTCTGGTTTAACTCAAATTCTAACTTTTTATTTACAATAGACATTAATTTGAGTAAAAACAACAAGTGACATAATGAAAATTCATCAAACACATTAAGTTTGATTTGATATTTGAGGAAATACATATATTACTAATTTGTGTCATACAGGATGTAGCCTTTCAAATACATGATTCATGATGTTTCTAGTATAACTCAGAGTGTCTCTTTTTATTTTAAATTTACAATAATTTAAATAAAATCAAAAAGTGACATAATGATAACTGATTAAAAACTTATGGATAGTTTTCATACTTTAGTAAAATTATCCATGAGTCATTTTCTATGTGTATGATTCATCCTCATGTCAATCCAATGCATGACGTGACCATTATGATTAAAAGTGTTCAATATGAGTTTAACATTGACATTTTACTTCAAAATGTGTCAATCACTAAAACAAAATCTAATGCACTACAATTGTGTTGATAAATTAGTAAAGTGATTAATATGTCATTTGAATCTTGTATGATGTAGTCTCATGTCATACTGATACACGATGTGACTGGTATGACTCAAAATGACTAGTTCTCAATTGAAATGACATTTTAGTAATAAACTAACTGGCATACTCACAACTGAGAAAACGCATTTTTATTTTTTTAATAATTTAGCAGTAATTTGTGATTAGTAGGAATCATACAAACCACAATTTGACACATATTGTTCACAATATTATGTGAGTTGTCTCTTTTTATTTAATGATAACATTAATTTAAGTAAAAAAGTGACAAACTAATAACTAAACCAACTGATTCATATTGTTTTTATATTTTAGGAATAAAATCTATTTGTAATTTATGAAATACAATAATTAGCCGCACCTCCAGAAAATGAATGGTGTGACAAGTACAACTCAAAGTGTCTCTTTTTAATTCAAGTTGACATTAATTTAAGAAAAAACAATAACTGACATATTGACAATCTAGAAAACAAAATAGGATTGTTAGATAATTTAGGGAAATGATCTAATAGTCATTTTAGATGTGTAGGAATCATCCAGACCTCAATAAGACACATTATGTGGTCAGTATCACACAAACTGTCACATTTTATTTAAAATTGAAATTAATTTATGTAAAAACAAAAATTGACTTACTGAAAACATAGTAAATGCATTCAGATTGTTTTGATATTTTATGAAAGTGATTTATTTTTCATTTTTCACATGTATGAATTAGACACACCTTAATATGACACATGGTTTGTTTGGTATAATAAAAATTGTCCCTTTTTATTTAAAATTAACTTTAATTTAATAAAAAAAATAGGTGACATACTGAAAACTAAGAAAATGCATTTGGATAATTTTAATATTTTAATAAAATTATGTTTCATTAATTATTGATATGTGGTAATCAGCAACATCTGAATATGACTGACGATTTTTCTGGTATAACTCAAAGTGTCTATTTTTTTAAATTGACATTAATTTCTATAAAAACAACATGTGACATACTGAGAACCAGTAAAGTACATTCGGACTGTGTTAATACATTAGTAAAATGATCCAAAAGACATATGTGATATTTAGGACTCAACAAAACCTCGTTCTAAATAACTCATTATGATTGTATAATATTTTACTGTAAATATCAATAACTCATTTTTAAAATGATGAAATCAACCCCACCGCAATAGGATGCATGGTGTGATTGGTATGATGCCAAATGGGTCATTTTTATCAAATATTGACATTTTATTAATGTTTCATTTCATATTAGAGTATAATTTTTTTCCTTATAGTATTACTAACATAATATTTTTTTGATTATATAGGTTGAATCCTTTGTTCGGGATGAGTTGATTTTTTCAAAAATAGATACAATGGGAGGACATTTTTGATAGGGGATCACATGTGTCAACAAATGAAATTTTAATGTTTTAGAATGTTTTCTGAATAATGGTAAATTTTATTATATAAAACATTTTGTATGAAATATAAATAATAGTGTATTTTGTATATAAAATTGGTGGAATTTTTTTATTCAGGACATCAATTAAATATATATAGCATTGTTTGAAATTATAGAATAGATTGAAAATATAGTGAAATTGTGGGATTTTTCTTCATAGTATGATTTTAAAATATAATCACATACAGGTGTCTATGCGTATATCAACACAAAAAATAGTGCTGATAATTTTAGTCTTTATTAGGTCAACAAAATCATTAATTAACGAGTTCCTTTATCAGTAATTTTTTATAGCGGATAAAGGACCCTATTTATCATCCTTTTTTAGTGCTGATAAATGGGACCCCCTAATCATAGTTGTAATAATAGTTCTCTTTTTAGCACTATTGAATTCCATGTATCACATTGTGAATCACAATATGTGTAGTACTGTGGCCTTCGATAGAATCAAGCTAAAATAATTTGTAATTTTGTATTCATGGGTGAATTGCTGGTGGGCTTAGTTTTCAATCCAATAGACACTACAACACATATGCCCCTTAACATTGTTAAAATACTCTTTTAACATTGCTAAAAATGTGATGTTAATCGCAACGATGATGGGGGGTCTCCTTTATTAGTGTTATAAAATCATTGATAACGGGGGTCCTTAATCTGTGCTAAAATATTTTTGTTATAAGTTATATATTATTTAAATTAATATTTATATTTATATTGACTACTATAAATAAATAAATATATTTATATATTTAAATAAATATATTTAATATATTTATAATTATTTAAATATATATAATTCTTATAATTCTTATATTTTTATTAATATTAAGAAATATATATATAAATATAAATATATTTATTATATAAATAAATAAAAAATTATTTATAGTTATAGTTATAATTATTCAAATATATATTTATTATATATATAATTTTCTAAATTAATATAACAATATAAAAAAATTATTAACATTATATATATATCAACACTTTTTTACTGCTGATAAATGGATTTTTTTGTAAGTGTTTTCTATTTTAGCACTGATAAAAGATTCAATATATTTTATAAATGAATTCTAACAGTCCCCTCCTTCCTTCACACACCTCATGCTCTCACAAAAACCGACCCCTACTGCACCAACCACACTTCAACATGGACCTCATCTTTGATGCTGACGGGCCATCCTCTGTAGTGAACCCTCCTCCGCTATGAACCTCCTCCTGCGTGGACCCACGTACACCAAAAACCCTACTCCACCGCGCACCCACCTCTGATGTGAACCAATTTCCACTTTGAACCCACCTACATTGCGTGACAAATTCCCAGTTCTATTATAAACCCACCTCTATATTGAAACCACCTCTGCTGTGGACCCCTCCACAACCTCCTCTACCACAACGGACATGACCTACAATGACTCAACCCCTTCCATACCCTACTTATGAAGTACGTATTCCATTTTTTCCATATTATTATGAATTCAAAAAATATAGATAAATTTTGGTTTCACTAATATTATTGAATCAAAGAATTAAATTTTGATAAATGGATCCCAATCCCTATGTATTAAAGAGGGTTAATAGTTCTAGTCTTCCCACATTCAATTTTCATCTGTGATTTTGATGTTTGAGAATGTTAATAATTCAATAAAGATATTCTTCATTGTAATCAACTCATTTGACTTCTATGGTATGAATAAAACTTCTTAAACAAAAATTTATTTTTAAAACATCTATCAATTGAGATGTATTCAATTTGTACATTTCATAGGATGTTCACAGTTGTAGTATTAATAGAATTATCCTTCATTGAGGGAGCTTAAATTCTAAATAAGGTACATATTCATCTTGGGAAGAATTAATAAATAATCTTCCAAATATCCTTCAACTATATTGTAATCCTTCAATTCACTAATCAATTTGGAATGTGTTTGGTATTTTTTTGTCTGTTAAAAAATCCACTATCCCGATGTAGGCCATATTTTGGAGCTGGATCCTCCATTGACTATATTGGAATCATACTTCTTGATCCATCTGTATACTACACATCGACCTTCAATTCTCTACATTGTTAATTCATTACCTTCTTCCCTATTGGATCTGAATTATCTTATTGAATTGTAATTCCTAAATTCATAGGGGCAGTTTTCCATCATTTAGAAAGTTTTCATTTTGAATCGTACATTTTTATGGTATTTATATAAATCCTATATTTACATATATAATTATACAAATCATGTTCATTAGTTTAAACCCTCTTCTGTGTCTCCTCTACTAGACCTGGATTCTATCCATGATCATGATTGTGCAGTCATTAAAATCACCCAACACATTATCTATCATGAATCTATTGCAGGAAATCACCATCAACATCTCAATAAATGATATAAGAAGAAGGAAACAAAATAATTTTACAATAATACATGATGCATGATCACTCAATCAGTGCATAATAATAAATTAAATGTCGATTCCCAACATAATTGTGTTTCATGAACCAACGACTCCATAATGTCATATTGATGACCTCTATATTGATATGTAATTCTAAAATTCGAATATATTTTTATATCACATTGTGAATATAAATATAATAAACAATAATTTTTTAATGTACATGGAATAAAATTCCCATTAATAGGTCATTTTATTTTCCCACTATAATGATAACATATATATTCCATAAATATATTCTTAAATCAATATATTATATAGTCTAGATACATCTATCTTACATGACATAGATGATTGTTGAATATCAGGTGATGGAGTCTCATATGAAATTGATACATCTTCTCCTGATGTTCACAATTGTTGTTCTCTAAGAAAAATGGTCCCAAGGTACGATCCTCTAAGAGGAATTTCAAATGGTTTATATGTCATTTGATATTTCCATATGCAAAAAAGATTATTTTCCCTCAAACTTGAAATTTTTTGGTTTATTTTATAGCTTTATATTTCATTAAAATATAGTTATTTTTGATTCCTTTGTCATTTATAAAAATCCTATCTTCGTATTTATGTCTTTGGGGAAATTCCCAAGTGCCACATACAAAACGATTCAAGTGTTTTGAAATGTTTCTAAAAATTTATATATGTTGAAAATACATTTTTTAGTTTAAAATAGCTTTAAAATTATTGCTACACTTATCATGGACTTTGGTTGTAGGATATCTATTTTTCAAATCACCCAATTGTCTTTCATAAATTAAGATGAATGTTATAAAAGTGTATTTAATACTGGTTTCATTCTAACAATCAGTTTGTGAAGATAGAAATGAATATTTGTAACATATATATGTTTTTCATTCATTTTAAATGATTATGACAAATGGGTCATGATGTTTCCTTGAATTATTTTTAAACATAAATTTTATTTTTACGTGAGTGCAATGAATTGATTTATTTATTTTAAAAAAGGTGTGTTATTTAAAAGTAGAATTTGTGTATAGTTGAGGGGTTTTAATGGGATTTCAAATGCGATCTTATATGTGGTTTTAAAAGGAAATATAAAATACAGTTTTTCTAAAATCATTCATGTTTTCACAGTTTTAGAATTAGTAAAACCAATACATTATATAGGGAAGGGATGTATATTGATAATAACACAATGGAAATGGAATGTCACTCACATTATCCCAAGCTTATGATATCCAATATGACCTCACTCCAAAAAAAATGTGAATTAATGATTAACCACATTGTAACACCTAAACCTACATTAAATCCAACATCACATTCATGGTTGAAATTATGGGAAACCTTATTTGATATATCAATTTATTCATTTTCCCTCAATTGGGTGTGATTGATTATAAATATGAAATGCTTGACACATGCTGATGGATGTGAAAATGGTCTCTTTCTTGTGAGGGTGTTAGAGTTAACATGTGATTTAATTATTGTATTATATTTATTCATGTGATGATCATTGGATTGTTGTTTATCAATTATAATATTTTTATGCATGGGAAACAAATGAATTAAGACACATGTTGAGATTTATAATACACTAGTTAGCTAACACACTATATATTTTCCGCTAATTGTATGTTTTTCTTAGTCAATAGGAGTGTCCCTAATGAGGAAGAAGTGGGTAAGGGAGTTGGATTATCTATTTTATTGGAATCAACATAGGCTGACTATTGGCATCAATATAGTGTGATTACAAAATGATGGAATAATTGAATTCCATCTATGATTTTGATATATTACAAATAATATATTTTGAACTAGAAAAGAGAGATCTATAGAAAAATTATATTTATCATCTAAAGGGAAATGTGGATGATAAGAAATAGTGAATGGTGACAGTATTTGTAAAAGTATTTTAATAATTAAAAGGATTAGATTTCAATTAGATTTTATCCCCTACTGTAAAGAATATTATAATTTTGATGGTTTCTACCATGGTTTCCATTGATGGTTTAATTCTAAAACAAATGGTTGTCATGATGATATTTCATCATAGATATTTACAGGAAGTCATGTACATATATCAACTACAAGGATGGAATAGATTGTTCGGTTCCAGTCTCAAATGGAGTTATTGTGGGCTTATGTAGGATATAAGACAATGTAACTATAATTTCAATGATTTCATTGTAGAATTAATGATCATATTGAATAATGTAAATAATTTAATCTATATGTGGGTTTAATATGATAGGTTTTTTATCATTTTACTTATTTATGTAGATGAATTTCTCTTAGTTATACCAATAATGGAATGGTAGGAAGAGCTGAAGATTGATTAATTTAGAAGATCCCAAATGAAGGACCATGATTATGGAGAGGGGATAGTGGGAATAAATTTCAAAATAGGCTTAAATTATATAAATTTTTTATCCTTGGATAATTTTTATATAAAAGTATCACATATTTATTTTTTAAAATATTCATATTACAAAATCAAATTTGATGGATATGAATAATGAATGGATGGATGAAAATCATCTGAGAAAAGAGTATGAAGATGGAGTGAAATAGTTCATCATGTTTGAAAAATATCATGCATATGAAACCTATCAAATCAATTTTCCATGATTACACTAAATTTATTCAAGGAATATTACTCCATATATGTTTTATGAATATTATATCTTTCACAGAATAGATCTATGTTATAAATATATGAATAAACCTGGGGGGAATATAGAATCTAGCTAGTGGCTATGATAGTACTACGTTTTATGGATCATCTGATATGATTAAAATTGTGAACAATGAGGAAAATCATATCGAGGATGTGACTATAGATGTTAATGATGATGAAGATCATATTGAAGAAATTAAAAGGATAGTTGAAGATGAACATCATGATTTAAAATAATTGTTTGATAAGTTAAAGAGTTGTGAAAAGATCCCATTATATTATTATTGCACTAAATATACAACATTTTTAGGAATTCACTTGGACAACACATAGTCTCAATGTGGATTTGATACTTACATGATCCCAATATATAGAGAAATGACTTTTTTGACTATATAAATCTTTGAATAGAGGCACCCCAATAGTGTGCTAGTAATTTTTATTATACGAAAATTTGACCAGTGTTATATGGGTGTGGTATGAAAATGAAAAATCAAAAAACAGGTCTTATATATAAATTATATTATATAAATGTATTTCACTATATAGATATTTTTTTGGTGATGGTCATTATTAGTAGATATCTTTTGGGATCCCATCAACTCATAATTCCTGCTTTAAAATAAACAGCTAATTCATGTATCTCTATAAGAAATAATGTCTGAAGATTCACAATTTAGTTTCATAATCTAAGAAATGTATGGGTCCGAATGATCCTCAATATTTATACTATATATGATTTAAATTAGTTTTCATTATTCCATTATCCAATAAATTAAAACCCAGTCATACATATTTTATCTTGGAGAGGGTGTAAATATGATACCAAAATAAATAGAATTCTCATCCCATTTATATGTGGGGATTGGAAGGGGTTGGTGAAGGAAACATGGATATTAATGTTCACCAATAAGATAAAAAAATGTTTCACTCTAAGATATAAATTCAGGTGTATCCCTCATAATACTTGGATATAAATTTATATGTTTAATGTTATAATATATTTTATAGGAACCAAGATGAATGTCCCACTATGATTTAGGATAATCATCAATAATTTCCATCATCATAGGTGAGGGAAAACATACATGTTCTAGAATAAGAAAATGTCCTTTGAGGTTAAATACTACTCATTTGCGGTCTCTCCACCAAATATAGTCATCTTATTGTAATTAAATGTTGTATCTTCTTATTTATCCTACAAATCGAGGTCAAGGAGCGAAGTGGTGAGTTATAAATTTTTGAGAAACATGATATCTCTCAACTACATTATATCAAAATTTAAATCTTATAAATGGAAAATTACATTCCATTCTTAACTATATTACAACAATCCTTGGGATATAAATTTCATTTCCAGAGTATCAGTTGAATTTTATCCCATAACTACTGTTTAAGAGAGATAATAATAAAATATCATAAAGAAAATAACTACTTACCTAAAAATATGGATTATATCATTTTAATAATAAATTTAATATATTATCAATTGAAATTAATATAAAAAAAATTTCATGTAAAATAATTATTTTTAAAACACATGAGTTTACACATAATAGCTTTCAATTTAACAGCAAGTGTCGGTTCATTTCTATCATGTTCCCAATTTTTTCATGAACCATAAGCTATAACATTGTCCCCAACTTGAGTAATATCGAAGAAAAATTCCTAACACATCACAAAGGTCCATGTAACCCCAACTTTCTTATATATTAATTAGGATAGGTTTTACTGTTAACCATCTTTTTAACTCAAAATGGGGGTCTTGACATTATAATAAGAAAATCAGAATTACTGCATTATGAGTTCTTTTATTAATTATGATTCTATTATAGGGAAAAATATTATTAGTCACTTATATAAGACAAAAAATCAAAAGAGTATTCATCTATATTAGTAATTATTTGGATTATCCAAATAAATATCAACCTTATTCATCTCATGATTGATAGAAATTCATTTCCATGACACCACATACACTGAGAATGTGGAATATAATGTGAAAACCCCATATATTTATAGATTCATATAGATTTTTTTCTGAACAATATTAACTAAAATGAACAAGAAATTAAACTCACATGCCTTTTCAATTTTAGAGTAGTCCTTTATATCATTCCTAAATACCTTGATAAATATTTTAAAGAACTAATGAAATATTCAGTTCATGAAAGACATGAATACTTCCTGGGAATTAGTCTTGAGAAAATTCATACCCAATATTTTTAATGTCTATATCTAATTTTTAATTATATAATATGTCAACCTTATTCTATCACTTAAAGATTATTATTAACTTGACTAAAGGTTAATTATAAAGAACCCCCATTTCCCACTCATTTGATCAAATAATTCAAAAATTTAGGGATATGGATATTTGTTCAAAAGTTTCACATAATTTGACAACCTATTATAAACTCAGAACTAGTGTCTCCCACCTACCATCCTAAAAAATATAATGAGGAAGCCCATTGAGATACATGAGGGAGAAAAAAATAACATAACATCCATGTCCTTTAGCTATATTTTCAATTCCTTTAGTTTTTCTAGTGTTATCTGATACAATAGAATTGAAATATGCATTATTATAGTAAAAAAAGTATATAGTAAAAATGGATAATAAATTTTGGTGTAACACCAAGAATTCATAGATAAACACCTTAAGATAATGCCTAAAAAGAATATAATACAATTATAGAAATTGATTACTAAAATTTTATATGAGAGAATAAACCTAACACATTATCCACCCATATTTTGTAAGAGGATGTCATACCATATTTGGACACTGGTCTCATTATACTTGTAATAGATGAATTTTAACCATAGGGGTTGTGAAAACCACCCTTGGATGATAATAATCAATATTAACATTAGATATAATATTCTATTCCATCTCAAATAATATTTCAAAATGTTCTATTTTATGGATAACAAGTCCCAAGAATTCACCCCCCACATAAATAGATGACACAAGAGATTATTTTAGGACCACAAACATTTTTCTATCGAGGAGGTGCCAATATATTTAAATCATATGGCATAATCATTGATGTAATAGTTAAAAACCCACAAAATATGAATATATAAATGATTATGAGACACTTGTATTAGAAAAGGATATAGAAATGTACGAAACAATAATAACAATAAATTTTACATTAACGGAATCCGCCGTGGATTTTAGGGGAGCTATCATATATTATATAATTTCCTTCATTTAATGTTTTTTAGGGGATTCCAATAGCCTATTTTTCAATATTTAGATGACTCTATTGAGATGATGAACAGATTATACCTCCATGGGAATCATGGGGTTCCCTATTGATTTAGATGAAATAGAATACTCATGAAATCAATTAGGATTGGAATAACTAGTGACACTCTTTACTTGAAGATTGATTTTATAGAATTTGTAGAGGTGTCTTACAAAACTGAAATCATGTATTATCTCAGATGTATTAAAGAAATAGGGATTTTTATGATCAACTTCCCCACATTTATGGAGAAAACTAGCCCTTATCCTTATGGTGGAAAAATTAATATATAGATAATGTTTTCAAAACCCCCAACAATTATCCATTATATATTAATCCTATATTCAAATTATTTTGTCAAAATATTATTTACACTACAACTAGAAGTTGTGGAAACATCAAGCATCCCCAATATCCCATCACGATATACTTCCATAGTCAATGATTAATCTTCATCTTATGAATATGTTTTAATATTTAGAAAAAATACATGATATTGTATGAATTTTCTATGACCCATCTCAAATTGATCTGATTTTAATTCATCAGTAGATAGAAACTTTACAGACAAATGAAACATATCCACATATATATTAGTTTACATGAATATGGACATGTTTCCATGTTGTAGGTTTAAAAATGAAAGGAATTTTGAAAGAAAATAATCCATAAGTATAACTACTAAGTAAAAATCACATTGAAATCCTCATATTCTATATTCTCATTTGTCATATCATTAATAAATTATTCTAACCACTTTAGTTGGGACCCATTATCTTAAATAGAGAAATTAAGCTTTAACTAATTTAGTAGTCTCCTAAAATTAAAATGTAATCCCTGTATACTCTAACCAATCATCAGATTTACGATGATCAATAATGCCATGAAATATAAGTGAATATGATAGAAAAAGTATTATGCCTTTTTATTTTTAAGATTAAAAAATAGGACTACCTATTGAGTTTGAGTGATGCAAGTACCTTATCCATTCTTTATAGCTCAAACCATCCTGACTACGAAACAATGAGATTTTGATAAATTGGGGAATTACACATGGAAAATAATATATATATCCCATCAATTTATTTGATGTTAGTCTACAAGTTGGGATTGTACTATAAAAATCAAATAAATGATTTAAGAACAATTAAATAGATAATAAATATCGTTAAAAAATATATAAATACATTATGAAAACATACAAATCACAGAGGAAATGTCAAAAAATACACCCTCTAAAAATAAAAGGACTAAATAAAAATTATGTCTTCTGTACACCCTCCCTAGAGAAAAAAATAAATCTATCTCAAAATTATAATTACACAATAAATAAATTCCATAGAAACTCAATGGATAATAGTAAAAAAATTTGAAATAAATTTTTTTGTACCAACTTCATAAGTTTGTATGATCTTATATCCTCTCAAATAACAATCCCTAGATATTAGAAATATGAACCTCGTTATAACACCATTGTTTTTGTTAAACCATCATATGATGTCCCTCACTCATTATCCAATGTTGTTTCATAATATAGACCATAGGTTCTTTCCAAAACACATGGATATAAGAATGTTTTTGTAAATAAAGGATATACCTTTTTGGAATGGGTTTTATGTAAAAGTAATTTATTTTTAAAGGATCCTACCCAATTACATAACATGACTACAACATATGATATCATGTCTTTTATTAGATTATTTAATAATACATAAAAATATAAAAAACCGAAAATAAAATAATTTTATACATCAAAAGAGCTTAAAAATAAGATTCCAATATTGATCTAGAATATAGATGTAAAAACATAGATACAAAAATTAAAATGATATGTAATAAAGCAATAAATATAAAATATAAAACTAGTGTAAACATTCCATATATAAAACCAAAAAAAGAATAGATACTAAAAATGTCCTTTTCATAGTATGGATATTGACACTATGTGACCACCATGGAACAAAAATAATCTATAATTAATAAACTCCACTTCCAAGTACTTCATCTTATTAACCCATGAAAATTAAAAATGTTATACAAACACCTATTTGGTATGTGTATTTTGTTAGAATAAAATTGATATATGGATCACACCAAGATTTCAATAAATTTACATTGATAGAAAAATAATATCATTCTTGTTTAAAAGTAAATTTTTAAAATTACTATAGGAATTTGATAAGATAATAAATTTATCATATTATTACTATATGAATAACTCTATTTCATATTTATTCAGAAGAGTTAGAAAGACATAAGGAGGTTAAAAAATTCAAACCTAAGATATCACCATGGAATATAGAATGACATCCAAGGGGAAGGGAGCCCAAGATAAATACATTATTAAGAGGACCAATTTAGTTCCTTTATAGACCATAAATACCACTTTTTTATTTCCCTCAGACCATGAATGTTTTATCTTCATGTGAATCTAATAGAGGAACCAATATTTCTTAATATATTATATAAAAATTAGTTATTATGAGAACCAACAATCATGGAAAAATAAATCCATTTACCATTTTTTTAACCTTCACGCAATGTTTTTTATATATCCTACACAATAGTAGTTCATTATGTATCACACGAGACTCCAAAAATAGATAATATAGCCCCAAAAAACATATGATTAAATTGATGATAGTGACTCATCCATCATGAATGATATCATATCCAATGAACATTTATTTTCAACCTCAATCCATATTATCATTAAAAAAATATGATAGCATTCCCCATTCCACCAACCATTTATGATAGTTTATCAACTATAGAGAGTGGTGCTTCCAAAAATGCTCTATTGACCCTAGAATTTGGACGAATGCAGGAAGAACTCATTTTTCTACTAATATAACCAATAGGATGAATAAATTTAAATAATAGTCCCACAATAAAGAACATTGATCCATATAACCTTGAATCATTAAAATATTGGAATATGTTTCCATAATCTACAATGATATCCATTATTTAGGAACACGTAATATGGAAGTCATGCTTCACATAAAAAGACATATAATATTATAAAAATGAGAAATTCAAACAATACATTATTTGAATGGTATTGGGTAGTTCCATGCGATACATGAACAATCACCTTTATACAAATATGACCACCACACTCAGTATTTACTCTACAGTGGAAATCCGTTCTAGACACTGTAAACACACATTTCCATTAAATGTTTTCATTATTATGGATCGAATCATTACTAGTATACCATATGTGGAATTAGTTCCTCTTTGGTATACAATATCTACCTAGGAACCTGACCCACAACTCACTATCAGAAGCCTTATATGGAATTTTTCAAAAAGTACCATATGATAAAACACCAGAACTTGTGACACTGAAGAATAGAACATTATCATCTTAAAATATCCTAATTAAATAACATGTGAAATTTTTCTTATTATATAGGATCACATTATGAAAGGTAGGTTGAATGAAAATTTTGTTAAATTGAATATATGGGGCTGATTAGAAAAGAAATAGGAGAACACCACTAGAATATTTATCACCTTATAAGGAGAAATGGATGATAACCATGATCTATTTAGAGTGATAATTAATAATGAGGAAGAATCATTTTAGACCAAACCAATTAATGGAGATCACTGAAATCATATCTTATATTATTTCATTAACCATTCATAATTATCCCATAGGAATTATTCTAATAAGGATGACCCCATAAGCCCACCACGATATTTTCTCTTGAAAGTATAACATATAGACATTTATCCCATTGAAATTGATAACAATCATCATAAGTCCTATCTAACAGAGACCAGACATACTTATGGAATCATCCCCCGATCTAAAGTATCATAGGAAACCATTAATCACCTTTTAAATGTTGTAAATAATATATTTTATCAATCAAATAAAAAAATTATGTACATGGAATGGAAATTAATATATTTTTAATGAGTTCAACCCTTCCACCAATGGAAAACATCATATATTTTTATTTGGTCATAATACCTAATATTATATCAATGGAAATATCAAAATGAAAAATATTTTGAATCCTTTTCTTCATGGGTGTCCGTAGGCCAATCATGGAGAGTGAACATTTGGTCAGACAAACCCAACATTCAACAAGATTGGAACACTGAGTAGAGTATCTCCTTGAAAAAAACCTTCGATTTTAGCCCTATTGATAAAATTTGTATTATTTTTCTCATTGGTGATTATAATAATAGGGTTACTAGATATAGATATGGTCCTTCCATAGAGAAATAATAAAATCAGATAATAAAATAAAAGATTAGAGACAGAAAAAACCAATTCTTAGTGGTATAATATATAACATGGATTATTTAGTAACATTAAAGTATTTAACATAATTGGTAGTCCAATTGAATATGTGATATTCCACATAGTTTTGTTTTTATCCTCCTAATTACCTCTAGGATATTTCATATAGTTTAATCATAAAACAAACCTATACATCATGGTACAGTTGATCCATGGACCCACCCATATGGATCTTGTGTTCATAGAAACAAATATTACATACATACTTTGATACCAGTTGTAAAATTATTTATATAACCATTTAAAATTATAAAATCAATAAATATTGAAAATTATATTAAATCTAATAGTTATTTTCAGGTTTATAGTTTAAAAAATTTTGAGAAAGAAAAAACTAGTATGTTTCATGTTCTTTGTCTCAATGGAAAAATTTCCCATTATATGCGAAAGTACCTAATTCATGAAAAATCATGGACATCTCGCAAAAATTATTCCAACACATGTTATCCATCAAAACATGTCATGTGTAAATTTTTCATCCATTACCTTTGGTAAATTGAATCATAATAATTGCCGATATATAACTCTCACTAAGTGAAACATATAACTAATCCAATAACTTCATAAACAATGAGAAAGATTATTTCATGGATAGATAAATAGTAATACGCTATATATATGTTTAAACTGAAAGAATCCTATGTCTATGAAAATATATGAAATCATGGATTTAAATAATACATATCTTAAACTAGTTGAATGCCTAATTAAGGGAATCAGAACATGCAATTAGGGATTTTTACCAAGGAAATTTATTTGTCTTTGAGACTGAAATAAAGAAATCATTCTAAATTGGGTTAGTATTAACCAAATATTCAGTCATATTTCATCCCATGAGGCCTATAAATGTTTGGATGTGGTATATAATTTTGAGCACCACCCATTACCATATTATGTAAAATGCATTTACTAAAAGAGTCATTATGACATTTTATAAATTTCCCGAAGGAATAACAAACTAAATAAAACCAATAATTCTATTTAATGAGAAACATTAGAATCAAATAGATATTATTACTATGATAGTATTCAATAATCAAAAACAATTACAATACATTTCCCCTTTTAAAAAACAAATATTATTAACGTAACCCATCAGGGGAAAGTAGTTGTATGGTCAAACATTACACAGTTATCATGCAAATAATAATCTATATTTCCAGAAAAATATATATAATTCCAATAATTTTCCCCATATCAATATAATAATATTTATTATAAGTAAAATTCATCTAATAAGAATTATGTAATGTGTGATGTTCGAACTTGGTAGAGAATTGAACATAAGGATAAGTTAATACATGAGAAAATTATCATAATCCATCCATTAAATTGAGATGCATGGTTTAAGAGGAAAATATCCCTAGTGTAATAATGGAATGATCGAAGGTTGTTGACATAGAAGAAAAACCTAGTTGAAAAATAAAGGATGAATAATAACACCCAATAAATGATCATGAATTGCATTTTTTGGTATCTTGAGTTCATTCCCTCTATTGATTGAATATATATTATCATATAAATACTGAAACATAAACCCTATAAGGGAATATCTGTCAGAAAATTAAAATATAAGTAAAAGTTAAAGCTTAATAGAGATCTTAAAAACAATTTTATCATTGATGTATAATAGGATGTTACATGTGACTTCCGAAAGTATATTTCAAAAGGATAATTCATAACTCAATGACAAACATTAATTTTGAAATATTTTTACATATAAATTTTTTAAGAATATATAATTAAAAGGAATCATATTTATTAACATGTAATATGATTCAATGAATCAGAATTAAGACAATGAAAAATATTACGACATGAGTAAACCATTAATAAAAAACCTTTAAATGAGAGGGATTTTATTGAAATAAAAATATCTTGATTGAAAGATAATTAAATATATTATATCCCACATATGATGTAAATAAAAAAAATTGAAATAAATTTAGGTGCATAATATCAAACATGACTCTAAGAGTAGAAATTTAGATGAACACCCTTACCATGATCAAGATTCATTCTAGACATATGATTATCTTATTGAGTAATAATTTTATTTTATCATATAATTAGTCATGAATCATATAATTCTTTATTTAATTTCGTACATACCATTTAGTTTTAAAAATAACCATATATTTAATAAAAATTTTCTCATCATTTATTATATAATGAAACAATAAATTCAACCCTTGAAAATAATGTAGCCTAGTGTCCTTAGGTAATTAGGTACGTATAATAAAAACATTCAATGGAAGGATAAAAAATACTCAAAAACATCATAAATTGTGCTTAAATTACATGAATAATCTATAAAAACCCAAGATAACACAGTCATGCACATAAAAAAGGGGTGATAATTAAATCATGGTAAGGGAATAATCAAAATATAACATGATGGATATAGTACATGTGATTAAATAAGAAAATCGTTGAGACATAAAATGTGTGAGAATCATATACATGAACATTAAATAATTATATATGATGATAACATGAATGTAAAATTAGAATGGGGAAATAACATAATATATCACATAAGCATTAGTCATGGCTAATTCCCAAGAGAACATTACATGATGGATAGATACATATCATGAATTAAAATCACACCATGATCACATACAGAATGTATCAAGAGACAAAAACATTACCCAATTCATTTATGGATATATAATTTTGTGCCCACCATCCTCATTCATGTAATTTATATACATAAGGGTTCAACATAGATCATATAACATAAGAATGAATTTCATCTATAATTAGCACATGATTAAAAAATATGGCTTAAATACATAGATGCATCCATTCAATGATGATATTTATATCTTAGAGAATACCTTTGAGTGGAAATGGGGAAGTGAATTCCCAGTAATTATTTTACTCATAGAAATAAAAGAAAAATATTGGAAGCATAAAGGGGGAACAAAAATATTCATGTAATGGTATAATAAGAATAAAATAGTCATATCATCTCTTAGAAATCAGAAGGATAGTAAGAGGTATGTGTAATAACATATCCAAAAATGAAAAAATATAAACCAATAAGAATAATATAAAAAATTTGTTCAAATAATGATGATAATGATATGATCCCTTACCATGAGTGGGATCATCTAAAAGCATTGGAAGAGTTTCTATAGAGAATTATGGTACCATTGGAGGGATCTAGAGACAGAAGGGAATAATAAATTTTTTACTTGAAGGTTTTTGTGTGAAGGGGAGTGAGAGGGTGTGTGGGATTTTATATAAAAAGATAATATTGTAACATCCCGGGTAAATAGGGAATAAAGAATTTTCATATTTATTAATATTTGTGAATTAAATATTAATTTTAATTAAAAGGGGTTGCTATGTTCAATAGCGTACTCGATACGCAACGATGAGTTTCTTTGAAAACTTACGTTGCACACTAGTAATATAATAATATTATTTTAAATATTAGTTAACATATAGCCGTTGTATTAGAGGGAATGGATAGAAATAACTAAAATATGATTATATATGTTTTTAAATGTTTTTACATTTATCCAATAAATGATAAACGCTTAAAATACGGAAAGAATTCAATTTTAGGCATTTATACCCTAATTTTCATTAAAGGTTCACTTATCACCTTTTGATGGAGAACCATCATTAAATATAGTTTTTATCACTCTTATACATTCTATTGGACCAAATATAACTCTTTTTTAGAATTGGGACATCAAAATTTACTTTGTGTAAATTTTTGGTATTTTCTGATAAAGTTCATTTTTTTATGAATAGCGTAAAATGTTGTATTTTAATTCACAACCTCTTTTTAATATAATTTATTTATATGATTAGATTATCTTTTGAATTGGTTTTAAAGTGAAATCAGAATATATTTTCACCATTAAATCCAATAGTTGTCGTTGGAATTAATTTCACTTTGAAATCAGACTTAAACTACTGTCAATCTTATGATACTTATTGTTTCATAAAAACACGCTATTTGCTCTGACGGCGGGAATTCATTATGAAATTTATTAATGAAACTTATATGTTGTGAATTTTTTAAAATGGACTTCATTTTTTAATTCGGAATATCAAATATATCTTAGGGTGAAATTTTGGTATTTTTCTGAAAAACATCAATTTTTGATGAATAGTGAAACAACTAAGTGGTACTAATAAAAACTGATTTTTCGTTTAAATTAAATTTTACCACTTATGAGTTTTGAATTTTAAAAAACCGACATACATGGTTTTCATTAATAAGTAAAATGTGTTTCAATGAGATTAAAATAATTTTTTGGTGAATAGCAACTTTTATGTTCTTAATCGCGATTAGAGGTGATTAGTGTAGTTTAAGGTAAAAATAATGTTTTGATAATATTAAATGAGCTTGAAACATGTCCTACCCTCATTGGATGTGTCATGGCCGACAAAGAAAATCCATGGGTCAACTTGGGGACCCCATGGAGCCACTTTGTTTGGGAAATGACATAAATAACTTTTTATTAAATTTTAAAGTAAAAATGACACAAACATGAAATGTTTTACTAAATCAATTTTTACATGTGGTTATACAAGTAGGATCTTTGACTATAAATATTCATTAGAAAGATAAAAGGATTTCCTACATCATGATAGTTTTTTTATAATTTTTAGAAATTAAATATATTAAATTATTTATGACATCATGATGATGCAGCAATTACCTCATTAATAATGGACTTTAATAAAATGAAAAGATAATTTAAAATATATGACCTAAACATGTCCAAAACCAATTTTATGGGTATATTTCAAAACCTTATCACCTTTTACTCGAATTATATTAATGTGGGACCTCTTAAATCCTAATATTAGTTTAAAATAAAGTGACTTTTCTTTACTTTCCAAGAGTGCCCCTCCTCTCCTCTTATAAAAGTCCCCCACCTCTACCTCTTTACCCAAAATTCCAAAGCCTTTGGCTTAGCCAAACCCTGAAAATTGTGTCCCTACACATCCCTATATTACTCCTTGAAGCCTCACATTGGGCAGAAGTCTTCTCAAGGAAGCCTTTGAGCTCAAATTTAAGAGAGTTACCCGATTTTAAGGTGATGTCTTCAGTTGTGTTCTTTTGTTTTATTTTGCTTCTCCAACCCTCTAAACTCTTTTTATTCATTTCTTTTGTAACAAATACAGTATATTCAATATACTAGGATGTTGTTATAAGAATATTTCGAGCTTAACTTACACACATCTACGTCTATTGGTTAAATAACATACTGTTTCCGAGGATGGCGAAATTCTGCCTCCTGAAACGATGATTGTTCAGCATTTTTTTAACACCTTCAAAGGTGGCCATTGAGATGACACTATATTTATTTATGATATATATTATGTTTAGGTTTTCCTTAAGCTTCTGTATTTTTAATTTTTAGCATACCTTTATGGCTTCCATTATGGGTAAACACGATAATTTCATTTTAGGAAGTGCAGACTATCGCCCCCTCAATGTGATTTGATTCGTTAATGCCATATGTGGGACGTATAAAGGATTGATTAAAGTTATTATTTATGATGTTATACTAGAATTATAATATACCTCTATATCCTTATTATTTCTTCCCATTAAAGTATGAGATAGAAATGAAAGTAGCGTTTATGCGTACGTACAGCTTACCGTCTCCATGAACGGTGCATTTCATTTCTTATCCCCAAATGTAAAGTACTATTATAAGTACATATATATAATGAATATATATGATGTATGATACATCTAAATGATTAATATAATTCTGGAATTAAAATATACATACCTCTCATTTAGTTTTAATTCCATTAATATGACATAGAAATGAAAGTAGCGTTCATGCGTACGTACGGATTACCGTCTCCATGAACGGTGCATTTCATTTCTTAACTCTAAATGATTATGTAATATTATAAATGAATTTATGTAATGGATATAGATGATATCTACATCATGAGTTTGACTCTGGATATAATGGATACATTAACAACATGTAATTATAAAGAGCATATTTTTGACTCAAGTACCAATGATCGTTAAAACGACCGTTAATAACTTAAATAATTACATAGTGTTCATGACATGGTAATAAGTGATATAAAAGGAATAATGAACTTGAAAAAGGTTCTTAAGCAAGTAGAAATTAACTTAGGTTTATTATTCAGGAGGTTAAATAATGATCAAGTCAAGACGGACCCAAGGTAAGGGACTTCGTCTCAATCTCCTTTCATTGAGGCATATTTCGTTTTATACACAACATTCATTTATACGGTGTATAAAACCCTTTGACATTTACTTTTATAAAAAAAGAATCTTCTTTCTACGAAGTGTTTTACAAAACGACAAAAAGGAATGTTTCTTTTAACGTGCGTAGTGACAACGAACTTTTCCGCCACCGTGGGTACTATTTGGTCTTTGGCTTCCTCAACAAGCCGTGATGTTTTTAAAATGAAATAAATATCATATACTCTTTTATGTATTTTGGTATTGAAAATGTTTTTTATAGTGGATTTGTTATGTCAATATATTTGAGTGATATATTGTGATCAAAGTGTGGAAATGTTTTCTTTCCATTATGTTTGTTTTATGTATTATGATTTTATAATGGTACTTGGACATTTGATGGGTGGTTACGTGATAAACCATATGACGGGTGGTGCCGTGAATTCTAGGACGGGTGGTTACGTTATAACCTCCAATGCATTGGGTATGGAAGTTTTCTGTATGGATATTCCATTAAGTATGTATGGAAGTTGGCCGTATGGCTATTCCATTAAGTGATATCTGTGGAAGTCGACCGTATGGTTCTTCCACTTAAGTATGTTTATGTCCCAAGTTACCTTTATATGTTATGTGTTCTTTATATGGGTTTTATGGTAATCTTTTGGTTACAAAAGGGTAGGTAATGATCTTTTATTCAGTGAAGAGTTTTTACTACTTCATAAAGGTGAAAAGTATTACTTTGATAAAGTATACATGGTTTAATTTTTGTTTTGATAAACTAACAGTTTTTATTCTTTGTGTATCACTTACTGAGATTTTCATGCTCACCCCAAGTATTTTTTTGAAATGTTTTTTCACAGGAGAAAATGTGGAATAGGGTCAAGGATGGGATCATGGGAAAGTCATGTTATATAAAACATGGAACAAGACATGTTTCTTTTTAAGAGTTTTTTTTATTCTATGAAAACTTGGTAGAAGTGTCTACTTTGCAAATCTTTTGAGATGTAATAGTTATGTTCTAATTCTCTAAAAATATAAACCTGAAAAGATCCTCAATGTGAATTAATCATTTAATTCAATATTAAGTAAGGTTTAAGGCCAGAGCCTTATAATTATAATTATTTATAAATTTCTAATCATATTTTCTGGACGCTATATGATAAATTTAACCCAAAAACATAACATTCAATGGGGATTTCACATGGTTTCCTCCAAAAGGAGGAGGTTTTATTATTTTTGAAGCCTATAAAAAGATTTCATTAATATAATTTCCATGGAGATGTGTAAGCGATTCATGTGAATACAGAATTGAATTTAAAACCATAAAATATAATATAGGTTCTGGAGGATGCAATATGGCTTTCAAAATTTAATAAAATGTCATCAAAAACACAATATTTTTTAATGGAAACATAATTTTTCTATTTATAATAAATATATTAATTATGAAATCACTATTTAGATTGTATGTTTTCATAACACATTCAATATAATTATATCATCTTTAATTTTTACTCAAAATAATAATTTCATAAAACGTTATAAGAAATTCTTGGTTGTATAAGTTTGATGTGATGATTTCAAAAATACCATTTATATGATCAAAATATTTATCTAATTTTGAGAAATTGCACTTTTAAATAAAAAATATCTTATTTAAAATTTTTTTGAGAATAAAATATTAGTGGTACTTATTAATATTACATTATACATAATATAATATAATTAATATTTATATTTATTAAACATTATTTAATAATAATATATGATTAAATAAACATATAATTAAATGATTTAATAATTCATTAAAAATAGTTTCATGGTTGAAAATATATACTTTCTTAATAAAAAATTTTATTTCATTATATCATAATATTTTTTATCAAACATATTTTATGATCATCATAATGTACTAATAATATATATAATCATTATTTTATTAAAAATAAAAATATTAAAATTCATACTGTTATGGTTTAGATATATATCCCTTTTTTACAAAAGTGAAAGCCATATGGGTAAGGTGTGAAATGATGAAATTTTATTAGGGTATTGCGTGAACTTGGTATGCACCGTGGTCCTGATGTGCTTGATCTTATATCGTAAATAGGTTCTCATAGATTTTAGTTTGTGAATCTCATATTTGGAATGGTACATGGAAAATATCAATGATTCTATCCCCTTCAAGAGCTTAGATAAATGTTATTTATAAGGTATGATCCTACTTGTCATGTTTATCTCATACTTTATCTATGTAAATTTGATTGACCAAAACCCTTAATATAAAAAACATAATAGTGACCATAAAATGACTATATTATCAATAGTTTTTATTCTTGGTGGTTTTTTAAATCTATAAGCCTATATAGTTGTCTAAAAGATCCATAGTTGGGTATATATTTTCTATAACTACATTAATTGTGATTATATTTTTTATTCAAAAATGGAATTAAATTTATAAATACTTAGTTCATTGAAATCATCCCTCCATAAAAAATTTTTATATTAAAATTTTCATTTCAAACAATGCAATAGATGAGGGAACTTCTATATCATCAACTCTTCTAGTTCCCAGGTCACTTCCTCGATTGTGTTGTTCAACCACAACAATTTTACCATGTGAGTTTTCATGTTTTGTAAAAACTTATCCCTATGATCTAAGATCTTCATCAACCACTCCTCGATCGAATGATCATTCTATAATGTCACCAGATCTGGATTCATTAAATTTCAAGGTTTTGGTATGTACTTCTTTAATAGAGGCACATGGAAGACATAATGTACTTGAGTTTTATTTGGATGGAGTGGTAGTCCATAGGTAACTACTCTTATGTATTCAAGGATCTAGAAGGGGATGTTTTATCTTGGACTATACATTCCCATCTTCCCATAAATCATGAAATTTATTTATAGTTTTATATTAAGGAACACATTATCATTGACCTCAAACTCTGGGTCTCATCATCGATTTGTTTCAATGATTTTATTTATATTTTGTGTATATTTCATATGAAACAGAATGGTTTCAACATTATCTATAACCTCTTGAATAAGAACATGTTCCATAATCTTCCAGTATCCAATATGATCCCATCTTTCCAGAGTCTGAAACCTCTTTACAAATAAATCATCACAAGGATCCATCTTAATGCTAAAATGGAAGATGATGTTATGTTAGAACTTCACTTGGGAGAGGTGTCAATCTCAAAATCAATGGAAATCCATTGAACATCATCAAAATATATTCCCCAGAATTTTAATTCTTCTCTAAGACTGAACCTTCATCTGAGGATGATAAATTCTAATAAAAATCATATCTATATCAAATTATTGATAATGGATAGTCCATATAATTGAGTTAAACTTCATCTATCAATGTGATCAAATAGATAATGCTACTCCATGTAGTCATACAAGTTCCCTTATGTATATCATGTCTATCTCTTCAAGAAAAACGTATCCCCTGATATAAATGAAATACACTAACTGGGTAAGATTGTTGAATTCCACCCATATAGATTTATTACCTTAAGGGGTCATAGGGAGTCCATTTTAAAAATCCAAGGCATTCTTTGCTATTATTAAGTTTGTTTTTTCAATATATGGATCATAATATTAATCTTTATTTAATAATTCTGGATTTAATGACCTATAATTTTATCAATGACATTTCCCTTATTATAATTATGTCGTAGAGTATAAAAAAATATAAAATGGGGAAACCAATAAAAACATTATACTAACAATTTAATAATAACATATTAGTCAAAAATGAAACCAATAAGAATTCAAAATATTATAGTGGGATAATAATTTGAAAATAATATAATAATAAGGGAAAATATATGCCCTACTCGATACACTAAAATCATAGGGCTGAAAAACAAAGTTATAGAAATAAAACATAATGTTAATAATAAAATATTCAATCAAAAATAATAAATTTCATATAACCTAGTAGAAAATATAAGTTAATGATTAATAGAATATGAGGTATTTATAGGAAGTAGTAAACCATTAGGACCATTTTAAATATTACCATTTAAATAGTAACCTAACTATTGGAATAATAATGTGAAAAATTAAAAAATGTAATATGTCTATTAAAATGGTTACATCACCAATAAATGTATAAATATCATTTAGAGATCCTATAAATGAAAATATGATATATTTTAATCATGGAATATGTAAATAATTGTTTTAAAAATAATAAATTATGTGTGGGTATTTTAGGGAACATAAATGTGTATTTAAAATTTTATAATTGACATAATTATTTTAAATAAAATTTATATTCATAAACTGGAATCAGAAATAAATATTTAGTTCTATTATTATTATAATATAATTTAATAAGACTATAAATAATTTTCTGTAGTGTCATAAAATGAGTTATAATATTACAATAATTACATTTCAAATAAAGGAAAAACATAATTGAAAATTAAATTTATCATATTTGAAATATTAATTTCAAAAAATGGTGTCATTTTTAGGAATATACATGTAAAACAAATGTTGGGATGAATTTTGATGATTTTTCTATTTTTTTTTTGAATTTTTGGGGAATAGTGAAGTATTGTAATTTATGTCATTTAACATTATAATTATATAAATGAAATTTTATGTCAAATATGAGTCAGGAATGATGTAAGTTCCCATTTTCATGAAATTATGTACTCTATTTTACGAATTTTTTCATGGGAATCAACCTTATTGATAATGTTGATCCAAAATAATAAACAAATGAATAATATAATCGAAGACACGCCTTTCCTCCCCATATGAACATCACTCATCACAAACCCCTCTCCTATATAATCATAATATTTTTATCTTTTGTTAATTATTCGAAATTACTTTCCTTATACACTTCCCAATATCCAAGAGCTTCTAATCTCAACAAAAGGCCAAACCAAAGTTCTTTACGGAGGTTCTCAAGGATAAGATATTCAAGAGGTATAATCCCCATTATTTCTCATTTAATTTATTTCATTCTTCTACCTCATCCTCACCTCCCATATCCAAAACAATAAGATAACTCCAGTATCATATATATACTGAAATTTTATTTTGGTAATAAAATATGAATAACTCAATCCCTTTTTTCTCTTTTATCTTAAAAATGAAATCCTCATCCGTTATATGTCAATTACTCATCTTCATGGATGATGATTTTCATTCTATATTACATCCTTCAACGGTTGTAAAAAATAAGAATAATGGTTGAAACAAATTTTAAAATTTATATAATAACATTTTTATGTTCATGAACTAATATATATACAAAATATTAAATATTAAAAAAGAACTCGTTTGTGATGATCAAAAAACCTCGAAAATATTCTAAATATATATCATTTACATATTTTCAAATGAATATTCCTCATGGAAAAAAATAAATTAATATTGGGAATATTTAAATTTATGTTAGAGAATTAATACCATATAATTACACCTTTTTATAATTATTCAAATTTGACATGAACATTCATAATTATATACAAGAGAACCGACCTTGATACTATGAAATGAATACTCCCAAAATGACAAAATTAAACTCTAAAAATCATCAAAATACCCCAATATTAGAATAAAAATTACAATAAATCAATTATATTTTTAATGTGTTATGAATTAAATAATTAACAGATAAAATTTTATTATATAAGACATTAATGTAAAGTGCAGAACACATTCAGACATAAGGTAATGAATATCTTTGAACCTCCAAAAAACCTTTCTGTTGTTCTAAATATCTCTTTACAGCTATTTATTTATTCATTATTCTAACATACTTCTTCTAAATTATGTTTATATATTATAAAATTATGTATTTAGATCTATTAATTCTTATATTATGGGTCAATTTATATTTTATTATGTTCCCTTCTCAATTATTCTATATAAGCATGCTTGATTAAATAGAACATCCCAATTTCATATATATTTTTAATTATACTCCAAAATCTATTTTAAAAGCTGTTATTTTTTTAAAAACAATCATTTCATCAGGGAAAACTATCATAGATTATTTCTATTTTTTTTAAAAATTATTCCTTTGTCCTTTTTAAAGACTCATTATTATCTATAAAACTGCACTAATGTGGCTGATTTCTAACGTATCTTAAACACTATTTCTATATGTTTTCACGTAAATTTGATATAATTTATCCCGATATATTGATATTTTAAATTTTAAATGTGAAATTGTTCTTTAAATATATTCATTATTTTACACCATTATGATATTTCCATTAGTTATTCTAGATGACACAATTACAATACCTAATTATTTCCCTTAGTAACCCTTATGCTTATTCTATATGTTTGATTGTTTACGTGGAAAACATATTAATAAACATTTTATAATTTTTTCATCATGATTAAAATCCAATTAATTTTTTTTATTTTTGGTCTTATGGGATGTAATTCATGAGATTCGGTAGAAAACCAAATCAATTTAGGAAATTGTCCACCATGTGATATAGAGTGGGTAATTGGCCTCGACTCATGTTTATTTCATGTTATATATTGTTTCCATATCCCTATATTTACTCGATCATATGATTCCATGATCATTATGATATTCCTATACATGTTTATTCTTGTTCCATGACTATGTTTTATCATGTTATGCCTTTAAACCAAGTGTTATGCTTGTTTTCCATGTATACGCCCTTACTAGGATTTTAGCTCATCCCTTTTGTCAATGTATTACCAAGGATATTCTATGCATATGTATGAACTTAAAGGTTGTTAGGAGATCATTTTTAATATTAATATAATAGTATTTATTATATTTCCTTGTTTAAAATATTATGACCACAGTTTTCAAAATACCGTAGACATTACAATCCATGGTTTTCATATCATGTTTATTTTTGCCTAAAATCACGTAACAATATGTGTTAAATGTTAGGGTCTCTATCGTTGGTATAAGAGGATGGTCTAGTCATTTTTGGGATTATGATTAGAAAGTTTCTTATGATTCCAAGGGATAATTCTATCACCATTGATAATAATTATTGATACCTAAAGAATCACAATTTAGGATATACTTTACATTTACAAGGTCATCCCCATTTGTTCAAAATTTTCATTTTATATTATTATTATTGGTGTATTCAATCCCACCACGTTCTAGTTTTTTCGAAGTTAATCGATAGAAATAGGGGAATCTATTCCAAAAATCAATGTCATTGTAAATATGATGATTGACTTAATGAAATGAAAATTCTGATGGGAACATGAGCTCAGAAATTAATGATAGTAATTGATCAACTGGCTCAAGTTATTAAAAATAACATAAATCTTGTAGAACACCCACCATATCCAAAGAATGATTAAGTTGTAGTCAAACTCTGTTATAATACAGAAGAATTATATATTTAATAGATCTTATTATACCCTCATTGTGAAAAAATTGACTAACTCCATTGAGAAGATATTATATATCCTCTAATTCTAAGAGGAAGTAATCGTTCTGCTGGCGATCAATTATTTTTATGGTAATGTTATTAGTTGGTAGAAAATGATAAAAAAACATAAAATATAAGTAGGAAAATGATTCCATGGAATTTTAAGGTGTAAGGGAAATAATTTTCAATAAATATTTTCCTTGAACCATTCTTCCTAGGATAGGGAGGGAGTTCGTCAGATAGTAGAAAAGGGAAGATGTGTCTATCGGGATGTACAAGGAAAAATTTACTAGGATTGCATGTTATCCCTTTGGATTTGTCATGAACACTTAATGGAAGGTGTATTTCTTCTTTAGGGGACTAATGTTGAGTCTTCAAAAATAATTCATGACTTGAGACTATGTATGCTATGAGAAAATTCTCTATTGTGCCCATAAAGGTGAAATATAGATTTAAGAATCTCAGTGGACTCGTAGGCTTGGAGATAAAATTTTAAAAATGTATTTTAATATAGGCAGATAAATACTTAATTCTATAGATGGAAAGAAAACCCAACATCCCATGTGTCAACAGTGTGGGGAGAAGTATCAAAGGAACTGTCTAAAGGGAACTATGAGATGATCCAAAGGTTGGAGAGAGGGGAATCATACTAATATTTTTTTGAAGGTATGTGAAGAAGCCTAGAAATTTGGAAGAATAAAAGAAGGTTCAGATAGACACTCAACCTACAGTGCAATGTTTCAACTATATGGAACATGGGAATTATCTGATACAATTTTCTATTCCATGGTTTTTTGGATGAAATAAACAACAACAACCACCACGACATCAATGAAAGAAATATTATATTACTACTACTCAGTTGGAGCATGAAAATTATGTCGTGATAGGTACCCTAGATATTCATTCAAGAATAGGGAACATATTATTTGTCTTTGGTGTAAAAAAATATTGCATATCACTGACTTTTCATAGAAATATTCACAAACTAATTCAAAATATGATGGTTGAGTTACCTTTGAAAACAATTCATGGTGAAATTATGGCATCTGAAGTATATAAATCCTCCCAAGTAAATGTTTTTAGACTGAACCTCCCAAAAATATATATTCATAAAATATTTTTTGATGTTTTATTCTATATTGGTCCTAGATTGGCTATCATTATACAATGAAAACATAAACAGTCGACAAAGGCATATCAATATTCACATCACATAGAATCCTCCAATTCAGTTTATGTGTAAGTAGGAGGATGAATCTAATTTAGAATCATTATCTCAAATGTGGATATTATTGACTTATGAAAAATCATACCCATCTCAGAAGAATGAGACAAACGAGAGGATCATGGTCAATTACATTTCCAATTCTAAGGACTACACTATTGTGTTCCACATTTAAATTCATGTACTTCCTCATGATTAATAGGTTTAGTTCATAATTGGTATTAATCATTGATATATGACTATATAGTAAAATACTTATAGAAATTCCAGAATTTAGTTGGAAGAATTGAATAGGCGTTTAAATGAAAATATAATGAATGGTTTTATAATATCGTGTTCCTCACCATAGATAGAACTAGTCCCCTTTATCATGATTGAAGATATATTTGTGAAACTCTTAATTTGTTTTATGGATCTCCAAAAATCATGATAAAGAACATGTTTCTCATTCCACAATTTGATGACTTGTTCGATTAGCAATGTGGAGATGTTTATTTCTCTATGGTGGAGATTAGATCAAGATATCACCAAATAAGTGAGAATAATGAATACATTCCCCAGAATGCCTTTCGAATGAGGATGGAGTTGTAAAATTTTGGTTGTGACTATTTATATTATCTAATCCGGAGATAAAAAAGAACATCCCAATGACGCACAGAGCTCAAATATCTCTATTTACCTGGTGAGAAAAAAGATGTATCGTGGTCAATGAGAGAACTATTGTTGGGACAATATGAAGAAGGATATCATTATATAAATGTAAAAATTATTTTTATGTCAGTAAGTAAAGGATTAATAAATCAATTCAAATGGGATGATACAACCTTTACCATAGAAGCATGGAAATGTGAAATCATCACCACATACATTTTCAACAGAATTCCAAATATATAAAAATAAAATACGGATATACGTGTTTGTGTGGATCCTTTAACCATGATATGTCACTGTTTCAAAATTTGGGAGGACATCTCACTCAATTAGATTTCATTTATATACATCACATAAGTTGTAAGGCTACATAGAGAACCATTATTGATTGAATATAATAAAGATCTATGTTTTACATCAATGATCTGGAATGTTTCTAATATTATATAATCATTGATGTGAACATAAATATGTCTTATCATCTTCAAAATGATCTCCAATCTAGGAAGACTATTTGAAATTTGGATAAAACGTTGAGATCATGTTTTATCGAAATTAAATGATGATTGGACTAACATATACAACTTGTAGTTTTCTTTTATAACTATAATTTACACTCAATAAAATAAATTGATCATTCTAAATCCCTTTATAAGAAAAGATGAAGAAAACTTACATTCTAATATGATGGTGATGGATATAGGCTTTTGGGACCCGAAAAGGTTGATGAAATGTTAGAAAAGGTGAAAACCATTTAGTAGTACATCAATGAATCCCAAAGTCGATAGGAGAGCTATACAGATAATATCTAATTGGAAATAGAGTTTTTGGTTGGAGACATGGTATTCATCTATATATCACCATGTAAGAAATTCATGAGATTTGGTAAGAAAGGAAATCTATTTCCTTTGTATGTCAACCCCATAAATTTTCTTGATCTCTTCAAAGCTGTGGCCTATAGACTAAAACTTCTACGAACGATTTCTCAATTAAATCATATATTCCACATATCTTTCTCGAAGAATTACATACCAGATACCTCATTGTACTGAATTTAGAGGTGGGATATCTTGAAAATGATCTATCGAATGAACAGAAGCCGATGAATATCTTGGACCATAAAGATAATGTTATACAAAACTAGACAACTCACCATGTTAAAGTAAAATGAAGAAACAAAAAATACGAATACGTGAAATTGGAATTGGTTGAAGTGATAATGGATAAGTAGCCTCACATATTTTCATCTTAGTATGTATAATTAAATTTAAAGGGATAAATTTCATAAGGCGGGAAGAATTTTACAACCCAAAATTTTTTTAATGAAATTTTCCTTCTTATTGTTTTCTATTGTATTATAAAGAAAATAAATCACATAATGAACAAAAAAATCAATAAAATAATAAATTATGAATAATATAATTTTTTTCTAAATTTATTATATGAATTTAAAATATTATAGTAGGATAATAAATAGATAATATGATAATATGAATGGGAACATTTTGATATGCTCAATCCACTAGAATGATTTCCCTCATGAAAAAAGATGTAAAAATAAAAAATAATTCTAAAAATAATATATTTATTTTAATAATATTATTTATATGATATCATGAATAAAATATAAGTGAATTATGAATGGAATATGAGGTATTTATAACAATTAGTTAGCCTTTATGACCATTAGAAATATGACCATTTGAATATTAACATGATCATTTGAATAGTAATGTGACCATTAAGATTACTAATATGGCCATTAAAATGGTAACCTCACATATTAATATATAAATAAAATTTAGGTATCATATAAATGAATATATTATATATTTATATCATGTAATAAGTCAATAAATGTTATTAAAATAATAAATTAAGTGTTTGATTTTTTGTAAAACTAAAATGTTTATTTAAAATTTTATAATTAAAAAAATCATTTGAAAGAAAATTTATTTTCCTAAAATAAATTCTTAAATTAATATTTTTTGTTATTATGATCATAAAATATTTTTATGAGACCATAATTATCTTTTCAAAGTGTCGTAAAAGCATTTATAACATTAAAATTAGTATTTTTCAAATAATCAAGGTCTTTATTAAAAAATTAAATTCCACATATTTTGAAAATTATTTTCAAAAATGGGGTAATTTATTGAATTCTACACATTTAGTAATAATTTGGGATAATTTTTTGTATTTTTTTTAAAATAGATGTATTTTTTTGAATAGCGAAATATGATAATTTATGGTATTTAACATTCTAATCAAATAAATGAAATTTTGTGTCATGGTCGAGTCATGGATGATGTAAGTTCAAATTATTGTAAGCATAAATTCTTTAGTTAATTATTTTCTCATGGTAATAAACACTATATATAGTCTTGAATCAAAATAATAAAAAAATGAATGAAATCATCAAAAAACCTCTCATCCACATATAAATATCACCCCACCACATATTCTACTAACACGTCCTATATTTTGTAGCGTCTCTAAATTCTGAACAATTAAATTTCCAAGACACTTTTCCATGTCCCAAAGCTAATGGTGTCTACAAAATACCAATACTATGTTCATTACGGTGGTTCTCATGGATACAATATTCAGGATGTAAAATCCTTCATCTTTCTCTTTTAAACACTTTATTTATTATAACTTATCCTCAAACTCCCTATCCAAAACAACATGATTACTCTAGTATCATATATATATACTAGAATTTAATTTTGTTAATGGATTATTGGTAATGAAATTTATTCTTTTCTTTTTTTTATCTAAAAAATGCAAACATCTTCCGTGATTTTTTGATTTACTACCTTCGTAGGAGATGATTTTTAATTTTCAATTCCTAAATGAAATGCTACTTATAAAACCATTATGATGGTTAAACTAGATTTTGATATTTATATTATATCTTGTTTTATGTTATTTATTTAATATACATAAATATTTTTAAATAATATAATAAAACTTGTTTGTGATGATCGAAATAAATCAAAAAATAATCTAAACGATTATCATTAATAATTTATCAAATGAATCATCCTCTTGTAAAAAACGGAAAAGATATGTCGTAGAATTTAAAAATATGGATGTGAAATAATACCAAATAATTTAAATTATGAATAATTATTCTAATTTTAAGTCAAATTTTATATTTATACACAAGAGAATAGACCATGAAACACTGAAATAAACACTCTAGTTACGTCGAAATTAAACTATATAACTCAAAAAAATAGACCCAAATTAACCCAATAAAATTATAATAAATAATGTATATGTGTAATAGGTTATTAATTAATTAATTAATGTATTTAATTTTATTATATAAGACAATGATTTTAAGTTTATAACATAATCAAATATAAGGTAATGGATCCCGCTGAACCTCCAAATTACCTTTGGGTTGTGCTTAATCTCTCTTTAAACCAATGTATTTATTCAATATTGTTATAAAAGTATTAAAATATATATATATATATATATATTACAAAATTATGTATCTAGATCAAATCATCCATATTTTATGATGGAAAACCTATTTTAGAAGGATCTATTCTCAATTCCTCCTTAATAGCATGACTGAATAAAGGAAACTTCCCAATTTATTTCATCTTTTCAAGAACACATGATAATTTGTCTTTATCACAATTATTTATATAAAATAACTCATTTAATCATGGAAAATAATGTTATTCATTTTTTATACAAACAATTATACATTTATCCTATATAAATTCTATTTATTATCATCCATAAAACAACACCAATGTATCTCATTTATAATGTTTCTTCAACACTCCTTTTACAAGTTTGTTGTTTTGTTAGATATAATTTTTCATGATATATTCCTATTTTTCTTTATGGATGTCTAGGTATGATTTATATCTATTATCTCTTATACACGATTATGATACACCCATTGGATATGCCACATGACATGATTGTGATACCTAGTTCCTTTAATGGCTAACCCTTATGTGTATTCCTTATGTATGATTTATTATATATCATTGTTATGACTCATCATGTTATTATGGGTGCACCAAGATAAAACTCCGTTGCATTGGGTATTTTTATCCTCATGGGATATCATGTATGTGATTCTGGAGTAATCCTAGTCCATTAGGGGACTTTGTCCACTACGTGATATGGTCTTGGAAGTTATACGTGGCCCATGTTTATATCATGTTATATATTTATACCACATTTCTATATTTATATGGATATATTATTATATTTTTTATGATACACCTATATTTGTAACAGGTTCCCTGAGCAAATTCCTTGATATAGAAGTTACTTTTATTAGAGACACCGTCATCATAATATCAATCTCTGAAGCCCACCGGTCCCAAGACTGTATGTACTCCTCTATGCTAATTATCCACATGTTGAATCCCCTAACAAGAATACAATTTTACTTGTCAACCCAGGCATTTTGATCCTCATTAATGGACGCACGTAAAATGTCTCCCCATCATTTTAGTTTCTTCAACTTCATATGAATTAATCACTAAGAGCTTCTCAACCGCTTCCTCCTTAAAGCATAAAAAAGCTCCGAACATTGGTCCCCCTGAACTCCAGACCTCTAAGGATCCACATCTTGAAGGACATACTTTTTGGTGTCTGCCTTTCTAACCAACCGGGTCTCCAAAGGTGTAGGTAGTGAAGAGTAGTCCTTCCTACTCTTCCTCCTCCTATTACCCATACAAATTCTCGGACATGAAGCTTCACCAACAACGAGGCTATGAATATCTCCTCTGCATTCTTCCACGCACCCCCAACTACCTCTGAGGGGGGAGCATTATCATAGCCCAGTCCTACCTCAACCAGTCCCTCAAACCTATTGTTTAAATGAAAATGAGACTGGTTACCTGCAACGGATCCCCCTAGAGTCCCAACTCTACTTGGTCGGGCTGTCTCCAGACCAAGTCCATGCATCCCTTCACACAGATTATCTCTATCTGAGACAGTCTCCTCTCTGACTTTTGTTCATGCCAAAGCTAATTCACCTCCAGTTTCATTGTGTCTAACACGGACGTTGTCCAGCTTGGTCCCGCCTTCCTCCCTCACTCCATCGTTGCAAGAAGGTGGTCCAGTCAAAGCATCCCTAAACATGTGAAAGACACTTTCAACTGTTGGGTTGACTTGATAGGCCACCAAAAAACTAACACCTATGTCTAGACCCACTTCTAACTCAATTGTCATATCACATACCCCTGATATCCTGGCTGATTCCCTATCCACCCTTAAGAGAATACCATCTTGTTCACCCCTGTCCAAAATTTTTGTCAAACCTAGAGGTCCCTGCTCCACCCTCACTACCTCCTCATGAACCAATATCTCTCTACCACAATCGTTGCCATGCCTCGATGCCTTCAGCTCCCTGTGAAAGTATGCTAATGTATGCCCCAGTCGCCTGCATCCATCATAGAAGTCTATCTAGCTATCATAAAACACTCATTGTTTGCTATGGTATTCTTCTCCCCCTGTGATACACACATAATCAAATGATACTCTTGAAACATCCATTTCAACACATATACGCATATTAACAGGATAACTAAGGGCTGTAGTGCGGATGTCAAAACACATTTACCTACCAATGAGGTTCCCTAGCATACGAATAACTGCATGATTTTGAAACAGAAGTGGATGATTTGGAAAGCTAACCCATGTTTCCATTGAAGGAAGATTGTGATTCTTATGAAAATAAAAGGACCAGTGACACTGATAGAACCTAAAGTCGTTGAAGCTACGAGGCACGCATGACCATGCCTCGTTGAGGTCAGCTTCTAAGGCGAAATTAATCATAATTGGATGACTATCCAAAAGTCCCACAGCCGCCCTATCATGCAAAACCCATGCACAGAAGACATGTCTATCAAAGGAATAAATAGATTATCTTCGCTAATAAAATCTAGCCACCAAGGTGTGCTTCAAGAGGTCTGAGAATTATGAGAACTCCAAGGTAGACAATGACCGGTTAGGGAAGCCACCAAGAAACTCTGAGACCTTCAGAACGATCTATATTTGAAGAAAATGGGGGAAAAGTAAGGGTTCGAAAGGGAATGAAGCGAGGCTTAGAAGTGGACAGCGAGGATCCCTCCCCTAGTTGTGGGGGAGGGACCGACGTAGCGGTCTCCATCGGCACAGTGGAGCAGCCCCTCAGGGCTTTGGGAGGTGATGCTTGGGATCCCTCACACCCTAAACTATTTTATGTTCTTACATTACTTTATCATACAATATGTCAATGCAGATGTTCATTTAATAATCCTAAAATATGATATCAATTTAATTAAATATTTCTATCTGGGATATACATTATTATAAACTGTTTTTATGAAAAACACTAATATTTTCCAAAAGAAAACATATTTCTAAAAATACTTCTTTTACATCTATTGATATTTTTTATTCTTTACTCAAGATTTATGATTCTTATTCCATTATGTCACTCCATTTATGGATCCCAAAATATTTTTCATATATGTATTTTTTATTAAATGAAACCCATTCCTTTCCATGGTTTATTTTAGGACCATGATTGATATAAATTATACATTCCATGCATGATTATGTAAATTTTATGATGTTATTGCTGCACCTGTAGTTATATAGAACTCCATTAAATTGGGTAATGTGTTGGTTATAATGATATAAATTGATATTTATAGGAACATGATGCTATGTTTGAGAAAAAAATAAGATTTTAATCAAACCACTATGACATGAGGTTTCATTTTTATGCATTGACACATTCCATGCCTTCATCTAACACTTCAACTCAAAATTACGATTAAGATGTGATGATCATGATTGTTCTCACCAATGTTTTATATTTCTTATTTATCCTCTTATTGTGATTTTAGCTCTCCCCTACATTTATACATATTCTCAGGTGAATACTTGTTATAAGGAGAAAACACAGGCCAAGAAGAACTTTAGAATAAGGAATTAAATAAATATTTATGATTTATTATTTAAATGTTTTGTATGGTCCTAATTTTGTCAATACACGAAACCATTGGCTCCTGGATTTGTAGCACTTTTATGTAATTTAACATTAAAATTAGGTAATATTCATGTATGAAAAAGTAGTGTTTCTATTCTAATAGTATCAATGTGTAAGATTATGATAGAAAAGGATATTCATCCTCCAAAATAAAATATTAATGAATCAGGGGTTGATTAATTTTATATAGGGTGATTCCATCCATTAAAGTATAAGTTTTATATATGTAAAGAATGAATTTATATACCTATAATATTGTAAAATTCCACTAAATGGTGTTTCGAAAAAATTTTAGGATAATTATTCCAACAAATCTTGATAGAGTTTGTGTTAAATGCTTTAGATGCAAAAATTGACTCATTTATTATCTTCACTAATAACTATATATCTGGTTTTAGGAAGAGTTTTAATACTTCTTGTAAACATGATGGAAATAAAAGATATATAAAACCATAGTCTCATGGTAAACTTTAATTTCATGAAAGAGTAACATGTGTTCCTATCACTATTGGATTCTTGTTTGAATCATTTACTTATTCTAAAATAGACTTTGGGATGATAATGTCTGATATTTTAAACATGATATTAGGAAACCATGAAAAATAATCTAATAAATCATAAATTACATAGGTTCATAACTTATGAGTTTCATAGTTTAAATCTATTTTTTCATGATATATTTCGTTACATTAATCATTATTAGAATGTTTTTCCCATAATAATGGTTTGTAATGAGAATTCAAAATTTAAAATCATATCCCTCATGTGTGTCAAACTAGGCTTCATGCAAGGCATATTTATCATTTACTAGGAGATGGTTAATTCTATATAAATGTGCATTTTTAGAGACCCTATGTACATCTAATTCAATTCCAAATCCACTTTTACTCTCTAAGCATGGTTGAATTATCATGTAAAACAATTACTCTATACTTTATCAATATTTAATGATCTTTCGTATGTTTATTGATATCTATAAGGATTTCACTGTATTTTACATATCTTAATTCGCCAATAATGTATACATTCCATCGATACTATCTTTGAAAACCCATATCTTTCATAAATCTTATTTCATGATATATTAAATAATTTTACTATTAATACAGCACCAAAAGATCATGATGCCTAGTGTCTTTGAGTAATTAGATATATTTTATAATAAGATAAAATAGAAATATGACAAAATTATACCAAAAGTCCATAATATGTTCTTATATTCATTATATATTTAAAAAATACATTGGATAAATTGGGGATATACATAAGAATGGGGTGATCTATAAAAATAAGTAACAGAATAATTATTGAATAACATGATGAAAGTAATGCATATAATTAAATAGAAAAACTAAAAACACATAAATGGGGTGAGATTAATAAAAAAGACTGTTTAAGCATATTATATGTTGATAACATGAAGGAAATATAATAATTTTATAGAAATATAATATATAAAAATTAATATATCAAAACTAACAACCTATAAAATATCACATGGTTAGAATAGTTCTATCATGGAACAGGTCCACTCCCTAATCCTATGAATAGTTCTTCATGAGACAAAAAATTACACAATGCATTAAGGGAAATATAATTATGGGCCAACCCATATTATTGATATCATTTACATTCATAAGTGTGAGATTTAATTCATAATTCAAGGTTTTGAGGAATGAGTAGAGGGATGTTGGTTGGATTTATAAAGAACAATTGTCTATAATACCTTTTTTATTGGTAACCATAAATGTTGGACTATATAGGATAATGTATTCTAAATCCCAAACCATGCCACGGATCTTCCCATTGTTTCAATTAAAGGGGAGTGATTTTAGTATTTTGATATGTCTAATAACCTATCTAAAAAATTAATTGTCTTCGTGATGTGTAAGCGAGATCTGTTTATAATTAATTTATTTTAACACCATAAAATATATTATTGGGTTTTTGAGAATTCATTAAGGGTTCATAAAATTAATGAAAGAAATTAAAAACATTTATTTAAAGGGAAACATTATTATGGTCATTGATACTCATTATATTATTTATTATATAACCTTTGGGAATTTATGATGTCATAATATATACAGTATAATTAAAAGGAATTTAATATTTACCATAATATTTGAATGTCACATAAAATTATAAAAATTTCACTATTGGATAATATCGATCTATTGACTTTAAAAATAATATTTATTTTAACAAACTAATTCTATAAATATGATAATTTACACATTTAAATCAAAAATCCCAATTTAATAAAAAATAATGTTTTATTTACAATAATAGTTTGCCGACTGTAATAAAAATGACATTTGAAATCATAAATTTATATTTTCATTTCGTTTTAATTAATATTATATTATAATAACATGTTATTAAAATTTTATTTATTTTAAATATTCTTGAACTAATCCTAAACTATGACTTTATTGAAATTATATATTTCCAAAAAATAGAATTTCTATTTCATCTCGTCAAAAAAAAAATTAAGTAAATATATTTATATAATCAATATAAATAAATTAAATATAATAATAATTATTATTATATTAAAAATAAAATTATAAAAATCCATACTGTTACGGTTTATGTACATATCCCTTTATTGCACTAGTAAATTCCCTAAGGGAAAAGTGTGCAATGAATGGATTTTCATGGGGTGTTTTAGAGAAATTTTATGAGAAAAGATATTGATAGAAATAACTTATACAAAATATTCTTTTCCTCATTCTTTTATCATTTTAATATTTACTTAGTCTAGGTTAAGGTCAAAGCTTACTAATTACATCCAACATAGAAGCTCTAATAAATGGGATAAAAAGGGTATGATCTTAATGGTTGAGGTCATGAATTCCTTTTTATATGTCTATTTTGTTGATCATAACCCTTAACATAATAACATCAACATATGATATAAAATTGATATAGTATATTTCATTATGAAACATTATAGTTTTTGAAATTCAACAAACAACATAATGGTATAAAATACCCAAATTGATGAATGTGTTTTCCAAAACAAAATTGCATAATAAATCATTCACAAATTAGAAAATTTAATTTAATTTAAAAATGTATAATTAATTAACTTTTACACATTATTTTTATTTATTATATATTTTTATTAAATATGTCTATTACTTACGTTTATTCAGTCATATTTTTTAAAATCTTCTAATATTTTTTATTAATAGTTGATGAAACTGTATAATTGATTCATATTATCTATAAAATTAATATTTATATGGAAATATTTTTTTTATTAAAGATATTTTTATAGAAATCCAAGATTGGTGGTAATGATAAATGAAACATATTACCCATTGAGGTGATTTTTTACACGTAAACATGATTAGTGCTTCCATTTTAAAAAAATGGATGAAAGAAGGAAAATGATAATTTAAAATTTTATATTCATAGTTATGTTATATAAATGAAATTTATTCATACATTACATAAATTTTAACACACATTAATAGACATGTTCAATATAATGGGATATGTTTCATTATGGAAGTTGTATTCTACATAGAGAACTAATGATGTTTTTTGTTTTTTAGCAGATGGGGAGGAATATATAATTTTTATTACATTAATATAATAATATATAACTAAAATGATTATAATTATTTCAATAATTTTTATAATTTTAAGGGATTTGAAATTTGATTATTATGTAGTATAACATATGAATGATATCATACTTATGTTGGAGACATGTTCTCTCCTTTGAAAGCGTTGTGGATTTGATGTGATTAGGCTGACCTTGTGTGACCATGGGTTTAATAGTGTGTGAGAGACTTCATGGAAAGGATATTTCTGATATTTTTCAATATAATTTTCAATGGTAGGTGTATTTTTGAAATATTTTAAGTGATCAACTTTTATAAAATAGGTAAACATAATTTTTAGAAACACTAATGATATTTTCATACTCCCATGACACTATCTCAAGGACAATGGCACCAAATATTCAAGATAATATTTATTGGGGTGTATATGGGTCTATAAATACAAAAATAAGTATTTATGTATATAATTTATAAATTCAATATGGTTTATACCATTATGTTTTTACATTTTACACTTTTATATTAAAACTATGTAACTAGTATTTATTTATGTAATTTATTATTTATCTAAAAATATTACAAAATATAAAAAAATTAGGCATGGTAAAACCATTTTTTTTTTCTAATCTATCCATTTTTATTTATAATTTTAATAAAATTTTATTTTATGTTAAAATAGTTAATTTATAACAAAATGTATAAATAGAAAACATGACATTTTTAACAATATTGATTCTTAGTATTATTTATTATTGATTAAAAAATAAATGGGTTTCAATATATTTATTTATCAGTTCAAACATGATATTAGGATTATTATTTAATGTATTTCAATTTAATTTATTTGATATAAATTCGTTTATATTACTAAAAAAATTATAACAGTTTTTACATTTTTGTAATAAATACCATTATTTCTAAGAACAAAAATTATATAACCAAAAATTAAATTGTTCATATAATATAATATGAATTTGATTATCTAAAATATAAGAATAATTTTATCGTATTTAATTTATACTTGTAGGGAACATAATCTTAGAATTATCCCATGTAATGCATAAAATCTCATCAGTGAGAAAAATATTTTTCAAGGATAATGATTATATATAAAAAATTATCAACGTTAATATTCTAATAATATTTTAAATATTATTACTGATAAAAAATAGTTATTTAAATTTCTAAAATATTCTACAATATAATATTCAACACGTTTAAATGTAATTAAATAAAAAGACAATAAATAGTTACCGTCAAACATTAGATGATTTTAAAAAATGATAATCGTGTATTTTATTAAATTTATAATTTAATTTTAAATTAATTACTTGTACCATATAAATATTTTTTTATAAAATAATAGCTTCAAAAAATTATATATCATATAAATGTGATGGTATTAGAAAAATCCAAATTTTTTACCATTCAACTAAAGAACAATTAATTTGAAAAATTATCGAAAATAAATTTTAAGCTATTATTTGTTGGAGGAATTATATAATGAAATTTAATTTATCATATTTAAATTATAAAATTCTTAAATTTAGGTAAATTTTGAAATTAGTATTTAATATAAATAAATTATCTGTAAAATAAAATAACATTTTAAAATATTAATTAATGCTTATTATTTACCAACTAATGAAACTAACTATTAATAGTTTATTATTATAGTGTTTATTATAGATTTATTAATAATGTGTCGATATTATTATGTACTTGTTTATATTGGGTGTAGCATCTAACATATGTTATAAAACACATTGAATAATCTAGTGGTAAGAAAATATTATGATCTCCAGGTGTTACATTCTCCCCATTAAATAAATTGAGTCCTATTAATTTTAATTCACATGTTAATAAAAGTAAGCAAGGATATCTAAAAGGTAGGTTTAAAATGGCATATAATTGAATTAGGATTCAACACTAATATCTTAAGAATGAATATAGAATACTTTTCATACCATTGTTTTACCAAAACTCTTAGTTGTTATGTTTTCCCTTTATCCACACATAATACATATTCTAGTTCAAAGAAGAGATTTTCCATATTGGTTCGTCCCACAATTTTGACATGACGAAGATTGAATAATCTTCCCTTCATCACCTTCATCAGCCAAATTTTTCTGATATTTATACCTTATTCTCTTTGTTTAGTTTGGGGTTTCAACTATGTAAATGTTTTTAATCACAATTAATGATAGTTTCTGTGGAATAATTTTATGATTTCTTTCACTATCACATGTCACATTATTATGATAGTTTGGGATGTTTCCACATATTCAATAAAATCCATTATAAACTTTCTTGTTTAGGGAATCATCCATTACTAAAACAAATATATTTTTCATTAGTGTTGAAAATTATAAAAAGAATATCATAAATTACCAAAATAATGTTTGACCTCAATATACCTCACCTTGTAAAACTATCATGTTATACAACAGTTATTACTATTCATCTTGAATAATACTTGGTTCAATATATATAACTCCAAATTTAACATATATCATTTTTGGTTCAAAATTTTTTATTTTGAGTCATGTTCTCTTACACATATAAACAAAATCTATAAAATATTAATCCCAAATTTCCCTGAAAATTATTATAATATAGTAAACATAATAATTAATGAATTCTATGATCATAAAATCCTACACATAATTCTTAAAACAACTATAACCATTCCAATAACCATATAAGTAACATTTTATATATAATTAGCAACATAAGATTTCCAAAACCTATTGGCCATTATAAGACATTAAATCACCACAAGATTATATATTCCCGCATAAAATAGATATATATTAATTCCAAAAATGTTATTAATAATTAGTTAAGAAGGATACAAACTAGTCACTATATATCTATGTCTAAATAATTAGTAAAAAATTACTAATGAATTTCCATCAATCACACATATATTTATAGTACAAAAATAAAATATTAAAAACACCACAACCCAATATTTAATAGAAATAAATCATATGTTTAACATAAATATTATCCATCCATAAAAAATGTGTACTTTAATAGTTATCCCAAAAAATATAAAATTTTAATAAAATAATTTTTATTAGTTACTCATGACATTTAAACTATTATTTAAAACCCTATAATCAAATCTATTGAAAAATAATCCTTAAATGATTAACATTATCCTTAATAACACATAGAATATATAAGATTATCATAGATAAATAAAACTCAAAATTAAGTATAGCTAAATGTATCAAGAATTAATTTTTTATAAGATATCATCCTAATTAATATAGGTTAGACAAAAAAATACCATATTCTATCAGAGTAGACATATAAAATTATTAAAATTATTTTTGGTATTCACCATTATTCAGATATATAAGATAATGAATTCTAGATATCAACCTTTATCATCATGAAACTGAAGATCCTGTTTCGACCATATACTAAACCCATCTAGTTTTTATAATCATTATAAAACTAAAAATAAAAAATCAATATGAATATTTCAACCCCATGACACTTTTGGGTTTAACATATTATACTTTTGGATTAATTAATTTCTATTAATTGTTAAATTTTTGGTTATCCAATATTATTTTTTGTAGTAGGTTATCTATCACAATTGGTTGAAATCATTATTTAATCCCTCATAATGTCTCATAAATATAATTCAATGAAACAAAGAATAACCCCCCGGTGCTTCTCACTAGGTGTGCAGTCCTTAATCCCACTCATCAAGAGTTAGAGTGATTATTTGTTCAATGAACAACCAACAATTATTAGGCCGTATACCCCTAGGTGAATCTATTCAACCACCACATCAACATTATAGTCTCTAAATGGTGATGTACTATAAGGAAAATTTCATAATCTATACAAAACCAAAACATCATGATTTTATCAAATATTTATACTAATTCTAATGTTATTCATTTATTCTTTGTTATCATAATCCACAAATACAATTTGAAATTTTTCCTTAAAATTATATAATAAACCATTCAATAGGGTTTTCTATACATTTTAAATCAATATCAACAATAACATCTTATTTATTAAATTATCTGAAAAACAATATATTCAATTATGTTATTAAAACCACCCTTTAATACCAACTATGAGTCCCCACACCCGCACTATGAGATCTCTTCCTCCTAGAAACATGCATTGAATACTTATTGACAAATTTTAAATCTTATATATAACCTTTTATAATTAATAAATCATTAAATATTATTGAATTTACTATATCTAAATGGGTTTTATTCAGGTTTAAATATTTAGTGAATTATGAAACAATATAAACTGATAAATATAATTTTTCTTATCAGTATATAGTTTTTACACTATATACTAATCTACTTAATTTATAACTATTCTTCAATATCTCCCACAAATTAATTCACAGATATTATCCATATGAAGAGGTTATGTGATCTATGTTTCTCCATATCCAACGTAATGTGAAATATAATAAATAGTGAGATAAAATTCATATATTTCAAAACATATAATGTGAGAAATAAATGAAAAGTATCGCATAATAACTATGGAATTATTTTTTAAATAAAATGGTTCTGTAATAAACCTAAAACAAAAATACCTCTATATCTACTAAAATAAATGAAAAAATATAAATCATTAATATTTTTTTCATAGTGATAGAATGAATAACGTCAAACATCAAAATCTACTTACATGGCCTTATGAAAAGACACTTTACTTATCTTCATGATTTCAGTCATGAAAGTTTTATAAATTGGGTAGGCAAACACCAAATTCCATAATTCATTTTGCTTTATGAGACCTATCGACGAATAGAGGGTTTATTATCATTTATACCCCACATCTCACCAATTTATGTTCAATTCATTCACCATAATAATTATCAAAACCATACATATCATTATCTAAGGAACCTCTTACTCAATAAATCAAGGATTTATATATAATGACTAATTTTGAAATCAAATTCCCAATTAACATTTGTTAGTAGTAAATAATTATATAGAATTCCTATAATTTTCCTAATTCATTAAATGGAATAACATGATCATAATAAACCTAGATAAATATGTTTTATGGTAAAAAATTACACATTAAACATTATAATAATAATCCATATTGAAATATTTACATACAGAATTCCAATAGGTTTTCACATGACAATAAAAGAATATTAATTCAAGGTAAACATCATCCTATCAAAATTATGTACAATTTGATTTTCATAGAATATAGAGAAATAAGTTTATGACTAAGATAATAATTTTTAAAAAAGACTATAACCAATTCCACGTAAGGAAGTGGATGGTTTAAATAAAACATATCCCTAATGTATGCATGGAATCATAGACACATTTCTTCAAAGATGAAAAAAATCATTTAAAAATAATACATGGATCATACCACCAAATAATGGATCATAAATGGAATTTTTTTGTATCAACATTAAATTTACCCCAAATGAAAACATATATATTGGAGTTTAAATAGTGAAACATAATCCCAATTTTGGTATATACTATAAAAACTCATAGTTAAATAAATGAAACAACATAAAAATAATTTAGAAATCATTTTTATCATTGATGTAAATGATGATGTTATTCATATGCTCAAAATTTTTTTTTATAAATGTGATGAAAAAATAATTTAATACTATTGGTTTTTAAATATTATCAAATAATGGAACATTGAAATTAGATTTGTTGCTATCCAACATTGAAATTTGAGATAAAAAAATTATTTTTACTAAAACATAAATTTCACAAATATGATCATGGAAAATAATATTTTAAATTATTAATGTAGGGGAATAGAAATTTGGGAAGAACAATGTTCAATATAAAACATTATAACACAAATAAATGGATTTGATAAACCAAAAATACATTACTATTTGGAAAACAACTGTACCAATTGAAAAATTAATAAAGGAACAAGATTTGGGTAGTAAATCTCATTAATAAAAGGATTATTATATTAAGTAAATATTTTATGTTAATATACCATTCAACAGTAGAATATTTCTTAACATGTAACATATCTAAAATAATACATATTGTGATAATGAAAAATAATGATACTTGAGTAACACATTAATAAAACAGCCTAAAAAAATAATGTATGTAATTATAAAACTAAAAAATTAAAAAAAATATTAAAATAAAAATGCTAATAATATATCTTAAATATTCTATATATATAATTCATAAATGAAATTTGGTGCGTAATATCATGATTTTATAATAGAGAGGAATATGAGATGAAAGACCTTACTTATATACAGATTCATTAAATGATCAATATTTAATCCCTTAATAATAATTTTATATTAATTTTATACTTTATTAGGAATCATTTTAGTATTTTTTTTAATTTATTATGGACCATTTAATTTTTGTAACTATATAACATTCTTCGATTTGTTAGTAACATCCGATTATTATGTAATGATTTTAGTAACATCTTCTCTATATTAGTCAAGGTAGAATGTTTTATAAAATAGTTTCATAATATATATAATATTAATAGTTTTCTGTTTTCATTATCTATATATTAAATATATTTCTAAATCCATCTAAGATGTGTGGTGATTACAGATTAGAATAATATCTCATTGAGGTGATGGTCTGTACATATGAATAAGTAATGTTTCTATATCAGAACAAATGAGAGGAAAAGAAGGTAAATGATATATGAATAGTAGCATAAATATTTATATCATAAATAATAATATTAATTAATCCATTATAACCATTTTATAATTAATTAATGGTAGATTTTAATAACAATAATATACATCTTTTTTTGGTGGTGGTAGTTCATGGAACGACCGAGTGATGATTTGTTTCAATAGAGGTGGAATGGAATAAATAATGTTTATTAAATAAATATATTATAAAATAATTATAATAATTATTCTGATTTAATTAAATTTTTATGGACATGATTATTATTAATATGAGTATTAAGGATAATATATTAAAAATTAGTTAATGCTTACATTAGGGACATGATATTTCCTTGGAAAATTATTTGTAATTGATGGGATTAGGAAAAAATAGTGTGAATTGGGGCTTAAGAGAGTGAAAATGAAAACTATTATAGTATATTTTGTAAAATTTTAATGGATATTTAGAATTTTATGGTCATGTTTGAAATTTTGTAACGATCTCCTATTTGAAGAGAGGAAAATTCAAAATTTGGAAACACAGTTTATATTTTAAAAATTTCAAAAAACTGTTCTAAGATCACTAGATCCTATAATTGTAAATAATTGAGTATGGTGAGTATTTAGATATTTAAATAATTCAATATTTATTTCCATAAATGTTTTAATCATTTCATATTGTGTTTACCATTATTTTTTTAAAATATTACTCATCTTCTTTTTAGCTTGGTAACTAATTTATAAATAAATTATTTGATGTTTTATTGAAAATATAAAAAACCCATATAAACAAATATGGGTTTTATAGAGAACATTTTTATATCTATTTTATATACTTAAATTTCTAAATATTTTATATTTGTATTGAATATTAAATGAGATAAAGTGCATCAATTTTTTTATAGTATATAATTTTTTTTGACCATTATGGTTTCATAATCATATTTCGTGTTATTCAATAAATAAAATAGAGTTAAATTATATATGTATGTGTTTATACAGAGTATAATATTCAATAACTAATTTATTTTAATTTAATATATTCTGTATAAATTCCTTGGTATCAATAGAAATATAATTTTAGGAAATTATTTTATTGTTCTCTTTCTGAAGGGAATTTATCCTAAAAATAAAATTTTTATTCCCTTAAATGAAACAGAACATATTAAATATTATGATACTTATTAACTTATATACTGGAATATTTTTATTTAACTAACATTCTATGTGTAGGGAAATTAATATTAATATATGCGGGTGTAATGCCAAAAAATATGTCTTTTAAAAAGATAAAATTATATGGAAATGGTTTATATATAGAATGAAGTTATCAATTTTATTTATTTTAAAGATATTAAAAATATTATTATTTATCAAATAATATATGTTTTAATATTAAATAAATTTATTATGTAATTGTTTTTATGTTAAAAATTAATTAATGAAGGTGATGAAAATGTTTTTAATAATTATTACATGATATTCTAAAGTAATATTCATTGGTTTTTAAAATTTACATTTTGATTTTAAATGGATTGATTACATTAGAAATAAAAATTTCTAATGGAAATTTTTTTAGAAACATCTATGTTAGATAAATATGATGGTATTAGAAACTTTTTTATTTTTTTACTGATCAGATAAAAATCTCAAAATTTAGAAAAATCAAAAAAATATAACCTAAGAAATTTTTGTTTTCAGGAAACCCAAACTTAATTTATCATTATAAATTATAAATTATATTTTATTTCATTTTATATTTTTTAAAAATAAAATATATTATAAAATGAAAAAATATTTTATTGACAATAACTTTATTCAATATTTAGTCATATAAATAATTTAGATTATAATGGTAAGACCTAATAATGATTTAAAAAAATAGTGTTTATTAGAGATTTATTACTCATATCTAGTTAGTTTTTTGATGTTTTTTTATGTCGGGTTATGTGTGCGGTAGAAGTTATAAAATATATTAACTAATTTAACGGTAATCACATATTAAGATATCAAGGTGTTACATTGCGACCTGTCAACAATCAAGAATTACAGACCATATGATGACTCAGTATCAGAGTGACCATTATTATTCATAGAATGATGGGTTATCCATCTATAACTACAATATTAGGGTTTTTTTTTCTAATTAGGAATACCCATAGTAATTACTTGATTTTTCCTCACTCTGAAATTAAAAAAACTCTAAAACCAACCAAATTCATGCAGAACTGATGAAATTAAAACAATTTGAACCATAAAATCAAATAAAATAATTTATATATATACATGTTTCTCGGTGGGTGTCATATTAACTATGGTTTGTATTGATGTAATAACTAAGAGACTATCTTTATATTTAACCTTATCATAACATATTTAAAATGGGGTTTCGTTATATTGTTATATTATATAGTTTTTATAATATTTATATAAATTGAATATTGTTCATTGAGCATGAATAATTAAATCTCTGGGTAAACATGATATAAAGAAATAAATAAAATTACAGTTTGATTTGATGATTTCTCTTGAGATTAGTGGAATATTACACAATTTATTTATTGATGATTCACATATATATGATGGTAGTTATTTTGCGAAACCAACAAATGTAAAATATGGATTGGGTTTCTAGGGAGAGATATTTCTAACACACCCAAACTTATAAAAGATTAATATTTTATTGAATAACATGTACGACCTGAAACACCAATCATAGATTGAAATATTTAAACATGATACTTTATGATATATTATATATTTTAAATAAATTAAATATTTTATATATCGTACATTTCACTCAATACATAGTTAACATGCATTGCACAAAACAACAGGTTTCCTAAATATCTTAAGTTACACACAAGACCGAGTTTTTTCAAATGATATTAATGCCGTATTTAAAATGAAAATTATATCCTAGCCATTAAATTGTTGGTTATAAATACGATCCACAAAATAATGAAAATATATAGATTATTTAATTGGATACTAATTAATTAGAAATAAATAGATAGGAAATATTTTTATAAAAAACTATTTTTATCAACAAAAAGAATTTTATCTTAATAAACTAAATTAATTACTACTGATAATAATCAAGATTATCAAGCCCTAGTACCAGGGACTAAGAGGGATGGAATTAAAGATGTTGACTCTCAAAATGAATATGATAAACTGCCATATATAGATGAACATTTTCATAATATGGATTCCCTAAAACAATGGAGGGGAGATAGACACCCAAAGTGTTGGGATAACTCATGTGGAAGGGGTGGTTGAAACAAAAATAAGATAATTGTAGAAGTTTTTTTGTTATTTGGCAGTTCTATGAGTTCCACTTGTGATGTTTTCTTATACATTATCTCATTGAATGTTTAATATATTTTTAAAAACATTTCATGGACCATGGGTTCTAATCTATGGCTCACACCATTCCAGGTACATTTATTGATGAATAGGGACAAATATTTAATTTTAATTGAAAACAAACTTTTCATCCAAATAATTTATAATGTTCAATTATAATTTAAATTGGGTTTAAATTAATATTATATAGTTATAAATTTATTAATACATGGTGGTTCATTTGCATCATTCTTTTATTAAAGATATAAATTAAAAAATAGTAAACTCTTGGATAATTTAACTTTAAAAAAATAATATCATCATGTTCGTGGGATTAATTTTAAACTAAATTCTACCATTTATGTGAGTTGAAATTGAAAAAAGTTATTCCATTTTTGAGGTTGATAAAAAATTATAACATCTAATGAGTTCAACATAATTTCTGACCAAAATGATTAGTGAAAATAGTTAAAATAAAATTTTGTTATTATGTATAAAATGAGATTACTTAGTGGTTAGACGTAGAATATTACTTATAAAGGTAGATAATAATAATAAAAAAATAAAATATTAGGATATATATAGACTCTTATGACTTTATGATCTAAATTTAACAGTTTTTGGGGCACATTTCCATGAGTGTGACCCATATAACTTGTTACGTAAAGAAAAAGACCAAGAAAATCTGTATTTACTTTTATTTTATATAATAATTTAGGACTGGAAAAATATACCTAGGCTTAATTATATATATTAATTTAAAGTTTAAATAATTTTTTTATCATGAAAATATATAATAAATTTTTATTGATGAATTGGATACCTAAAATTCTTAAAAGAGCCCAACATAGTAATTATTTAGTTAACAGTTAACTAAAATAAATGATACTAAAAATATTAAAACTATTTGAAATTGATTTATTTATTATCGTAAATTAAATTTTTAGATTAAAATATCATGTTACATAGGTTATAACTTAATATATTAGAATTACATTATTTTATTTATTATTTAAATAAAAAATATTCTCAAAATTTTCATTAATGGTTTTTTATAATAATTAATATTTTATTAATTAATTTAAGATTAATATAAATCATGTAATCATTCATGTTTTTTTAATTCTAATAAATTTAAATTTTTTTCACTCATGGTCCAATTTATCATTTATAATGAACATGTTGAGCAGTAAATATTAAAAACATTGTTAGCACTATTAGGGTTAAAGTAGTGTTTTTTGCATATTGCACTTCTATTAAAATTAATTTCCATCACACATGGGTTTTTTTGCATAATTGGATATCATATTTTAAATTAGTGGGATAAAATTATCTAATAATACTATCTTTAATTTTTCCATAATGTATAAATTAACTAGGTTACAAAATTATTTAACATAATAAAAACATTGTAAAATTAGGGAAACATAGAACTTAAGGAGAAAATGATAAAAAAAATATGTGTATTTTTATGTGTTTGAGGTGTGTCTCCACAATAAATTCCATACACAAAATTATTTCTTAATTATTGAGGCATATGTGTTAAAGGATACTTTGAAATACTGAATACTATTGACTATTAATATAAATTTCACTCCTCCTCATTTATAAAATGGCACTCACTCCCCCCACTTCATCCCAACTCTAAATCCATTTGAATTGACCATTTTATACCAAAACCACTCCCCAACATCACCCATAATCCTATAATCCTCAATTTGGGTAGAAGTAAAACATTTCATGTTTTTAGTGAAATCCTATTGAGGAAACCAGAAGAAGAGGTCATGTTACTCTAAAAGAGTTTCTATTTTATTTTTTTATCCATCTCATAAAAATATTAATATTCCCAAATAATGTAATAATATCAGTATCTTACATGTTATAATAAGTTTTTATGGTAAGGTTAAAACCAAAATCATTACACACTTCCATCAATGACGTTATGAAATCATTGTTCGCGTGTACGAAAAATTATTTCCTCGTGAACTGATATCGTTCGTTCATCAATTACCAAATTTCAGGATTAGGAATAATGATGGATTTATAATTTAAATTTTATGTATAATATATTTATGAAGATATAATTCTTATATAATTATTATGTCACATATACCTTTATGGCTTCCGTTTTTTGGGATTATGATAATGTTGCCAGTGTGTATGGCGGAGTACTGCCTTGCGAAGCGATGTGACTCATTCAAAATTTACATTGAATATATTATGGATCTGTTTAATCAAAATATGTGATATATATGAAAAAAAAGTATATTTTAATGATAAAATTTATATATGTGTGTCATTTACTTGTATTTATTTTAAAATGATAATAAAATGGAAACAACGTTCATTTTCATACCAAGTACAGTTTCCAAGAATGGTGTATTTACTTCCTCTCACCAAATTTTATAGATTTATCTCAATACAAATTTAATCAATATATATGATATTTAAATCAATTTTCACATTCTATAGATGATGAAATCTTAATTTATGTAAGAGGAATAATAATTAACAAGTCAAATCCTTCTCTAAAAACTAGGCAATTAACACACGAAAAAATAAAATTAATGAATTATTATTAATAAATGGGTGATAATATGTTATAATATTATAATATTGTATTATTTTAATATTAATACAGTTTTTATAAGATTAAAACATTCTTAAAACCATTATAAATGTATTTAAATATTGGTCAACCAAAAAAAAGAATAAGTTAACAGATTTCATCTTGATTTACATCCAATTCAGACTTATTTGTTATTATGCACCAAGACACTACTATGTGGTGTATATACATAGATTTTACATTTAATATCATGAATTGATAATTGTTAATGTTATTTATGTTTCAATGTAAATTTATTATACCAGGGGGATTTTATTTTAAAATTACAATGTGATATTTTTTTTTGTGAAATTCCACTTTCTTTTTTGATTGTTAACTATCTCTTTAAATAATTACATTATTGTAATCATTTTCTATTGGAAATTAAATTTATCTTTAATACTCATATTCTTGTTTGATTGATGTGATTATTTTCATCTACCTTATAAAACATTTACATATTGTGTTTACATTGAATGTTATATGGTTTTATGGGGAAATATCGATAGATCGATATCCTATACTCAACAATGATATTTGATAACGAACATTATTTATGAATTAAATTTAATATTTTATACATGAGTAATTTATTGGTATTGAATGTCATGGGTTGGGGATAATTTAATGAAATCCTCTCAATTAACTATTAGTCTCATGAGGTGAAATTAGTTAGACAAACACTACGTGTGTGTAACCAGTATTTTTTAAAGTATCTTCTATTGATAGTAATGTGTTCTAAATTGTATTGCGAATGTTAATGATGATAAAGTTATAATGTGCATGAGAAACATAGATTTTTATATTATTACATTTACTTTATCTAGATTCAATTTTTATTATTGATGATATTTTCTCTATTTAAAAATATATTGTTTCATTTAATTATAATTTTATTGATTAGATGCCCAATGTTTTCAGTAATTTACCTTTACATATTGATTATTACTTATCTTATCATGATAGTCAAGATATTTAAATGGAATATTTGTCCATTTATTCAATGTTACATTTTGATTATTCTCATTGATTCATTATAGAATCTATTTTACTTAAACCTTAGTGATTATTTGTGCTCACACTTATTTATTTTCATTTCCACAATATTAAATGGATTTTAAATTGAATAATATTCAGAGATATGAAAGATACAATTAATTTATTCTCTAAAAAATAATATTGAAAGTTTTGTAAAAATTTTCAATTCAAGTCTCTTGTATGTATCTGTTTTTACAAGACTACAAAACAATTTTATCCATTGAAATTTCATTCTCTATAATCAACCCAATATAACGGTAGCACACACAGGCTCATGGATTTTAGGGGCAGGTCTCTAAAAATGGTATGAAAGTATGTTTAGTAGAAACCATGAAAATTAGATTTAGTATAACATATATTATATAACAAAACCTGATGATGTTCTTTATGTATACATAGGGATGAAAAACACATGGAAACCATTTTTATGACTATGAGATTAACTGTGCATAATTATTACCAATTTATGTTATGAACTTCCATATATTTGGGATAATACTTTATGTTTAATAATGATATGATCTAATCATGAGTATTTATCCATTTAAAACTTTAATTAAAACAAGTTATATGAACCTAACAAATGTATGTGATCCAAAGTGTATGATGGATCCGGTATTTTATAGTAGTAAAAACGTTTCAAAGGAAACCAGTAACCCATACATTGTCTTCATATGTGGACATAGTATCATTTGATATCAAGATAAGTAAATTGTGATCTCCCCAAATATTTTACTCTCTCATATGGTCAGGAAAAGGTAGTTTTGAGAGACCAATATCCCCAAACACGGGAGGATTCAAAATAGTAGTGGGGGTGGGAAATGTATAGTAAGGTGACTATACCCCATTGTATAGTGTTACTTCACAAAAGAATAATCCAATAAAAAACAGAAACATCAGAGTGTAGAAATAATGATAAAAAAATAATACAGCAAAAATGAACTAAAAAACCAATAAATAATAATGGAATAATGTAATGAAGTTATATAATGTGACTAAATTTCAGGATAGGAGTAATAAAAAAATAAAATTCTATAAGACTCAACATAACACTCTATTTTCCCGGATCCTAAAACCCATGTTTATCCCATCTCGGAAATCCATCCCATCCAGAAAGAAAATAATAAATATAAAGGCAATTTTCCCATGTCAAAACATGTATCCATATAATCTTCATAGGTACCAAATGATAGCCTAAATTGGGTGTGAGTTTAACATAGTATGTCATCAGCACCATGTTTAATAATAACCTGTCTAAAATTAATTCTATACAATAATAAAATAAATAATAAATTAACAAATTTAACAATTAAATTAATACCATATTAACATTCATTAACACCATGCCAGAATATATTTGAGACCTTCATGAAAATTCCAACCCAAACCATGTATCTTTGGTAGAACATAACCTAACTCGGGGCCAAACCATAATGACTATAAGCATTTCGTACAACCATTCCAAACTTAACCTTATCACCAAGTTATAGATAACAAAAATCTAGGTCAAACATGCCATATAATAATTTCATAATTTAATTAGGAAAGATTACACTATATAATAATTTCAACATGTTGCATTGGGACAAGACCTCCATATAAGAATTTCATTATGTATCATCATGAAAAGCCCTCAATATAAGAATTTCAGCATGTATAACAAGTAATAGCCCTATATATAATCATTTTAGCATTTTTTATTTGGATAACACCACTATATAAGAATTTCACCATGAGTCTTAGGGCCTAGCCCCCTATATAAGATTTTTATCTTTTAATCACCACATAAATCATGGTAATAAGGATATCACAATATCATACATATAGACTGATGGTCAATTTTTGAAATTTCAATTCATATTTCAATTAAACATTTCATTTATCAATTGTTCATAACAAATAACATGAATTATTAATCAATAAATAATACATTACAAAGTATATCTATATCAAGGAAACACTCACCTTCTATGTCCTACTAAACATACTTCAATACATTAGCAATTCATTTATATTCCTGGGTTCTCTCACCAAAAAGGTAGCCACATGCCTGGTAAAAAATAATTGGATCCAAAGGGACTTTAAAGAGTAATTCAATTCACTATTTCAATTTGTTCGGTTTATGATATGTTGGCGTAATTGATATATTTCACATAAATAATGATGATCAAACCGTAGGGTTAACTTTTAGAACCATTACATTTAATTTTTGATCAAACAAAATTTCCAATAGAAAAGTACAATAGGGAAGAAGGTAAGGATGAATTCCAGAAGGATACTTGATATAAAAATATCATGATCAAAACAAACAATTAAAAAGACCATGAGATCACACAACAATTTCCGGAGAAACAATGGAAGGAAGGGATAACTGGACCAAAATCACTTAGTATAGATTGATCACACAAGATGGACGTTCAGAAGGGAGTTTTTCACTCCAAAATTTATTTTAATGATCCCTATGGTCGAGAGGAGGATGATTCCTATGATATGGAATAAAAATAAACCGCACGACATAATTTATAACAACATCCAATTAAATTACATATACGGTAATATAGTTATAAGTTGTGTAATTATTTTTATAGGGATATGATGAAAAACCCATCTAATGATATTAATATATATATTGATTGAATATTAATCTATATGTAACATAATTAAAAAAATTATTTTGTTCGTGTAGTGAATTAGATGATGAGTTGTAACCATTCCGGACATGTTATTTGAAACAACAACTCAACATGTATTACAGTGAAACAACATGAAACTATTCTACAAATAGATTCTTATTCCATGTTCACCATAAATCCCCGAATGCCCTTAAGTTTTTATAACATTGCAAGAATTCTTGGTAACAGTTGAAACAATTATCCAGACTCCATTAATTCATACAGAATGCCCGATCGGATCCCCATGTGAATCCTGTCATTTTTTTCTCGATATTCCATGCAAACCACGACTATTCTTAATAAAACAGCATATTTTCATGAAAATTAAGTCATTTTACCCCAAAAAATTATCTCCATCTCTGAAAAATAAATAAACATGAATACTAGAAAAAACTCAAAGAGGAACATACCTAGAATAATATAAGATCTTACATCCTCCCCACCATATAACTCATCATCCCAAAGTTACTCCATGGTTCTTATTAGGGTCTCATACAAACAGACATTACCCATTTCATGGTCATCCATATCCTATGTGCTTCAAAATGGGAGAATTCATGGATAAATCACCAATTATACATGATAAACCTATAAATATTTTAATTTCGATGTCATTATTTGAATGTTCCCAAGATAACATGTTTGTAACATTCCCTATGTCTGCTAAAACTCATGCCTATGAGATGACATGAACCATGGTGTACAATTTAACAATATAGAAACTACATTCGGCTAGATTCATTTAAAATTGATTCACTCTCAATGTACTCAAGATGATTTTACTATATTTGGAATGGTCTTCTATTGACTAAGAGTAATCTAAGTTTTCATCGACAAAAAACATCCCAAACTGATCCAAAAAATGTTGAGATATCGTATTCATCATGTCCATGAATATCACTAGTGTACTGGTCAAATAAAACTACAACACTTGAAACTCATACAAGCTATACCTACTCTTAGATGAAGTCAGATATATTTTCGATGGTCTCAATATAAAATTTTGGTATCTTGATGTCAAATCAATCTCAAAGAATATTCTAGAATCTCTCAGCTGATCAATGAGATCATTGATTTTTGGAAGATGATACTGGTTATTGACCATCATATGGTTCAATATCGGTTAGTCAACACATAAGAACAATGGACCATTATCATTGAGAGATAAGGGAACCAGAGAACCCAAAGATATATACAAGGATATATGAAATCCATAGTTTTCAGATCCTCCAACTGATCATTCAAATATCTAATTTCTACTTGTGTAATTTTTAAGGCATGCTAGAATTTGGGTTTTCTCCCGACACCGAAACGATAGTAAATTCATTCTCCCACTTAGTCGGTATGTCATAGAACTCGTAAAAAAGATAATAAAAATTCTCTACCACTCTTTTAATATAATAATATTTCACCCCACCATCATCTAGAGAATGCCTACTATTTGACCCAAGATACTATCCAATCTGCATTGAATTGGTCCATCATGACCATCCTGAAGATCCTACTCACCCCGATGAGAATAGAATCCTCCTTCTAGAGATGAAAAGGTAACACTCCTCCAATAACAGTTGATATGATCCTAGTATAGATCTATCAAATCGAAATCCAAAATAAATTGAATACATTCATTTCAATAATGAGCTAATTCAAAATAAAATGTTAACCACCAATAAATAAAGAACAAACTTTTAAACATTTGATATATTCATATCACAATCCCAAAAATGATTCAATTTTAAAAAAACCACCCAAAATTTCTTATTCAAATCCCAAGTCATTTTTAAAACGTTCTAATAAAATGTAATGTGATGCTCCCATATTTAAAAAAATATAATAAAGGGTATATGATAAACAAATTGTACCTATGATAGTAGATGTTCCTACATCCACAACAATTGGAGTAGATTGTATGATGTGTATCTAACCATTCCCTCAAACCTATGATCCATACTAACTCACCTGCATTATAAACTATACCATGAACTCACACTACTGCACTACCTTATGAAATACACTTCCTTTAATGGAATGTACCATTGAACTCCAGCAACCTATCTGCTGAGGTATAATATATTCTGTTCTAGAATCTAATACCTATCTTGTTCCCCTACGACTACTATGTTGTTGTGTTCCCCTAAAATCACCATTTTGAAGGCCCAGTCTACAGAAATCCCAACATTGAAATGTGGTTTATATATAGTGATACCATTTGTGGCCCTTATTTACACACTGATAAAACATCAATGGAATGTGGTCCTTAGATGGTTGTCCACTTACCTGTATACTCTTACCACTACAACCCTAGGGAAATATATTATAGGGTTGATTATTTTGACAAGAATAAGAGTTCAAAATGGTACATATTGAAATAGTCTGGCCAATGTTTGAGGTCTCTCTTAGATTCTCTTCCATGATGATTGATTGATTTACAAATCTATAAAACTTATAAGATGTAACACGGTCACCTATGACCTCATATTATTAGATGGGCCATCCTGGAAATTTATTGCCCATGATATCTCATACATATCCAAATATTGAACAAAGCGCTACATGATGGTGAAACAGTTAGTGTAGTGAAAACATTACATGCCCTTCTATATTAGGTGCATGAACTGAAAAACCTTATCACCCATCAACGCTTCGACATAAAAATGGATTAGAAACATTATAACGATGACCTTCTAGTATTAATCCTTATGATGCCCGTCCTGCTCTAAAATTTCCCACCAACAGTTTGATGGTCCATGAAAGAAATATGCTTCATGGTTTATCTTTCTATTTATGTGTTTCTAATGAAGATTAAAGAACATGTAGAATAACTCATTCCAGAACATACCTACATCCCTAGTAAATGTATGAAGATGTGGTTGATGCACCTCTCTCATAATCTCTTACATTAAATCCATGCTGTAAAACATTTCTCTATCCATGGATCTCCTAACCCTCAGGACCATATCATGAATCTGAACATGAATATAACCCTAATGAACTACTATAAGCTTTGGTTTAGCTATATTAGGAGCAATCTGATTTCCACCCTCTTAATGCTCAACTCGAAGACAAATAGGATGAATTTTTTCAATAAGACTAACACACTGTAAAGACCCATAAATTTTAAGGAAGTTTTTTTTCTTAATTTATTTTGGATTTTACAAGTACGATGTTTCTGAAGGAACCTGATTCTGGGGCCCGTTGTGTCCGGAATCATTTTCCAAATTTTATCTCAGGTACGTTTAGTGAACGAATGAGAATGTTTTCCTAACCTTTGAATAGGTGCTCAGAATCGAAATTTGAGGGCTCTGATGAAACCGCAGAACCGGTAATTCCTTAGGAACTCCTTTTCTGAAGTTGCGTTTGCTCGGGTGAGGTTATTAAATCTATATGTTAACTGATGAGTGAAAAAAAAAATTTCCTACATTTTTTATTTCTATTCAAATTATTTATAACCGATGCATGGATGTTGGAGTGGGACCCACTATATCTTAACACCACTAGGTAGGATATTAGTGAAGTGTGGCCCACACGAGCCCCACCCCTTCATTTCTATTTAACCTCCCTCTTGCAATTTAATTTGTAACTCACACACTCCCCCAATTTAATGACATGTCAACTCTCGCAATTAATTTGATTGTTAAATGCTCTTCAATTAAGTATATTAATTTAATGAGATATTTTGATTTTGAAATTAATGTTGGAATGTGTATGTGTGAATAAAATAAGAAAAGGTCTTATTTTATTGTTGGTGGAAAAGTGGAGAGAACTCTTGCGGTCTTGAAGAACATCTTCTTCCTCGTTAAAGAACATGATGAACGTCAGAGCACCAGGAGAGACGACGTGACAATCTATCCCTCCTCTGCAGCTGGTGTGAGACAACATCTTCTTCTTGGATGCTCGCCATTGCCGTCAATGATCCACCCTCATGACGCTGTTTTCAAAGAAAATCTTTTTTCGACGACTTCTTTGAGGTAGGGGTTTGGTTTTGTGTTCATGAATATTCCTTTTTCCATCCAACATTAAATTATTTAGCTGGTTCTTTATCGAATTAATGGGAGCGGACCGGACCGAACGAACATGTCCGACACTCCTCCCCTTTTTGTTGATCATCGACGTGGTTTGGAATGGAGGTGGCGCGGGGCAACGACACCCCGTGGAAATGCGGATGAATGCGATGAACGTGCACGATGCTGTCGTGCCGTGCTGGTGAAGCCTTAGGAAGTCGCAGCCAAGGACGGGCCGTGGTGGAGGAGTGTGGCGCCATTACGCCACACAAGAGTATCACAAAGGGCCACAACCAGGTCGGGCCATGGCGGAGGGGTGCGACACCATCGCTGCGCGCCGGTCGGACAAGGCCACAGCTTAAGGACGCGGCATAAGGCTGCGTCGGTGAAGGGAGTGACGACCGAAACCGCCGGCCGATGGCGCAAGGAAGGTAGGACCCATGTGGTTCTCGTGGTGGTACACCGGCCGGCCAACTCGGCTGGCCGTTTTTTGAAGCTCCGGGGGTCGTAACCCCCGGATGGCAAAGGAACGGGCCCCCACGCGGGGGCTGCCATTACAAAACAAGGGGGGCAGCGCCCCCCACCCCCCCTTTCTGTGTCCGCTCGGCCAGTGCCGAGCCGCCCAGGCCGGACCGGCGGTACCAAGTCGGGCCGCAACCAAATAGGACGGACCAGGACTCGGGTCAGGTCGCCCGGTTCAGGCCGACCCATGGGGTCTCGGGCCGGGTCAGTCTGGGCCCAAAATACCCTAAAATTGGACAGGTTCGTTCAAACGCATGTAACATGGGCTAAAAAACTCTTATTGATGCACCAACAGCTGAGATGCGATCCTTGGATCAAGACAATCGTTTCAATATATTACACTAAAGGCTTCAGAGAACCTCTGGTATGGCTAGGTTGGTTCGAACATGAAACCAACCGGGCCCTCGAAGCGGAAAGGCTTATAACATGAGCTACGGATGTCTGATTGTCGTGACGTCAACTGTGTTGGTTTCCTATTAGCGAGACAGACCTTTTGGCTTACTCCACTCAAGGTTTGGACATAGTTGGAGTATGTTCATGTTGGTTTTGACTTAAAAACCAAATGGGTCCCTAGGATGGAAAAGCCAATAACTCTCAGACCGGGCGTCTGATTGACGCGACGTCGGTCACGTTAAGGTCCTTTTGATGAGACGGATCTTTGGGATACATCAAATCTGGACTATGTGTCAGTTGATTTATCGACCCCCCTTGGCTCGTGGAGAAGACCCTCCAGTAATCGATCATTCTGTGTGTGGGAACCCTATAGCTAGCTACGACTGCGACGACGATGACGACTGTACTGAAATCCTCCATGGGTTCAAAAGCGACGACGACCGTACTGGAATCCTCCGTGGGTTTGACGACGATGACTACTGTTCTTGTATCCTTTGTCGGTCCGATAGTATGTGACTACTGTTCTTGTATCCTGCGTGGGTCTGGTAGTATTTGACTATGTACTTGTGTCCTATGTGGGTCCGGCAGATTAGCTTGTCTTGTATCCTTTGTGGGTCTGACAACTTAGCTGGTCTTGTATCCTACGTGGGTCCGACAGTTTAGATGAATTAGTGGCTACATCTTGTCATCTCTATCATCTTACGAAAAAGTATACTTGTGTGAGCTGAGTCTTGACTTTCAATCATTACCTTCGATATGATTGACATGCTTTCCTATGTGGATCAGGTTGTCTTATCTTGTGTGGATTGGATTGTGCTATCCTGTGTGGACTAGATCGAACTTGTGCTCGGATGTTGGAGACGAACTGGAATTGATGACTTAGGTATATGTATGGGAATATACCTAAGTAGAGTTTGTGTTTACTTCATGATTGTATCCTTCCATTGTGGATTATCTTTTGTGGATTCTGGGAGACCTTCGGGGGTCTCGGGTTTCCTACTGAGTAGAGTATACTCACCCATGCACGGGCTATGCCCACACTACGTTGTGTTGGATTCAGATGACAGAAATCGTTGATCGTAGTTGAGGCTTGTTGTGCAAGTCAATACATTGAGGTGGACCACTGGGCGGGACGTACATGGAGTGGACGGCTGGACCCGAGGAGTTGCAGAGGCTATCTGTACCCACCCTTCAGGTTGGATTTCCAGGGGACGTCTCGGCGTTGCTTCATTACCTTCAGATTGCCTGCTCTGTGGTGTTTGTTTACTTTATAAAGGCAATTCCTTCCCTTTTTATTGGGATTTACGCCATTGGTGCTAGTCTCTAGCCCCTGGCCTATGGAAGGTTGGCTTGGGGTTGTCACGACACGGGTCCCGAAGACGGGTCGTGACAAATTGCTTTCAGAGGAGTTCGGTTCTACCACACAACTCCGTACTCTAATATTTCTTCTATGTGAAGCAACATTGTTAAGGTTATTGAGTGTGGTTATTAGTCCAGGGAGTCTCTTGTTGTTGCGTCAGCCGACGTATCCATACACCAGGACCCTAACTTCTGATTTCAGACTTAGTCCACAAAAACATTTATTGCATGTGTGTTTCAGAGTTTTCTTTGTGATTACTTTATGTCAGCTCACCAGGTATACTTTTATGACTGTGGCACACCTATATTTTTTCAATATGGCCCCACGACAGCAGCCGGCTAGAGTTCCGAGCTTTGTGCGACATGACAACCCACCGAGCGATGAGGCCTCGGTGCAAGGCCCTTTTACAATGGATGCACCAGTGGTACCTCTACCCGCTGAGCCACCGATGCCAGCAGCCATAGCCACTGATAGTGCACGTCACCTTAGTGAATTACATGAGTTTCAGTGTCAGAGACCCCCCAGGTTATATGGGGAGATGGACCCTCAGGCAGCCAAGGATTGGCTGGAGGCTGTTGTTCGAGTTTTCAGGTTAGTGGGGACACCAGATGACCTCATGGTGATACGTGTAGAGAGTCTCCTGCACGCTGTAGCAGGAAGATGGTGGAGCCTGGTGCTCCAGGTGCACAGCGAGGCATCTCTCTTATGGACGGACTTTGAGAGACTCTTCTGCTCAGAGTTCATCTCAGTCACCCTAAGAGCAGTGAACATTCAAGAGATACTATAGGTGCGGCAGGGCAGCATGATGGTAGCGCAGTACTCAGCGAGATTTAATGATCTCTCCCGCTATTCGAAGGACATGGTATGACACCCATTCTTCCGGGTGAGGCCCTTCGAGCAAGGATTGAGGCATGAGATCAGGGAATCGATGATCTCCCTCAGCATTCCGACGCAGGTAGGAGTACTGGAGTGAGCCCTTCTCATATAGATCTTTCTTGCTGAGCCTACACCATCAATGAGACCTACCGCGGGGCGTCACGTAGTTGATTCATCTGCAGCTGGCAGTTGACGGATATCATAGGGGTCCAGGCGGAGCAGACCATTAGGAGGATGACCTCAGGACAATGGCTGAGAGGTGTGTGGCACACAGTGCAGAGCCAACCTTCTGAGGAGAAGACAGTACTACGCATGCGGGGGGTAGGTCCACATGGCTCGTGACTGCCCGACCCGCCGTGAAGAGGAGTAGCATACAGTTGAGAGACCACCCAGGCAGAGGCAGATGGTCTACTGTGGTAGTCCGTAGGGAGAAGGTGGACGAGGCAGAGGAGTTGGCCGAGTAGTAGGTGGTGGGCGAAACTTTGAGGCTCTACCACCACCACCACCAGGAGGTCCACCCCGACCAAAAAGAGCTGGCGGATATAGGTAGGCTCAGCTTCAGGTAGCAGAGGCTGATGACCACGGTGCACCCGAGATGATTCGAGGTATTATCTGTGTCTACTCAACCCTTGCTATAGTTCTTATAGACCCAAGACTGAGTCATTATTTCATTGCCGCTGCCCTTGTTCGAAGCTCGGAGATTCCGACGGAACTGTTGGATCGATCCTTATGGCTATAGACTCCTACATAAGCAGACTCGACGATTACGCACTGGTGCCGGTAGATTGAGCTTTCTCTAGGAGGTGAGAGCTTCGGCTGGAATCTTCTTGTAGCGGCGTCGAGGCCTTACAAAGTCATCTTGGGAATGGATTGGTTATCTATAGTCCATGCTCAGATCGACTGTATTAGGCACAAGGTGCGGTGTGTCTGCACCGATGGAAGCAGGTTCACGTTCAACGGTGAGAAGGGAGACTTTGCAGCGCAGGATGGACTCACGCAGAGGAGAGGAGAGCCGATCACTCATCAGTTGGCCAGCCTCATCCTAGGAGCAGTTGATGTGCAGAGTCCGAGTTTTCCTGTAGTGGTGGATCAGTATGCAGATGTTTTTCCTTATGACGTTGCAGGAATACCTCCTCGTAGAGTGGTAGAATTCTATATTGACATGTACCCCGGGGTAGCACCAATATTCACTCCAGCATATCGGATGTCTCCTGCTGAGCATTGAGAGCTACGGGTACAGCTGGAGGACTTATAGATCAAGGGATTTTTCTGACCCAGTATTTCACCCTGGGCTTCCCCGATTTTTTTCGCCATGAAGGCGGATGGGAGCTTGAGACTATGTGTCAACTATCGTTGCCTGAAATAGGTGACCGTGATGAACAAGTATATGCTACCAAGTATTGACGACCTCTTCGATCAGATCAAGGGAGAATGGTGGTTCTCAAAGATAGACCTCAGGTCAGGCTATCATCAGCTCAGAGTTCGGGATGAGGACGTGCAGAAGACAACCTTCAGATGTCGTTATGGCCACTATGAGTTATTGGTTATGCCTTTCGGAATAACCAATGCTACATCAGTGTTCATGAGTATCATGAACATGATATTTTAGCATTACCTCGATCTATTTGTCGTGGTCCACATCGACGACATTTTGATTTACTCGACATCTGAGGAGGAGAACGCCTACCACTTGTGGGTTGTGCTGGACACACTTCGAGAAAACCATATTTATGGTAAGATATAGAAGTGTAATTTATTGATACTTGAGGTCCAATTCATAGGACACGTCATCTCTGAGGTAGGAGTTGTGGTGGATCCGGTGAAGATCGAGGCAGTGCTTGTTTGGGAGCCACCCATGAGCATGACAGAGGTGCGGAGTTTCTTAGTACTGGATGGATACTAAAGGAGGTTCATGCTAGACTTCTCCAGAGTTGTGACACCACTCTCAGCTTTGACGAAGAAGGGGAAACCCCTCGTGTGGTAAGACAGATGTTAGCAGAGCTTCCATGAGCTGAGATAGAGTTTGACCAGCGCACATATCATGATGCTACCAGAGGAGAGAGTAGGGTACGTAGTCTACTACGATGCATCAGGGACCAGACTCGGATGTGTCCTGATGCAGGAGCGGGCAGTGATCGCCTATGGATCATGACATTTGAGTTAGCATGAGCAGAACTATGCTACCCATGACCTGGATTTAGTAGCAGTGGTCTTCTCACTGAATATGTGGCGACACTATCTGATGGGAGAGTGCTTTACAGTCTATTCTGACCACCAGAGTCTCAGGTACAGATTATCGAAAAATGACATAAACTTAAGACAGTGTCGATGGCTCAAGATCCTCCAGGACTATGACTTTGAGATAGACTATACTCCTATAAAGGGGAACGTAGTAGTCGATGCTCTCAGCAGGAGGACGGGAATTCAGCTACTTGGGGAGGCGACAGAGCAGCTAGCCGCTTTGCGAATATCCTTCATGGATAACGATGGAGCGGCCTTTCTACAGTCACTCATAGTCACTCCTCCAATTCATTAGCGGGTCAGATAGGCACAGCATGAGGATGTTGACTCTGAGACACGGCGTGCACAGATATCCTCAGGACAGGAACCTGATGGATTCTCTATGGGAGGAGAAAACGTCATCCTTTTCGGAGGACACAACATAGAACTAGCTACATTACATGAGGTGGTTCTGAGAGAGTTTCACACGTCCCCTTTAGCGGTATATCCAAGAGTGGAGAAGATGTACCAGGATCTCAAATGTCAGCACTGGTGGCCGGGTATGAAGAAGGTTGTAACAGAGTTCGTTTCTCGATGCCTCACCTGCCAGTAGGTGAAGGCGGTGTACAAGGTACCAACGGGCTTGGTACAGCCCTTGGAGGTCCCAGAGTGGAAGTGGGACAGGATATCTATGGATTTCGTGACTGGACATCTATGTATATCCAGAGGTCACGACTCCATTTGGGTGATTGTCGACCGACTCACCAAGTCAGCCCACTTCATACCCATATGAGAGAAGGGCTCAATAGAGATATTGGGACGTCTCTACGTTCAGGAGATTGTATGGATTCATGGTGTGCTATCAACTATCGTCTCTGATCGAGATGCCCACATTACTTCCCAGCTTTTAAAGGGGTTGTAGGAGGCATTCAGGACACAACTACGTCTGAGCACCGCCTTTCACCCTAAGATGGATGGTCAGATAGAGAGGACCATTCAGACTCTTGAGGACATGCTCCATGCATGTGTCCTCGTCATTGGTCGCATCTGGGAGGATCACTTACCCTAGGTGGATTTTGCGTACAACATCAAATACCACTCCACCATCCGGATTGCACCATACAAGGAATTGTACGTCCGACTTTGCAGATCACCGCAGTTCTGGACAGACCCTGGGGAGTCAGCACTTGTGGGACCAGAGATGGTCCATGCCATGCCAGAAAAGGTCCAGGTCATCCAGGAGTGGATGTGGACAACTCAGTGCTGACAGAAGTCTTCTGCTGATAGGAGGCAGAGACCACTAGAGTTCGAGGATGGTGACCATGTCTTCTTGCGGGTCTCACTTCGACGAGGATTACAGAGATTTGGCCGAGGCGGCAAGTTATCTCCATGCTTCATCGGACCATTCTTGGTTCTCATTAGGATAAACGAGGTGGCTTATCGCCTGGATCTACCACCTCAGATACACTGGGTGCACGACGTCTTCCATGTATCTTAGCTGAGGATATACATGCACGACCCGACGCATATCATCAACCAAGGGGAGATGGACATTGATAACAGAGCGACTATTGCGGAGGTCCCAGTGGAGATTGCAGATCGACAGGAGTGGGTCCTATGTGGTCGGTCGATTCCTCTAGTGCGCAACAGGTGGCAGCACGGAAACCTCCTGGAGATCATTTGGGTGCAGGAGGCTCAAATGTGTGCTCAGTACCCTCATTTGTTCCCCTAGTTTGTGATGTATCTTTATAAGGACGTAAAACCATGATTTTGGAGTAATGTAAAGTCTCGTAAATTTCAAGGAAATTTTTTTCTTAATTTCTTTTGGGTTTTACGAGTACGATGTTTCTAACAGCACCTGATTCCGAGGCCTGGTGTGCTCGAAATCATTTTACAAAGTTTAGCTCGGGTACGTTCAGTGAATGAACGAGCGGGCTTTCCTAACATTTGAACCGGTGCTCGGAATCAAAATCCAAATGCACCGATTAAACCACAACACCAGTAATTGATTAGGAACACCTTTTCTGGAGTTGTGTTTTCTCTGGTGAGGTTATTAAATAAATGGGTTAACTGATGAGTGAAATAAAAATTTGTGCTACAATTTTTATTTCTATTCTATATAGTTATAACATATTCATGTATGTTGGAGTGGGACCCACTAAATCCTAACTCCACTAGTTATGATATTAGGGAAGTGGGTCCCACACGAGCCCCACCCCTTCATTTCTGTTTAACCTCCCTCTCGCAATTTATTTTATAACTCATACACTCCCCCAATTTAATGACATGGAAACTCTCGCAATTAATTTGATTGTTAAACAAGCTTCAATTATGTGAATTAATTGAATGAGAACTTTTGATTTTTAAATTAATATTGGCATGTGTGTGTGTGAATTAAATAAGAAAATGTCATATTTTATTGTTGGTGGATTCGTTGTGTGGAAATGAGGAGAGAACTCTTGCGGTCTTGAAAAACATCATCTTCCTCCTTAAAGAACGCGAAGAACGCCGGAGCACCAAGGAGAGACGATGAGCTGATCTCTCCCTTCTCTACAGCCATTGTGAGATGACATCCTCTTCTTGGACGCTTGACAACCCCGTCAATGAACCACCATCGTGACGCCGTTTTCCACGAAAATATTCTTTCGAATACTTTTTCGAGGTAGGGGTTTGTTTTTGTGTTCATGAATATTATTTTACCATCAAACATTAAATTCTTTTGCCGCTTGTTATCAAATTAACGCCTGGGGGCTAGAATACACGAACACGGCCGACCCTCCTCCCCTTATTGTTGATCATCGATGTGGTTTGGAACGGAGGTGGCGCGGTGCAACGGCACCGCGCAGAAACGAGGATGAACGCGACGAATGTGGGCGGTGCCGTCGCGGCACGCCGGCAAAGCCTTTGGATGTCGTGGCCCAAGATGGGCCGTGGTGCCATCGCTCCATGCCGGAGTATCAAGAAGGGCCGCGGTCGGGGCGGGCCATGGCAGAGGGGTGCGGCGCCGCCGCGCCGCACCGGTCGGACAAGGCCACAGAAATGCAGGGAGGGGCGGCCAGAACCACCGGTCGCCAGCACAAGGAAGGCGGGACCTACGGGGGATCCCGCAGTGGCACACCACCCGGTGAACTCGGCCAACCGTTTTTGGAAGATCCAGGGGGTCATAACCCCTGACTAGAAAAGGATCGGGCCCCCACGTGGGGGACGCCGTTTCAAAACAATGGGGGCAGCGTGCCCCCCTTTTCCACGTCCGCTCGGCCAACACCGAGCCGCGCCGCTCGGCCAGCCCCGAGCCGCCCATGCTGGACCGGCCGCCCCGTGCTGGTTGGGCCTGGCCACACCGGCGGAGCTGGGCCACGCTAGCTGGGTCGGGCCGTGCCCTAATGGGCCGGACCCGGACCCGGGTTGGATCGCCCCATTCGGGCCGACCTAGGGGGTCTCGAGCCGGATCGGTCCGGGCCCAAAAACACCTAAAATCAGACAGGTTCGTTCAAATGCTTGTAACATGGGATACAGACCTCCGATTGATGAATCGTCAGTTGCGATGTGATCTTTGGATAGAGACGGTCGTTTCGATATATTCTACTAAAGGTTTTGGAGAACCTTTGGTATGTCCAGGTTGGTTCAATCAAGAAACCAACCGGGCCGTCGGAGCGGAAATAGTTTTAACATGAGCTTCGGACGTCCGATTGACATTCAATCGACTTTGTTGGTTTCCACTTAGTGAGACAGACCGTTTGGATTACTCCACTTGGGGTTTAGACGTAGTTGGAGTATATTCGGGTAGGTTTTGACTTTAAAACCAACCAGGACCCTTGGACGGAAAAGCCAATAACTCTCAGACTAGGTGTCCGATTGACGTGTCGTCAGTCGCATTGAGTTTCTTTTTGACGAGACAGAACTTTGGGATACATCAACTCCGGACTACACGTTAGTTGATGTACCTACCCCCTTGGCTCGTGGAGCAGACCCTCCCGAAATAGAGCATGCTGTGTGCGGGAACCATAGAGCTAGATGTGACTGCGACAACAATGACGACTATACTGAAATCCTCTATGGGTTCGGCAGCGACGATGACCCTACGGGGATCCTTCATGGGTTCGACGACGATGAATATTATTCTATTATCATTTGTGGGTCCGACAGTATGTGACTACTGTTCTTGTATCATACGTGGGTCTGAAAGTATCTGACTTTATACTTGTATCCTACGTGGGTCTGGCAGAGTAGCTGGTCTTTTATCCCTTGTGGGTCTGACAGATTAGCTGGTCATGTATCCTACATGGGTCTGACAGCTTAGATGAATCAGTGGCTACATCTGATCAACTCTATCATCTTACGAAAAAGTATACATGTGTGATCTATGTCTTGACTTTCAATCATTACCTTTGATATGATTGACTTGCTTTTACTTAGTTTATCGGGTTGTGTGATCCTGTGTGGATTGGAATGTTCTATCCTGTGTGGACTAGATCAAACTTGGTCTCGGATGGTAGATAATAAATGGAATTGATGAATTATGTATATGTATGGGAATATACCTAAGTAGAGTTGGTTGTTACATTATGATTAATTCTTTCCATTGTGGATTATCCTTTTTGGATTCTGGGAGATCTTCGGGGGTCTCGGGGTCCCTACTGAGTAGTGTATACTCACCCCCGCACGGGCTATGCCCCCACTACGTTGTGTTGGATGTAGATGACGGACAGCGCTAATCGTGGTTGAGGATTGTGGATCAAGTCAGTACCTGGATGTGGACCACTGGACGGGACGTACATGGAGTGGATGGCTGGACCCGAGGAGCTGAGGAGGCTATCTGAATCCACCCTTCAGGTGGGATTCCCATTGGACGGCTCGGTGTTGCTGCTTTACCTTCATCTTGCTTACTCTATGGTGTTTGTTTACTTTATAAAGGCAAATGCCTTCCATGTTTATCGAGATTTATGGCCTTGGTTCTAGTCGCCAGCCCCTAGTCCATAGAAGGCGGGCTTGGGGTAGTCACGACATGGGTCTCGAGGACGGGTCGTGACACACACTCCCAAGAAATCATGCTTTAAAAATATGGTCAACCTTAACATGTGAAATCAATAGAGAAACATTAACTAATAATTTCTCTAAACATGGATAAAAATTTATTTAGCATGAAATAATTATTTCTTTATTTTATTTCTGAGTTATAACATATATCTCATATCACAGTTTGACATGAAATTATATAAAAAATGAAAATAAAAATGTCACTAGCATGAAAAATTCATGTCAATATATATCCCTATATGTATATTATGATGCATTCATACTCATATCGCACCATATTGGGCCTCAAGTATAAAAAAATGATCAATAACGTTATATAATAATAATCTAACACAACATGTGAATCACTAAGGGTGTAATAATATCACTGTATCATGAAAATAATGTGAACAATAATCCACCCATTAGCTCTTATATTTTTTTCCCATTCATAGGTTAGGTACTCCCATGCACAAGATAATTTCCATATCCTAACACATACAAGTATCCATTCTACCATTCACAAATAGTAATGAAATATAAATTAAACATATTCCCAATGATACCACTTTGTATGGTCCCCAAATCCGCTAATCTCTCACATGGTTAGAAAGGGATAGTTATGAGACCTCAAGCACTCCTCCTCATATGACAGAGGCTGTCAACTAGTAGAAGGGGATGGATATGTACAATGGGGAGACTAAACCCCTTGTTACAGTGTTAAAACATAAAGGAATTGACCAATAATAGTAAAGGAATATTTGAGTGTGGAAATAATGGGATCAAAATGATAGAGTAGAAACCAACTCATAATCTAATAAAAATGAATTAATAATGTATTTATGTTCTATAATGTAAATATATTTCATTCTTGGAGTAATATAACAATTAAATACTTGTACACTCAGTAAAAGATAAAAAATTCCCCAATCCTGACCCTATATTGTTTCCATCTCCAAACTCTAGCCCATCCTGCAAAAATCCATCAACAATAAGGTCCTTTTACCTTAACCAAACCTACAACATATAATATATTCGAGTACCAAATAGAATCCTGAATAGGATGTGAGTATAACTCAGTAGGTATATACCACGGTGTCTATCCAAAACTAGTCTAATAATAAGTGCTTGTAATAATACATAAAACAAGCATATTATCTAATTAAATAATAAAAATAATTCCTTATAAAACTACTTCGACACCATCCCATAATGTATCTCAGCAGGTATCATGACCATAATAACAATAACCATGTATCTATTTCAAAAAATAACCTTCCATGGTGTCGTGTAAAAATATCTCTGAGCATTTCGTACAACCATAAAAACAGTAACCTTATAACCAAGGTATAAATAAAAATAACCTATGTCAACCCCTCTATATAACCATTTCAGATTTTAATCAGGGTCGAGCCTGCTATATAAGCATTTATGCATTTAATCACAACACAATTCATGGAAACATGGATATCACAGTATCACATCACATGGACTAGTGTTAAATTATAAAAATTACCATTCATATTTCAACTACAAATTTCCAATATCAAAAGATCATAACCAAAAACATGTTAGTTATCTCAATAAAAAAGCCAATCCAATGTGATTTTATATCAAAAAAATTCCCACCATCCATTTCATTATAAAAAAACAATATCCATTAACAATTCATTTATATTGACAGTTTTTATCTCTTGAATAGTAGCCACATGCTAGGTCAATATCCATTTGGATTCATAAGGACTGTAAAGAATAAATAAATTCATTCTTTAAATTTATTCAGTGGATGATATGTTAGTGCAATTGAAATATTGCACAAACTTCTTTATTATCATACTATAAGGTTAAGGTTTAGACCCCCTACCTATAAATTTTGTTCATACATTACTTCCAATGGAAAAATCCCATGAGGTGGAAGGTGAAGATGAACACAAGAAGGATCCTAGATCAAAATTGATCATGATCAAAACCAATAACACCCACAATCAATAGACTAAAGCTTAGCATCTAGAGAATAATGTGATAGAAGGAAAAATATCCCCAAATAAATAAAAGGGAATGATCACATAAGAGTTACGTTCATAATGGAGGTATTAACTCTAAAATCACCTAGAAGGTTACCTAGGGTTCAAAGTAGAAATATACACATGATATGAAATAAAAACAAACTGCACAAAATATATTAGAACAACAGACACGGAATTACGAGGTGTGTAATATTTACATGTTGTGTAAATATTTTTTAAAGGATTTTCTTATAATCACATCGCATTGTACTATAATTTACTTTAATTTAATATTACATGACGTTTAACATAAATAAACTACATGTATTCTTTTCATGTGATTAATTAGTTTACAACCTATAACCATTCATGAAATGTTCATGAATATAATTGCACAACATGTATTACAGTTACATGACATGTAACAATTCTATTGGAATGTTTTTATTCATATTTCAATATAAAAACCTGAAACCCATTTTAGGCATTTAAACATACAAATAACCCAAGATAAATCATGACCAATTTATCCGGGCTCCATTAATTCAAATAGAAAGACATAATGAACCCCTGCATGGATCCTCTCTGGCTTTTCTCATGATTCTGCGTAACCCAAGTCTTTGTTAATTCAAATAAAATACATTGGATAACATTTTGTTATCTCCCCCAACAAATTCACTATATCTCCAAACATGACAAGACCATTAATTCTCAAATGAGACACTAAAATTTGGACGTACAAGGAAGAATATAGGATCATACAAATGAGTTTTATATGTATCCCGACATAATAGGGAAGCATGAGAAGATGTGGAAAACTAGGAAATGTTGTATAAGGGGAAGAAGGGAATGATGTACCATACCACATGTCATAGTTATGGAAATAAATCCCCAAATACTTTATAAAAAGGATTGGGATATTTATAAAAGCATAGAGAGAAATGACAACATAAATTTTATTTAAAGGGAATTAAAATGCCTCCAATGTACAATGCCAAAATTGTAGATATATGACGTACTATAAAAATTAATCCCCAAGCATTAGGGTAATATTTCTCAAAATAAGCTAAGGGATCATGTGTAATCTTATTCTATCGATAAATTTGAATAGGAATGAATAATGTTCTCATGTTTGGAACCATGAATTAAGTCATTTTATTCTTTTATCAATAATATTATCATTACAATAATTGTGAAATATATGAGTATTGTAATGTAGAAATTTTACAATAAGGATTAGAGAGGATATTATGAATAGTACTTATGAATAAGAAAAATTAATAAGTGGAATGTGGAATTTCATGGAAAACACATGACTGCTATCAATATACAAATTAATATGTTCCTAATGTTGAGAAAATTATTTTTGGACAAATATATGATAAATATAGATTATGAAAATTAGATAGTACTGACTTACAAGGACCTAATTAATGGGAAGTTCAATTTTTAAATTCATTATCCTTCTCTGTAAAGTTTGGAATTTAAATATTTTGGAGGTTCATGAGGTTAACCATATATAAAACAGTTTATGTTGATCTTAGGATGATATTTATGATATGAATGTATTAATTAACCATATGATACAACCTGTGCTATGAGATGAAGTAGAAATAGTTTAACGAACAATAAATTTATAAGATTGTTCTTTTAAAATAGAAACATGTCAATTATGTTTGCTTCGATATATTCTTTGATATTGAAAGAATTTATTAACTCTAGGAAAAAGAGTCATTATGCATAAAAAATTTCACATTATAATCAATTTTGATGCAATCAGTGGCCTTTTTCACACCTCTAGTCTATGGATTTGTGGTCGTTACATTTCCCCAAAACATGTTCTTTATATCTATCCCTTAGTATTTGATTGATAGTTTTCTCTTATATTCCAATGTTTTCATTTACCTCCTATTTTCTCATACATGGAAACCTAGTTATGTGATTATTCAAGATGAATTTTTCACGTTCCTTTCTCTCTGATTAAGAGGGAGATTTTTAAATATCATATGATTTAATATTTTAAAATTTTATATTTGAAAATGTCAATTAATTTATTTCTAATTTCAGGTCTAATTTCTATGAGAAAAATTATTTATTATTGGGAGAATATAAGTCCTTGAAAATTCTAAAATAATAACATTTTATTTGATAGATTGTAAGACATACAACGATATTTGTAGTATATAATATAATATCCTAAGTATTTATGTTATATTTAATATTTTAAATAATATCAATCTTTTCTATATCTTTCAATGGACTCAATACTATGTTAGATTGTTTTTTCACACAACAATGTGTTTCTTCAATATCATACATTACACACATGACCATGTTTTACAGAAAAAAATAAATTTTTTTATTTTTAATAAATATTATCACATAACTATTAAATTTTATGTTTTAAATAGGATTAACATACTATTGAAAATATAATTTTGAATTCATTGTTTACCAATTAATTAAAAATGAATATAAAAACTAATCAAATGAATATGAAATGTTTTTATAAAACACAGTTCTTATGCGCAGAAGGAACTTTATCTTATTAAATTAAATTAATTACTATTAGTTTTTTATCATAATTAAATATATATATATATATATTGATAAATATTTTTTTGAAACAAATCCAATATATATGATTATAGTAAGATAAGAACTAATACTATTTTACTCATTAATGGTTGTTCTTTCTAAAATGCAGTTTTCAACCTTTAAATGGTGCACTCGTTTTAATAAAATATTTTGACACATTAATAAATTTTATTTGAAAAAATAATCCTCATTTTTGAAATAATAATGTCTAAATAATGTTAGGGTGAATATGAGTTATTTTTCTATGAATTTACCTTTTTTGATGAATATTGAAATATACTAGATTTTAATTGAAATTTAATATTTCATATTAAAAAATTTATAAATCTAAATTATATTTTAAATTGGTTATGAAGTTAAAATAGATCAATTATACATATATTAATAAAATTTAGGTCACAAGAATCATTTTTATATAGAATTTAGATTTAAAAAATTAGTAAATAGTGGAATAGTTTCACTTTTCAAACCCACTTTCTCGTCACGTCTGTGAGATTAATGTTAAATTAAATTATCAATATTATTTGAATTAAATTTTAAAAATGGTTTGAAATTTTTTAATAATATTAATTTATAATTTCTAAGGAGTTTAGCACAATTTTGATCAAAATGATTAGTGAAAACCGTTAAAAATAATTTTTGTAAAGAAGGAGAAAATGAGTTTAAAATGTGGTTTGACACAACAAGTAAGGTATAAAATGAAAACAAACATATCCAATACCCATTGTATGGAAATAATTTCACTCTTAAGGATTTGGGCACCAAATATATGTTTTTTTGGGACACTTTTTCATGAATTTTCCCCATATATTAAGTTAAGTATATAATAAGCCAAAAAAGATTCTTTCATTAATTTTATTTTATATAAAGATTTGTGATAAGGGAAAAATAAACCATTTTAATATATATAATTTCATTTCAAATATTATTTTTTTATCATGATACTTTATCATTTTATTATATATCAATTTGATATTTAAAATCCATAAGAAATACCAATGTAGCAATTATTTATTTAATAATTAACTAAAATAAATGACATTAAAAACCATAAAAATGAATAAAATTGAAGGAATTATTTCCTTAAATTATCTTTCGGTATGAATATATCATATTAAAATGTATAAAACATAATATCTTAAAATCCTATTATTGTCTTGAAATTTGTAAATATAAAAAAAATAATGTCAAAATAGGCATTAATGTTATTTTATCAATAATGTTATTTTATTAACTAATTAAATATTAATAAAACATATATCCTATTCCAAGTGATTTTTAAATGATAATAAATATAAAAACATATCCATTATGCAAAAAATTTATTTTTTATAATGAACATGTTAACCCCTAAATAGTAAAAACATTATTAGCACAGTTAGTGGTTTTGCACTTTATTAGAGCTTCTATTAATATTAATTTCCATCATACGTGATATTTTATCTTATAAATTATATATCATATTTATAGTCATTGGAACAATATTATATATTACTTCTATATTTTTCATTGTCTTAATGTAAAAATTACTTAGGTTAGAAAATCAGTCAACTTAATAAACAAAAGGTTAAATTACGAAAACTAATATGTTATGGAAAAAATGATAAAAATGTGTTTATTTTTTATGGATGTGTTTTTATATCATAAATACCATAAAATACATTATTTTTAAATTTAATTGGAAGATGATGTAAGGGAGGTCTCCCAATAGTGAATACATTTGAGTATTTCAAAGAATTCTCACATCTTCAACTATAGAATGGTGCTCACTCCCCCAAATTCATAAAAACTCACAAACCATTTGGATCAAATAATATAAATCCTAAAAACTCCAAAATTCCCCACCCATAATATGAGTATCATAATTTTGTTCATAAAGAAAACCTTTCAAGGTTTCAATTCAAGCATATGGAGGAAACCTGAAGAAGAGGTCGTGTTCTTCTAAAAGTGTTTTTATTTTATTTCCTTCTCCACAACAACCAATTATTATTATTACATGATACCATTATAAAACATTATATTACTCATATTAATTTGTTTTTAGGTTAATGGTATGAAGTAAAAAATCACATACGTTCATAAATTTGAATAGGAAGTGATCATTTGTGTGTACGGAACACTACTGCTTTATGAACTGATGTCATCAATTCTTCCATTAAAACCATTCATTACTGAAAATAATGATGGATTTAGAGTTTAAATAATATATATATATATATATATTATTTATTATTTTTTATGCTTTTCAAATTATTATATCATACATTATATCATGGTTTCTATTTTTTGGGAATACGAAATTGTTGCCCATTTGTACAACGGGATACCACCTCATGAAGTGATATTATTCGTTCACGATTTACATAGAATGTATAATGGTTGAATTTAATAAATATATGTTATATATATTACATAAAAGGGATACCATAATGAATATTTATTTATTAATAATTTTATATTATTTCATTCAAAATGATAATAAAATGGAAACAATATTCATGCGTATGTAAGACTTGAAATCTCAATGAATAGTGTTTTTCATTTTCTATCACCAAATTTTATAGATTACTCTAAATAAGTATTTAATAAGTATATTTTATATTTTAATAATGGTTTACATTCTAGATATTATGAAATCATAATTGATGTTAGAGGAACAACAAATAATAATTCAAAAGACACTTGAAAAACAAGGTAATAAACACATAAAACAATGAAAACAATGAAATATTGTTATAAAAATATAATAAGATTATATAAAAGGATCATATATCATTATTATTAATATTAATACGTTTTTTATAAGTACATAAAAAACTTAATACTATTATATATGATATTAACTATCATTCATCCAAAATGAAGCATTTTGAATGCGATTTGGTCTCAACATACATTCTATTGAGAATTATTTGTTATTATACACCAATTTACATTTATGTGGTGTATAAACTACCATATGAAATTTAATATCATTAATACATCATTATTCATTGTATTTTATGTATCTTTTTGAATTATTTCACCCATGGGGACTTGACATAACGACTGACATGTGAAAAGTTTATTGTGAAATATCATTTTCTTTTCTGATTGATAAGTTTCTCTTGAAACAATTAATTTTTTTTGTAATTATCTTTCATTTTACATTAAAATTTTCAAAAATATATGTATTCTTGTGTTGTGGATATTATTATTTTCCTAAAACTTATAAAGTGTTTTCATATGATGTTTACTTTGAATTTTATTTGGATAACTGATGAAATATTGTTAAATATTTTTCCTTTACTCAATACATATAGTTGATATACAAAACTATTTATGTTATAAATAAAATTTTCAATATATTATTGTGGTTTTGGAATGGTATGAAATTATTTGGGGACTAATTAAAGAAATCCTCTCATTGCATCAATAGTCTCATGAGATGAGAAAATTTGGACAAACCCTACATATTTGTAACATGTATATTTAAATTGTCTTGTGAAATGTCTTGAATGTAGAATGTTCTAATCCATATTGTTAAAATAATCCCCTCGATTCATCAATAGTCTCATGATATGTTTTTGGACTATATATGATAAAGTATTCAAAATCAAATACCATGAAATGGTTCTCCCCATTGTTACATTTAAAGGGGGTGATTTAAATATTTTGATAAGTCTAATAACCTATATAGGAAAAATAATTATTATGTGATGTGTAAGAGAGTTATGTTTATAATGAATTTATTTTAACACCATAAAACATATTATTGGTTTTTAACGATTCATTAAGGGTTCATAAAATTAATGAAATAACTTAAAAACATTCATTTAAAGGGAATCATAATTTTGTTTATAGATACTCTTTATATTAATTATTATATATCCTTTTGAACTTTATGATGTCACAATATAGATAGTATAATTAAAAGGAATTAATTTTTTACCACTAGATTTGAATGCCACATAAAATTATGAAGATATCACTATTGGATAATATTGATCTATTTATTTCAAAAATAATATTTATTTTATCAAACTAATCCTATAAATATGGGAATTTACACATTTAAATCAAATATCCATATTTAATAAAAAATAATGATTTATTTACAATAATAGTTTTCTGACTGTAATAAAAATGACCTTTTAAATCTTAAAATTATAATTTCATTTATTTTTAATTAATATTATATTATAATAACTTTTTATTAAAATTTAATTTATTTAAAAAATTCTTGAATTAATCATAATCAATGTCTTTATTGATATTATATATTTCCAAAAAATAAAACTTCTATTTCATCATGTCAAAAATAAATTTAAATAAATATTTTTATTGAATAATTTTAAATAATTAAATATAATAATTATTATTATTAAATTAAAAATAAAATTATCAAAATTCATAATGTTATGGTTTATGTACATATCCCTTTATTACACCAGTGAATACCGTAAGGGCAAGGAGTGCGATGAATGGATTTTCATGGGGTGTTTCGGGGAAATGGTATGAGAAATGATATTGAGAGAAAGTATATCTACCATAAATTCTTTTCCTCATTCATTATTTTTTTAAATATTTAATTAGTCTTGGTAATGGTCAAGGCCTACTAATGACATCCACCTTAGAAGCTCTATTAAATGGGATTAAATGGGAATGATCTGATTGGTTGAGGACATGAAAATCTTTTTCTATGTATATTTGTTTGATTATAACCCATTATATACTAAAATTAACACATGATAGACAATTGGTATATTATCTTTCATTATGAAACATTATAGTTTTTAAATTCAACAAACTACATAATGGTATAAAATACCAAATTTGATGAATGATTTTTCTAAAACAAAATTACATAATAAATCATTTACTTATTAGAAAATTTAATTTTATTAAAAAAATTATAATTAATTAAATTTATCACAATCTATTTATTTATTATATATTTTTATTACCTATGTCTCTTACATGGGGTTATTTAGTCATATTTTTCAAAACGTCAAATATACTCTAATAAAAGTAGATGAAATCATATAATTGTTTCATATTATCCATAATATTAATATTAATATGGAAATAATTTTTTTATTAATTTTTTTTATAGAAATCCAATATTGGTGGTAATGAAAAATTAAACTTATTACCCGTTAAGGTGATAGTTTACCCGTACACCTGATTCGTGATTTAATTTCTCAAAAAATATGGATGAAATATGGTAAATGATAATTTAAAATTTTAGATTCATAGTTATATTATATAAATGACACTTATATATACTTTACATCATTTTTATCACACATGAATTGACATGTTCAAAATAATGGGATATTATTCATAATAGAGGTTGTATTCTACATAGAGAACTAATGATGATTCTAGTTTTTTAGTAAATGGGGAGGATTATATAATTTTTGATACATTAATATAATAATATATAACTATAATGATTTTACTAATTTAATTAATTGTATTTTCATTTTAAGGGATTTTTAATTTTATTAATATGTAGTATAATATATGATGGAGATCATACTTATGTTAGAGACATATTATTTCCTTTGAAAGCATTGTGGATATGATGTGATTAGGTTGACCTTATGTGACCATTGGTTTAAGAGAGTGTGAGAGACTTCATGGAATTGATATTTATGATATTTTTCAATGAAATTTTCAATGGTAGGTGTATTTTTGTAATATTATAGCTGATCAACTTTTATAAAATAGGAAATAAGAATTTTTAGAAACACCAAATATATTTTCATACTCCCATGACACTATCTCAAGGGAAATGGGGCCATATATTCATGATAATATTTATTGGTGTGTATACGGGCCAATGAATACAAAACTTATGATTTATGTATATAATTTATAAATTTAATCGGGTTTATAGCATTATGTTTTTACATTTTAATCTTTTATGTTTAAACTATGTAACTAGTATTTCTCTATGTAATTATTTATTTATTTAAAAATATTACATAATATAAAAAAAATTAGGCATGGTAAAACCAAATTTTATTTCTAATCAGTCCTATTTTATTTAAAAAAATTATAAAATTTTATTTTATGTTAAAATAGATAATGAATAAAAAAAATGTATTAATAGAAAACATGAAAATTTTAATCAATCCATTATTTTAAATTATTGTAATAATTGCTATTATTCATAAGAACAAAAACTATATAACAAAAAATTAAATTTTTCATGTTATATAATATAAATTTATTTATCCAAAAAATTAGAATAATGTTATCAACATAAAATTATACTTTTAGGGAACATAATCTTAGCATTATCCTATATAATAAAAAAAATATCTCGAGTAAGAAAAGTGTTTTTCAAGGATAATGATTAAATATATAAAATTACTAATGTTAATTTTATAATTAATTTTTTTAAATTATTATTGATAAAAAATAGTTATTTAAATTTCCAATAAATTCTACAACATAATTTTCAACTTGTTTAAATGTAATTAAAAAAACAGACAAAAAAGAGTTACCGTGAAACAATAGATGATTTTAAAAAATGATAATCATGTGTTTTTTTAAATTTACAATTTATTTTAAAATTCTTTACTTGTACCATATAAATATTTATTTATTGAGTATCTATTTCCTAAAATTAAATTCCATATAAATGATATGGTATTAGAAAAATCCAAAATTTTTACCATACAACAAACGAACAATTAATTTGAATAATTATAGAAAATATATTTTAAGCTAATATTTGTTTGGGGAATTATAGAATTAAATTTAATTTATCATATTTAAATTACTAAGTTCATAAATTATGTTTTATTTTAAAATAAGTATTTAATATAAAAAATTATCTATCTATTAAAATAAACTTTTACAATATTAACTAATTCTTATTATTTACTAACTAAAGCTAATAACTATTAATAGTTTATTATTATAGTGTTTATTATATATTTATTAATAATGTATTGATATTATTGTTTAATTGTTTATATTAGGCATAGTGTCTGAAATATGTTATAAAACACATTGACTAATTTAATGGTAAACACATCTTATGATCTCCACATTTTACATTCCCCCCCTTAAATAAATTGAGTGCTATTAATTTTAATTCACATGTTAATAAAATTAAGCAAGGATATCTAAACGGTATATTTAGAAGGGAATATTTTTGAATTAGGCATCTACCCTACTATCTTAGGAATGAATAGAGTATACTTTCTTCCATTGTTTTACCAACAAACATTGTTGTTATATTTTCCCTTTATCCAAAAATAAGACATATTCCAGTTCAATGAAGAGATTTTCCATATTGGTTCTTCCCACAATTTTGACATGACGGAGATTGAATCATATGTCCTTCATCATCTTCATCACCCAAATTTTTATGATATTACATCCTTCTCCTCTCTGTTTAGTTTGGGGTTTCGACTGTGTACTTGTTTTTAATCACAATTTTTAGATAATATGTGTGGAATAATTTTAGATTTCTTTCTCAATCACATATCAGATTATGATGATAGTTTGGGTTGTTTCCACGTATTCAATAAAAACCAGTATCAACTTGCTTCCTTGGGGAACCATCCATTACAAAAACCAATATATGTATCATTAATGAAGATAATTATAAAATTAATATCATAAATTACTACAAGAATGTTTATCCTCAAGATACCACACCTTATAAAACTATCATGTTATACCGCCGTTATTACTATTCATCTTGAATAATACTTGGTTCAATATATATATCACTAAAATTAACATATATCATTTTTGGTTCAACATTTTTTATGTTGAGTCGGGTTCTCTCACACTTATTAACATAATCCATAAAATATTCATCCCAAATTTCCATGAAAATTATTATAATATTCTAAACATAATAATTAATGAATTCTATGATCATAAAATCATACACATCATTCCTAAAACTACAATAATCATTCCTATAACCATATAAGGAAAGTTTTATATACTATTAACAACATAAAATGTCCAAAACCTATTGGCCATTATAATACATTAAATCACTAAAAGATTATATATTCCACAATAAAATAGATATATATTAAATTAATTTTTTTTAATAATTAGTTCATAAGGATACACACTAGTCACTATATATCTATGTTCAATTAATTATTTAAAAATTACCAGTGAATTTTCACCAATCCCACAAATATATATACTACAGAAATTAAAATTTTAAAATAACACAACCCATTATTTTATATAAGTAAAACATATATTTAACCTACGTCTTCTCCATCCATCAAAAATTTGTTCTTCAATAGTTATGAAAAAATATATAAAATTTGCATAAAATCATTTTTAGTAGCTACTCATAACATTAAAAATAATATTTCAAACCATATATTAAATTCTATTGAAAAACAATCCTTATACGATTCACATAATAATTAATAACACATTGAATATATAAGAATATCATAGATAAATACAACTTAGAATTGAGTATATCTAAATGTATAAAGAATTAATTTATAAGAAGATATAAACCTTATTATTATAAGATAGAAAATAACTCCATTATTCTATTAGAGTATGCATATAAAATTATTAAAATTCATTTTAGTATTCACCATTATTCAGATATATAAGATAATGCATTCTAGATTTATACCTTTATCATTTTGAAACTCACGATTTTGCTTCCACCATATACTAAAACCAAACTAGTTTTGATAATCATTAAAAATTTAAATTTAAAACATCAGTATGAATATTTCAACCCCATGTCATTTTTTGGTTTAACATATGATACATTTGTATCAATTAATTTATATTCATTGTTCAATTTTTGGTTATCCATTATTATTTTTTATAGTAGGTTATCTAACCAAATTGGTGGAAATCATTATTGAATACCCCATAGGGGCTCATAAATATAATTCAATGAAACTATTAATAACCCCCAGAAGTATCTCACTAGGTGTGCAGCCCTAAATCCCACTCATTAATCATTATAGTGATTATTTGTTCAATGTAAAACCTATAATTATTATGTTGGATGCCCCTAGGTGAATCTATTCTACAACACTATCATCATTATAGGCTCTGAACTTTTATGTACTATAAGGAAAACTGCATCATCTATGCAATACCAAAACATCATGATTTTTTCAAATAGTTATACTAATTCTAATGTTATTTATTTATTCTTTTTTATCATTATCCCAAAATAAAATTTTAATTGTTTCATTAAAATTAAATCATAAACCCTTCGGTATGGGTTTTTATACATTTTAAAATAAGATCAAAATTAACTTATTCATTATTAAATTATTGAAAAAACAACATAATCAATGATGTTATTAAAACCACCCTTTAATACAAACTGTGAGTCTTCATACCCGCATTCTAAGATCTCATCCTCCTAGAAACAAGGATTGAATATTTAATTAATTTTTTAATATCCTATACATTACCATTTATATTTAATAAACCATTAAATATTAATGAATGAACCATATCTAAATGGTTTTTCTATATGTTTAAACATTTAGTGAATTATGAAACAATATAATCTGATAAATATAATTTTTCTTATCAAAATATTTTTTTTCCGCTATATACTATTCTACTTAATTTATGATCATTCATCAATATCTCCCAAAAATTAATTCACAAGTATTAGTCTTATGAAGAGTTTTTGTGATCTATGTTTCTTCATATCCTACGTAAGGTGCAATATAATAAATAGTGAGATAAAATTCATTGCTATCAAAAAATATAACTTGAGAAATCGTGGAAAATAATCACATATAAATTATTGAATTATTTTTTAAATAAAATAAATCCATAATATACCTTTAACTAAAATTATTTTATATCTACTAATATAAATGAAAAAATATAAATCAAAAATATTTTTCTTATACTGATAGAAAGAATAATGTCAAACCTCAAAATCTACTTATATGGCTTTATTAAAATACACATTACTTATCTTCATGATTTCAATCATGAAATTTTTATAAATTGTGTAGGAATACACAAAATACAGAAAACCATTTTGTCTTATGAGACCTATCAATGAATCGAGGGCCTATAAACATTTATACCCCACATCTTACATATTTATGTTCAATACATTCACCATAATAATTATCAAAACCTTACATATCATTATCTAAGGAACCTCTTACATAATAAATCAATGATTTATATATAATGAGTAATTTTGAAAACAAATTCACCATCATAATGTGTTAGTAGTCAATAATAATGAAGAATTCCTATAATTTTATGAATTCAATAAATGGAATAACATGATCATAATAAACCATGAGAAATATGTTTTATTTTCAAACATTACATATTAAACATTACAAAAAAAATAATCCATATTGAAATAATCACATATGGAATGCCAATAATTTTTCAGATGAAAATGGAAGAATATTAATTCAAGGTAAACATTATCCTATCAAAATTATGTAAAATTTGATTTTTCAAATCATATAAGGAAATACGATTATGATTAAGTTAATTATTAAAATATGTACCATAATCCATACCAAGTAATGAGGTGAATGGTTTAAATATAACATATCCCCAATGTATGCATGGAATCATAGACACATTTGTGTATAGATAAAAAACATCCATGCAAAATAATACATGGATTATACCACTATATAAGAGATCATGAATAGTATTTTTTGTATCAAGATTCCATTTACCCCAAATGATACCTTATATATTCAAGTATGAATAGTGATACATAATCCGTATTTTGGTATATACTTTAAAAGACACATAGGTAAATAAATGTAACTACATAAAATATCTTTTTGAAATTGTTTTTATCATTGATGTAAATGAGGATGTTATACATAAGTTCAAAAATTATTTTTACAAAGGTGATTAAAAACTCATTTAATACCATTAGTTTTTAAATAATATCAAATAATGGAACATTGAAATTATATTTGTTGTTAACCAACATTGTAATAATAGATACACAACATTTTTTTTATTAAAACATAATTTTCAAAAAGATGATCATGGAAAATAATATTTTAAATTATTAAGGTGGGAGAATAGAAATTGGGGAAGAACAATGTTCAATATATAATATTATAACACAAATAAGGGGATTTGAGCATCCAAAAATACATTACTATTTAAAAATCTACTGTACCAATTACCACATTAATAAAAAAACATGATATGGGTATTAAATCTCATTAAATAAAAGGATTATTATAAAAAAATATCCATTATATGTTATTATACCATTCAATGGTAGCATGTTGCTTAAAATGTAACATATCTAAAAGAATAAGTATTGTGACAATGAAAAATAATGATACATGAGAAACACATTAAAAAACACCTTAATAAAATAATATATGTAATTCTAAAAAAAATAATGATTCAAATAATTATGCTATTAATATATCTCAAATAGTCTCTATATATATTACATAAATGAAATTTGGTGAATAATATCAAATATTTCTCATATAGTGGAATTTGAGATCGAAACACTTACCTAGTTCCAGATTTATTATGTGAACAATTTTAACTCCCTCAATAATAATTTATATTAATTATATACTTTATTTGGAATCATTATATTCTTTTTTGAATTTATTATAGACCATTTTGTTTTTTTATTATATAAAATTATTCACTAGGTTAGTGAATTCTGGTTATTATGTAATATAATTTTTGTAACTGCTTATGTATATTGGTCATTGTAGAAAATTTTATAAAATAAATTCATAAAATCTATAATATTAATAGTTTTATGTTTTCATTATCAGTATTTTAAATAATTTTCTAAATCCATACAAGTTTGTGGTGAATAAAAATTAGAATCATAGCTCATTCAATTGATAGTACGCACATATGAATAATTAATGTTTCTATATTAGAAAAAATGAGAGGAAAAGAAGGTAAATGATATTATGAAATTTCAAATAAATATTTATATCATAAAAATAATACTAATTAATCCATTATAACCACTTTATAATCCATTAATTGTAGTTTTGAAGACAAAAAATTTACATCTCTTTGTAGAGGTGGTAGTTCATGCAACGCCGAAGTGATGATTTTTTTCTATAGAGGTGGAGTTGAATAGATAATGTTTATTAAATAAATAAAATATAAAATCATAATAATGATTGTTCTGATTTAATTACGTTTTTAGGGATATATGTATATTTAATATGAGGATTAAGGATAACATATTAAAAAAATTCAATGCTTACGTTAGGGACATGATATTTCCTTGGAAGATTCTTTGGAATTGAATGGATTAAGATGAAATAGTGTGAATTAGGTCTTAAGAGAGTTAAAATGAAAACTATTATAGAATATTTTGTAAATGATTAGTGGATATTTAGAAATTTTGGGTCATGTTTCAAATGTTGTAATGATGCCCTATTAGAATAATGGAAAATTCATCTTTTGGAAACACATTTTATATTTTAATTATATCACAAAACTCATCTAAGATCACTAGATACAATGATTTTAAATATTTGAGTATGGGCAGTATTTAGATATATAAATACTTAAAAAATTATTTCCATAAATGTTTTAAACATTTTATAGTGTGTTTAGCATTGTTTTTTAAATTTTACTCTTCTTCTTTTTAACTAGGTAACTTATTTTTAAATAACTGATTTCATGTTTCATTTAAAATATAAAATACCCAAATAACGAAATAAGGGTGTTATAGAGAAATATTTTATATCGGTTTTATATAATTCAATTTCTAACTATTTTTATATTTACCTTATATATTTAATGAGATAATGTCTAGAAAATTTGTTTTAGTATAATGAATCCAATTTTGACCATTATGGTTTCATAATCATATTTTATTTTTTCACTAAATATATTAGAGTTAAATTTTTTATTTATGTGTTTCTACATAATATTATATTCAATACTTAAATTATCTTTATTTAATATAATATTAATACAATCCTTGATATTAATAGAAATATAATTTTAATGAATTTTTATTCTATTTTCTTTGTAAATGGAATTAATCTGAAATATAATTTTTTCCCTAAAATGACGGTAGACATATTAAATATTATGAAAATTATTAATTAATTTAGTGGAATAATTTTATTTAATTAATATTCTATGTGTAGGGAAATTAATCTTCATATTAGTAGGTGTAATGCAAAAAATACATCTTTTAAAAAATTGATGTTTTATGGAAATGATTTATGTATAGAATGAAATTATGTATTTTATAGATTTTAATGATATTAAAAATATTACTATTTATCAAATAATATTTTTTTAATATTAAATAAATTTATTACATAATATTAATCTTGTTAAAAATTAATTAATAAAATGTATAAAAATGATACTATATAATTATTACATGATTTTCTTAATTGATGGTCATTGGTTTTTAAAATTTATACTGTGAATTTAAATGATTTTTTTACTTTAGAAAAAAATAATTAGGCAAAAAGGTTTTAGAAACATCTATCTCAGATAAATGTGATGGTTTTAGAAAAATATTTTTTATTTTAATACTAAGATAAAAATATAGTTATTTAGAAAAATCAAAATAAAGAAAGATTAAGAAGTTTTTGTTTTCATAAAAAAAATACTTAATTTCACATAATCAAATTTAAATGATAGTATATTTTGATTTATATTTTTAATATAAAATATTTTATATATAGAAAAAATATTTTATTGAAAATAACCTTATTCAATATTATGTCATTTAAATAATTTATATTATAATGGTAAGAACTAATAATGATTTACCAAAATAGAGTTTATTATATATTTATTAATAATATATTGTTAATTTTTTGATGTTTTATTATGACGGGTGATGTGTGTTATAGAAGCTATAAAATTGATTTACTAATTCTATGGTAATCACAGATTTAGATATCAAGGTGTTATAGTCTGACCAGTCTACAATCATGAATTACATACCATATGATGACTCCGTATCAGGGTGACCGTTATTATTCAGGGAATGATGGGTTAGCCATCTATAACTACAATACTAGGGGTTTTAATTTTCAAATCAAGAATACCCATAGTAATTACATGATATTTCCTCACTCTAAAATTAAAGATCTCTAAAACCAACCAAATTCCTCCAGAACTGATAAAATTCGAACAATTTGAACCATTAAATCTAATAAAAAAATTTATATATATACGTGTTTCTAGGATAGTGTCATACTAACTAAGGTATGTATTGATGTAATAACTAAGGGGCTTTATTTATATTCAACCTTATCATAACATATTTAAAATGGGGGTTTTTATATTGTTATTCTATATAGTATGTATAATATTTATATATAAAAAATAATATTCATTGAGCATGATTAATGAAATATCTGGGTAAACAAGATATAAACGAATAAAGAATAAAAAAGTTAGAATTGATGATTTCTCTAGAAATAATTAGAATATTATACAACTTATATATTAATTATTCACATACAAATGAGGGTAGTTATTTTGGGAATACCAACAACATTACAACATGGATAACGTTTTTAGGGATATATATTTCTATCATGCAAAAATATATAAAAGAATATTATTTTATTGAATAAAATGTATGACATGAAACACTAATCATATAGTGAAATATTTCAACCTGAGAGAAGATGATATATATAATATTTTAAATAAATTAAATATGTTATATATCATACATTGCACTCAATACATAGTTAATATTCATAACTCCAAACAATAGGTTTATTTAATATCTTGTGTTATACACAAGACCGAGTATTTCCAAATGATATTAATGTCGTATTTAAAATGAAAATTATATCATAGACATTAAATTATTGGTTATAAATAGGATCCACTAAATAATTGAAATATATCATTTATTAATTGGTTAATTATTAATTGTAAATAAATATAATGGAAATATTTTTATAAAAATCTATTTTAATCCACCAAATGAATTTTATTCTAATAAACTAAATTAATTACTATTAATGTTAATCAAGATTATAAAGCCCTGGTGACAGGGTATAATAGGTATGGAAGTTAAGATGTTGACTCCCAAATTGAATATGAATCCCTAACATATACAGATAATCATTATCATAATTTGGATTCCCCAGAAAAATAGAGGAGAGATAGACACCCAAATTGTAGAGATAACTAATGTTGAAGGGGTGGATGAAAAAAAAATAAAATGATTGTAGATGTTTTCATGATTTTTGGGGTTCTATGAGTTCCATTATTAAGTATTCTTTTAAATAATCTATTTTAATGTTTAATATATTTTCAAAAACTTTTCCAAGACTATGTGTTCTAATCTATGGCCTGCACCATTCTAGGTACATTTATTGATGAATAGTGAAAAATATTTAATTTTAATTGAAAACATACTTTTCATCAAAATAATTTATACTGGTAAATTATAATTTAAATTGGTTTTATAGTAATGTAATTTAAATATAAATTTATTAATCCAATTATTTTCATTGGAATCATTCTTATATTAATGATATAAATTAAAACGTAGTAAACTCTTGATTAATTTCACTTTAAAACCCCATTTTTTCATCATGTATATGGGATTAATTTTAAAATAGATTATTCCATTTTTGGGAGTTGAAATTTAAATAATGGATCCCATTTTGAGGATAATAAAAAATTATAATTTCTAATGAGTTCAACATAATTTCTGACCTAAATGATTAGGGAAAATAGTTGAAATTTATTTCAGTTATTAAGTACAAAATGAGTTTACTTAGTGGTTAGACATAGAATATAACATATAAAGTGACAAAATAATTATCAAAAATCCATTTATAGGATATATTTTGACTCCTAAGACGTAATGATCTAAATTTAAGAGTTTTTGGAACTCTTTTCAATGAATTTGACCCATATAACATGATACGTAAAGAGAAAGACAAAGAAAATATTTAATTAGTTTTAATTTCTATAATAATTTAGGACTGCGAAAATATACCTTGGGTTTGTTATATATATTCATTTAAAGTATAAATTATTTTTTCTATCATGAAAATATATTATAAATTTTTATAGATGAATTGGATACATAAAATGCTTATGAAATCCCAACATAGTAATTATTTAGATAATAATTAAATTAAATACATGATACTAAAAAAAATAAAAGTGATGGAAATTGAAGAATTTATTACCATAAATAAATTTTTTAGATTAATATATCATGTTACATAGGACATTACTTAATATATTAAAATTATATTAACTTATTGATTATTTTAAATATAATTAAATAAATATTCTCAAAACTGACATTAATGTTGTTTTATAATGAATAGTATTTTATTAATTGATATAGAATTAATATTAATCATGTAATCTATATTTTTTTATTTCCAATAAATATAAATTAATTTTCAATCATGGACCAATTTTTCATTTATATTGAACATTTTGAGCACTAAACATTAAAAACATTGTTAGCACTATTATGGTTAAAGCAGTGTTTTTTGCATGTTGCACTTTTATTAAAATTAATTTCCAATACACATGAGTTTCTGTTTCATAATTAGATATCATATTTTGAATTAGAGGGAGAAAATTATCTAATAATACTATCTTTAATTTATACTTATTGTATAAATTAACTAGGTTATAAAATTATTTAACATAATAAAAAAAGGTAAAATTAGGGAAACATAGAAGATAAGGAGAAAATGAAAAAAAATATATATAATTTTATGTGGTGGAGGTGTATATCCACAATAATTTCCCTAGACGAAATTATTTATATGTTTTTTGAGGCATATGTTGTAAGGGATACCTCCCAATATTGAATACTTTTGAGTATTTATATAATGTTCACTCCTCCTCATCTATAAAAAGGAACTCACTCTTCCCACTACATCGCAGATCTAAATACAATTGAATTGACTATTTTATACCAAAATCACTCCCCAACATCAATCATAATCCTTTAATCATAATTTTGGTTATAAATCAAACATTTCGTGTTTTTAGTGAAAACATATATAGGAAACATGAAAAAGATGTCATGTTACTCTAAAAGTGTTTATATTTGATTTTCTTATCCAACACCTAAAAATATTTTTATTACCTAATAATATAATAAAATCAGTATCTTACTTATTCTAATATGTTTTTATGACAACGTTAAAACATAATCTTTACACACTTCCATCAACGATGTTATGAAATCACTATTCACGTGTATGGAAAAATATTGCCTCGTGAACCGATATCGTTCGTTCATCCATTACCAAATTTCATGGTTTGGAATAATGATGGATTTATAGTTTAAATTTTTTATATATTATATTTATGATGTTATTATTCTTATGTAATTATTATATCGCATATACCTTCATGACTTCCATTTTTTGGGATTTTGATAATGTTGCTTGTGTGTATGGCGGAGTACTGCCTTACGAAGCGATGTGATTCTTTCAAACTATACATTGAATGTATTGTGAATTGGTTTAAAAAACATATGTCATATATATGACAAATTTTTTTTATTTAAATGATAATATATATATCATTTACTTGTATTTCGTTCAAAATGATAACAAAATGGAAACAATGTTCATCTTTACGTAACAAGTACAGTTTCCATGTATGGTGTATATACTTCCTATAACCAAAATTTATTGATTTATATAAATACAATTAAATAAATATATATGATATTTAAATCATGTTTCAAATTCTGTAGATGATGAAATCATAATTTAAGTAATATGAATAATAAATAACTAGTCAAAATATTCTCTAAAAACTAGGAAATTAACACCCAAAAAAATAAATCTATGGAATTATTATTAAAAAATGGGTGATAATATGTTATAAAAGGATGATATTGTATTATTTTAATATTAATATTGGTTTTTATAATATTATTTCATTTTTAAAACTATTATAAATGAATTTAAATATTATTCAACCAAAAAAAGAATAAGGTAAGGGATTTCATCTCGATTTATATCCCACTGAGACATATTTGTTATTATGCACCAATACACTAGTCTGTGGTGTATATATATAGATTTTACAATGAATATCTTGAATTGATAATTATTAATTTTATTTTATGCTTAAATTTTAATTTATTATACCATGGTTGTTTTATTTGAAAACAACCAAGTTATCATTGTTTTTTGAATTACAAATTTCTTTTTTGATTGTTAATTATCTCTTTAAATAATAACATTATTGTAATCATTTTTTAGTGGAAATTAAATTTATCTTAAATATCTATATTCTTCTTTGATGGATGTGATTATTTTACTCAACCTTATAAAACTTTTACATAAGGTGTTTACTTTGAATGTTATATGGTTATATGGGGATATATTAATAAATCCGTATCTTATACTCAACATGGATATTTGATAAGGAACATTTTTTATTAATTAAAGTTATCATTTGATACATGAGGAATTATTTGGCCTTGTATGTCATGGGTTGGGGACCATTTAATGTAATCCCTCAACTAACTATTTGCCTCATGAGGTGAAATTAGTTGGACAAACACTACGTGTTTGTATCCAGTATTTGATAAGGTATATTCAATTGATAGTAGTATATTCTAAACTGTATTAGGAAAGGTACTGATGACAAAGGTAAAATGTGCATGAGAAATATAGATTTTAATATTATTAAATTTTCTTTTTCTAGATTTAATTTTGATTATCCATTATATTTTCTCAATGTAAAAACATATTGTTTCATTTAATTATAAGTTTATTGATTAGATTCCCATTTTTTCCAGTAATTTACATTTCCATATTGATTATTTCTTATCTTATCTTTATTATCAAGATATTTAAATGGACTATTTGTCCATTTATTCAATATTCAATTTTTTTATGATCATTAGTTCAGTATTGAATCTATTTTACTTAACCCTTAATGATAATTAGAGCACACACTTATTTTTTTTCTTTTCCAAAATATTAAATGGATTTTACATTGCCTGATATGTAGGGATATGAAGGATACAATTAATTTATACTAAAAATACCAATTCTGTAATTTTTGTAAACAATTTCAATTCAAGTCACTTTTATGTGTCTATTATTACAAGACTACAAAATAGTTTGATCCAATTTAATTTCATTCCCTATATTCAAGCCAATATATCCTTATCACACATAGGCTCATGGATTTTAAGAATACGAATCTAAAATTGGTATGAAAGGAATTTTAGTTGAAACCTTGAAAATAGGATTTAGTTTATGATATATTATATAACAAAACATAATTATGTTATTCGAGGACACATGGGGATGAAAAAATACAAGGAAAACATTTTTATGACTATTATATTAGCTATACATAATTATTTCCAATTTTTGTTATGAAATTACCTAGGTTTTGGATAATACATTATATTTAATAATGATATGATCTAATAAAGAGTATATATTCATTAAAAATTTAATTAACCTAAGTAATATGATCCTAACAAATGTATGTGATCCAAAGAGTAAGATTGTTCTGGTATTTTATAGTATTAAAAAATATTTCAATGGAAACTAGTATCCTATACATTTTCTTCAGATGTGGATATAGTATCATGTTGTAACAAGAAAAGTAATGTGTGATGTCCACCAATCATGTACTCTTTCAGGTGGTCAGAAAGGGGTCATTATGAGTCCTCAATCTCCCCATACACAATAGGATCCAAAATAGCAGTGGGGGTGGGAAATATATAGTTAGGAGAATATACCCCATGGTACAGTGTTACAACACAAAGGAATAATCCAATAAAAATTATAAACATCAGAGTGTAGAAATAATGGAAACAAAATAATACAAAAAAAAACTAACTAAAAACCAATAAATAATAAAGGAATAATGTAATGAAGTTATATAATGTAACTAAATGTCATGATAGGAGTAATATAAAAATAAAAGTCCATAAGACTCAATATAAGACTCTAATTTCCTTGATCCTGAAACCCATGTTTATCCTATCTCTGAAATCCATCCCATTCAAAAAAAACCAACAAATAGAAAGGTCATTTTCCCTTAACAAAACATGTATCCATATAACCTTCATGGGTACCAAATGATATCATGAATTGGGTGTGAGTCTAACTTAGTATGTCGTCACCACCATGTTTAATAATAGCATGTCTGAAAATAATTGTATACTATAAAAAATAAGATAAGGAATTAACCAATTTAACAATTAAATTATTACCATTTTAACATACATTGACACCTTTCCTGATTGTCTGTGAGTCCTTCATGACTATTCCAACCATAACCATATAACATTGGTAGAACGTAACCTACCTTTAGGCCAAGCCATAATGTCTATGAGAATTTCATACAACCATTCCAAACATAACCCTATCACCAAGGTATAGATCTCACAAATTTGGGTCAAAAAAGCTATATAATAATTTAATAATTTAACTAGGAAAGAGCCCACAATATACGAATTTCCACATGTTACATTGGGACAAGCCATCTATATAATAATTTCATTATGTATTAGTGGGCATAGCTCACTATATAAAATGTTCAGCATGTATACCAAGTAGTAGATCTAAGTATAAGAATTTTAGCATTTGTTTATTAGGATAACACCACTACATAAGCATTTCGGCAAGATTCATAGGCCCTATCCCAAAATATAATAATTTCATCATTTAATCAGAACATAATTCTAGCTAATAAGGATATCACAATAACATATCATATAGACAAGTGGTTAATTAATTAAATTTCAATTCATCTTTTAATTACACATTTCATATATCAATTTTTCATAACTAATAACATGCATGTTTTCTCAATAAACCAACCATGCCAAGGTAAATATATATCAAAGAAACACCCAAATTCCATGTTCTACTAAACATACTTTAATACAATAGTAATTCATTTATATTCAAGGGTTCTCTCACATAAATGGTAGCCACAAGCCTAGTCAATAACCAACTGGATCCAAAGGGACTCCAAGGAGTAATTCAATTCATTATTTAAATTTTTTCAAGTTATCATATGTTTGCGTAATTGTTATATATCACATAAATAACAATTATCAAATCATAGGGTTAACGTTTAGAACCCATACATTTTATTTTTGATCAAAAGAACTTTCCAATAGTAAATTCTTATAGGTAAGAAGGTAAAGGCGAATTCATGAAGGATCCTTGATTTAAAAATATCATCATTAAAATAAACAATTCAAACTTTCAAGAGATTACACAACATTGTATAGAGAATCAATGGATGGAAGGGAAAACTAGAAAAAAATCACTTGCTAGGGATTGATCACACAAGATATGTTAGAATGGAGTCTTTCACACCAACCTTCATGTAAAGATCATTATAGTCGAGAAGAGGATGTTGATTGTGAGATGGAATAAAAATCAACTGCAAGACATAATTTTTAACAATATTCCATTGAATTACATATCCTATAATATAGTGGCAGGTTGTGTAATTATTTATTGAGGGACACGCTAAAAATCCATCACATGATATTATTATTTATAATGATAGAATTGTATTCTACGTGTAACATAATTGCAGCTATTTTATTTTTTTAATGTCGTGAATTAGATCATGACTTGTAACCATTCACGACATGTTATTTGAAACAACAACTCAAAATGTATTGTAGTGAAACAACACGAAACTACTCAATAAATATTTTGTTATTCCATTTTCATCATTAATACCTGAACCCCTTTAATGTTTCTCAAAATAACAAGAACCCATGGTAATACTTGAACCATTTATCCAGACTCCATTAATTCATACAGAAAGCCTGATCGGATCGCCATGTGGATCCAGTCAATTTTTTCTCAATCTTCCTTGCAACCAAAGACTATACATATTAAAACAACACAGGTTCATGAACATTAAGTCATTTTCCCCAAAAAATGTTCGCCCTATCTGAAAAAGAAATCACCATGAATACTCACAATTTACACAAAGAGGGTCATAAATGAAATAATATAAGATCTTACATCCTCCCCACCATATATCTTATCATCCTAGAGTTTCTCCAAGTATCATTTTGGGGTCTCATCCAAACAAACATTACCCCTTTCATGGTCATCTATATCCTTTGTGCATCCAAATGGGATAAGTCCTAGATAAATCACAAATAAAACATGATAAACCTATAAATATTATAATCTTGATGTCACTATTGGGATGTCCCCAAAATAACATGGTTGTAAAATTCCCTGGGTCCATTGAAACTCATGCCTATGAGATGACATTGCTCAATATGTACAATTTAACAATCTAGAAACTGCATTTGGATAGATAAATATAAAATTGAATCTCTATCAATGTACTCGTGATGATTTTACTATATATTTAATGGTAATCAACTGAATATAAGTAAACTAATATTTCATCGACAAAAAAACATCCCAAAATGATCCAAAAAATGTTGAGATATCAGATTCATCAAGGCCCTGAATATCGCTAGTGTACTGGTCAAATAAAACTACAACACTTGAAACTCATACAATCTATACCTGCTCATAGATGTATTCATAGATATTTTAAATGGAATCACTCTAAAATTATGGTATCCTGATCTCAAATAAATCTAGTAAGAGATTCATGAATCTCTCAACTAATCAAAGAGATCATTGATGTCTAGAAGAGGATACTGGTTTTTAACCGTAAACCAGTTCAATCTCGGTTAGTCAACACATAAGAAAAATACTCCATTATCCTTATGAGAGAAGGGAACCTGAGAATACAAAGTAATATAGTAGGATATTTTAAATATTTCGTTTCCCGATCCTCCAACTCAACATTCAAATCACTAATTTCTGTTGGTACAATTTTTAAGGTAGGCTTGAAATTGGGTTTTTTCTGACACTAAATCGATCGTAAACTCAGTCTCTTACACAGGAGGTAAGTCATAGAACTCGTTAAAAGAAAAAATCATAAAAAAATTAAACCACTATAATAATTTAACAATATTTGAACCCACCATCATCTAGTGAATGATTGACTATTTGATCCATGATACCATCTAATCTGCACAGAAATGGTCCAATATGACCAGACTGAAGATCCTACTCACCCTGGTGAGATTATCTTCCACCTTTTAGAGATGAAAAGGAAACAATCCTTCAGTATTAGTTGATATGAGACTAGTATAGAACTAATAAATCCAAATTCAAAATAAATTGAATACTTTATATCCATACTGAATAGTTTCCAAATAAAATGTTAACCACCAATCAATATAGAACAAACTTTTCAACATTTGATATTCTCTTGTAACAATCCCAAAAATTATTCAAAGTTTAAAAACCATAAAAAACTACTAAATCAAAGCCCAAAACATTTTAAAAAATTTCAAATAAAATTGAATGTGATTCTTCCAAATTGAAAAAATATAAGCAAGGGTATATGATACAAAAATCATACCTATGACAGTAGATATTCCTACATCCACAATAAATGGATTAGACAGTATGATGTGTAGATGGCCAGTCCCTCTACCCTATGATCCATCTTAACTCAGCTAAGGTATAAACTATACCCAGAAGTCCAATTGCTGAACGAGTTTATGAAATCCTCTTCCTTGACTGGAATGTACAATTGAACTCTAGTAACCTATCTGCTGAGGTGTAGTAGAGTCCTTCCCAGAATGTGGTTCCTATCTTGTTCCCTTCACACTACAATGTTGTTGTGTTCCCCTAAAAACCCTCTTTCGATGTCCCAATCTATGACAAGTCCAACTATAAAATGTAGGGAATATATTGTGTTACCTTTTTTGGAAATTATTTTCAAATTGATAGAACAACAATGGAACATGGTCCTGAGATGGTTTTCCACTTACCCGTATACTCTTAACAGTACAACCCTATAGAAATCAATCAAAGGGTTGATTTTTTACACATGAATAAGAGTTCAAAATTTTACCTATATAAATAGTCTTGCTAATGATTGAGGTCTCTTTTAGATTCCCTTCCATGATGATTGTTTAATTTACCACATCTCTAAAACTGCTAATATTTATCATGTCCACCTATGACCTCATCTTATCAGAAAGGCCATCCTGAAAATATCTTGCCCAAGATATCTCATACGTATCAAAAATTTGTGACAAATCACTACATGATGGTGAAACAATTAGTGTATTCCAAAAATTTCATGCCCTCCCATTTTTGGTCCATGAACTAGAAATCCTTATCACCAATCAATGATTCAACATATAATTGGATTAGTAACTTTTTAACGACGGACTATTAGGATTACTTCTCATGATGCCCTTACTGCACCCGAATTTCCCACTAACACATTCATGGTCCATGAAAAAAATATACTTCAATATTTAACTTCCTATCTATGTGTGTCTAATGATGCTTAAAGATCATCTAGAATAACTCAATCCAGAACATACCAACATCCTTAGTAAATGTCGACATGTGTGGTAGATGAAACTCTCTCATCATCTCATACATAAAAGGAATGCTGTAGAAAATGTCCCCATCCATGGATCTCATAACCCTTAGGACCATATCATGAATATGAACATCCATATAATCCTAAAGAACTACAACAAGCTTCAGTTTAGATACGTTTGGCGCATGCTAATTTCCACCCTCATAATTCTCAACTCGATGACAAATAAGATGCATTTTGTCAATAATACAAACACCCTCCCTAGAACACATGTTATAACCACATGGTCAACCTCAATAGGTGAGAACAATAGTGAAAAAATAACTAATAATTTCTCTATACATGGATAAAAAGTTCTTTATTATGAAATAATTATTTTTTTATTTTATTTCTGAGTTATAAGATATATCTCATAACACACATTGACATGAAATTATATAAAAAATTTAAATAAAAATGTCCCAATCATGAAACATTCATTTCAATATATATCCCTATATGTATATTATGATGCATTCATACTCATATCGCACCGTATTGGGCCTCAAGTATAAATATCAACGACTAGTAACATCATAAAATAATAATCTAACACAACATGTGAATCACATAGGGTGAAATAACATCAACAGTAGCATGAAAATAATGTGAACAAAAATCCACCAATTAACACTCATATTTTTTCCCATACATGGGATAGGTACTCCCATGCACAAGAAAATATCCAAGTCCTAAAACATACAAGTATCCTTTCTCCCATTCCCAAATAGTAATGAAATATAAAATAAACCAATACACAATGATAACACTTTGTAACGTCCCCCAATCCGGCACTCTCTCACATGGTTAGAAATGGTTTGTTATGAGACCTTAAGCACGGATACTCAAATAAAAAATGTTTTCAAGTAGTAGAAGGGATTGAATATGTATTTTGGGGATACTGAACCCCTAGTTACAGTGTTAAAACATAAAGTAATAGTCCAATAATAAAAATAAAAATCAGAGTGCAAAAATAATGGGATCAAAATGATACAGTAGAAACCAATTACTAATCCAAAAAAATAATGAATTAATAATGTAATTATGTTCTACAATGTAACTATATTTAATTCTAGGAGTAATATAACAATTAAATACTAGAACACTCAGTAAAATAATAAAAAGTCCCCAATCCCTACCCCATGTTGGTCCCATCTCCAAACTCTATCCCATCCTTCAAAAAGCCATCAACAATAAGGTTCTTTTACCTTATCAAAACCTACATACATATAATATATTCGAGTAACAAAAAGAGGCCTGAATAGGATTTGAGTATAACTCAATAGGTCTATACCACCATGTCTATCCAAAACTATTCCAATAATAAGTGTACATAATAATACAATAAACAAGCATATGATCTTATTAAATAATAAAACTAAAACCTTATAAAACTACTTCATCACTGTCCCATAATGTCTCTCTCCATCTATCTTGACCATGCTAACCATAAGCATGTAACTATTTCATAAAATATCCTTCCATGGTGCTATGTCAAAATAACTCTGAGCATATCTTACAACCATGAAAAACATGACCTTATAACCATGGTATAAATAACAAAAACCAATGTCATCTACTCTATATAATTATTTCATATTTCAATCAGGGACCAACCAACTATATATGCATTTTGTCACGTGACACTAATAAAATCTCCCTATATATGCATTTCATCATGGATTACTAGGAATAACCCATTATATAAGAATTTTATCATTTATCACTTGTCATAAACCTATATATAATCATTTTAGAATGTTTCACTAGGCCAATCCCACTATATCATCATTTCAACATGATTCTCCCGGATAAGACCGTAATATGAGCATTCATGCATTTAATCACTACACATTTCATGGAAACATGGATATCATAGTTTCACATCATATGAAAAAATGGTAAATTATAATAATTCACTTTTTAGTTTATATTACACATTTATAATATCAACTGATCATAACCAATAACATTTAGGTTATCTCAAAAAACAAGCCAATCCAATGTGATTTTATATAAAGAAAATACCCACCATCCATTTCATTCTAAAGAAACATTATCCATTAACAATTCATTTATATTCATAGGTTTTATCTCTTGAATAGTAGCCACATGCTAGGTCAATATCCATTTGGATCCATAGGAACTGTAAGGAATAAATAAATTCATTCTTTCAATTTATTCATTCCATGATATGTTAGTACAATTGAAATATTGCACAAGATTCCTTATTATCATACTATATTATTAAGGTTTAGACCCCCTATATTTAAATGTTGAACATACCATACTTGCAATGGAAATCACCGATTAAGATAAAGGTGCATATGAACACAAGAAGGATCCTAGATCAGAATGGATCATGATCAAAACCAATAAATCCCACAATCAAGAGACAACACCTTAGCATCTAGAGAAACAAGCGAGTGAAGGAAAAATATACCCACAAAAATCAAGGGATTAATCATATAAGAGGTACTTTCTAAATGGAGGTTTGAAATCTAAAATCACCTAGAAGGTTTCATAGGGTTGAGAGTATAAAGATACACATGATATGAAATAAAAATAAATGGAACACAATACATTAAAACAACAGAAAATGTAATTACAAGGTGTGTAATATAGTTACATGTCGTGTAAATGATTTTAAAGGATATTCATATAAACACATATCTTTGTACTGTTATATATTTCAATTTAATATTATATGACATGTAATATAATTAAATGACATGTAATCTTTTCATGTCATGAATCAGTTTATAACCTATAACCATTCATGAAATGTTCTTGAGAATAATTGCACAACTTGTATTATAGTTACATGGCATGTAACTATTCTATAGAAATGTTTTTATTAATATTTAAATATAAAAAAACTGAAAAATATTTTAGGATTCTCAACATACCATGAACCCATGGTAAAACATGAACCATTTATCCAGGATCCAGTAATTCAAAACGAAAGCTAGAATGAACCCCTACATGGATCCTCTCTCACTTTTCTCAAGCTTCCTTGCAACCCATGTCTATGTTAATTAGAATATAATACATTGAAAAACATTATTTAATCACCCCCAACAATGTTACTCTATCTCCAAACATGACATGACCATTAAAGATCAAATCAGAAATTTAAATTTGGACATAAAAAAATATAGTACCACAGAAATGAGTTATCTATGTATCCTAGCTTCAGAGGGAATCATGAGAAGATGTAGAAAATTAGGAAAAAGTTGGATAAGTGGAATAAGGGAATGAATTATCATCCCATATGTGATAATTATGGAAAGAAACACACTGATACTTTATAAAAATTATTGGGATATTTATAAAAGCATGGAGAGAATGGACAACGTAAATTTTATTGAAGGGGTATGAAAATGTATCCAATGTACAATGCCTAAATTGTAGATATATGAGGTACTATGAAAATAAATTCCCAATAATCAATAAAATATATCTCAAAATAATCTATGGGATATAGTGTAATCTTATTCTATTGATAAAATCGAATAGGAATGAATAATGTTATCCTATTGGGAACCATGAATTAAGTAATTTGATTATTTTATCTACTATATCATCATTATAATAATTAGGAAATATATGAAGATTGTAATGTATAAAATTTACATTAAGTATTTGAGAGGATATTATGAATAGTACTTATGTCTAAGAAAAACTATTTAGTGGAATGTTGATTTTCTTGAAAAAAAATGACTGCTATCAATATAACACTTAATATATTCTTAATGTTGAGATAATTATGTTGGAAAAATATCTGATATATATAGATTATGAATATTAGGTAGTATAGAACAACAAGGACCTAATTAATGATAAGTTAATTTTTTAAATTCAGTGACCTTCTTTGTAAATTTGGGAATTTTAATATTTTTTAAGTTCATGAGGATAACCATTTATAAAAAGGTTTATGTTGATATTTAGATGATATTTATGATATGAATGTATTAATTAACCATATAATACAACCTGTGCTATGAGATGAAGTAGAAATAGTTTAACGAACAAAAAAATTTGATGATTGGGCTTTGGAAATAGAAACATATCAATTATGTTTGTTTCCATATATTCATAGAGATTGAAAGAATTTATTAACTCTAGGAAAAATGTTCATGATATAAAAATGTTTTCCAATTATCGTCAATTTTGATACTATCAGTGGGCTCTTTCAGACCTCTTGTCTATGGATTTGCGGTCGTTAATTTTCCCAAAAACATGTTCTTTTTTTCTGTCACATAGTATTTGAGTATTTTTTTATCTTATATTTCCATGTTTTCATTTACCTATTATGTTCTCGTACATGGAAACCTAGTTATGTGATTATTCATGAAGAATTTTTCACTTCCCTTTCTCTCTTATGAAGAGGGTTATTATTTACTCTATTATGATTTAATATTTTAAACATTGATATTAAAAAATGTCAATTCATTTATTTCCAATGTCAGGATTAATTTTCTGGAGCACAATTTATTTATTTTGGGGAGAATATAAGACCTCTAAAATTCTAAAATAATAACATTTTATTTGATAGCTTGTACGAAATGCAACGGTAATTGTAGTATGTTATATAATAACATAATTATTTATGATATATTTTCCATTTTAAATAAATTCAATATTGTTAATATCTTTCAATGCACTCAATACTATGTTACCTTGTATTTCCAACTACAATGAGTTTCTTCAATATCTTATATTACAAACAAGACTATGTTTTACCGAATACTATTAATTTTTTTATATAAAATAATTATTATCATAGAGAAATTAAATTGGAAGGTATAAATAGGAATAACATAATATTGAAAATATTATTTTTAATTCATTTTTTACAAATTAATTAAAAATATATATATAAAAATTGAATGAAAATGAAATGTTTTTATAAAAAACAGTTCTTATGCGCAGAAGGAATGTTATCTTAATAAATTAAATTAATTAATATTTGTTTTTTGTCATAATAATATATATATATATATTATATTAATTTTTTTTTGAATCCAATTAAATATATTTGATTTGGATAAGATAAGAACTAATCCTATTTTACGGATTAAAGGATGTAGTTTTTAAAAGGTAGTTTGTCAACCTTTTAATGGTGCACATGATTTAAAAAAATATTTCGACACATCAAAAAATTTTATCTTAAAAAATAATCTTAGTTTTTGAAATCATATTTTCAAAATAATGATAGGGTGAACTTGAGGTATTTTTCTAAAAATTTTCCTTTTTTGATTATTAATGAAATATTCTAGATTTTAATGGAAAACACACATTTCATATATAAAATTTATAATATTAAATTAGTTTTTAAGTTGGTTTTGAAGTCACAATAGATCAGTTATACAAATGATAATCAAATTTAGGTCACAAGAATCAGTTATATATAGAATTTAGTTTTAAAAAATTTGTAAATATTTGAATATATTCACTTTTCAAACCCACTTTCTCGTCACATCTGTGATATTTATGTTAAAATAAATTGTCACAATTATTTGAATTAAATTTTAAAAATGGTTTCAAAATTTTTAATGAGAATAATTTCTAATTTCTAATGAGGTTAACATAATTTTGACAAAAATGATTAGTGAAAACCGTTTAAAATAATTTTAGCGATGAAAGAGAAAATGAGTTTACAATGTGGTTAGATAAAAAATATAAGGTATAAAATGACAAACCACTTATCCAAAACCCATTGTATGGACATATTTTCACTCTTATGGAATTGGGATCCAAATATATGTGTTTTTGGGACACATTTTCATTTATTTGACCCATATAATATGTTATGTAAATAACAAGCCAAAAATGATTCTTTCATTAATTTTAATTACTTTAAATATTTGGATTAAGGGAAAAATAAAACAATATATATATATATATATATATATATTATTTTTAAATATAATTTTTTTTTCATGATACATTATTAATAATTTTTATATATCAATTAGTTAGCTGAATTCCTTAACAAATACTAATGTAGTAATAATTTATTTAATAACTAACTAAAATAAATGATACTAAAAAAATATAAATTGAATTAAATTAAATTAATTATATTCCTAAATTATATTTTCAGATGAATATATCATATTAAATTGTTTAAAACATAATATCATCAAATCATATTATTTTCATGAAATTTTTAAATATAAAATAAATAAATAACGTTAAAATATGCATTAGTTTTATTTTATAATTAGTGTTATTTTATTAATTGATTAAATATTAATAATACATATATCTTATTCCAAGTGATTTTTTAATGATAGTACATTTAATAAAATTTCCATTTTGGAAAAAAAAATTATAATGAACATGTTAACCCCTTAATAGTAAAAACATTGTTAGTGTGGTTAGGGGTTTTGCACTTTATTAGAACATCTATAAAAATTAATTTCTATAATACGTGATATTTTATTTTATAAATTATATATCATATTTATAGTAATTGTGTCTATATTATCAATTAATTATGGATTTAACAATGTCTTAATTTATAAATTACTTAGGATAGAAAATTAGTCACCATAATAAAAATAAAAAAGGTTCAATTACGGAAACTGATAAGTTATGGAAAAAATAATAAAAATGTGTTTATTTATTTTATGGATGTGTTTATATATCATAAATCCCATAAAATCCATTATTTTTTTAATTTAATTGGAACATGATGTAAGGGAGGACTCCCAATAGTGAATACATTTGAGTACTTTCAAGAATTCATCCCCTCCTCAACTATATAATGGTGCTCACTCCAACCAATTAATAAAACCTCACTAAACATTTGGATCGACTAATATCTAACATAAAAACTTCAAAATTCCCCACCCATAATCTTGGTATCCTTATTTCGGTCATAAAAAACCCTTACAAGGTTTCAATTCAAGTATATGGAGGAAACCCGAAGTAGAGGTCATGTTCTTCTAAAAGTGTTTTTTGTTTTATTTCCTTCTCCACAACAACCAATTATTATTATTACATGATAATATTATAGGAAAATTATATTTATGTATTAATATTTTTTATGTTAATTTAATGACCTACAACTTCACACACGTCCATCAATTAGTTTATGAAGTGGTCATCTGTGTGTATGGTAGACTACCGCCATATGAACTGATGTCGTCCATTCTTCAATTTCCACCTTTCAATGTAAGAAATAATGATGGATTAAGAGATTAAATAGGATATATATAATATTTATTATTTTATTATTCTTTTCAAATTATTAAATCACACATTATTTCATGCATTCTATTTTTTGGGAATATGATATTTTTGCCTTGTGTACAACAGGATACCACCTCATGAAGTGATGTTATTCATTCATGTGTTACATAGAATGTATAATGGATAACATTAATAAATATATGTGATATATATGATATAAAATGGATAACAAAATTAAAATATATATACATATAATTTTATATTATTTCTTCCAAAATGATAAAAATATGGAAATAATATTCATGCGTATGTTGGACTTTCAAAGTCCATGAATAGTGTTTTAATTTCCTATCACCAAATATTATAGATTACAGTAAATAAATATTTACTATGTATATTTTATAATTAATTAATGTTTTACATTCTATGGATTATGAAATAATAATTGATGTAAGAGGAACAACAAATACCAAGTAAAAAGACACTTGAAAAACAAGGTAATGAACACATAAAACAATTAAAATAATGAAATATTACTATAAAACATTTGATAAGATTATATAAAACGATAATATATGATATTATTAATATTAATTTGTTTTTTATAAGCTCATAACTTAATTAAAACTTTTATATATAATGTTAACTATCATTCAACCAAAATGAAGCATTTTGTAAGCGATTTGGTCTCGACAAACATTCCATTGAGACTTATTTGTTATTATACACAAATTTACATTTATGTGTTATATATAATAACATATTAAATTTAATATCATTAATATATAATTATTCAGGGTATTTTATGTTTCTTTTCTAATTATTTCACCCAAGGGGATTATAAATAAAAATTACTGTGTTAAAATTTTGTTGTGAAATCTCATTTTCTTTTTTGATTGATAAATTTCTATTGATACAATTAATTTTTTTTGTAATTATCTTTCCTTTGAAATTAAATATTCCATAAATACACATATTCATGTGTTATGGATATTAATACTTTTCTAAAACTTATACAGTGTTTTCATATGATGTTTACTTTGAATGTTATTTGTTTAACTAAGGCAATATTCTTAAATTTGTATACTTTACACAATACATATAGTTGATATAAAAAAATTATGTGTTAAATAATATTTTAAATATATTATTATGGTTTTGGAATGGTATGAAATGATTTAGGGACTAACTAATGAAACCCCCTTGATGCATCAATATACACATGAGATGAAAATAGTTAGGCAAACCCTACACATTTGTAACCTGTATGTTTTAAATTGTCTTGTGAAATGTCTTGAAAAAAGAATGTTATAAACAGTCTTCTCAGTGTTATTGATGTTGAAGGTATCATGTCCTTAGGAAACAAGATGACTTATATTAAATGATTACCTTTATTCAAATTCTATTATTATTACCCAAGATATTGTTACTATGAAAAAATCTATAGACAAATTTAATTATTATTGTATTGATTAAATGTCCTAGGTTTTTAGTTAATTAAACTTTCATATGTATTATTACTTATATTACTATGATATTAAATTTATTTAAATGTAATTTGTGCTCAATTTATACATTTTCATATTTATTATTCACATTGATATATTATTACTTCCACTATATTTATCCTTTTCCCCTCTTTTTTAGCTCACCCTAATTTTTTTCTTTCCCCAAGATTTAATGGTGATTATTTTGACTAATATTAAGGGATATACATGATTTAATAATATTATTATCAAAAAATTATTTTTTATTTATTTATTTTTAATTGAAGGCTCATGTTTGAATTATGGTTACCAACAATTCTAATATATTCAGTCCATTAAGAATTGAATCATTGTAGTCATTCCAATGCAATGGTAGTAGGCACTAGATCCTGGATTTCAAGGTCTGTTCCGCATAATATTGATAGGTTTTTTTCAAGAAAATTAACATAAGAGGTTTGAATAAGTGAGGGCAGTAGGTTCCCATTTATAATTTAGGAGGTGTTTCATTTTTTTAAGTACACAAAACTATTAAATAATGGAAACAAAAAGTAAAACGAACTGATTTTTTTTGGATAAATAATGGATTGGAGGTAATTTTTGTTCCAGAGACACATGACCCATTGAAAAATAATTTTTTTAACATGTTATTCCTAGAACCTCTAGGTTTAAATAAATTTCAATTCTATTTTTCACTATAGTAACTTGTTTATTTATTTAAATTGTATAATTATTTGTTAAAAAATGATTTGTATCCTATGCACTTGTAATGGATAAAATCATGTTTTAACCTGAGCCTCAATAATTATTTTTTCAGCCTTTACTATTCAATATAACCAATAATTATGTTGAAAATATTTTCTAATATTATATTTTTAGAATCCAAGTATAAAATCCTTTTACCTTATGCAATTCATTTAATTCGAAGAATTTAATTTATAACTAATCATGAATGAGTGATGAAAAATTGGTTTCCAATGATAAATTAATCTAATATATAGATCGCTTAAATATAAAAATTCAATATAAAATATATTATAATAAATAAAAGATTATTACTATTATTATTGAAAAAATTATAATTTTAAAACACATTAAAACAATAAAATCCATTGTATATACTTTAAATGAAATGGACACTTTCAATAAAAATCAACATTTCAAACTATTCATCGAAACAGTAAGCTACTCAAGATATTATAAAAAATTTACTCTATGATTATTTGGTTATTATTAATTAGAAAATAAAATTAACTTAATGAAATAAATTTTATAAACGCTGATAAAATTAATTTTAATAAAGTGTGAAAAATGCGGAAAAATCCATTTGAATAATAATAGCATTGTGTAAAAAAATTCTTGATTTAATATTCATTCAATTTTGGGAAACAATTATAATCATATGCAAAAAAATGTGATGAAATACATAATATATAAATTTCAATAAAATAATTCATTAATAAATAAAAATTTAATTTATTGATAAAAAATATTGGGAACATAATGTTAGTTTCATTGGAAAATATATATTTTTCATTAAAATTGTTTTATTTTAATTTTTAATTAATTCATAATCATTAAATTAATTTTATACATGTGTAAACTATATATTTTTAATATGATGGATTTTCCATTTCATACCCACCAATATTATAGAGGGAGGATAAATATAAATGGCAAATAATAATATTTTTAAAGTATATAACAGTTCGAACATTGTATTGTTTGTAATAGATGCTATCAAATAAATTAAACTTATTTTAAATAAAACATCATAAAATCTCATGGAATTAAATTCTAAAACACCTTCATAAATTTATTCCTGAATATTTTAACTTGTTCATGATAATCAAAGGTTTATCTTTTGAAAATCCAATTATGGGAAACCGACTACATAAAAGGGGTTAATAAATTAACCTCATCAAAATAAGGAATGAGATATTTTTGTGTTTTATTGAAAATATCAGATAACATCAATTAAAAATATTATAATATAAGTTTAATGTTAAAATATATAAATGGAAGAAATACAATTTTCATATATCACTAATCATATGAAATTGAATGTTCATGAGAAAGTCATCAACCATAAAATCATAAACCAAAGAGGTGATAAAAATACAATCAATTAATCATAAATCAATATAATAGGACAAAATTTATTTTTATCAAAATGAATCTTTCATGCTTGATTTACTAAAATAAACTTTTAATATATCACATGATACATGAAAGGATGCAATATTATTCTTATTATATATTGATTTTTTATCAAAATGAAAATTTGATGAACATGAAATCCAATATAGACAAATATGAAATAATAATTTCTAAATCATCAACAATAAATACCAAGGTCAAATATGACCAATTCCATAAATTGTTACCTATAATGCTCCAAAACAATATTTCTATCCAAACCTGAATCCGAAATATTGGTATTATTTGGTATCACATTCTTCTATGATCAGCATAATAATTATACCTAGATAATTATAGTCACTTTTAATGTTCAACACAAAAAATGTATATACCTTAATAATTATCCGAAAATAAAATCAAAATAATATATAATATGGTTCCCACTGATAATTAAGCATTTAATTATTAAATATGCTCTTATCTAATAAAAATATTTATTTACATTAAAATATATCATTCATCCTTTCCCTAATATATGACCAAAGTTTGATTCATAATATCAAATTTTATTTTTTCAATCAAGAATTAATGTGGAAGGAGACAATCAATGGTAATAATCACATAAAATTTCACTAATGATTAACTTATACAATTTTTTAAGAGGTTTTTAATAAATATTCCAATATGAAATTACAACTCTGTAATAGTTTATAAGTTCTTCCAATTTATCATTATTCACTTTATCTATTTTGATCGCATAATAAATCCCCTTTTCCTCTATTTTCAGTGGTTTAGGGGAATTATTTTTGTCATTAGTCCATGGATTTGGGAATTGATTCAAATAATTCCTAGAATCCCAGTATCTATATGAATTTAGTGTGTGTATTTTATTTGGTTTATCCCCCAAAAAAATTTCTTCATTTAATGGATTCTTCACATTAGTTTGACATTATTTTTCATAATTACATGTTTTCCCACAGATCAAACATATTCCTTCTCCTTTCAGGGATTCAACTGAGTGTTTCTTCATACATTTTCATAATGTAGTATGTTAAAATTTTTTCATCATTCCATGTGAAATGTAATTAGAGCTTCAATGAGACTTCATCATTCATTTCTTATCAGAAAAAACTAGACGGTTACTAGTTTCCATTTCTAATTTCATTGGACATTAAAAAACGTTTTCAAATATTCCAATTCCCTTTATATCAAAGTGATTTTGATGATATGGTTTAAAAATAATAAATAATAAATCAATTTTTCTTTAAGGAATATTGTATAAACTAGATGAAACCTTCAAGTCTTCTAAAATTTAACTTAAAATTATAATTGTATTCCTAATCCTTATAATTATGATTATGAAATTCCTTATCCCTTTTTAAACCAAATTAAAATTTATGTACTTACTAAAAATATCCTCCTATGAGCATCCCATTTCTTGGAGTCAATTTCGTCATCTTTCCAAAAAAAATATTAATAAGATTCCTCCATTTATCTACTTCAAAATATAAAAGAATAATGGCTAGGGAAAATATTTCAAGGATCGATACCTTAAAATAGAATTTATCTTCCAAATCACATTGACCCATTTCTCAGAAACAAGTTTATCTGAACTCTCATAGAAGTAGGGTGGACATTTTCACATAAAGTATTCAATGTCATGTTTCTCTCTCCTTGTTAAATTTGTATATTTATCATAACCTATGTTATAGTATATATGTAATAACCCTAACCCCAATAACATTGATCCATTTCCTTACTTCATTACATTGGTATATATACAAGTATAGAATTTCAAATGACAAACAATTTAGTAGGCTTTGGAAATAGGTTACATACATGAAAATTACCTTACAATTATAAAAAATATTACATATATAATACATTTAGAATTAAATAATTCTTCTATTTTATCCCTAATATCCATCTTAATACACATCATAGATTCCTATTGTAATAAATCATAATAATGATTTGAGATCAAATGATCAATAAGGGTAGATAATATAGAAAAAGATATCATTAATAATTATATCATTTTAAGGAAAGGTGTATAACTAAAACACATTCCTTTCAAACATAATTTTGAGTATAATATAGAAATAATAATTCCAATAATTAAATAAAAACATTCACATGGATATTTTAGTTGTTATAGAATAACATGAAATATCAATAAATAATATCATGATGAGAAAATTCAAAATGTCAAAAATCATAAACTAACCTTCAAGCTTTTAGTTAAGAAACCTTAAATAAAAATTTAAAAAACCAAACATGTTTGTCACATGAGACCTACAAATGTGTCGAGGGGATATAACAGTCCCCTCCCACCACATACTATGTATAATCCATTCATCATATCAAATTGGTGAAACATAACCAACATAAAAAATTCATATTAAAACTAGCATATGAAATGTTAAAAGAATTAACAATTAACCATGAATGGTATGAAAGAAGGACAGTTGTAGAAAAACATCACGTAAACCATTCAAAAACCATATGATAGATTATATCATATGAAATCAACTTCAATTAATCATAAATTCTACAAAGGATGTTGACACTGATGAAAATAATTTAATAAAATCATTAAAAACTTCTTGAGGCAAATACCCATCATATATTAAAATTATTTTAACTAGTGTGAAATTTTCAAAAGGATAACATTTTCATTTATAATAATCTTTCAAACTTGTAAACGAATCTATTCTCATGCTGTATAAGTTAAAAATATAACATTCCTTCATTTTTTTGAAATGGTCATAAAGTATATCGTTTGTAAAAAATTTAATTCAAAAAGTTTAATAAAAATTTAATCACGGATAAAAATGAATTTAAATAATATTTTAATAATAGTATAAAATTTATTGAAAAATGATTTATAAAAAATTTATGTAGATGATAAATAATTCATAGTAAAGAATTATATATAAATTAATATAATAGGACAATATTTCTTTTTATCAAAATGAATCTTTCATGATTGATTTACAACAATAAACTATTAATATATCACATGATACATGAAAGGATACAATATTATTCATATTATATATTGATTTTTTATCAAAATGAAAATTTGATGAACATGAAATCCAATATAGACAAATATGAAGCAATAATTTCTAAATTATCAACAATAAATACCAAGGTCAAATTTGACCAATTCCATAATTTGTTACATATAGTGCTCCGAAAAAATATTTCTGTCTAAACCTGAATCCGAAATATTGGTATGATTTGGTATCACATCCTCCTATGATAAGCATAATAATTATACCTAGATAATTATAGTCTCTTTTAATGTTTAATACAAAAATTTATATACCATAATAATAGTCCAAAAATAAAATCACAATAATATATAATGTGGTTCCCAGTGATAATTATCCTTTTAATTATTAAATATGCTCTTATGTAATATAAATAATTATTTACCTTAAAATATATTGTTCATCCTTTCACTAATATATGATCACATTTTGATTCATAATATCAAATTATATTTTTTCAATCAAGATTTAATGTGGAGGGATACAATTAATGGTCATAATCACATAAAATTTCACTAATGATTAATTTATACAATTTTTAGAGGTTTCTAATAAATATTCTAACTTGAAATTACCAACTCTATAATAGGATATAAGTGATTCCAATTTATGCTTGATGTTCAGGATAGATAAAATTTCATGTGACATTATCTAACTTAGTGTTTTATGCATTAAAATCTATATACAATATCAAATTTATTTGAAAAGATAAAATAATGAAAATTATTTGGGTGTTACAATATATCTTGAGAGAGTTGAGTGAGAACAGTCACAAAATACTACATCGAATCTTCTATACCATTTTTATGAACATGGGGTTAATCATTTGGTTGGACTATTCATTAATTCTTCACATGATTCCATCGAGGTTATAGTTGTTGACTAAATTCATAAAATTTGGTGTGAGAAATTTTTTTTATAAATATGGAAAATAATTTTTTGTATTTTAAAGTCAAGGCGCCGTATATTCAATCAATGAAAACACAGGTTTTATCTAGGTCATTCAGGATCACTATCTATTCAAATCCTTCATGGTGGTTTTAAATGAAAATATGTATTAACCTATGAATATACCCTAGTAGTTTCAAACTACATGCACTTTAAGGGAACTATCACAAGGCACTAGAATGACATAAAATATATACATGATCAAACCTTTTCAGAGTTATTATTCTTAAATTCTATTCATCTTATACCACATGAACTTTTAGTATCCCTATATGGATTCTATGTTTGAGAAATTACATAATATAATCCTTTCCAAAAAGGTAGGGTGTTTTCCTATACATTAAAAAATCAAAAATGTTTTCACAAAAGTCCACTATCCATTTTTATCTATGGTCGACTAAACCTATCCAATGATTCCAACTATATAATCCATGATTTTAATTTATAAATGTTCTGTTTTTTCAGATTAATGTTCAATAAATATCACAAATACATTCCATAGGACCATAAATTTTCAATGTATACAAATAAAACATACAAAATATTCTTATTTGAAGATACATTTCCAACATCACCCACAAAGATCATCCCACATGGTTCTCTTATTAGACATACCATACATAAAAAAATTCATTGAAATATGGGTAAAGGAAGAATAATAATGGGAGATCATAGGTTTATAAAAAAAAGTAAAATTGAATATATCTTTATCGACGAACTTATATTAGATCACATCTTAAGGGATCTACAAATGGTATTTTTGGAAGACCAGAACCACTAAAACATAGAAACAACTTTTGGGTGGATAAATGGATATGTTTTTTTCTATCTTGAATCTGAAAATTTGTACAAGTAAGTGAAGGAGGAGGTACATTTTATAATTGTGATGAGGGGAACTTTTGAGAACTCTCAAAAACATAATTTAATATATATTTATTTTCAATTTCAAATTATTCAAAAGTGAGTTATTTAGAGTCTAAGATGATTCTAGGTCAAAATTATCCCAATTAAAATAATTCTAAAATTTTATAAGACACTTTTTCCCTAATTTTTTGGCTTCATCACATAGTTAATCTCTTGAACTCTTGATGTGACAATTTGGATTTTTACACATTATGGTTTAATATTGTAACTATAATTTGAAAAAAAGAACCATAAATGGATAATTGATGAAAAATAGAACAAGATCCAAAAATGTTGGTCAAAAATTAGATATTTTTTAATTTTATATCATTTGATTAAATATTATTTATTTTAAAGTATTATTAATTTCAATTTTGATATTATTCATTGTTTGATTTTTTTAAAAATATTAATACACAATGATGTCTTTGAACCTAGACTACTAATATATAAATAATATTTAAATTCTATCTTTTTTAAGACATTAATTATATAAAATTATTATTTTAATTTTTTTAATATCATTAATTTAATATTTTTATTAATTAAACAATCATTTCATCATCATTATTTCACAATTAACGGTAATAATTTTATCACCAAAAATTATAAACAAATTATCATCATGTAGATAAAAATTCTATAATTGAAATGTATACTTATATTATAATTTATTTACTATAAAAATAAATATTAAAAATGGTATAGTTATTAAAATATGATTATGAAATCTTTAACTCTTCATTAAATAAAATATAATAAATGTCATCCCCTTACTCAAGTGGATAAAAAAGGTTATAATTTTGTTCCCAGGATGAATTTGGCTGAAACCCGCCCATCCAATGATATTAAGAAATGTTTTAGGGTAATCTTATGATATTTATAATATAATTATTTTCTTTTATTTCCCGATTTACCCTTAACTATTCTAATAAAAAATACTAATAATGATACAATTCCTATGCCAAAAAATTTAATAAACATATTTACATAATTTAGACCCACTACTTCCATATATGGAATCCGTTTTTAAAAATTCAAATCACATAATTCATAATAATTAATTATAAATTAATCCCATTGATGGGGGTGAGAAAACATGTTAATAAAGTTTAAACAGGAAAAAGCATGAAACATTTATATATTTAATTTTAATGTAAAATTAAAGAGATTTAACTAAATTGGATTAAATGATTTTATATAATATATTTATAATTTAAATTAAATAAGAAATTTAATTTATCAATACATTATTTCAATAAAAAAATTTCAATAAAAATTAGTATTTTTTCACTATTCATAAAAACATGAATCATATGAGAAAAATAAAAAAATTAAACCAATGTAAAATTTTATATTATGATTTAAAAGTCGATGTTTATTTTTTCTAATCAAATATATAAATTTTTCCAAAAGTTGATTTAATATTGGTTTGACATTGATAGGTTGTAAAAATACCATTAGAATAATATAAGGGTTTATGAAAAAAATTCTATTTGCTCTTATTTTATACATATAAAATCTATTGGATGAATAAAAAAATTGTTTTACTAAATATAGGACATATATATTTCATTAATATCATTTAGAATTTTTAATTATTTAAATAAAATAAAACAAAACTATTTTGGGTATTTTCCTTATATTTAATTGGTTTATATTTTCATTTCTAATAAATTCCGAAAGAATTAATTAAAATTATATACATCTTTTTCATATAGTAGTTAATTATATTAATAACCATTAATTTTTTGTATATTTTATATATTATTATATAAAATAATAATATTTTAGTAGAATATTGCTATTTTAAAAAACTCATTTTTATTAGTAACATAAGATTTCAAGGAAAGATACTTTTTGAAGTGACATTAGCTAATTCAGTAATGCATGAATTAAAATATATATAATCTATTAAATTTATTTGAAAATAAAGAATAATGTAAATGATTGGGGTGTTACATTATATCTTGAGATAGTTGAGTGAGAAGAGTCAGAAAATACTGCATCATGTCTTCTTACCCATTTTCAAGAACATGAAGGTAGTCATTTTATTGGAATACACATTCATTGTTCACATGATTCCTTCGGTGTTACATCCATTGACTAAATCTAAAAATCATGGTCTGAGAAAATATGTTTATAACAACAAATCATCATTTATACGATGGCGAATTCAAGGCACCGATTTTCAATCCATGACAATATATGTCTTATCAAGGGATTTCAGGGTCATTCTCCATTTATATCCATCATGATGGTTCTAAAATAAAATATGAATTAACCTAATCATATTAACTAGGTGATTAAAATTACATGCACAGTCAGGGAATAATCACTGTGAACAATAATGACATACAACATATACTCGATCAAATATTTTCAGAGTTATTACCCCTAGATTCCAATATTCCCTTACCAAATTCAATTGTTGTATCCACATAGGGATGGATTTTTTGGAAAAGTACATAATATCTTCCTTAAAAACAAATTATAATTTTTTTCCTATACTTCAACTAATCAATAGTGTTTTCAAAAAGGGCTAAAAATCATATATACAAAGGTTGAGTAAACAATCCAATGAATTCAACTATACCATCCATGATTTTGATACAAAAATATTATATCTTTTTAGATTAATGTTCAATACATATCACTAATACAAGCCTAAGGACTATAAAATATCATTGTAGATTAAAAAGGTATACACAATCTTCTTATTTCATGAAATATTTCAAACATCTCCCACAAATATCATCTAACATGGTACTATTATTAGACATACACTACTTAAAATTATTCATTAAATGATGTGGGATGGAATCATAAGAATGGTTGAGCCCACATGTAACAAAATTATAAAAATGATATATATCAATCGATGATCATATGAAAGAATAATATATGAATATGGGTTTGGTATCATGACCATAACTTTCAATTCTCATATTATATTTGTCAAAGATCCTATAATCGAGTCATAGAATAATGATTGGATGATTATTTGGGAAGAACCCTAAAGGAAATCAATGACTATGATCCATGACAGAAAAATATTAACATTTTTATGTTGAAAAAATTCCTATAACATTATGAAAATGTATATATATATATATATATATATATATATAATAGATCAATCATTACATTATGGACATGAAAGGAGGACATCAAAAAATCATTTGGATGTGAAAATTAACTCCGCACATAAACCAATGGACATGATATCCTGATCCCCCAATGAACAAATATATATATATACATATATATGAAAACATGGGCCATGATTACACATATGGATATGAATATCTAAACGGCCCGAAGGCCTCAATTTGTATTTAATTTTTGATAAACCCCCTTTTAAGGATAAAAGGGGAAACCACATGTGGATTCAATGAAATAAAGGAATAACATGACTTAGTCCCAAGATAAAACTACTAGAAATTCCCCTCCCTGCAGAAACATCATTATGGAAAGACCCCATCAGTTTAGGTCTACTCAGTTAAAGTACCATGCAAAAAATTCACATTCCTAGTACCGATGGCTAGTCCATACCCTATCAAACATTTGAATATGAAATTTCCTGCATAGTGAATTCCACCTGCTCTGAATCCACATCTGAATAATTTGAAAAAGAATTTATGGACCAAACCATCATCCAAAAACCAAACCATCAAATGAAAAAAAGACCAATCTTACTCAAATGCTTCAGACCCCATCCATTTGATGTATAATCCATATGAGGTATTCCACTAGTCCAGCCATATCCCATGGTTAATATAGGAATTCCATTCCAGTATGAAATATTTCCATCATTCAACACTATCAATCTAGCTCACTCCGAAAACCAAAAACCCTTGTTTGTACTCACTCTGATCAAATCCAGAGAACTATAGAACCTCCATCATCAAGCTACAGCTTAACCTCCTTCAACACTCAATATTAGTATCAAACATTAGTAAAAACATATATTAATCATTTGTCATTGTCCATATTGAAAAGCCACAACAAGAATAATGAAGAAATCCATGAGGAGTTATCCACACCGGAACACCACAACAAAAATCCCACCACTTCCCTGAATTTCCACTTCCATTAACCTCCACTCCAGAAATAAACGAGGAACCAAAAAACAGTTCTATATGAACTCATTTGTGAATCCAGCAACATCAACCCACTTCAAGCATGATAAAAAATTCATCAAAATAATACTCAAAATACAAAACCAGGTGATGCAAAGACCGTCAGACTCCATGAAAACCTCACTGTAAGCTAGATTTTCATATCCCATCTTCACCATTAGACCCTCCAATGAAGACCAAATCAAACCACCTCCCGTACTCCCATCCGACTGAAAATGAGGCGGCAACCCCCGACCACCGAGGCTGGGTCTCGACTGCTGGATCTGCACCGCATCACCAAATGAAACCCTAACCATCAAGAAGGATGGGCGAGGACATGATGGAAAATGATGGGATTTTCCACCATGGATGATCCCACGAGGTCACTAACGCTGCCGTTGTACCGGGAATGACACACCACCAGATCATAGAGGTGGATCGTAGAGAAGGGAAGACTAGTAAACCCAAGGAGAAGAAGATTGGCGGCAAAAGGAAGAAACCTCGTGAAACGGAACCCCTTATGGGCCCATTACACATACATATATGGAATCTAGGTATTCACATGAAATTGTGAACACAAAATAAATATCACATATAACATATTTACCTCATAAGTTATCCATATTTACCAAATGCATTAAAGAGATAAATATATTATAACCCACGTGTTATATAATGAAAATCATATATATGTGTTCCACATAATATGAAAAAATTTATTTTTTCAAAACCCATTAAAATGATATAGGTTTTATAAAAACATCATCATATCATAACTCATTTAAAAGAATCATGTTTCATTAACATTACAAAATATTATAACCCATATAAATGAAAAGGTTTTCATAAAAAACATTGCATCAAAATTAGAAACCATCAAAACAAATAATACAAATTATAACAATGGATAATATCCCTATGGAGAATAATTATAATAAAGGTTATTTTTCATCAATGAGAAAAAAAACCATTAAGAAATATTTATTTCATTATTGAGGAAATTACACTTTCAACATTAAAAATAAAATTTAATACAATAAATACAGAAAATATTTTAAAAATTATATTACTTAAATTACCAATTACAAATATATATTTATGTTTTAAATCCTTTTTTTCATTAATGTGGATAAATTTCTTCATGTCGTACATGTTAAAACAATGATTCCCTTACAATTATCAATAAAAATTCGGGACTACCATGTACATAAGATGAAAATAAGATTCCCTTTATACCATTTTTCAAAAACGTGGTTCAAGGGTAAATATTTATTGAAACTACCATAGTATAAATGTAAAAATTCTCTTTAAAACACTTTTTTGGAATCATGAACATGGTAGAAAATATATTTTCCAACAATGAATGATAAAAACGATTTCCTTAAAATAATTATTTATGCCTATTATGTTAATAAATGATGGAATTTAAAGGAAAACATTTAATTTATTTAAATAACTAGATGATAATAAAAGTAATGAGTTACTTTAGAGAGGTATAATAAAATTTCATCATTTGAAAGTTAATTGTAAGAAATCCCGATAAACATTGAGATTGTATTTTAAAACCATACCTTTTTTGTATCATTTTAATAGTAAGTAAAATGAAGGAACATACCATATAATATTAATTATATATGATAATTTTCATAACAGTAATCATAAAATAAATTCACAGGTGTAACCCCCCGAGCTTCCACGATACGCTTCTCATTCAATAATGCAATGGCTTGCATTGTATGCAACTTCGAGTTCTAAAACACCGCGACTAATCAAAGTATCCATTATGAATAGTAATAACCACATTTTAAAATTATAGAAATTTTTTATTTCAAAATGGACTTCATTTTTGGATTCGGAATATCGAAATTAGCCTATGTTGAATTTTTGGTATTTTTCTGAGAACTTCTAATTTTTTATGAATAGTGAAAAATACTTAAAAACAACTTTTTTAATAAAAATAATTTATAGTGATAAATTATACTATTTAGTGGGTTTAAAGTATAATTAGAATATATTTTTTACCCTTTTATCCAATGGTGGTCATTAGAATTTATTTAACATTGAAATTGGACATAAACAATTGCCAATCTTTTGATATAAATTGTTTCTTAAAAACACGCTATTTGTTGTGACAGCGGGAATTAATTATAAAATTAATTAATGCAAATTATATGTTTGGAATATTGTAAAATAGACATCATTTTTGAATTCAGAATATCAATTATATCTTAGGGTGAAATTTTGGCATTGTTCTGAAAAACATCAATTTTAGATGAATAGTGAAACCACTAAGTGGTAGTTAAATAACTGATTTTTCGTTTAAATGAAATATTACCACTTTTGTGATTTGATTTTCAAAAATCCGACATACATGGTTGTCATTAAGAAGTAAAATGTGGTTCAATGAGATTAAAATAATTTTTTGGTGAATAGTAACTTTTAAGTTCTTAATCGCGATTAGAGGTAATTAGTGTAGTTTAAGATAAAAATAATGTTTTAATAATATGAGATGAGCTTGAAACATGTCCTACCATCATTGTATGTGCCATGGCCGACCAAGAGTTACCCGACTTTGAGGTAATGTCTTCTTTAATGTTGTTTTGTTTTATTTTTCTTCTCCAACCCCCTAAACTCTTTTTATTCATTTCTTTTGTAACAACAACAGTATACTCAATATACTAGGATGTTGTTATAAGAAGTATTCGAGCTACAATTACACACACCTACATCTAATGGTAAAAGAACATACGGTTTCTGTGGATGGCGAATTTCTGCTTCACGAAACGATGATTGTTCAACACTCATATAACACCTTCAAAGGTGGACATTAAGATGTCACTATATTTATATATGATATATAATATGTTTATTTTTTACTTATGCTTCTGTATTTCTCATATATGGAATACTTTATTATTTCCATTATGGGTAAACGCGATAATTTCATTTTAGGAAGTGCGGACTACCGCCCCCTCAAAGTGATGTGAATCGTTAATGCCACATGTAGGATGTATAAAGGATGGAGTAAATGATATTATATATGATATTATAATGGAATTATATTATACATTTATATCATTATGATTTCATTCCATTAAATATGAAATAGAAATGAATGTAGCGTTCATGCGTACGTACGGCTTACCGTCTCCATGAACGGTGCATTTCATTTCATACCTCTAAATGTTACGTAATATTATAAATGAATGTATATACTGTATATATATGATATATATGATATCTACATCATTAATATAATTCTGGATATAATGGATATTTCACCACATGAACAACTTGTAATTATAAGAAGTTTATTTTCGACTCAAGTACCAAATATAGACAAAACGACCGTTATTAACTTAAATAATTACATAATGTTCACAACATGGTAATAAGTTATATAAAAGGAATAATTAACATGAAAAATGTTCTTAAGTAAATAGAAATTAACTCTAGTTTATTATTCAGGAGGTTAAAGAACGGTCGAGTCAGGATAGGACGCAAGGTAAGGGAACTTCTTAACCCAATTTCCATTCTTTGGGTTAATCTCCTACTTTCAAATTATGTCATGATATTATTATGTCCTATTTTGTATTTTTAATTCCTTTATGTGTAATTATAGTGAATACACATAATAGATCTATTTTATTTTAAAAATGATCTTTTTAAGGACTTCGTCTCAATTTCCTTTCATTGAGGCATATTTGGTTTTATACACAACTTTCTTTTTACGGTGTATAAACCCCTTTGACTTTTACATTTATTCAAAAAGGAATCTTTTTTACAAAGAATTTTAATGAACGACAAAAGTAATGTCTTTGTCGTATGTATGCGGCGACAACGACTTCTCCCCCGCCGTGACCATTATTTGAGTTTCGGCTTCCCCTACAAGCCATACTTTTTTTAAAAGAAAAATAAATACAATGTTTTAACTTTTTTTTATTTTGGTATTGAAAATGGTTTTGAAAGTGTTTTTATTATATCAACGTGTTGTATTGATATCTTGTGATTGAAATGTGGAAATGTTATGTTTCCTTTATGCATGTTTTATGTGATACGATTATGTTACGGTTTATGATATGTTAAAACCTATTCATATGAGGAATGCATTGGACTTAATAAGTGACGGGTGGAGCCCGCTACAGCTCCTCGATGCATCGGTAGGTCTCATGAGACAAACTAGTGTCTTGGCACGAGGTCTTGACAAAATCATATTTGTGGTCTTGGCACGAGGCCCTGACTACGTGGTTATGATAGTATGACATTATGCATTCCATCATTATGAAAGTGGTTATTGATATTTCATGTGATTATTCGACCAGTAGAATATCCATGTGAAGAAGTAAATGGCATTATCTCATTTTACTTTTTCCATATTATGTTCATGTTCAAGTTTAAAAGGATTTTTTTTAGTTATACATTGCCTTAAATGTTTATGTTTATTTATGAAAGCTTCCGCAATATTGTTATCCTTACTGAGCATCTGAGTTCACCCCTTTCAATGTTTTAATATTTTCCAGGATGTGAAGAAGTATTTTATGAATGACCTGCAGGGATAGTCAGAAGAGGATATGAATGTGGGATATGGAGACTTTTTTATTGTAGTTTTTCACCTTATGTTGTGATGTAACATTTATGAATGTATCTAGTGTTTCCAAGGCTACTAAACTAATTGGTCATTCGAGACTTGATCTTTTGTGATCATGCCAATGTTACGAAGTAATGCACCGACTCTGGGTAGCTGGGGTCGGGGCGTTACAGTTGGTATCAGAGGCAGTTTAGTACTAACCTTGGAAGCTAGATTTAGATAAACTCTGATTAGAGCACATAGCCCGAAGATAGACTTTAAGGATTAGTATAGAAGAACTTCCTAGAATTTTGGTATTATAGAGATTTTGTGAGTTTTCCGAGCAATACATCCCTGTCTGGATACGAGTAGGTAGAGGCGGCTCTGGCACAGATGTACGTAGGGGTAAAACCCGAAAACACCGCTTTGAGCTAGACTCGAACGGGAACTGGTGCACGACAATGGGCCTTGCTGCACTCTTGGTTACCACACTCCCGGGGGATATGCTTAGGATAATTCTCATTTTCTTTACAAACCACTATGAAGGGTTATGATTATATACTTCCTCAAAGAAAACATTCCATTTTATGATTATGGATTATATCCATATATAGTTCAATTTATGTAAAGTGTTTTACAAATATGGAATTATGTATTTTAATTCATAAACTAATCTAGTTTATGCCATTGTTTAGAAATGGAGCCTAGTGGAATGAATGGAAATCGTATCAATGCATGCACTCCGTGTAGGGATTTCCCTCCTGCTCAAGATAATTATTGTCGATCTGGAGATACAACTGGAGCTGATCAACTTATTACCATACTTGGACAACTCACTCAGGTTATGAAAAATAACCTTACTCGTATGGAGCACCTTGATCCGCAGTGTGAAGGATCAATGTTAGACCGCTTCATGAGGCAAAAACCACCAACATTTAATGGGGGTACAAATCTGTCAGTAGCTGAGCAATGGATACACTCCTTTGAAAAAATATTCCACACCTTGGGGAGTAGTGAAAGGGAGAAGGTTATCATGGCAGTTTACCGCCTCAATGGAGATTCCGATCAATGGTGGTCATTGATTCAAAATACAAAGGAAGATGATGACGTATCGAATATGAAATGGAGGGAGTTCAAAGAGCTTTTCTTAGAAAAATACTTTCCTCATGACCATCGAGCAGATATGGAAAGACAATTTCTGAGTCTGAGACAAAAGGAGGATAAGAATGTCGCAAAGTATGAGGCCAACTTTACAAGGTTGGAAAGGTATCCTGCAGATTATATACATAACCCAAGAGGTAAGATTGATCGTTTCATTGATGGGTTAAAACCATTTCTCCGTAGAGCTTTAGTATCACAATCTTTCTCAACATACGAAGATATTCTCTCATGTGCTATCAAGACAGAAAAGGAATTCTCTAAGTCATATGACAACAAAGTAAATCAAGAGGAGAAGAGAACGGTGGAAAAAGAGATAGATAAAGGGAAAAAGGGAAAGAAGGATTTTCCATTATGTGATAATTGTGGGAATAATCACCCTGGTACTTTCCAAAAAGGAATGGGATTTTGTTATAAATGTGGAGAAAAAGGTCACCAGGCACGTGATTGCAAGGGAAAGAAAGAGTCTATCAATGTTGAATGCTACAATTGTAGTGAAATGGGGCATTATGCAAATGAATGTTCTAAGTGTCAGGAAAACATTCCTTAGAAAAGGCCAAGGGATCAAGGACAATCTTATGCTATTACTACAGTTGAAGCAGAATAATTAATGTATTGGTGCTTTTGGACTCATGGATTATATTCTGGTTATTAGAATAATGTGATATATATATATATGGATTGTATTGTAGTACTTGTTGTTTCATTAAGGTTTTAATATGATGAAGGTAATCATATTTTTAGTATGTGACAATAATAGAAACTTTACTTTGTTTGGGGAATCTGATAAATTGATTTTGGAATTAAGAGACCTTTTAGAGAAACTCTGGACAGAGGTATTTTGGATAACTATAATGGTTGGAGTGGATTAAGTTGATCTTTGGATAGTATTGTTTAAGGTTAAAAAATTTATGAAGATTGTTTTTGGAATATTATAATACTATAGTTTTAGGAAAAGGACAACCTGCAGGGTGGGGCATAACCCGTCGCGTCGGACAAAGTTGCAGGAATCGAACCCACAACCATAGTGCGACAGGCCTTTATTTCCTACCACTAGCCTACAGGAAGTCCCTGGTTAGTAAAAAATAATTTTACTAATCTAAATGGTATGTGTTAACATTTGGAACCTTATACAATTAGGATAAGTATAATATTTTTGAGTTCTATTATCTTTTTGAGTGAAAGATGAGTTGAAGGTTGAAACTCTAATTGTCAAGCATAAATATATATATACCTATCTCTTATTCAATGAATAAATTAATTCTTAAACTTTAGTAAATGGATATTAAAACAAAAAAATGTGTTATCCTAATACCTTATGTCTTGTTGAACTGATGATATTTTAAATCAACATAGATTCAAGGCTTTGAGGCCCTCAATTTGACAGTTGATTGTGATTGATGGCCTCAATCACTCCCTACAAATATTTACGTTTTTCCTCTAATTATATGTCTCTAATTTCCACCAATGTTCTCCTTATCGAGATCATAATTTGGTGGTGACTTTCTTATTTCCATTTCCCTCTTATTAAGGCTAAATTTTATTAATCTTATTTCCGATGTGTGTTTTCCACAAAGGTATTTTCTCTTTTCAACCATTTATTTTCAAAGAAAAAAATTTCAAATTGTGATGACACAATTTATTAAAGGATGGGAGAATGTAACACCCCGAGCTTCCACGATACGCTTCTAATTAAATAATGCAATGGCTTGCATTGTACGAAACTTCGAGTTCTAAAACACCGCAACTAATCAAAGTAGCCGTTATGAATAGTAATAACCACTTTTTAAAATTATAGAAATTTTATATTTCAAAATGGACTTCATTTTTGGATTCGAAACATCGAAATTAGCCTATGTTAATTTTTTGGTATTTTTCTGAGAACTTGTAATTTTTTATGAATAGTAAAAAACACTTAAAAACAACTTTTTTAATCAAAATAATTTATAGTGATAAATTATAGTATTTAGTGGTTTTAAATTATAATTAGAATATATTTTTACCATTTTATCCAATGGTGGTCATTAGAATTAATTTAACATTGAAATTGGACATAAACAATTGCCAATCTTTTGATATAAATTGTTTCTTAAAAACACGCTATTTGTTGTCACAGCGGGAATTAATTATAAAATTAATTAATGAAACATATATGTTTGGATTTTTTAAAATAGATATCATTTTTGAATTCGGAATATCAATTATAGCTTAGGGTGAAATTTTGGCATTGTTCTGAAAAACTTCAATTTTTGATAAATAGTGAAACCACTAAGTGGTAGTTAAATAACTGATTTTTCTTTTAAATTAAATATTACCACTTCTGTGATTTGATTTTAAAAAATCCGACATACATGGTTTTCATTAAGAAGCAAAATGTGGTTCAATGAGATTAAAATAATTTTTTGGTGAATAGTAATTTTTATGTTCTTAATCGCGATTATAGGTAATTAGTGTAGTTTAAGGTAAAAATAATGTTTTAATAATATGAGATGAGCTTGGCACATGTCCTACCCACATTTTATGTGCTATGGCCGACCAAGACAATCCATGGGTCAACTTGGGGACCCCATGGACCCACATTAGTTGGAAAATGACATAAATACCTTTTATTTAATGTTAAAGTAAAAAATGACACAAACATGAAATGTTTTACTAAAACAATTTTTACATGGGGTTATACAAGTCATATTTTTGACTATAAATAGTCATTGGAAATCTAAAAAGATTTCCTACAACATAGTATTTGTTTACAATTTTTATACATTAAATAAATTAAATTATTTATTACATCATTATGATGCAGCGATGACCTCATTATTTAACGATTTTAATAAAATGAAAAGATAATGTACAATCCAAGGCTTACACGTGTCCAAATACTATTTGATGGGTTGATTCTGAACCCTTATCACCTTATCCACGAATTATATAAGTTTGGGACCTTTAGAATCCGAAAATCATTGTATAATAATGTAAAATTTCCGTACTTTCCAAGAGTGCCCCTCCTCTCCACTTATAAAAGGCCCCCACATCTAACACCTTATTCACACTTTCAAGCCATTTGGATCGGCCAGACTCTACCCAAATACTCTCCCAACGTCCCCCTCTTACTCCTAGAAGCCTCACTTTGTGCATAACTCTTCCCAAGGAAGCCTTTGGATCAAATCAAAAAGAGTTACCCGACTTTGAGGTAATGTCTTCTCTAATGTTGTTTTGTTTTATTTTTCTTCTCCAACCCCTAAACTATTTTTATTCATTTCTTTTGTAACAAAAACAGTATCCTCAATATACTAGGATTTTTTTATAAGATGTATTTGAGCTAAAATTACACACACCTACATCTAATGGTTAAAGAACATACGGTTTCTGTGTATGGCGAATTTTTGCCTCACGAAACGATGATTGTTCAACACTCATATAACACCTTCAAAGGTGGCCATTAAGATGTAAATATATTTATATATGATATATAATATGTTTATGTTTTACTTATGCTTCTTTATTTCTCATTTATGGCATACTTTATGATTTCCATTATGGGTAAACGCGATAATTTCATTTTAGGAAGTGCGGACTACCGCCCCCTCAAAGTGATGTGAATCGTTAATGCCACATGTGGGATGTATAAAGGATGGAGTAAATGATATTATATATGATATTATACTGTAATTATATTATACATTTATATCATTATGATTTCATTCCATTAAATACGAAATTGAAATGAATGTAGCGTTCATGCGTACGTACGGCTTACCGTCTCCATGAACGGTGCATTTCATTTCTTACCTCTAAATGTTACGTAATATTATAAATGAATGTATATAATGTATATATATGGTATATATGATATCTACATCATTAATATAATTCTGGATATAATGGATATTTCACTACATGAACAACTTGTAATTATAAGAAGTTTATTTTTGACTCAAGTACCAAAGATCGACAAAACGACCATTATTAACTTAAATAATTACATAATGTTCATAACATGGTAATAAGTGATATAAAAGGAATAATGAACATGATAAAGGTTCTTAAGTAAATAGAAATTAACTCTAGTTTATTATTCAGTAGGTTAATGAACGGTCGAGTCAGGACAGGACGCAAGGTAAGGGAACTTCTTAACCCAATTTCCATTCTTTGGGTTAATCTCCTACTTTCAAATTATGTCATGATATTATTATGTCCTATTTTGTATTTTTACTTCCTTTATGTGTACCTATAGTGAATACACATAATAGATCTATTTTATTTTAAAAATTATCTTTTTAAGGACTTCGTCTCAATCTCCTTTCATTGAGGCATATTTGGTTTTATACACAACTTTCTTTTATACGGTGTATAAACCCCTTTGACTTTTACGTTTATTCAAAAAGGAATATTTTTTTTACAAAGCGTTTTACTAAACGACAAAAGGAATGTCTTTTTCATACATATGCGGCAACAATGACTTCTCCGCCGCCGTGACCATTATTTCAGTTTCGGCTTCCTCTACAAACCATACTTTTTTTAAAAGAAAAATAAATACAAAGTTTTAACTTTCTTTTATTTTGGTATTGAAAATGGTTTTGAAAGTGTTTTTATTATATCAATGTGTTTTATTGATATATTGTGATTGAAATGTGGAAATGTTATGTTTCCTTTATGCATGTTTTATGTGATACGATTATGTTACGGTTTATGATATGTTTAAACCTATTCATATGAGGAATGCATTGGACTTAATAAGTGACGGGTGGAGCCCGCTACAGCTCCTCGATGCATCGGTAGGTCTCATGAGACAAACTAGTGTCTTGGCATGAGGCCTTGACAAAATCTTATTTGTGGTCTTGGCACGAGGCCTTGACTACGTGGTTATGATAGTCTGTCATTATGCATTCCATCATTATGAAAGTGGTTATTGATATTGCATGTGATTATTCGACCAGTAGAATATCCATGTGAATAAGTAAATGGAATTATCTGATTTTACTTTTTCCATATTATGTTGACGTTCAAATTTAAAAGGATTTTGTTTTAGTTATACATTGCCTTAAATGTTTATGTTTATTTATGAAAGCTTCCGCAATATTGTTATCCTTACTGAGCATCTGAGCTCACCCCTTTCAATGTTTTAATATTATCCAGGATGTGAAGAAGTATTTTATGAATGACCTGCAGGGATAGTCAGAAGAGGATATGAGTGTGGGCTATGGAGACTTTGTTATTGTTGTTTTTCACCTTATGTTGTAATGTAACATTTATGAATGTATCTAGTGTTTCTAAGGATATTAAACTAATCGGTCTTTCGAGACTTGACCTTTTGTGATCATGCAAATGTTACGAAGTAATGCACCGACTCTGGGTAGCTGGGGTCGGGGCGTTACAACAGGTGGTTTATACTATAATCAAATGAAACAATGGGTATATAAGTCATATGTATTAGAAAAATAGAAGTGGGAATGATCCATTTCCTTATGTTAGATTACCTTCATAAGATTTTTAACATCCTATATAATAAATATAGGTTTAACATAAATATATTTTAGATCCATAATCCTATATATCATACCCTATATAATTTACATATAATCTTTTTTCACCACTTTATTAAGTATTTATTGTGATATACAATATTTTAGGTAATAAATATTTCATTTTTCATTTATCTTTTGGTTTGGTTGTTTTGATCCTTTTACATTTTTCATACTTAAATTATGTATAGAATGTTAATCATTATTTATATATCTTAAATTTTCATTAAAAACATATTTATTAATATCCATACATGTAGTGATAAAGAATTGACTTACAGCATTCACGGAGACGAGTGGTCATCCTTATACATGGATGTTGTTATAATATTTAATATGGATGGATCAAAAAATGTAAATAACAATTAAAATTGATAGAATCATTGTTATATATCCTATATATTTATCTATTCTATTCTTATTAATTTACATGACAAAAATATAATGAATAATGCATCACAACGCTTCATGGAATCGGTAGTCCACATTTATGCAAGCATGATTTTACCGTTTTCAGAAGAATTATAATGTAAGAATGTGGATGTGATATTATAATTCATCAAGATTAATAATTCATTAGGTTTCAAATATTTAAATTAAATACATCATTATATCATGTCAGTAGATTCGGTGATGGAAAATGTAATACATCGGTTTGTGAGGTGGTATTCCATCTTACACACAATCGACAATTTTTTCCCATTTAATGGAATATGAGATTGATATAGGATATTAAATAAAGTTATAACAACTCAATATATGGAAGATAAATGTATTATTATATTGTAATTATTAAGATATTAATGAATTTTGTAAGAGAAGAAGTAAACAATGAATGATTTTAGTAAATAAAATTATCATATTATAGAAAAGAATACATTCGTTCACTTATTAAGGACCCTAGGGTAGGGATGTTGGGAAGAAAAGCTACATTAATATGCTTCAATCAGTTTTGGGGAGAGTTGTTTATAGTGTTGGTCGATCTTGATATAACATCTCAATACTCGAACTTCCTAATCATGTACAAAAATCCATAAATTTTCATTTTATCCTAGGAGGATGTTAATTGTGACCCAATTTTTTCCCACAAAACTGTACAACATCAAATGGAAAAAATGTATCAATTATATTCTACAGTTACTTTTAGGTTTATTGTTTTAGATAATTATGAATATCTTCTATATAAATAATTTGTAAGTCATCAAATAATCATTTTTTATATTTAACCTATATTTTCAAATTTCATAATAGGACATCAAAATCATCCTTATGAAATCATTTATAGACATAAATGATTCAACCTATTTCTATATAACATGGGAAAAAGGAAAAATGTGAAGGGTGAGATCAGATTATCATTAATGGTAAACTTAATAATTAGAAAATGAATTTCATAAATTATTATATGATTGCATAATGGTCTGAATAAATTATCAAATTTCATTATGGAACCATAAAAGAACTTATGATAATCAATACATAAAAATATTAAAAAAATCTAATAGTCATCACTCATTAGATTATCCAATCATGACCCATGTGATATAAATCTTGATCATGAGAAATATTATAAACTTATAAAAACATATTAAACTATTTTTGGTAAAATTGAGTGTAGAGACCCCAAACCGAACCAACTTGGACATCAGATTAATTTTGCAGAATACTTAATACATAAAAAAAACCAACACTCAATGATCGTAATAGTTTACTGTCTTTGGAAACTCAGAACACAATCTTCTAATCATGGTGAAGGATATTCAACATCTCCCATAAATATCTTCCCCTTTTTTTGTTGCCAAAAACTTTTATTTATATCCTTGGGAAAATAAAACATAAAAAGGGTGAGCTCAAATTCTCATTAAGGGTAAACATAGAGAACCTAAAACAATCCATAAACATTTGAATGCTAAAACTTGAACATAAAATCTAGATATCAAAATCAGCAGAAAAGACATAAATATTGGAACAACGTAAAGAATATATTATAATGGAACATAAATCATGATAAAATATAATTGTAATAAATCATATAATTGAGGGAAACCATTAAGAACTTGATACGATTTCTATAGTACCCAAGGCATTGTTGCCAAGACCAGCTTAGTGAACAATGTACCTTTCTAAATCGAATTCACTCCTCATTTCTGTCCTGTATCACTGAACCAGATTAACTTACCATTCCAGCCATGTCTATCTCATGAGATATAAATTATTACCCAATGTATTGGATGGAGATATAGGTCCCACCCATCTCGTAATGAAATCATTCTTATGTGTGCCACAACATGAACATAAATCATTCATCATTACCCAACGAATAAAATGGGTTTAATAAACTTCATCCCATAATAAAATAATTCATATAAAAAATGGATATCATTTCATCATAAGAAAATTGAAACCATATAAATCATAGAGACATTATACTTGAAAAATACACATATGAAATAATTCAATCTTATATCGAAAATGGATTTGTTAAAACACTTGAAATGACTTCTTGATGAAAGTATCCTTTTTCTTCAAAATCATTTTCTTTTCAAAAAATTAAATGAAATAAAAAAAAGGATTTTGTTGAAAATATTCCTTAAATATTGTAGAGTAAGATTCATGAAAATAAGGTTTTATTAAACCATAAAAATCTATTCATGGTGTATAATTTAAAAAAACATTATTCTCGTACTTTTCCCGGAAAAGTCAAAAAAGTACCTCTTAACTTAAACAAAAGAAAGATTACATACACACCATGTAGTAAAAGTAAAAAATGGGTAAAAATGACTTTAAACATACATGAAACCATTTTTAGAAAATAGGGACATGGATGATAAATATAACCCCAGTAAATACTTACGAATAAACAATCTCGGATAAAAACGATATTGGAAAAGTTATCCCTTACCTTATCTCTGATATGCTTCGTATGTATCCAAAACTCCTGTATAATGATTTAAATAATGTCATTGACTTATTAATGAATCGTATTCATTGTTATGATATCATATATGGTTCACGTATGACATTATATTACCCGTTCTTTTGTAAATTCCATGTTAAAGTGGCGTTTTGGGTAAAATCGTTTCAATTATTGTCCGTTTTTTGACTTGTAATTATTCATATGATTACTTAGATCATGATTAACAAATTACAGAATATAAAACATGATTTATATATAATATATATATTCAGAATATACACATATATAATAGATCGATAAATGGAATGAAATACACCATTCATGGAGATGGTAGGCCATACATACGCATGAACGTTGTTTTCGTTTCCTTGTTAAATTAAATAGATGTAAATAAATAACATATACATAAATTAAGTATCATTAATATTTCATATATTTCATTATTACTTCTTATATATACTTTGTAATCATTCTTTAATTGTTAACATGGAAATTGAATCTCATCGCGTCGTGGAGACTGTAATCCATACGTATGCACGAGCGATGATATCGTTCCGATATTTATTGAATGGAATTGGAGTATATGATATAATATCTTATAATCAGTATGATTTTATAATAATAATATATAGTTATTATTTACACCATTATACCCATCCATGTAAGGTGGTTTTGGAAAACAGATTACACCATAGCGTGGAGACGGTATTCCGTACGTACGCACGGGCGGTGATTTCGTTTTCCGTTGGAGGGATTGAAGGAGAAATAGGGTTGTTTCGTATTTATAATAACATATCAGTATATAATTAATACTTATGTTATTAATTTATAATGAAAAAACTAATTAAGAGGAAGTAGAAGAAGAAAGAGACTTGAAAGAGTCGATAGAAGTGATTACCTCTTCCTCCACGCACCTCCTTTAAACTTCTTATTTGGGCACTGGAGTTGGCCTTTTGAGAAGACCAGAACCTCTATGATATAACTAGAGAGGTTGAGAAGAGGAATAGTCAGCGGTTGGATGAGCATCAAGGCTCAAATGGGTGAGAAGCTAAGAGGGAAGGGGTGCCATTTTATAAGGGAGGAGAGGGTCACCTATGGAAACCTCAAAAATAATAATTTATAATAAATTCAAACCCCACCTAAATACATCAAAAAATGACTCAAATACTAAATTATATGATATAGGGTTGTAATATCGTCAACAAATAAAATTTACAAATGTTGGTAGTTTATTTTAAACATTATCAACTTGATTTATCCTTATAAAATCTATTTAATTATATTTGTGGTTATAATATTATAAATTTTATATTGTTATAAATAATTACTTATGTGTTGTGAATTTTAAATAATTGGGTTTTCAATGACATTTTAGACCATATAACATTTATTTTATAATTTTTAAATATTATTGTGATTTCTAAACAATGTTATATTATGTTATTTTTATTAAATAACAATAGTGTAAATTTTGACACTATTTATTTATTTTAATTTAAATAAAATCCACACAAAAGATATGTTATAACTAAAAGATTAAATAGATTCATAACATGTTATATTTATATTTAAAAGTAGTGTAGCACATTAAATAATTCATATAATATTTATTTTAATATTTTTAAAAACATTTATTTGATATTTCAATCAATATAATAATTTCAAGAGGATCCTACATGGACCTACTACTATACCAGGATCCTCCATGGTTTCGATAGTGACAACATTGTCCTGGGATCCTCTGTGGGTTCTATAGGGACGATATTGTACCAGTATCATCCTTGGGTTCGACAACGATGACTTCTTTACTTGGATCCTTCGTGGGTTCGACAACGCTGATACTGTTCCATGATCCTTTGTGGTTTTGAAAGAGGATATGATTCAGAGGCTACAACTAATCATCTCTAGCCCTCTTCATGAGTTTTATGCCAGTGTGAGATGATTCTTATCTTTCAGTTGTTATCATTAAGATGATTGACTTTACATCCTTTTTGGAATGGGATGTGCTTGGGCTCAAGTGTAGGAGATGGACTATGATTGGTAACTTAAGTATAAGTATGGGCATATACCAAAGTAGGGATGGTTAATACTTCTTGATTGTATCTTACTATTGTGGTTTATCCTTAGTGGATTCTGGGAGACCTTCATGGTGTTACGTCTTACCCCCTTTAAAATGAATTTCACCCTAGAAATTTTTCAGGGTTATAAATGGTTTATTAATTGAATGTTAGTTTCATAGAACCCCACATCATAAAAAGGAATACTAAAACTTAATTTTAAAAAGTGAAGTATGAAACATAACATTTACCAAAATTTACTCATTAGTGGGTTTCTACATAGGAGAACATAGGTTAAAATATGGATATGGATGCGATATCTAACCATCATGTTCTGATAGAGAGTGGTAGAGGACATGTCTATAAAAAATCCATAAATAAAAGAGCCATAAATTTGTGATTATTTAAGGTACCATCTGATTCATTGTTTATGAGGACACTAGGAAAAAAATTTTGGTTTTCAAGATCATTTCCCTAATGTTGAAGAATTTGAAATATAAAAAATACTTACTTTATTTTGGTACAATCTTAATGTTGTTTGTGCCTTGAACAATTTCCACTTCATCTCTTAAATAAATGAAGTTGAATTTTTCTTCCATGAAATGTTTGCAGATCATGTGAGAGAATTATAGGTCATTCCATCTGTCTCAAACAAATGGATTGAAAGAGTTATTAAATATACATAATTCCATCTATAGTGAGATTAATCGTATATGGTTCCTATAATGGACATATACTTCATATATAACACCGCTTAATATAATAAAACTAGTTACTACTAATGAGGTACTTATTTTAGGCCAGTGGTAGGAGATAAAGTAATGTCGCACTTCGGTTGTGTGTTTGATTCTCACAGCCTTATTCGACGTGATTGGTTGTCACCCATCCTATAGGTTGTCATTTTTTCTAAAATTACATTATTATAACATCCCATCAAATAATATCAAAAAAATGTTCTATCCTTATAAAGTACTAACTTATGTTCAAAATAATCCATTCCAATCTTTACGATTATCCAAAATACATCTATCTAAGCTTGTAGTATAATTAAAACAATTACTAGAAACTTCATCTACTGAGCATGTGAATACCATCATTTATCCCAAATATATTTTGTTGATCTCATTCCAAACATTTCAATACCTTAATCATTTATTCTCTTGAAAAATTAATTCCCATTGAAACTTAGTGAAAACATGAATGGTGTAAAAATTTAACTCTTTCCACATACCAAAATCCCAAAAATATGTATACTCAATCCATGATATCACATTGTCCTTATACCAGTCATGAGCTCATTAATACTATCAAACATCTCATTATATCTTTATCCATTCTTTATGAAAATATTATCTACCTTCTAAAAATAGTTGAATACCCTTTCATGGTTACCGGTTCCCATCATCATATACTTTCAAAAACTCAAGGAAAGGCAATTGTGTAACAATCCTTAGATTTTTCTTTATTCCATAGTACCATACATTATTCTTGATAAACATACAATCATTCCACTATCTTCTTAAACCACTAACATTACTTCATCATTTCATTCATCTCATATATCATTTGTATTCTCTTCATCATCAACAACATAAATAATACCCATACGACTATGCCGATTCTCCTCATGAAATTTTCCCGTAGAGAATTAGTTTTCATAATGCCTATACATTCCACATTTAAAACATTTAACTGTTTTTTATGTCTAAGAAATACCATTTTCATTGTCCATGGTGTTAAATGAACCTTTTCATTTATAATTACTGGCTTTGTTTCTTTCTTTTCCACACCCAGAGCATCTTCCAGTTCCTTTGATACATTCTCCCTGATGTCTCTTATCACATGATTTACATGATGGAAATTGAACATTATTTCCACTATGATCTTCATGAAACTCCATATTTATCTTATTAGAAGAGTTAGGAAACTAACCAATGTTGTGATTATTGATAATATTATGAGATTTCTGATTGGGCATAATAAATATGTTTGGACTTCCAAATCACTTTTCACCATATCCTCCATTATCGTGAATCTTCTTGTTTCCAGCCATTTTCTAAAACCCAAATAGAATAGTATGAGAGTCAAAAATCATACTAAGAAAACAACATAATAAAGGGGAGTAATTTCAATCTCTAACATCCTAGGATTAATCATAGGTTATTCCAGGTCGTTATCATAATTTTAGGACTATCACCTATAATTATACAAAAACGTAGAAACATCCCTAGATTTACCACAAAAATATATCTATAGATCTCACTAAAGTTTCAGCCTCCTAGTTTCCAAATGTTAACCAAAGCTCCTTCTGATACCAACTTTAGAGACCCCAAACCTGATGTACTTGGACATTACCTTACTTTTTCGGAATACAGAATACATAAATAAACCAACACTCAAGGATCGTAATTGTTTAGTGTCTTTGGAAACTCGTAACACAATATTTGAATCATGGTGAAAGATCATTAACATCTACCATAAAGATCTTCCCCTTTTGTTTTATTACCTAAAACCTTTCTTTATATCCTGGGGAAAAAAACATAAAATGGGTGAGCTCAAATTCTCAGTAAGGGTAATCATAGAGAACATAAAACAATACATAAACATTTGAATACAAAAAACATGATCTTAAAATCTAAACATCAAAATCTTAAGGAAAGACATAAATCTTGGAACTAGATAAGGCATATATCATAAAGGAACATAAATCATGATAAAATATAAAGGGAATAAAACATGTAATTGTGGGAAACCATTAACCACTTGATATGATTTCTAAAGTTGCCAAGGCATTGCTTCCATCACCATCTTAGTGGAAAAAGTCCCTTTCTGAATCGAGTTCACTCATCATTCTAGTCCTGTATCTCTACACCAGATTAACATACCGTTCTAGACATGTCAACTTTATGAGATATAAATCCTTACCCAATGCATTGGATGGAGATATAGGTCCCTCCCATCACATAATGAAATCATTCTTACGTGTTCCACAACATGAACAGAAATCATTTATCATTACCCAATTAATAAAATGAGTTTCATAAACATCATCCCATCATAACATAATCCAAATAAAAATTGGATATAATTTCATCATAAGAAAAGTGAAACCATTTAAATCATATAGACATTATACTTGAATCATACACATACGGAATAATTCTATCTTATATGGAAAATGGTTTTGATAAAACACATGAAATGAATTCTTGAGGAAAAATATCCTTCCTTTTTCAAAATCATATTATTTTAAAAAAATTCCATGGAATTTAAAAAAATGATTTTGTTTAAAATTGTAATTAAACCTTGTATAGTTAGCTTCATTAAAATAAAGAGTTATGAAACTGTAAAAATCCCTTCATACTATATAAGTTAATAAAACATTCTTCTCGTACTTTTGCTAGAAAAGTCCAAAAAGTACCTATTAAAATAAAAAAAAGAAATATTCCTTACATAACATGTAGTAAAAGTAAAAATTGGTAAAAATTACTATAAAAAAACATGAAACCATTTTTAGAAAACCGGGACTTGGATGATAAATATAACCTGAGTAAATACCTACGAATAGACAATCTCGGATAAAAACGAGATTTGAAAATTTATCTCGTAGTTTATGTTTGATACGCTTTGTATGTATTTGAACCTCCTGTATAATAACTTAAATAATATCATTGACTTATTAAAAAATCATATTCATTGTTATGATATCATATATGGTTAATTTATGACTTTATATTACCCGTTCTTTTGTAAATTCCATGTTAAAGCTCTGTTTTGGGTAAAATCGTTTCATTTATCATCCGTGTTTTGGCTTGTAATTATTCATATGATTATATAGATAATAATTAATTAATTACAGAATATATAACATGATTTATTTATAATATATATATTCAGAATATACCTATATATAATAGATCTATAAATGGAAAGAAATACATTGTTCATGGAGACGGTAGGTCGTACGTACACATGGATGCTGTTTTCGTTTCCTTATTAAATTTAATAGATTTAAGTAAATAACATATACATAAATCTTATATCATTATTATGTCATATATTTCATGATTACTTAATATATATTATTTATAATAATTATTGAATTGTTAACATGGAAATGATTCTCATCGCGTCGTGGAGACGGTAATCCATATGTACGCTTGAGTGATGATATCATTCCCATATATATTGAATGGAATTGGAGTGGATGATATAATATCATAGAATATTTATGATGTTATAATGATCATATATAGTCATTCTTTACACCATTATACACATCCAAGTAAGTTGGTGGTGGAAAACAGATTACACCACAGCGTGGAGACAGTATTCCGAACGTATGCACATGCGGTGATTTTGTTTTCCGTGGGATGGATAGAAGGTGAAATAGGGTTGTTTAATATTTATAATAACATATAAGTATATATTTAATACTTTTGATATTAATTTATAATGAAACAAATAAAGTAGAGGAAGTATAAGAAGAAAGAAATTTGAAAGAGTCGGTAGAAGAGATTACCTCTTCCTCAACGCACCTACTTTAAACTTCTTCATAGGGCACTGAATTTTGCATTTTGAGAAGACCATAACCTCTATGATATAACAATAGAGGCTGAGAAGAGTAATTGGAAGGGGTTGGATGAGATTCAATTCTCAAATGTGTTTGAATAGAAGAGGGAAGGGGAGCCCTTTTATAAGGGAGGAGATGGTAACCTTTGGAAAACTCACAAATATTAATTTATAATAAATTAAAACCACACTTAATAACTTCCAAAATGACTCAAATCCGAACATAGATGATAAAGTATTGTAATCTCATCACCCAATAAAACTTTGACATGTTTTTAATTTATTTTAAATATTATCAACTAGATTTATCCTTATTTAATCTATATAATTTTATTTGTGGTTATAAGATTCTAAATTTTAAATTGTTATAAATAATTAATTATGTGTTCTAAATTTTTCATAATTTTATTATCTATTACATTTTAGACCATATAAATTTTAATTTATAATTGTTAAATATTTTTGTGATTTTTAATCAATTTTATATTATGTTATTTTTATAAAATAACAGTATTGTCAATTTTGACACTATTCTTTTATTTGAATTTAAATAAAATCCAAAAACATGATATGTTCGAACTAGAAGATTTAATATATTCATAACATGTCATATGTATCTATAAAATTAGTGGAGCACATAAAATAGTTCATATAATTTTCATTTTAATATTGTTAAAACCATTTATATGATATTTTAATCAATAAAATAATCTCAACATCACTATTGTGTCCCCTCTAATGATAATTATTTAATCCATAAAAACTCTAAATAAATTTACATGATTTAAATAATTTTACTATATTTCTAGAGACTATTCATGTTTGAAGATTCATTAATTTTATCACTAACTTAAAATTACAATACTTATAATATTTAAGAGAGTTACATGTTGTCACTTTCATTGGCTTTAATAATAATTAAATTATTTTCATGGTCAAATTCCCATAAAATGAATCTATTCCCACCCTTATGTTATTTGGGTCAACTTTTAGTCCTCTAATATTATTTTGGCAGGTGTTAGGGTAATTTTATAATCTTATTTTTACCCTTAATTACGAGATTTACCTTTAACTACAGTAAATAAAAATTACAGTGGTTACTATTATTAATAATAAAAAGTAACCTATTAACAGAATTTGGATCCACTGAATTCAAATATGGAATCCATTTCTTTAAATTCAAAACGCAGAAGTTGCAGTAATTAATTTAAAATTAATCTCATTGTTATGAAAACAGGTTTTAAAAGTTAAAACATTGCCAAAGATTGAAATGTTTCTACCTATTAGTTCAATGTAAAATTAATGGTAATGACATAAATTATATTAAATGGTATAAATATATTCTATTTATACTTTAAAACCATTCAATATTATATTTTAACCATATAAAGTATTGCGACGAAAAAAGTTGTTGGTAATTAAAATATAGCGTGTTTTTACTATTCATAAAAATATGAAAGTTATCAGAATAATGTGAAAAATTTATCCAAAGTAAAATTTTATACCCTGATTCCAAAGAAAAATTTTATTTTGTCAAATTGAACTTATAAACATGTAAAAAACTAAATTTAATGTGGGTGCACCATCAAAAGGAGGAAAAACTGCATTTTTTTTAAATACTTATTTTACCCCAAATTTTTTTTTTCTCATACCATGTTCTAGAGAATGTGTATGATGAATAATAATTTTATGAAAATAAAATTTTACTTAATACTATTCACAACTTCTAGCCCATAATAATATTATAACAATATATCTTTGTTTAGTGAAACCCGGTATTACGTACAACACACGCTATCGATGAAGGTCGTGATTATGTGTAATACAAGCCAAGTTAGGGTTGTGTGTAGTGCAAGACTCTTTTGTTGTTATGTATAACAAAATCCAACCATATTTAATTTATACATTGTATATATATATATAAATACAATCAATGTTGCATTAAATAACTACTATCAAACAAACCTGAAATTGTGTTTAACACGATCCAAGATTAGTGTTGCGTATACTACAAGCTAATACATTGTTGTGTATAGCGCAAGATAATCTTGGTGTTGTGTAAATAAGAATATATGAATGAAATTATATGTAATATATCTTATAAAATCTCTGGTCGTTACATTGAGAATCACTTTAAAAAAAACTCTTTCAACCCCTTTCATTTAGATTAACTATACAGTTGACTTCAAACATTATCATTAACAAATTAATTGTACAGATATAATGGGTAACACCTTTCATATAAAATATATCAAGATCAACCAATATTCATGATATATAATAGAGATTAATTTTTTTTAAACTATATCATGTTCACACATGAGATATAATTAAGCATAACCCTTCATATAAGGTGTATCGGGCTCACCCATTTCATATAATTTCCACGTACCTTATCATGAGAAAAATAATTACTTCATAAAACTCATAGAAATAGTCATTATTAAATTATAAACTAATAATCCCATCGAAAAGTAATGGGTTTAATTTCAATACCCTTGAAACACAAATAATCCTTGGAAAAAAATAGGTTTCAAGACAATCTCTTTGAATCAAGATTAACCCAAGGAAAATAAACGAGTTCATTAACAATATCTTTTAAATGAAAAAACTCCTTCCAACTAAATAATAAGGATGTTATCAATAAAATTATCCCCATGGGAGGATAGGTAACAAAAATGGTTTTTGACTTTTATGAGTTAAAATTCCATTAAAATACTATTTAAAACATTTTTTTAGAAAACAATCTTTACACATTCAATGTGTCACATACCACGTTGAAGCATTCGAATAATAATCCTTAGGAAGTATAAACATTCAATAAAACAATAAATATCATGAGTATAATGATATTCATGATATATCATGTTAAAATAGAAATATATAAACCTCATTAAAGATGTAAGGTTTATAACATAACAAATGTCTTAAAGAAGAAAACTATGAAACAAATCCATTACCACTTTGCTATCATTGAAATCGTGAACCCTATGAATGGGTGGTTTTAAAATGGATATATAAATAACCATAAATTCAAGATTACGAATCCTAAAATACAATCATGGATATTATATACACCACACAAAAAAATCAGTGGTGAATATGGAATAAGTCACATAATAATTTAAAGTGCCACTAGAAATCCCCAACCAACTATGGTAAAATCAAAATTGGAAACCAAAAAAGTAATAATCATAAAATAAAACACTTGGATACCATGAAGATAAAATATCTCATGATATAATTTATCAAAATTTAATTATATAAAATACACAAAACAAGTAATCCTTGAATATGAAATTGATCTCAGATATTTGAGAATAAAAATGAAAATACCATAAAAATATCATATCATTGGAGTAATAATTAGTAAATTTAATAATTAAGTATTAAAAAATTAAATCCATAAAATTAATATGGAAATATGTTATGAAACAATAAAAGGTTACTTCTCAAGTATTATTTTTCTTAACATAAACAATGTCGTAGAAGTTTAACCCAATGAATTGATATTATGTAAATTAATCCCTTACCTTGGGTCTAATTTTTCATAATTTCCATATATATTATTTAGTAATAAATTTATATTAATTATTGAAATCCTTAAAAACCGTTTATATGTTAATTATTATATTTATTTTACTTATAAACTTGATTAATATAATTATTTTATCAATATTGTTTAAGTCATATTTATTGACCTTATTCAACATATGTGTCAAAAATGACTTTGATTGGTCAACTACGACAAGTGAATTCTTTGTTTAATCATATCTAGATTAGTAAAAAATACACAATTATCACATTTTTGCATCAATTGTACTTTTAAAATCATATAGTAATGATGGCTATACAAAATGAACTAATGTTATGATCGTGGAGATGGTAGGTCATACATACACAATAGACGGTAGGTCACACGCACATGGGAGTATCATGGATAGAATATTCTAGAATAGGTGAAAACACCTAAAAATAGGCATCTACACCCTTCATATAAGTATCTAAATACTTAACATAAATATGGAGGCTCAGAATTCATAATGATGGTATGAAAAGGGTGTTCTAACGAAAAATATCACGAAGGAATGAAGTCTACAAAGAGTATGTATACCGATCGAAATCTGTAAGAATCCTGAAGGAATGATTGTTTGTGAAGCATTTAAAAGCATAAAAATAGTTTTTAACTTCACAAAGGCTAAGCGAGCTTCATTAAAGATGTTTTCTTCAGGAAGTCTTATTGAGCATCGCAAAAGTGGCGAGCTTCATGAAATTTATGGGGTCCACAAAGGTAGTGAGAATAATTAAATTTTTGAAAAGGGACTTCTCAATAAAATATTGGTAATGTGATATTAATAATGGATGAATTTAGGATGTAAATATAGAATCAAACTATAGTTTATGATGCATTAATTATTGATAATGAAGGGAGCTACATGTCAATAAACTGTTTGTGAATCCTTTCTAGAGTTGTGAGAAAATGAAGAAGAAGAAAGTGATCCTTTCCAATGACAGTGATCCATCAAAAGAGAGTCAATAAGTGACCCATGTAAAAGTATTGAGTAGTCCCTAAACATTATAATATTAGTGATCTTAGGCATAAAAGTGATCTAACCTGAACATTTTATATTTCCAGTGTGCCTTATTGGACTTGGAACATGGACACATTGTCATTTTATTCTCCTTAAACATGTCCCAGTGAGGGTAAAAAAGGTAAAATCATTGTTTCTCATGCATGATTTCAATTCTACTCATAAATTAATATGGGAGAGGGAGATAATAGTGTTCTTAATGATTAAATAAGATCTAAATGGGTAGTTTTTTTAAATTTCATATCATGATTCACCCTCTCTAAGGATCATTTCCTTAGTTGAACTAATAATTGGAATCCAAGATAATGTATGAAATTCAATGGTTCTAAATTTGTTGAATAAATGTAATTTGTAAATAAGAAAAGTATTATGATCATTGATGTAAATAATTTTCAGCTATGGAAGAATCATCTGAAACACTTCACTCAATCATTTTGTATGGATGTATTTGAATCCAAAATGCATGGTATTTCTCTAGTTTGGACATTGATGTTTTAAAAAAATTAGAACATAGATGATTGGATGATGATGCGAAAGGAATCAATTATATAGGGGGATCTCTATCTAAATAAATTAATAAGAAGTTGATTTCGTTTAAGTAATCATTTTAAATGTGGGAGTAGTTTCTAAATATTAATGAGGGTAACTCAAAAGTTAGAGAAAAAACTAAAGGTTCTATGGAACAAGTGTGAGGATATTAAAATACACCATAATGAGTCTGTTGATGAATTATTGTATTCGTTGATTTTTTTGTGGAATACATTCGTGGTCTTGGAGAAATTATTGAAGATATAAAGATTATTATGCTCATATTAAGAAAACATAAAGCTTTGTTCAATCAGAAAGTATCTATACTAGAAGATTAAAATATAAAGGAGATCATATTGGATAGCATACAAAATTCTATTGTCACATACAAGGTCAACAATTATGATAATGATGATGTGGATAAGGTGATGTCCTTAGAAATGTCATTAAATGACATGATGAAGATCAAAATTAATTATAGTGTGGAGGAAGAAAACTTGGATGAGGTCATGCTGATCCTCTCCTCAAATAAAAAACGAGTGGGAGGAATTCTCAAATAGAAACTTTCACTTATATGATTTCAATGTGGAAATATTGAACATCTTATAGAAAACAATACCCATAGGTTTCAAGATTATGATGATGACAATAATGATATTCTTAGAAAGAATTACTCAACCAATGTTCAAGTTGGAGGTGTACCAAGAGAAATTTATTTAAAAAACAGAATATAATTTCAAAAGAAGATGGTAGTTCAGATGAATATGAGGTAAAAGAGTTTGAGGGCTGCAAGGACTAGGAAGACGATCTATGGTGGAAATTGTTTGGAATTCTCAAAAAAATGAAGATACTGAAGACAATGAAGGTTAACTCGAAGGAAAAGATTTCCTTTCAAATAAAATTTGATGCTTCACATGATGATATATTTTTTGGAGAGCCAAAAAAATAAATCCAATATGATGGTTAATGATTGAAAACTCTATATTCATTAGTAGAAAAAAAATCGAGATAGTTGCTAATATTGAATGTATTAAACCAGAAATGCCAAAAACTACATAATAAGTCATTGAATGCAAGATCAATGTTTAAAAACATAATATAATTTTCAGTATTATGACTAGAATATTAAAAGTTATAGTGAAAAAAGTTTAGATCATGAGTAGTAGGTTTTAATTATATGAAGAATGGTAAAACTTCCATATGAAATCTTTATTCCAGAAAAAAGGATACAAAGGAAATTGATAAGGGAAAAGTACAATTCGGGATTCAAGTGATACACAGAATGGAGTGTCATGAGATGAAAATGATTGATCTAAATGATACAACTGGTATTATGAATTATCAAAAATAGAAAGTAGTAATGTTTGATATTAGACCACAAGATCCCACTATTAGGTTAAAGAAGGATTTGGGATTTAATAAGAACCACATGATCTAGAGAACCCATGAAAAAATCAGTGGAACTCTTGGGTCTTATAGCTATACACCCTGCATTAGCTATTATTGCTATGAAAAAATGGTACAGTCGCTAATTTTTTCATCCATAATTAATTAGTACCAAATGAAATAAGATAAAAAAACTAATAAAAATAGAGATCAATATTATAGGATAACATTTAATGTTTATTTTTTCTTGTTAGGAGGATTTGGACACATATCCGGATATTGTACATCAACTATATAGATAAATGAGCCAAAACAGACTCAAGGAAATTGTAAGAAACAAGTCAAGGAACCATAAAACAAGATAAAACTTGAAAATATATTTTTCATATTAAAAGATGAATGTGGTCCATCATACTGTAATGATTATCCAGAATACCAATCAATTCAATGGATCTGAAAGAAAAGATATGAACATATAGTGGTTATAGAGATTGCATTCAAAGCATCAGATAGAATAGGAATTTGGGTCATTGTTACTTGATGAACCTCCCATATGGTAGGAACTAAGTAACTGGTGACATGAATTATATATGTGAGGGATGGTATTTTCAGATTTTTAACTGATGAAGGCGTGAAAATTATCGGGTTCAGAAAAATAATGTTTTGGAGAAATGATAAAATACATGCATATATATTGGTTGTTGATGGTCTTAGTCACAACTTTCTACGTGTATGTCAGCTATCTTATTTAGGAAATTCCATAATCATTTCCAATAAATTAGGTATCATGACGGAAAAATGTGGTCCAATTTATTTTCAAGTAAAGCCTATGAAGGGGAATCTCTACCTTGTATTTGCAGAAGAAGATACATGATTTTTGACAAAGGAAAAAGATGCCAAGTTATAGAATAAAATACATAGTCATTGGATCCAATCATTATTGGAAGATGTATTCAAATATGATGTTGCTCGATACCTCTCCATGTTATCACATGATCATACCCAAAAAGGTGGTTATAATAAAAATGGAGGATCATTTGATAGACATATAAGGAAAAAAGTAACATGTAAAAAAAGTTCCCTAGTTAGTGAATATTGATCTGTTCGAACTTATATATCGAAGAGATATTGAGGAAATGAGATATTATGTTATGTTTAATTATGATTTTAGTAGAATTTCATGGTTTTTTATCATCACATTCAAGTATGAGGTTTTAAATTTCATAAAAACGTATGAAAGTGAAGTTGAAATGATACTAGGTCCAAATATCATGAAGATCCAAACTGATAATTGTAATGAGTTTAGAAATATCCATGTAGAGGATTATCTTTAGAAACATGGTATAATTCACCATGTTTCATTACTATTAACCCCAGATAAAATAGAGTCTGTTAGAGAAGAAATAGAATTTTTAATAACATGGATAGAACAATTCTCATTGTGAAAGACCATATAGAGATGTTTGGATAAGAAGTTGTGATGAAATTAGTCTAGAAATTAAATATAGCATTATTATTCCAAAAGATGCGAATAATCCATTAAGGATATAGTTTGTAATGAATCCAATGTGCATGTACATATTAGTCTTCCAAAAAAACATATTTCATTCTAAATAAGGTGAAACCAAAATTCTTTGAATGACATGGGGATGAGGGGATATTTCTTGGATACTGAACGAAAATAAAATCATATAAATGATTCAATAAATAGTTTGGAAAGGTATTCGAAATAAATTATTTAACTATACTATATAATGAGTGGAATCATTTGAATATACATGAATAGTTTTAGGAGGGAAGTGATGTGGATACAATCATGTTTGTTGATGTTCTAATTCTATAGGCGGATTCTAAATAAGATTCAGATAATGGAAATGACGAATATAAACCATTAACTACTAAAATTTCGAAAGAGTGGAGTTTTCATTGATAGACATTAAAAAATCAGTAATCACAGATCATCTATAATGAAATGGGTGATTAAGATTCTAGAACAAGAATAATTATTAACATAGGTAGATCCTTAGTTTTCTATAGAAGTAGCTAGAGATAACAATTGGTATTAGTCTATGAAGGAAAATCTTGTTCAAGTTGAGAAGCATCCGATATGGGAAATTTTTTTGAGTTTGAAAAATAATAACGTCAATAGGGATAAATAACTCATTCACAATAAGATGAATGAAGATGGTGTAGTGATTCAAAACAAGTCATTACTACTTTTAAAAGGGTACTCAATGATATATGGTATCAATGTTGATGAAACATTTTCATTTGTTTCAAGGCCAGATACAATTAAATTATTCTCTTTCATAATAGTACAAAGAATGTTCAATGTTTTTTAGATGGGTTGTATGGTAGAATTTATTAATGGGGTTATGAAAGAAGTTTCTTATATTAATAATAGATATGTTTTTATAATTTATTAATATGTGAACATTGTATTCCAGTTGAGAAAATAACTATATGGGTTGATGAAAGCACCAATATCACAATATTCAAAGCGCAATAATTTTTCTAATGAGATCTATTTACATTGTGGTGTAGTTTTTTTACAATCCATATGTAAAAATAAAATTATTCAAATGGTGATGGTGCTGGTTGTAAAGACCCAAAAATTACATGAATTTTTTTTCATAAATTCATGGAAATTTTACGAGTCCGTAGTTTCTAAAGACGCATGATTCTGAGGCCCGGTGTTCCCGAAATCAATTTCGGATATTTTTTTCAAGTACGTTTAGTAAACATACTTGTGGGTTTTTATATCTTTTCAACCGGTGCTAGGAATTGAAATCTGAGGGCACCGTTGGACTCACACTGTTAGTGATTGGTTAGTGAGACCTTCATCGTAGTTGCGTTATGATGAGAAACAAGTTAATTTTTGGGGTTTTAAAATAAAAATAAAATAAAAATAAGGTGTGCGTATTTTTATTTTGTTTTTTGTTAAAACCTTCAAGTGGAGGTTTATGGTGGGTCCCACCCACGCATAACCTCCCTTGGGAGGATATTATTTAGTGGGTCGTACATGAGATTATTACCCCCTTTAACTCCCCTTAACTAATTTGACACCTCTCTTCATTAATTGGAACTCCTCGCCTTATCTAATATTTGAATTTGAACCATTACTTAGCATTGATTAAATGAGTTGCCTCATTTAATTAAACAGAACATTGTGTTGTTGTACCAAATAATTAATAGAGAACATCCTTTATTTTTTGGGGTGTTGGAATAATCTTTGGGAAAATATTGAAAGAGGAGAGCTTCATCCTTCCAACGAAGAACCACCGAAAAACGACAGACTTCTCCTTCGATCTTTGGCCAAGACAAAAGAGAAGGAGCCACCCGTGTGGAATGCCGATGATGCGCCATCATCAGCTTCTTCTTTTCTGAAGTCAAAGAAATGACTCCATCTTTTCTAGCGACTTCGTCAACGAAAAATCATCAACCAAGGTATGGGATGGAGTTTTACAATTAGTTATTCATTGTTCAAATTGCGTATTGATAATTGACTTGTGTTATCATCATAACATGGAGGGTGTGGGCCACACGAACACGGCCCAAACCCCCATTTATCTTCTCTTTATGGTTACGTAGGTGGCACAACGGCACACCGGAGAAACGAGCCCCAGCCAATGGGCATTGGGAATACGCATGGTGATGTCGTGCAGCTCGGAATATCAAGTTGCAGCCAATAGGGCCACGACATTGCCAGAGGTGTGAGGTGTTGTCGTAGCGCGCCGAAGGAAGATGTCGTAGCCACGAAGGCCACAACAGTCGGACAGAATGGGTGCGGCACCATCACGCAGTGTCGGGGAGGAGCTGCGACCAAAGGCCACGGAAGACGGAGGTGGGTGGCCGGCAGAGCCAGCCCCCGGCGGCAATCCACAACGCGGCACCCTTCGGGTACCACGACACTCCGAACAGGCGCTTAGTGCCAGTTCCCTCAGAAGCAGGGGGTGTGGCACCACTGCCCCCCCACTGCGTGGCCAGCCGGGCCATGCGGCCAGCCAGCCACAACCAGCCGGCAAGGCCTCACGGCCCCCTATCGGGCCCTACGGCCAGCGGCTGGGACCCGTGTCCCGCGAGCCAGGCCGTAGGGCCAGTCGGGCTGGGCCGTACGACCAGCCGGGTCGGGCAACCCAACCAGATAGGTCAGGCCATGCTTCTAGCCGAGCCGAGCCACACAGCCAGCAGGGTTGGGCCACGCGGGCCACATCGGCAGCCAACAAGCCTCGAGGGCCGCCTTGGGCTGGACCGCTTTTGGACGGGCCACCTCAAGTCGGGCTGCCCGTCGGGCTAGGCCACCTCTTCGGGTCGGTCCATCCCCTCGGCTCATGCCATTTCCTCATACATAGTCAGAACCAAAGACCGGGTCTGACCCCATAATAGACCGAGTCAGGTTGTGTCGGTCCGACTTGGTCAGACCAGACCCGGACCCGTGTGGGAATTTTACACCTTTTTGGCCTCTTCTCTAGCTATTGGTGTCCATTTGACAAAACTCCTGTGGTGATGGAAGGCATGGAGCAAGAATATTCCTTTGGAGTACTCCACTTGAGGTTTGGACTCATTTGGGGTATGGCCGGGTTGGTTGGAGCCTAAAAACCAACCGGGACCCTGGAACGGAAATGTCAATAACTGACAGACAGGGCGTCCGATTGACGCTCCATGTGTTGCGTTGGGTTCCTAATGATGAGAAGGAACTATAGGATACATTAACTCGATACATCATGGTTGTTGATGTATCAGCAATTGGATCGAGGAGCGAACCCTCCTAGAATCGAGCATTATGAGTGCGAGAACCCTTGGGCTGGCTTCGATTGAGATGATAGGATCCTTTGTGGACCCACGACTATACCAGGATCTGCCGTGGGTTCCACACTAATGCCACTGTACCAGGATCCTCTGTGAGTTCGACAGTGACGATACTATATTAGGATATTTCGTGGGTTTAACAGCGATGAATTCTGTACTGGTATCCTTCTTGGGTTCTACATTGTTGATATTGTTCCATGATCCAACGTGGGTTCGACAGTGGAGATGATTCAAAGGGTACAACTAATCATCTCTACCCTCTTCATGAGTTGTATACCTATGTGATTTGTGTCTTGTCTTTCAGTTGTTATCATTAGGATGATTGACTTTACTTCTTTTTTGGAATGGGTTGTGCTTGGGCTCAAGTGTTGGAGTCGTACTATGATTGATAACATAGGAATATGTATGGTCATATACTTAAGTATGGATGTTTGATATACATCATGATTGTATCTTACTATTTTGGTTTATCCTTAGTGTATTATAGGACACCTTTAGGGGTCTCTCGGTCTTCTACTAAGTATTGTTATACTAACCCCTACACGGGCTTCGCCCGCACGTTGTTGTGTTCTGTGTAGACGACGGTCAGCAGTGATCGAGGCTGGGGGTGACGGACGGAAGGCTGCTCGGATCTGGACTGGAAAGTAAGTACCTCAGGGATGAGTTGATCGAGTTATGTACCAACACATCGGGTAGGAATCCTCAATGGATGATCTAGGAGCTGTTTTCCCTTTTTACATGTACTTGTACTTGTTGTTAATTTGGGTTTGTATACTGGCCCACTTACATTCAGCACACTTTTCTATTCTATATTAGTACTGGTTGCATCTACTTCTAGTGTTCAGACTATGTGTGTTACAGTTTTAAAGCCAATGCCTTCTCTTTTTATTGGGGATTCTCCTTTGGTGCTAGTCGCCAGCCCCTGGCCTATGGAAGGCAGACTTGGGGTAGTCACGACACATGCCCCGAGGAAGGGTCGTGAAAAATTTGTATAAAAGGAGTTGGTTCTACCACAGAACAAGGACTCTAATTCTATTAACATCAATAATGTTAAGTGTTTTGGGTGTGGTTATTAGTTTAGGGAAACCGGTGTTGGTGCGGTGGCCGACGTATCCATACATTAGGACTCTGACATCTGATTTCTGACTGAGTGCGTGAAAACACTAATTGTGTGTGTGTTTCCTTTGAAATGTTTAATTCATGACTACTTTGCGTCAGCTCACCAATTATATTTTTTTTACTATGGCGAACCTGTTGCATTTCATTATGGCCCCACATAGTCATCCATCTTGGGTACTGAGTTTCGTACGAGATGGTAGCCCACCGAGCGACGAGGCCTCAGTGCAGGGCCCCATCACAGTGGCGGTACCAGCGATACCACTACCCACTGGGCCACTGATACCACCAGCTCTAGCAGCAGAGAGTGCTTGCCATCTGAGTGTGTTGCACGATTTCCTACTACAGAGGCCACTCAGGTTCAAGGGAGAGTCGGACCCACATGCACCTGAGGATTGGTTGGAGGCTATTATGATAGTTTTCATATTGTTAGGGACACCGACGACCTCATGGTGATCCTTGTCACGAATCTCTTGCAGGATGCAGCAGGAAGATGATGAAGCCAGATTCTTCAGGTGCATGACGAGGCATCATTACTCTAGGCAGAAATCGAGAGTCTCTTCCGGTCAGAGTTTGTTCTTTCCACCCTTCGTGCGGTGCAGATTTAGAAGTTACTGCATCTACAGCGGGGTAGCATGACAGTAACTTAGTATTCAGTAAGGTTCACCGACCTCTCACGCTACTCCACGGATATGGTGCGAGACCCATTATTCAGGACTCATACCTTCGAGCAGGGACTGAGGCATGATATCAGGGATTCGATGATCTCCCTCAGCATTCCGACGCATGTAGGGGTGCTAGAGTGAGCCTTTCTTTTGGAGTGTTTTATAGCTTAGCAGTCACTAGAAGTGAGACCCACCACTGGGTGACACATAGCAGAGTCTTCTACATCCGTTAGTAGACAAATGATGTAGAGGTCCAAGTGGACCAGGACATCAGGTGGGTGACCCCAGGATATTGGTTTGGTTGTGTAGGGCACACGAGACAGAGCCAACCATACGAGGAGTAGGAATTTCTATGCCTATGGTGGTGGGGTCACATGGTTCATGACTGCCCGACCATCTTTGCAGATTGGGAGCAGACAGTAGAGGGACCTCTAGGCTGAGGCTGAGGATCGACCGTGGTGGTCCGCCAGGAGCAGGTGGATGTGGCAAAGGAGCTGGCCGAGCAGCAGGTGGTGGATGATGTTTCGAGGTCATACCACCACCAACACCGGGATAACCTCCATGACCATAGGGAGATTGCAGACAGAGTTAGGCTCAGCTCTAGGCAGATGAGGCCAATGACCATGGCGCACTTGAGATTATTCGAGGTACTATCTATGTCTAATCAACACTTTCACTTGTACTTATAGACGCAGGTGTGAGTCATTCTTTTATTTCTGCTGACCTCGTTCCGAGCTCGGAGATTCTGAAAGATCCGTTGGCTCAATCATACAACTAGAGACTATTGCGGGAGTAGGCTCGACTATTATGCACTAGTGTCGGCAGTGTGATATTACTCTTGGAGGTGAGAGCATCAGCTATGATCTCCTCATAGTGGCATTGAGGCCTTACAATGTCATCATGGGTATGGACGGGTAATCCACAGCTCATGCTCAAATTGACAGTATTAGGTGGAAATTGTGGTGTTTCTGTGAGGATGGGATGATTTTTACCTTCATCAGTGAGAAGGGAGCCTTTACAGTGTAGGATGGAATTACCCATAGAGGAGGCATCTGATCACACATCAATTGGCTAGCCTCATAATTGGAGCGGTTGATTTGTGGAGTATGAGTTTTATTGTTGTGGTGGATTAGTATGTGGATGTTTTGCCTAATGATGTACTAGGACTACCTTCTCATAGAGAGGTGGACTTCTACATTGACCTGTACCCTGGGAAGACACCAATATTTTACTCCAGCGTTTCTGATGGCTCCCGCTGAGCTTCGTGAGCTGCAGGTATAGTTGGAGGACTTGTAGGGGGATTGATTTATCTGACACAGTGTTTCACCCAGGGCATCCCTAATTTTTTTCACCAAGAAGACATATGGGATCTTGCATCTATTTGTTGATTATCGGCACCTAAAATAGGTGTCCTTGATGAAACAGTACCCACACATGAGGATTTATGACCACTTTGATCAGGTGAGGGGAGCACAATGGTTCTTGAAGATAGACCATAAGATAGGCTATCTCCAACTCAGTGTTTTAGAAGAGGATGCGCAGATGATAGACTTCAGGTGTTGGTATGGCCACTATGAGTTCTTGGTTATGCCTGTCGGCTTAACTAACGCTCCAGAAGTGTTCATGATTCTCATGAACAAGATCTTCCAGCCTTTCCTTGATCACATTGTCTTAGTCTTAATTGACGACATTCTGATCTACTCCACTACTGAGTGGGAGCATGACTAGCATTTCAGGTATTACTAGACACACTCCGAGAGCACCTACTTTATGGTATGCTCAAGAAGTGACAGTTCTAGATCTGAGAGGTACACTTTCTGGAACATGTCATCATAGAGGGTGGAGTAGCAGTGGATCTAGCGAAGATTGTGGCAGTACTTTTTGAGAGCCACACAGGAGTGTGATGGAGGTATTGAGTTTTTTGGGACTGGGTGGGTACTATCGCAGATTTGTGCCAGACTTCTCCAGAGTTTCTACACTACATTCAGCATTGAGGAAGAAAAGGAAACCCTTAGTGTGGTATGAGAGATGCCATCAGAGCTTTTAGGAGCTAAGGTAGAGGTTAACTAGTGCACACATCTTGAAGCTACTGGAGGAGGGCCTTGGATACGTTGTTTACTGCGATGCATCAGGGACCGGACTCGGGTGTTTCCTGATGTAGGAGTGAGTAGTGATGGCGTATGTTTTTCGGTAGTTGAGAAGGCATGAGTAGAACTACGCTACATATGACCTGGAGTTAGCAGCAATGTTTTATGCCTTGACGATGTGGCAGAACTATTTAAAGGGAGAGAATTTTATATACTACCCTGACAACCAGAGTCTCAGGTACATCTTCTCAAAGAAGTACATAAACTAGATACAATGTCTATGGCTTGTGTTCCTCCAAGACTTTGAATTTTAGATTGTCTATACTCTTGTTAATGGGAACATTGTAGTATATTCTATTAGTAGGAGATCAGGCATTCAGCTGCTAGGAGAGGCGACATAGTACCTGGCCGTGTTGCAGTTATCCTTTGTGGATAGTGATGGTGATTCTTTTCATCAGTCTCTTACAGTCCCTCCTCCACATCTTCAGTGAGTCAAGGAGGCACATCATGTGGACGCTGACTGTCAGACGTGACCTAGTCAGATATCCACAAGGCATGCACCTGATTGATTTTCTGAAGGTGGGGACCACATCATCCACTTCATAGGATGTACTATGGTACAAGTTTCACTTTAGAAGGATGTGTTGTGGGAATTCCACACTTCCCCTCTAGCAGTACATCCAGGAGTGGAAAAGATGTATCAGGACCTCCGACAACAGCAGTGGTGGCTAGGTATGTAGAAGGTAGTAGTAGCGTTTGTCTCTTGATTCCTCACTTGTCCGTAATTGAAGGTAGAGCACCAGGTTCCCACAGGATTAGTTCAGCCCTTAGAGGTCCCATAATTTAAGTGGGACGAGATATCCATGGATTTTGTGATTGTACTTCCACATAAATCTAGAGGAAACGGCTCTATTTGAGTGATTGTAGACCAACTACCCAATTCGGCCCACTTCCTAACAATTAGAGAGCAGGGCTCAGTAGAGAGCTTGTGATGCCTTTATGTACACGAGATAGTGATTTTTCATTGAGTACCTTCTTCTATTGACTCTGACCATGATGACTGATTAACTTCCCGGCTATGGAAGGGGTTGTAGTAGGATTTCGGGACACAGCTTCACTTGAGCACCTCCTCCCATCATAGATGGATTGTTAGACTGAGAGGACCATTCAGACTCTTGAGGACATGATCTGTGCATGCGTCCTCAACTGTGGTCAAATCTTGGAGGACCACATACCCTTGGAAGAGTTTTCCTAAAACAACAGATACCACTACACCATCGAGATGGCACCTTTCGAGGCATTGTATGACCGACCTTGCAGATCATCTCTATGCTGGACTGACCCAGGGGAGTCAGCACTTGTAGGACCGGAGATGTTGCAGGCTACAACAGAGATGGTGCACATCATTCAGGTGCAGATGAAGACTGCACAGAGCAGGCAGAATTCCTATGCTGATAGGAGACGGAGATCACTGGAGTTCGAGGATGGGGACCACATTTTTTTACGGGTCTCACCTCGATGATGTCTACAGAGATTTGGCTGAGGCCTCAAGTTATATCTATTATTCATCGAACCTTTCCAGGACATCATCATAGTAGGATAAGTGGCTTACATCTTGGCTCTTCTACCTCAGTTACAACGGGTGCACGACGTCTTCCACGTATCTCAGTTGAGAGGATACATGCATGACCCCTCTCACATCATCAAACATGGGGAGCTGGACAACGATTTCGCGGAGAAATTCACGGATGTTCCAATAAAGTTTGATGATCGACATGAGCGGGTCCTGCATGGATGGTTGATACCTCTGCTACACGTTCTTTGGCTACACGGGAACCTCAAAGAGAGCACATGGGAGCATGAAGCTCAGATGCGTGCTCAATACCCCATTTGTTTCCTTAGTCTGATTTGTAGCTTATGGGGACATAAAGCCCTAGGGTGGGAGAATTTAAAGCCCTAGAAATGCTGTGAAATGTTTTTTCTTAAATTCATTGGAATTTTACGAGTTCGTTGTTTCTGACGGTGCTTGATTCTGAGGCTCGGTGTGCCCAGAATCAATTTCTGAAATTTTTCCAGGTACATTCAGTAAATGTATGAGTAGGTTATTATATCTTTTGAACCGGTAATCGGAATTGAAATACGAGGTGACCGTTGAACTTGTAGCGTCAATAATTTCTTAGTGAGACCTTCATCGTAGTTGCATACTAACGAGAAAGGAAGTTAATTTTTGGTGTTTTAAATAAAAATTAAATAAAAATAAGGTGTAATTAATTTTATTTTGTTGGTGGTTAAAACCTCCAAGTGGAGGTTGAAGGTGGGGCCAACCCATGCATAACCACCCTTCGGAGGATAATATTTAGTGGGTCCCACTAGTGCTTCTTACCCTTTTTAACTCCCATTAATTAATTTGACAACTCCCGTCATTAATATATATCATCCATTATTTTTTTTGGGGTTGGCATAATCTTTTGGAAAAGTAGGAGAGAGGATAGCTTCATCCTTCCAACGAAGAACCACCGAAGAAAGACAAACTTCTCCTTCGATCTTTGGCAATGCCAAAAGAGAGGGATCCGCCCGCGAGGAACCCTGACGATGCACCATCCTTGACTTCTTCATTCCCAACGTCAATGTAACGATGCCATATTTTCCCGCAACTTCTTCATCGAACAATTGTTAAGCAAGGTTGGGGTAAGATTTGTACTCTCAGTTCTTCATTTTTCAAATTGCAGATTGAGAATTGCCTTGTGTTATCATCATAACACATAGGGTGTGGGCCGTACGAACATGGACCGACCCCCTACCCTTCCATTTATCTTCTCTTGATGGAGGAAGAGCCGGTGTAGTGGTACGCTGGAGAAATGGGTCCTGGCTAATGGGCCGTGGCAATATGAAAGGAAATCGGCAACGAGCCGGCCGTGAGAAAAACCGGCATTGCAAGGGCCGTCAGGACACCAGAAGAGCGCTGGGATGTCATGCTGTGCGGATGATCAGGCCATGGCCAAGCATGTCGTGGTAGTTCCGGAGGGGCGATGTGCCATCATACCATGCCGAATGAAGAAGCCATGTCCACAAAGGCCACAATGGTCTGATGGAATGGGGGTGGCTTCATCGCGCCATGATGGGGAGGAGCCGCGGGAAAAGGCCACGACAGACAGAGGAGGGAGGTCATTTGAGCCGGCCACCGGAGGCGCTCCACAAGGCAGGACCCTACGGGTCCCATGGAAATCAGAACCACTGTTCAGTGCTAGTTCAATCGAAAGCCATGGGGGGTGCGGTACCCCCCCCTGTGGCGTGGCCAGCCGGGCCATGCGGCCAGCCGGCCCACCATGCCCCACGGCCGGCCGCTGGTCCCCGCGACTAGAAGTCCAGGCCCCACGGCTGGACGTCGGGCCTCGCATCCAGGCGGGCCCGGCTATAAGACCAGAAGGGCTGGGCCACCCGGCCAGTCGGGTCGGGGCCCAAGGCCACCCAGGCCAGGCCACACAGCTAGTCGAGGCGGGCCACAAGGACAACCGGGCCGTGCTGCCTCTTCGGGTCGGGCCATCCCCTCCGATCCTTCTATTTTATCAGATCGATTCGGAACCACGGAACATTTGGGACACCAGAATAGTCTGGTTCGGGTCGGTCCGGTAGGGTCGGGCCTGACCTGGACCTGTTTGGAAAGTTTACACCTTTTTACCCTCTTCTTGGGCTACGTCTGTCTGTTTGACAAACCGTCTGTGGTGATGGAAGGCATGGAGAGAGGAAATTGGTATGGCATACTCCACATGTGGTTTGGACTCATTTGGTGTATGGTCGGGATGGTTTGAACCTAAAAACAAACCGAGCCCTTGGAACGAGAATGCTAATAACTCACAGACCGGGCGTCCGATTGAAGCGTTGTCTTTCGAGAAGGGTTCCTAATGATAATATGGAACTACATGATACATCAACTAGAGAATTCGTGGTAGTTGATGTATCGACACATGGCTCGAGGATCAGACCCTCCCGGAATTAAGCGTGTTGTGTGAAGGAACCCTAGGGCTAGATGTGACTAAGACAATAGGATCCTACATGGACCTACTACTGTACCAGGAGCCTCCGTGGTTTCGATAGTGACAAAATTGTATCGGGTTTCTCTGTGGGTTCGATAGCGACGATATTGTACCAGTATCATCCTTGGGTTCGAAAACGATGACTTCTTTACTTGGATCCTTCGTGGGTTCGACAACGCTGATACTGTTCCATGATCCTTTGTGGGTTTGAAAGAGGATATGTTTCAGAGGCTGCAACTAATCATCTCTACCCCTCTTCATGAGTTTTATGCCAGTGTGAGATTATTCTTATCTTTCAGTTGTTATCATTAAGATGATTGACTTTACATTCTTTTTGGAATGGGATGTGCTTGGGCTCAACTGTAGGAGATGGACTATGATTGGTATCTTAAGTATATGTATGGGCATATACCAAAGTAGGGATGGTTAATACTTCTTGATTGTATCTTACTATTTTGGTTTATCCTTAGTAGATTCTGGGAGACCTTCGGGGGTCTCGGGTTCCCCTCATGAAAGATGGAGATAGTGGAGATTGTAGTTGAGCGGTTTTGGAATGAAGTGTTTCATCGATGACCATTACATGCTACAATTATTTCTCATGTTGAGCATGACTTATGGGGGATTATATTATGTTGTCTTTAAATAACAGATCACTATCAGAATCTGAAATAGTGAATGGTATTAGATGATTGAAGAGGTTTTAATGTGGTATCAATCAGTGAAGAGTTGTCAACAAACAAAAATGTGGATACTATTGCGCAAAAATCCATCAATGTAACATTGAATTGTTTTATGGGTTCAATGTGTTTATTTAAAATGTTTCTTTACAAGTTATGTTGTGTAGTTTTTGATAGATTGTATAGATGGTATGTTGGGAATGATTTAATAAAAAGAAAATGATGTCCTAGAATTGGTATAAAACATTGTGTACAGAAGGTGACGTCATATCAATGTGTTTTAAAAAATTTAGGGTCCAAATGTTGGGGGATGGATTTAATCGTAAAATATGTATTTCCATGAATTTGATATAAACATATAGTAAGGTTCTGAGTGTCATGAAGAATATGTTTCACAAAATGTGTTTCATGAAGGGCTTTATCATCGTGAATTAGACACATTTTGACGGTTATCACCACAACCATGATAATCATTTTGATTGAAAAATTCCAATAGTGCTTCAAAAAGATTGGGTGCTTCATGATTGGGATGAGATATATTTTTGAAATTGTGAATGTGTGTATGGAGGCTTCTAGAATCTGAGTAAATTCCTATAAATAAGCATCTTCCACCTTCAGAAATGTTGCTAAAATATTTTAGAAAATCCATATTCTTTGAATTAGTGAAGGTGGTTTATAAAGTGTGATGTTGAAAAAATGGTCACAAATAAAGGATGTTCGTGAAGGATTTTAAAGATTACACAAATCGGTAAGGATCACTAATGTATTTATTTCCAAACATGATATAAAAATCAGATTGATAGTTGTGATCTTCTTGAAGGTTAATTGAGCTTCCCAAAAGTAGTTGAGCATCATGAAAGTAGGTATTTTAAAGAAGGATAGATGATAATCCTGAAAGAGGTGAGATTTTTAGAAGCTATTGGGTTCATGTAGGAAGTGACAAAAATGTATTAATTTAAAAGGTATTTCCTAGTAATATTTTTGTAAAATGTTATTCATTAAGTGCATGAATGCGGGACTTCAATAGAACATATACCGAAAGATGAGGATTCTTTCATCAGTGATAATGAAGGGACATACATATCCATAAAAAATGTGTGAATACATTAGAGATAATTGAGAATGAAAGGGGAAAGGGTGATCCTTTCCAACACTAGCGATCCACCAAAAGGGATTTGGGGAGTGTCCCTTGGAAAAGTATTGAATTAACCTGAAACATTGTAATGATAGTGATCATGGGCATAGAAATGATGTAGCCAAATCCTTGTATTTTGGATGTGAACATTAGAAGATTTGTTACATTAGAATATTTCAATTAAATGCACATTGTATGTGAACTAGCGAGGGTGAAAAAAGTTAAATTGTTGTGTCTCATGCATCATTTCATTTTTTTCATACATTGTCATGGGAAAGGGAGAGGAGAGTGTTTGGTTTAATGATGAAAGAAATCCAAAGGGGTTTTTTGATTTAATATTTCATACCATGAGTCACACCCATCTCTAGGTATTTAACTTATTTGGGATAATATATAACTAAATATATATTTATTTTGATGTGGTGATGAAAATGTAATAATCACATATCTCTGAGGAGGCTGTCATCCACACATCCATGAATGATGTTATCAGTTTTTCAGTGTGTGAAATGAAAATATGAAAATGATATATTATTATAATAGATAGATAATTATTTAATTAATGTAATAAATTTATCATTCATATAATATATATATATTTTAAATCCCCTCCCTAATTCATTTCATCAAAATTTTGACTGTATCACATCGCTTTGAGGACGTGGTTGTCCACACATTTTCAGATTATGTTATCATATTAGCATAAAATGGAATGCATGAAGATATGTGTTATATAAAAATTTTAAAAGTATTAAGAAATTATTGATATCAGTTATATCATAGAAAATAGTATTTAAATCATATTTAATAACCATATGTGGTTGTTAAGGAAAAATGAGTGACATTATCTCACGAGGTGGTAGTTCGCCATACACATGGATGGTGGTTTCATTACCCTTTAGATGGAAGTGTGTGTCTTTTTATGTTTTAATAATAAAATAAAAAAATTTCAGTTTTTATATGATATAGAGGTTATTATATAATCATATAATATTATGAATTAAAGGTGTTGGAAATGAAATAACACAAAAGTTCTTGTGGAAGAATGCTACATCTTATTTGGGTAAAAAATTTTGTTTTGCCCCAATGGAGTTACTTATTTGATTTATGACCATAGTGATGATTATTTGATGATAGTAGGGAATTTTGGATATTATTTGGGCATGTTTTGGACTATAAAAAGTTCTTTAGTGGTGTCGTGATAGGGGGAGGGTGGTAGCATTTTATAAGGGAGGGAGAGGACACAATTGGTAATTTCTTTAAATTATTTGAGTTGTCCCCACACACTAAAAGTCTACAAAGGATCTACCGTGTAATATTATAGATCATTTCAAGATTCATAGTATAAATATGTCCATAAAATAATTAATAGACACGTTTAAGATAATATTTATATATTATATTCTATTTTTAATTATTAAGTAATCTCGTTTTTACCTTAATTCCTATATTTAATTTTAACTACATTAACTAATAATATTTTTTTATCAAAATGTATTTTCAAAAAAATATAAAATATAAATTTTTCTTATTACAAATATAAAATCTATTTTCTAAATTAAAATCATAGATGTTGAATAATTTGATTTGAAAGTAATCCCATTGATATGATAAGAAAACATGTTTTTAATGTGAGAAACTCTAAAAGATCAAAAAAATTCTAAATTCTAGATAAAAATGATTCTAATAACATAAATTAGATTAATATATTTATAATTTATATAATTTAACATAAAAAACAATTCATAATATAATTTAATTGTATAAATAAATTATACTAAAAATCAGTTTTCAATTACAATTTAAAGTTTTGTATTATTCATCAAAACATAAAACTTCTCAAAAAAATACAACAATTTTAGCCAAAGTAAATTTAAATATTTCTCTATGACAAAATTATTTTATTTTTTCAAATAAATTTTTTGAAAATGTTAAAATTTTGTTTTCAAACAATCCTTCCTTTAAAAGGTGGTAAAATCGCCATATTGAAAATTACATATTTTTGTGCAGAATATTTATTTATTATAATTTTGAGTATATAAAAAAAATTTATGAATTGAAAAATATTTTATTTAATATATAAAATATAAATTTAATTATTATTTATCAATAATAGTTATTAATTTAATTTATTAATGGATAATTCATTTGTGGGTGTAATAGTTGTTTTTCATAAAAACATACTTTATATTCAATTGGTTTTCTTAATGTCTTCTAATTAATTGGTAGCCAATGAATTAATTATATATACATATACGAACTATATATTCATTATTTTTTAATCTCATTTATTCCCACCATTATAATGTTTAGGAGATGATTATTATTTTAAATAAATCATATTAATAGTATATTGTCATCCAGTAAGACTCGGCCTTGCATGTAACATCAGTTACTGAAGAAAATCAATGATATGTGTAGTAAAAGATAATCTTATTGTTTATTATAAAAAAAGATATATTTTTCATTGCATAAAACACATGGTATCCTAGAAATTAAATTAATTTTAAATAAGATAATTGTTAAAATATCGTGACGTGACACAAAATTTCATAAGGGGTGTGATGAAGTGAGTGGAGGAAGAGCAAATTACTAAATGAAGAGTGAAATTTTTGTAAACACGAAAAACTACTAAATAATTGGAGGGATATACCCACCCAATATACTCCAATATTTATAAATAATGTAGCTTATGGAAGGTATGGTTGATCCATTCCTCCAGAAAAAAATAAAGAAATTTTTTATTGATGATATGACATTATCCTCTATGTTTATATTTTTTTACCATTTTACTGTTCACTAAAGTAACATGTTTTTATATTTACCAACAACATTTATCCTTTAATAAAAAAAATAAACGATCCTAATTAGATAATTTTTACCCACTAATTCTACATATTTTATCAAATTTATCAAATAAATAAACTATTTCTCTTTAAAACTAATTTTAACAAAAGGAAATGTAATGCACAAAACCCAATTTTATCATTTACAACATTAATTATTTTTATGATATTTTGTATTCATTAAGTCCAAAATTTTTGTTGAACTTATATCCTGATATTAATTATTCTAAAAATAAATTGCAATCCATTTTAACTAGTTCAATTCAATGAATTTGTAGAATATAATTTAAAAATAAACCCGTAAGCGAGATGGAAAATAGTTAAAAAATATGATTTCTAAAGTATAAAATTTTATATATCATAACCAACATTAATTTTACTCTATAGATATAAATTTGGTTATTCATAATATATTGATCAACTTTTACTTTTAAATCATTTTATAAAATTGTTCTTTCTAATTTCATTATATGATAATTCAATTTTTAATAAAAATTATTTTTTAACTATGCAATGAGAAATGAATCATATCATAAAATTATAGAAAATTAACTATATGATATGTTTGACACCTTGATTTAAAAAATAATGCTCATATTTTAAAATAAATTATCTAAAATGATTAAAAAATATTAACTTTGAAATAAATGTGTAAAATACTATGAAATCACTTTTTAGAATAATATACTTTTAAGAATAAAAATATATTTTTTCTCAAAACATGTCTAAAAAATATTATATTATTTATAAAAAATTTGATTAAGTTTATAGTATAAAAGAGTAATTAAAATTATTCAATAATATGGACTCACTTAATTTATTATGATAAAATAACTACACACATGATGACATTTTTTTAATAAAAAAAATCATTTACTTTCATTTTTTTTTAATTATCATTTTTAATCAATTTTCAAAAAATGAATTTATTTTATTCTTGTGAAAACCACATAATTTTTATAATTTGGTTATTATTATTCATATTGACCAATCCAACAACTATGTGATAATAGTCAAGTTAAATTATTATATTTTAATAGTATATCACATTTTGTATCAACTTGGTGTTGCATATAACATACGATTTTGAATAAATTAAATTATATTGAAATAAATAACTCAAAAAATACCATGGTGCTAATTTACTTACCAAAATGGGGTCAAATATATTCATTAGAGAAAATATAGGTTTCCTCTAAATAATCATAGATGTTACTGATTACAGGGAATTAAAATTATATGAATAGCAGGAGTGTCCCAATATATAATGGAAAGAATTCTCGGAGTTAAATTTGTATAGTGTTTGCAATCATTATATGAATTTACCTAAAGGATATAGATTATTAAATTATGATATGTCCACTTCTTTAAGAGAACCCTGTTTTTTCCATTACTAATCACAAAAATATAGATGTGAATAGATGAAGTGAAAAATGTATTTCTAATATGAGTATATTATTGTTTATCATGAGATGTTTTGAAAAGGGGAAATTAAGTGTGTGTAGATAGTGGGTGGTGTATTAATGTATTCAGGCAATGAATTTTGTGGTGAATCCCAAATATGGATGGTAAAGGGATGTAATGCTTTTATATGTAGGTCATGAATGGAAATATTCAATAAAATATCCCCACTAAAATCAAACTATTGATAGAGTTTTTACACAGAGAAATAGTAAGTGTAATAGAATATGGATTTATAATATTTTCAAATACTATCACAAGAAGTAATGAAGATAATTCAGTAAATATCTTGAAGAATATTTTATTAAAAGAGCTGAAATTTACCTCATTTGAGGATATTATGTGATGATGTCTTAGAGATTCCATACAAGTGTTTATGAGTAAGAAAAATATTTAATTTATTGATGAAATTTCATAGATTAAAATTTATAATTGTGGAAGTGAATCCTAAATGTGGGAGTATATTAATTATTATGGAAATAAAAATAATTGATTATATTTTGAGTTACTTGTTCTTATAAATGAAAATGAATAGTTTGAGAATGTTTTATAATTATCGTAATAGAATTATCAACGTGATTGGAAATACATATGGTCAATTGAATAAAATATAAGACAATTTGAAAAATTACATAATTCTGAAGTATTAATTTAATATTTTATAGTGGAATGATCCATCTTTGTGTAATGAATAAGAGTTTGATGGTTGATTTTCATATTAGCATGATGTAATATAAATGTGATTGCTTGTGAAAGGATGATTGAAATCAGTATGATGGATAACCATATTTATGAGAATATAGTACATGTCATCCATTCATATATGTAATGATTAGGTGAGGGTAAGGATCATTCAAACTTATGCATAAAAATGAGTAAACCCTAAGCATGGGAGTGTATGTTTGATCTTATTAGGACGCACCAATAAGTTTAATATAGAAGAAACTAGAATAAATATGGTCTGGACATGCTTACGAATTAATATTAAGCATCATAATCATGCATTTATGGGTAAGTATCATTTTATATAAGAATAATTCATGAGGAAAATCCATACTAATGGACCCTCAAACTGAATTATATGCACAAAATCTTATCTATTTTTTAGAAATTATTTTTTATAGGTAGAAATATTTTAATGATTCATGGGAAAAATATATTTTATAGAAAATTAAAAACTAAATATGATAATATTTATTAATTTAATATTATATAATCATTATTATAATGAACTAGATAAAATAATAATCAAAATAAGAATAATTTCTAAGAGATGATGCTATATTTTCTATATTTCATTAGTTTGATTAAATAGATCTAATGATGATGAATATAATATTAATTGATCGAAAAATCATAATTTTTTTTTTCTAGTTTGACTATGGATATATTTAATATAAAATTCCAAGATTATTTTTTAAGACATTAATTAATCTATAAGCATTAAAATGGAATTCTTAGAGATTATCAGTTTTTTGAAATAATGAAAAATAATGATTCATAATGTTCTCATTATTGTTATATAGTTCTATAATTATTAAGATAAATAATAGAGACATGGAATTAATTATTTATATTATATATCAATTTAGAGAATATCTACCATGAAGAAGTATTTTTCATCATGTCACTTTAAAAATGAAAAATTTTTCTAGGTGAAAATTTGATTGTTTTTTATTTTAATAAATCCCTAATAAATTTTTGTTTTTTTATTTCTATTGAAAAATGAAAAAATATGTATGATTATTGATCCTATAGTAATTATTTTTAATTTCAATTAACTTAAGTGAAATGAGAATAAATTTGAAATATAAAGGGTACCTATTTTATTCCACTCTAGGAAAACAATGGTAAAATAGTATTTGAGATTCTAGTAGACATACATATAAAAAATGATGGAAAGTGTTAATATAGGTAATGGATAATGAATGTGAAAGAGGTATTTGTTAATTCCAATATTGAAAATAAATCATATGTGACCTTCATATAAATTTTATAAGAATAACTTATGTTTATGGTAATAAATATCAAGATCATGAAATGTATGTTAAGAACATATAACATTCAGATAATAAGGAATAAGGTGTTGATATTTTGTTGAGAATATTGATTTTCTAAACATTAATTTATAAAGATGTATAGTATCATGAAACACTAATTGTTTATGAGTTATTAGAAGAGGAATAAATAATTATTAGAGATAAGAAAAATATTAATCATGATTTATATCTATTTGTTAACCATTTAAGAGTTTTATGAGATAAATTATTTATGATGATCAGAGGATCTAATTTGTGTTGAAAATGTTACATGAGTATGTTCTATATAAAACTATAAATATAAGCTAAAATTTGTGTCTAAATTCAATGAATTTCGAAATCCTCTTTACTATAATTAGATTACATTATATTTAGAGGAAGGATATTCATTACCAAATGAAGTACCATATTTATGGTGATCTAATGTTATCTTAAAAATGAAATGATATTAAGAAAAATTGAAATATATTGTGTGATTAATTAAAACATGTGTGAATAATTGTTTGAAAGAATATATCAGCGCGACTCTATGCCCATGGAGTGTGTTTTTCAATGTTATTCCAATTTGAAGCTTCCAAATAATGTCTCATAAGATCCAAAAAAATTATGTGGTAGAAGAAACAAAACCATTATAATATGATTTTTATTATAGTGGAGAGTCCACTTTATATTGAATGAACAATCACAATAAGGAGTCCAAATCTGAGATGTACTATGTAAAAAGAATGTGTTCCATATTATGATTATTTATAAGCATTGAATGTGGTGTTGATTTATTAGTAAAAAAAATATATCCAAATATCATAAATTTATAGATATTTCAATAAAATAAATTTGATTATAGTTCAATGGAAACATGTATATTGTTAAATAATGAAAACAAAACTAATTTAGTGCCCTCCCTACTATCTACATTTATCCATTTAAAAGTTATAATTGTATAAGAGTAGCTCCCATCTAGTTGTATATAATCATTAATTCCTAGGTTTATTTATCAAAATATGATAATGTGGAGATTTCAGTAGATTAAAGAATATCATTTAACCAAAAAACACGTCTCGATTATCATTAATGGACCATCTGATATTTCATCCAACATAATTAAAAATATGAAAAATAATGAAATAAATAAGATAATAAAAGACTCTAAAGAGAGTAAGGAATAAAAATTACTTGAATGTATTCAGAATAGTAATTATTTTTATATTATTTTAGTTATTTTTAATTTATTGAGTAATGATAATGTGTTTAAGAAGATGAATTTAGAGATAAATCATTTTGAGGGTTTTATTATTTTTCAAATGGTTCCTAAAGGTAGCCACTGATTTTGTTGACTCATAACAATTATCATATATAAATGGAATACAGATAAAAAATCACGCCATAAGATTGATGTTGATGCTTTGAAATATTTAATAGATGCAAAGGTAATAAATTTTAATGAGATCACAAAACTAGTGATATAAAATTATATAATAGTTTCACTTTACAATTAATGATATGTTTATTATTTTGTGTACTTTAAAATAACAGTTTGTGAGAAGGAGTTGCATATATTTGTTTTAATTGTAATCCTTATAATAGAAGTGATATATAATTCCATGATGAATGATACAGATTCAAATCTATATGTGAAAAATATTAATGAAAATATGTTAATGGAATTTAACTATAATATTTTAATAATATTCCTAAAGAATAATATTAATAGTTTAACCGATATTGGGATTTGTGATTTAGAAGGCACTATAGAGACATGTCAAGACTCTCATCCTCTATGACGAACTATGAAAATCTAAATATATAACTATAAATTTGAATAAATCATGATCATTTTATTAATTCATAATATGTTCTCTATGGATTATATCCATGTTATCAAGAAATAAGTTATGTATTAAGGCATGTGTTAGGATCATAATGTATTTTATGTGTGATAGTCGTATAAATGAGTAGATCAGAAGGGTCATTATTCTATACCTGTAAAGTGGATTTTTTGAAACATATCATTTATAATTATGTGTGTATATATATATAATGTATGAACTATCATATAAATAGGATCTCATAAGAATGACCCCCTGAGGACCATATTGAGCCATAAATATTATTGAGTTATGAACCCTAATAACCTTAAATGTTGATCATCATAGATATGATTTCCAATATAAGTATACTTTTATTGTAAGTGTGATTGGAGAGTATTATTTGTAAGGAAAAACAATATAAATAATTTTATCATTACAAATATCCCAAATTTGAATACATTTTTTCAGGATTAGATAAATGATTCGGAGGAATATTCAACCATTTTTTATGGATTAGAACTCAACAAATTAAATGTTTACAAATCTTTGAATTTTTTAGAATAAGATATATATTTGAGAAGAACCAGATCAATTTAAGGTCAAAGTATGGGGAATTTCTAACCAGTGAAACTAAATTTTCATTAATTATATATTCTATGAAAATATATTTGTTGAATCTAAATTGGATGATTATTTACTGAGACAAAGAAACAACATTGTTATTAATTTTCTATAAAGTGAAGTAATATCAGTGATTGAGTTGAATTTATAAGATATATATTAATCCAAAATCGTGAAAATGATTCGTTTCTAGTCTATAAGATCTATAATTAATGAATTATAATGAAGCAAGATCTATTATCGAGTTGTAAAAATGTTACTCATAACTCATATTCAAAATGTATATGAATAATTTAGTGTTGATATTCTACCTGAATGTGAATACCTTCTATGAAAAAATATAAAAATTTAATGAATATATCAATAAATGTATATTTATTCATTCCACCAATCAAAATTCTATAAGATTTTAATGAATCCATGATAAATGTTTGGATTATATGTTATATTTTATAATGAGTATAAAATGAAGAGATTCAAACCTATTAAAAGTTTATGGATGATCTGTAGGACTAAGGAAAATGAGAATAATTTTAAATGATAAAAGGATATCATGTAACTAGTACAAGGAAAAGAGTTGACCATAATGAACATGAGATCATTGTAGACACCCAAGTAAAAAAAAGGTCACAAAATGTTAATAAATATAATGGGAACTTCATATTAATTATATTTTATATTAAAATAATATAGAATAAAAAATATTGGTTCCTTATGTATAAATAGTAAAATAAGATAAAATAATTGTGTTCATGAATGATGATATCATCATTAATGTGTGGAGATCATAGAACCCTCAATTATTAAGGAATAATGTTTTGATGTTGTATATAAAAGACTGATCATCTTTGTATTGATGCAAAAGGCAACATATTTTTATGTGACACCCATTACATATGAAGAATGAAAAGAATAAAATGAAGTAGTTTTGGAGAGAAAAAAATAGTTTCATATTATATATATATATATATATATTTATATATATATATATATTGGTAGTGAGTTTACAGTGATATTTGGTGAATGCAATGGGAAACTATTTAAAAAAGTCTAGATTGATGCTAGAATGCGTGGACTAAGAAGTTTCTTATAATTTTTTGTTATTGACACATAAAATCCATTTTAATTTGATATTCATTACTGTGGATAATATCTGATTAAGGATAATAAGAAATTATGGTAGGTAGAATTCCATTGAGGATGAACCAGGAGAAAATATCACATTGTATTTTTACCATCTTTATTATTATTATATGTGGTGTTTATTTTAGGGTAGAACTAAAATATATCCATCTATCATAACAAAAAAAGCATGTTTATAAAAAATATGGGATATAATTGAAAAATTATTTTAATATTGGTATAAATTACCCAACAACTTATTCATCATCCCCTCTTAGATGTGTTGATGAATCTATATTTTATTTCAATGAAAAATAACACTATTCAATTTTATTTTCTTAATTAAGTAATTTTTACAGAAATGCAATGGTATTTTAAATTCTATATAAAATTTTGGAAAGCAGAAGATATATTATGAGTATAATTAAAATGTGATGATGAAAATATCGTGTTTGGAGAAATATGTTTGATGATATTAAAATGGATGATGATGAAAACATTAATGTTAATTTAGATAATTCAATGATATTTTCTACCATATATGATGTATTTTTTATAGGTTATATATGTCTTTAAATAATAAAAACATATCAAGAAATTTAGTCAATTATTTTTATCCAAATATTTAATATTCAAAGGATATGGAGGATCTATTCTTGTATAAACATCATATTCATTTCATTTCTTATAAAATAATAAAAATTAAATGTTCAAAATGAATCTAAATGATAATATGGTATTTGAAGCTTTAATAAAGAATAAAATCATAGATAGAGAAGTTTTTGAATTTATTGATTCTAATAATGAGGAATAATATAAAAAATTGGAAGGGATGATTCCATTATTTCAATTGAATTTAACTGTGGATAGTGTAATGGAATAGAAAAAACAACATTGGTTCTTCAACTATAATGGTATTGGAAACTATTATTCTAATTTTGTAAATAATAAGGTTTCTCGTACAAAATTTTGATGTGGATGAATATAATCTTAAAAAACTGATATGTTCGAAAATAAAGAAGTAATATTCAAACAATAAGAGAAATACATTTATGTGATAAGAGAAATAATATGAACAATTCTCATGTATACAAAGAGAAGATGATGTCCTTTTTATGGATCATATTGACTAATATTCAAATACATCAATAAGTGATGATAGATTAGAAATTATAGAACTAGAATACTTATTGAAATATGAGTCAGAATGCATTCTTAATCAAAACACACCTCTCTAGAAGAAAATATGAAAATTAACTATTGTAAATAATAAGATATCCAGATAAAAGAAGTATTTCTTGAATTAAATTTCATTCATTAATGATAATAAGAAATATAATTATGTTGGATGGGAAAAATAATATATAGAAAATCATCTTTAATAACTAGTTGAGAATGCAGAATAACTATCTAATATGAAATCAACATTGATTGATGAAAAAAATTAGTGGAAGTTTATTTTTAAAATAGTCACATTGATATATGTGGTTAACTATGAATCTTCTCAGGTAATTGTGATGAAGGATTCCAACATGCATGATTTAAATGTAGTTAATAATTTTAAAAAATTTATATGTTATTTATAGTAGTATTGGATACAGAACAAGGAATAAACCAATATTAACTAAGAAAACAAGTGACATACACTATTACACCTCAATGTAAGAGATGAACATGAAATGATGAAATTTTCTACCAGTGAAGTATTTGGACTATAATGAATTAGAAAAAATTCAGTTTTTTGATCAATTTATCCCTAATATAGATGACTACTAATTCATGTCCATTCCTATTGTCGTTGATATGGTTGATATAAATACTACTCTTTCATGTATAACATTTCATTTCAGTGGAAGTGTTATAAAAAAATGGGTTTTATATGATAATAAAATAATGAAAATTGTTATTTTAATTCGGTTGTGAATTTACATTCAAAAAATATATAAAAAATGAAATTTTGAATGTTTAGAAAAAGTGTATGAATTATTCGTTTAAAGATGCCTTTAGGTTGAGGAATTTAAGGACATGCTTCATTAAAAGGCTTCCTATGGTGTCAAAGGAAACTAAATTTAGAACAAAATGGAACAAAATTCATTTAATGATGGAATATATGGGATCATATGATAACCCATGGAGTATGAGCATGCTAAAAATGAATTCCTAGCAATATGACTGGATCATTTGAAAATAACTAAAAAATTGTACAATTTGAAAATTACAAATACAGATAAATAAAATGAACTGATTTCATGTGATGATGTAAAACCTTAAGACAATATTAAGAATATGAGAATATTTCTATAGGTGGTAAATTTAAAATTACTCTAGAACATTGTGAAATATGAGGACAATCTAGATATAGAATAAAAGAAACTATGAGAAACTGTACTTGTTTATAAGAATCTATGATTAATCTCATGTAATCATTAGGCAATGAACATGACGTGATGAATAACTTGTAGAAAACCGCTGCGCATAAAGAAAAAGTTCAATTAAAGAAAAAGACTCATGAATCAATTAATTATAACAATATAATTATTGACATTAAATAATTTTATCTTGTTGAGATTGTATGGAATGGGATGACATGGTTGATAGAAAAATCTCTTCAGTAATGTAAATAATGAGTAATTTAGAGGTCCCAATATATTACGTATAATTGATTTGTACGGACATGGAATGACATAAGGGATCTCATTTATTTGGGATCTATTGAGATTTATATACATTGTAAATCAAATATGTTTGCCTTCATAGTGTGTTCAAAATACAATGATGAATGAGAAATATAGTGTTATTCTATTAGTGGGGTGATGAAATGCATTCAAAACCTCACAAACTATGTGAATCATGAATTTAATTACAACCCCATAAATTTAAAAAATAAGGTAATACAATAGTATTTAAATAACCATTTATAATTATATCGAAAAAATTTATAAAAGAGTAGTTCTTTTAGATAAAAATGATAAGAAATATGTAGATGAAAACTACCTTTCTCTGGAACATTTTTTTTATATTTGTTAAGTAGATAGGAAGTTAAAAATTAAACTGATAAAAGTATTAGAAATTTCATTTGATAATCAATTATTTAAATAAATGGAAAATGGTATCACATGATCATATATATATGGAATGAATTATTATCTATGGTTTAATAATAATAATTTTCTAATCTAGGAGAGTCCAAGAGAACATAATTTTTAATAATATAATACTAATCTGTATGAAATCCATCTGGTATCATAATTTGTTAAAAAGTTTCTCATGATATTATTGTTAATGAAAATGAAGGATGATGTTATATATAATGATTATGTATTACAATCTGATAAGAAGACCCCTCCATACTAATTTCATTTATTTTCATTATGGGGAGAATGAAAAGTCATACATATTAACAACATATGTTTTTACACTAATTGATAAAAAATACATAGTGGGAGATTGATGTTCTCATTTTAGTAATTTTATATATTTTTAATAAGGAATGATGTATTGGATTTCAATAAATATCACACTGTGTTTAGTTATTTAAAATATCTTATGTAGATGTTTCCAAGTCATATTGTAAATAATAAATTGTGTTTATGATTTTAAAATTGGCTAGAAATTTTTAACATAGGATCCCCTAGAAGATAATGATTTATTATGAGTTGATCTATTTGTAAATCAAGAGCTACTATTATTAAATGATGAAATGTATAGTTCACAATAGTTTTAAAGTGATTGATAAGTATTAGAGATATATTGATGGTGCATTGTCTTGAATTGGGTGGTGTATAGTATTTATTGATTATATGATAAAATAGTTAGCTCCTAGAAACATCTGATGTTCCAAAGATTAAGGTGAGATCAACGAATAATGATTTTGGAAGAATAACATAGTTATTTATATAAATATTTTTCAAAAAATATTTTAAAATAATAGGTTTGAAATATTTTTAAAACTAACCCATTAAAGCATTAATAAATTTAATGCCTTTCAATTTTTTGATGGTTTTGAAAGGCAGTAAGGGCATTAAGACCTTTCTCCTAAGCTAAAATAAAATATCCTAACCCACATTTACCTTTGTGTTTGTTAGCCTAATTTTTTATATGTAGTTTATGTATTTGAATTGATGTTTTTTGTTTCATTTTTTGAATTTTATTCCAATTTCATGTGACTATGTTCTTTTTTTGTTTTATTATTTGTTAGTCATATGATTAAATTTTTTATGTATTAATATTATTTTTAGAAATATTAATACATATATATATATAATACATTCAAAATTAAATTTTGATTAAAAATTCATTAATTTTTATTACTAATTTAATTACGATTTATTTTAAAATTATATTGTCAATTGCAGTTATATTTATTTTAATCATTATATTATTTATATCATTTATTATATTTTATATTTAAAATATTTTCAATATTTAAATTAATAATTAATTTTTATTAGTAATATAATTACTGAAATTTAATTATAATAATGTAATTAATTATACTTCAGAGAAATGTAATTAATAATATATTAATTAACAACAATTACTCCAATTAATATATTAAAGTGTAAATGTGATGTTTTTATGCAATAACGTTTTTTACAAGTAAATTAACTTTTCTGTAGTATATTTATGATATTTTCCAATTATTAATTATATGTTGATATTGTTTGGAAAATTTCATTTACATTTTATTTATACATTATAATCTAAATATTTTCATATCACCAACATGAAGCATAATAATGTTTAAATTATGTGACTTTGAAATTCTATAAATGATAAAGTTGAAATAAAATATAAACTAAAAATGATAGACCTACAGAACATATGAATAATAATTATGAATAAAAACCTATTTATATAAGAAATTTAATAAAATGTAATTTTAATGGAATAATAAGTTATTGTTTGAAGAAATTACATTTGAATTTAAAATTTTTTTAATATTCCATTTATTTTGATTTATTTTTTATATGTCTGGTCAATGTTATAAATTTAATTTAGATTTAATTTTTATTATAATTTATTTTCATAAATTTTAAATATGTAAATATTATGTTTTTAATCAATTATATTTTCATTACTAAAATTAAATATAATTTATTATATTAATGAAATTATTTTTATATTCAACAACAATATAGATGTTTAGTATATGTTTTTTTAATAGATAATTTTTTTAAATTATATTGTATAATATTCTATTGATACCAATTTGAAATTTAATAAATTTTCTAATTTTTTCTGCAGTCGACATCGAATGATTATAAAATTTAAAATTTATGCTAAATATAAATTAAAATTAAAATATTAGTTAGACTTCTAAAAATGGAAGATAGTAAAAATAATTTCATCAATTTAATAGAGAGAAAATAATATATAGGATGTAATAAAATGTTCTTTGAAATCATTTATGTCAATAGAAAACATTTAAATGAATGATAAAATTCATTATCTATCATGATATCCCATCAAACAGTCACACATGTGTCTATGATGCCCTTTTAAAGATCATCAACCACTGTTCTAGGGTGGAGTATGAATATCTTGGTAGGGATCACCACCAGGAATTAGAACCGCGTATTTTTATGCTCTTCTTGTGACCAATCAAGAGGTAGTGGCATCTTATTATCATCATGTTTACCTAATCCTTCTCCCACTAATAAAGTGAATGGATCATTCACAATCTTTTGGGAGAACCATAAGGCATATGAAGGCTCAAACATGAATTGTGAGAGGATGGGAAATGACCCATGATACAAGATATTATCATATACATATGAGAAAAATAAAAGATATAAAGAAATTAAAAATGGATCGCAGGACTCATGGTACACACTCGCAATCGGTTGAGGCATGAATGTTAGAGCTATTACCATGGCCTATGGAATAGGTCAGACTTGAAATCTAGCAAGGCATGGTCTACACCATCATCATCTTGAATCCTCAGCATCAGTAGCAATTGGTGGAGGTTCTATAATAGGAACCACAAATCATTGGGAAATAATTCCATATCCTTGATTTGGATGGTCAAGTATATTATCTTGTATAACATGATACATTGGCATCATCTCCTCTATTGCAGTACAGTTCTCTAGTTGGCTAAAACCATAACCCTCATAAAAATTAGACATGAATATAATATTATGTAATTGAGTAGGGTTGAAAAAAGTAGAAATAAATTATAAATGTATGAAAATGTAATCTAAAATTACATACATAATAGATCCTTAAGCCCTCTATCTTGTGCAGTAAAGAATAATATAGAATTCAATCTATTCCACAGATCATTATAAACCTATTGTGATGGATGGAATCAATTCATATTCGAGACCCAAATAAAAAATTAATCATATCTAACTTATATGTTGAGATAATCAGCATTCCATTAGTACCAATTGACATTCTACTCTAGTTAATGTCATAAACTAAAGAACTGATGGCAATCTGGGTAGAATTGTAATTTGATGTAAAACTCAAAACTTGCGCGTGACTCTATCTGAGATATTCCACTCCATAATATTAATGTTACTTAGAGTCCAGTATGGAATATGTTATATCTAAAATTACATGTGAAATTATGAATTTTTTTTTACTGATTTTGAAAAATGATAAAATAATGCAATTTATTATCCAAACAAAATGTATATACATAGATATGATGCTAGTATATTATCCATAATGAGACAATATGCATCAAAATTTTGTATTAATGGCCTCATGAATTGGTGTGCCTAACTCTTCCTATAAAATACACTGTTGGCAGTGATAAATAATATGAAATATATTATAATAACTCAAGTTTTCTTGAAAACAATAAATATTAGTGATCATACTAGTGTCCATGTATAGAATCAAACAACACATCTATATGATTTTATAGAAAAGAATGAATATAGGTGGGTGATGGGATCCACTCACACTTCCACTTCTGAATATGGATGACACATCCCTTGAGATCACTATGATAAGATCATAATGTTATGCATATTTCCATGTATGTGTATGTGATGCATGTAGGCCCCCATGTATATCTCCCAACCTAATCGATGAACTCAATTAGCCCAAAATAAATAATGTGGACATGCATACCATATTATTCAGCATAAAATTTCCCGCTAATGAGCCACAAGATATATGCATGGTTGTGACACATGATAGTGTTATTGTCAGCATTAATGAGAAATTGTGTGAATTTAATGTTGAACTGGCACATATATATAAACTATCGATATGTAATAACATGATACCCCAAAATATTTTTTCCTGTAAATAGCTGTAAAAAATTTGTCCAATCTCCATGGGGTGGTCCTATGAGTACATCTTCTTGGATAGGAAGACTGAGAAGAAGTGCAACATCCTCAAGGTTTATAGACATCTCTCCACAAGGTAAGTGAAATGTTTGATTATTATGTCTCCATATCTGGGTGAGGGAACTAAGTTGATGATTCTCAAAAAATGTATAATCACATACAACCAGACAATGTAATTAATCACAGAATATGTATGGTATAGTGGCAAACCTTTGTAGAATGTAAGGATAATGGTGGGAACTATGAACCCAACTCTATACAACATAATTTCCAAATATCATATCATGAGATACATGCCTAGAATTATCATTCCAGGGTGTTGTATCTTCCATATATTTTTATTAAAATGATATAAATTTTATTCATTTGTTAATCATAAAAATAAAATGATGGACGATGAAGGCATAATGTATTCATGTCTCTCAATAAATATTTATAATTCTTTTAGAAATTTGATTCATCAATGTCATCAACCATTAATGATTATCATCATTCATGTTCAATTTTTTTTGACGGTGAATGATTTTTCATCTATTTTTATTCTCAAAGAGTTTTGTTTTTAGGTGTTTTAAATTAAAAATATATTTTTATAACATATGCTATATTGGTTGGATCAACCTTATGGATTGATTCTTTTAATAATGTTTAGAATTTATAGTAATATGATAGATCTCAAATGGTGTGATTTTTCCTTTATATATGATTTCTCACATGATGTTATGTTTAATGGTACTTTTATCACATAATTACTTCCTGGTGTATTCATAGATAGTTTTATTATAATTTATTACTATATCTCTTGAACATGTCATATTCCATGTGATTTTAATATGAAAGGATTGTAATAAAATCTAATGGATTATTTAAAAAAAGATTTATCAAGTAATAAAAATGAATGGAAAGGGAATTATGTAGAATATCGTTTTATTTGTGTAAATGATGTAAAGGTTAGGAATTTTTATATTTTATGAGATTTATGTAAATGGTTTTATAAATTATATAATATTTGATATTTTAAAGTTAAATTATTTTAAATTTTTATAGAATTATAAAATATAATTGTTTTCTATTAACGATATGTAACTGATAATATAGAAATTTCACATTGGAGGGAATAAAATATCAATTTTGAGAGTCTTAACTTGTTCATGTAATGTTAGGGTAACATTTATTTTTATGAACATCATGTTGAAATATAGTAAATCTCAAAAGTTTCCCTTGTTTTTGTGATCAATCTATCTCATTCCTCATCTTAATGGACTTCGGTCTCCCAAGCTGTTGCAACCTATTTATTTCAAGTATCAATATAATATAGCCTTCATACATTTAGAAATGTTGAATATAATAAATATTAATCCATGATGTATAGTTGTATTTAACAATGGCTTCCATCTTGTAAAATAGGTTAACATATGGTTCCCATGATATGATCAGAAAGGGACATGCTAAAATGGTATGTATGCATGGAAAAAAATTTCTTGGAATTTTCAACATTGTTAATGCGTCACTCAAAGTAATAAAACTACTACTCTACATCTTCTACGTGTGATGGGGTCTTGTTATTATATTAAATCAAATTTATAGTCTTTTAATTTGAAAATGTGAACTTGAGAAGATGAATCATCTTTACTGTTCTTTTTAATATCTATTTTAATGTTCCACCCATACCATATCCCTTATTTAATCCCATCCTCAATCTATTTTCCTCTTTCAAAAAAGTACATAAAACAATGTCAAAATTATTGATGATATAAGATAAATATAGGTCACTTATGATACACCTTGAGGATTATGGTTATGCACTCCATAATGTTTTTGGTCATGTATCTATACCTATTCCCCCCATCATATACCAATGTCCATTTTTCTCTTGGATTATTCATCACAGAATCAAACACTCACAGATTATCCTTTTGGATTTCGTCTAATCATTATTCAAAGCATCATTAATAGGGATCACATGATATATTAAAGTGGTCATATTATAAATAAAATAATTTTATCATTATGTACTAATTGTCAAAATTAATAATGACATTATATACCAAGCCTTATGATAGCATTCATTGTAATTTCATCATGGAATGTTTTTTTCACATTTTTTGAAATGTGATTGATGTTGTATTGATGATTTGAATTATAATGTTTGAATATAATTGGATCTACATTTTTTCCATCACTAATTGATTGATGACGATAAAGTATCAAATAGACATTCTAAATATGGTTGAAATGGGTGCTGATACATGCTAAAAAAATGCTATATGATTCATAATTTTTCTTCTCCATAATTGAAAATGAACGATTATTATGTGAATAGTTTCAATATTGGGTATTCGTAATAAATAATAAACCCATGTATTTTCTATATAGAAACATCCTATCAATTTTTTTAAAAAACAATCAACAATGAAATGTGGAAATACAAGGAAGGAATTCCCACAACAACTAATGAAATTTGACAAGAGATAGATAATGTTTGTTATCTCGAGACATTTGTTTTTTCATATCTATATGGAAGAAAGAATTTTTTTCATAGTATGGATATAAATTTGGTCAAACCCCAATAATAGTCACCCCAATCACACTAGTCCATGAAGGGTGCCTTCTATTTTACCATCCATGAGGTTTTATAGGAAATCATGTAACCCAAATTTTTTTGTATGATCTCATACACAAGGGATACAAAAACATTTTACAAGGTATTAATTATCTAAAAAAATAATAAATGACATATATTCATTATTAAATTATGTATGATTTTGTGTCAGGTTCAGTAAAATGCATGTATGAGCTACCTAAATCATATTAATCATCGATCCTACAAATGCAATGCCAAGAATCACAGTCAAGAGAGAACTAAAACCATCCCCATATTTGTTACATAATATGATGTATTTTGAAATACCTGAATCCGGAACTAAATATCTATAGTCTCTCTCAATCTGAAATACTTTTAGTATGTCTTTCATAAAATATTTTATTTGAAAATAACATCATACACATAATTTTTTGTAAAATTTAAAAAATCATAAATCTAAAACTCCAAGAATATCATTTTATGTTATTATATAATTATTGTAAAATTAAGTAAAATTTTCCATTGATTTTTCCCAATATACGAAGAGGGGGGTTATATATTATCTTTTGAGGTAGTTTTATTACTTAATTATTTCTACCAACATCCTCCCCAACTTTTATAGATTCTTCCTCCACATTATTGGTGTCTCATTATATTCCATTATAAGACAACATCTTATCATCTAAATGGTCTTCCTATAAATCTGCCTCATTAGTTTGGTTATCTTCTTCACTATCACAAGGAATAGCCTCATTTTCTTAGGATATACCCTCTTAATCTACTTTTATATAACTATGTCATCTTAAAATTGGAAGTTTATTATAAATAATAGAAACCTACACATATATTTCCATCATGGAACTATCATATCCTTGGGAAGATAAACATTTTTCTTAGACCAATTCCTTATCAACAGCCAATGGAAAAGCTATATGTCATATCATACCCAAGAATTTAAAACTTTTAATGCTAATATACTATATCTATTAATTAGGACCCAAATTTAAATGAACAAAAATTCTATGTAGGTATTTTCATAGGGTTACAGAATAATATAATCTTACCATAGTTGCATGCGGTGTAGTATAATAATCTCATTTAGGAGTTTTAAAAACATCCACATAGTTGTGGACAATGTAAAACATGATTATCAATGTAAAAAATGATATTTGATCAAAATAACGATTGTGCAAAAAGTATTGACACAGATTAATAATCATGTATCATTGACCACAAAATCATTACTTTATCAAAATTTAACAAAGTCATCATATATCCTAAAAAATGAAACTATTGTTTCATAGTACAATTTTTAATCATCCTAAAGTTTTCTTATTTATTTTATAAAGTAAATGTGAATTAGGTAAATAACATCCTTTAGGATTTTCAAATAAGGTGTGTATTAAGTCCTATTATTATTCTCTAGTTCTTGATTGAGTCTATATAAATATGGTGTTTTTGTGGTTTTCACCCCAAGGCATATAATTTATAGATCCCCATCCTTATGTAGTGTCTAGATGTGGATTAAATTTCACAGGTAACCACACAATCATTCCTTTAAAAAAAATTTTATAATCTTTTTATAACATAAAATATGAAATTATGGTTTTATGGTAATTTTTTAATCCTCAAAATGTTATATTGAGGAGTTTATAGAGAGAATGTCAATCATCATAAGCATATATCATGTGAGTGTCAAACCAAGAATGCAACATAACCCATAGTCAAGTACAAGTTCCCTATTGAGTCTATCTTGATATGTTGTTTTGGAGGTTGTTATCGCAATGTATTATGTCCTCCAAAGCCACATCCATTTTAAATATCTAGATAAATATTTCATTTATCAGGTTACCCTATTTTACGTTAATAATATTTTTGAACATTATATTATATCCTATAAGATTACACTAATGATTCATTATATAAATTATAATCTTCCTAATGGTATGTTTAGAAGTAATTAAATTGAATTATAATTATTTAAAATAAATCTTGTGAGATTATTAAATAAATCATGCAGAAAGGTATATATAATCTAAATTATAGGATAAAAATATATGTTGTGTCCATAAGCCACTTTTCATACAATTATCCCTCATTTATCATATGGAAAAACTATGTTAACATTGATTTAATCAATATGTAATAATTATTTAATCCTATGTTAATCCTTAGTAAATCATTACATAGTCATTTGTTAAGAATTAATTAATATATTGTTATTAATTTGTTAGTTTAACGATAAAAATTAACTGATGATTAAATAATTCTAAGTTAATAATTAATTTATAAAATCGTTATCATTAATTATTATAATTTTAAATATTTCTTTACCATTTTTAATGAATCAGTAACGAATTATTAATAAACCATTAAGTATTAATTAATTAGTTGTTATTAGGTAGTTAGTTTCAAATTAATTAATTATTAACTGTTAACAAATTATTTCATCATTAATTATTTATATGTTAGTGATGATTTAATCATTGACTAATAATTCCTTATTCATTAATTAATAATTAGTCAATCAATAGTTAATCATTATTTAATATTCTATTAATAATTGGATAGTAAATATTTTATAATTACATAATCATTCGTTGGTGAATATATAATCATATAATAATTATTCCTTAATAATTAATGAGTCACTTGTAAATCATTCCTTATTTAATAATTATTTATTAGTTATATAAATGTTAATTATTAGTTCATTACTAATTAAACATTATTTTTGTAGTTATTTTATAGTAAATTAATAGTTTATAATTAATCAAATTGTAATTAATATTTTTAATTTACATACAATATAGTTAGGGATGAGTTAATTAATAGTTCATCATTATTTAATTTTTCTCCAATCAGTTGTTAATCATTAATTAATCTTTAATTAGTCAATCATTAATCATTACTTAATCATTCTTTAATTTGTACTTAATCCTAAGATAACTATGCTATAATAAATTATTAGGCAGCTATAAATCATTACAAAAATAATGATTATTAATTAGTTAATTTAAATTAAATTATTACTTAATTATTAGTTAATCATTATTTCAGTTATTACATTATTGTTAACTAAAAATTAATCAATAATTAATTATTTCCCAGTCATTACTTCCTAATTAATTAATATTGTGTTTATCATTCCCTAAAAAGTTATTAATAATTCTTTAATCCCTCAATAATAAATATTTTATTATTTTTTAATCATTCGCTAATCATTAGTTAACTGTAATGTAATCAATTAGTAGTTATAATTAGTCATTATCTAATCAACCTTCAATACAATGTTATTATTTTTTATTAATAAGTTATTCAATACATAATCATTACAAAGAATTGTTTAAAAGTTAGTAATTCACTAATTTATCATTATTTCACTAATATTTATTTCTCATATAATAATTATTAATTCGTAATTATAGAACTAATATTTTATACAAGGCTTTTAAACTAAATAATAATCTTATTAAAATAATAAATCTATTAATGAGTATAATTATATATTATTTAGTCAAAAAACATTAATAAATAATTGTTTTACTTACTAATATTAACTATTATATCAAAAATTATATATAACTAACAAAAGAACTATGTAAAAAACGTAATTAAAACTAACTAAAAATAAAATAATAAAATAATTATTTAACTTTATTATAAATATGATATAATACCTACAAATGATGCTTCTAATATTACTCACTTCAAAATTTTGGCATTCCATTAAGTCAAAAAATATGTCACACACAAGAGATCAACTACTAAAAAAATTAGATAGTGGGGGAGTAGAAAATGAGAGAGGTGGGACAAATTGTGTGATTAGAAGGTGGAGGAGTGGGTTGCTATTTATAGGGGGCTGGGGAATGGTGTAATAAAAAACACCAAAGAACTAAATTTAGGTGAAATGAAATAATGTGAAAAATTAATTTTAATTCAACTAATGAGAAATTAATTTTTTCACCTTTGTTCCTTTCACAAACCTTTCTATTTCATCAATCTGGGATAATTAATGGAAAAGAAGGCATCGACCACAAGACCATTATACTAAAACCAAAAGTTATCCAGGAAAGTTTTTCCTTTCTTTATAGGTTTTAAAAATATTTTTAACCAAGGATTACTTTAACAATTCATTAAAAAAATGTATATTAAAAAACATAATAACATAGATTATATTTGGATATTTAATAGTTTATAATTATAACTTATCAAACTAATTTTTAGGAAAGTATTTTTTAATGAATAATGTAAATGTCGAAGTGTTTAATACATTTTTATAGCTTCTTAATAATGAATATATGTTCACTATTAGTTGGGTAATATTTGTAATGTGATGGATGATAGGAGTGATCATGGATGAGTATAAATGTTTGAGAGAGTAGATATTGTGCATGGTATAGTAACCACAATCGTTGAAAAAATGCCTGTAAAATTTATAAATTTAATATTTGAGTTTGAAAATGTGTTAATTTTCCTTGGAAAAGTGATAAATGGATATCAGTAGAGTATGTCCATTATTTATTTGAGTAATAATATATTATGTAATTTTAAGAATTTTTATGATTTTTACAAATACAAATAATTTTATGTTTTTTTAATAAAAATAAATTAATTTAGATTAATTTTCAGCAGACATCATGGACAATGAACAACATAATACATTTAAAATATTATTGATTTATATTGATAATATGTCATGATGAACTCTACAACTCAATTGAAACCGCTATGTTAGTGTTCATTTCCTCATCAACACATGGATTAAAAAATTAACTAGGTTTAAATGAAGGCGATTTCAATAAGATTTAATGATTAAATGTTCCATATTCATCGGATTATTTTTATTGGAATAATTTAATGATTTGAATAAGAATTACAAATTATGATAAAGGAAATTGTCTTTCATATTTGATAATGCTTCTCTTTAGGGACATTCTATATGGTCAAGTATTATATAGAATTCAAATATTATTTTTTATATGATATACATGAATTAAGGGGAATCAATAAAATATAATAAAATAAAAGAAGCGATATAATGATTAGAGAAAAATATTAAATACATGATACACTATTCTATCTTTGGGTGAAGTAGAAGATAAAAATATAGTGTTCTTCCTGGAGGATAGATTCATTATGTGATTTTTCAATTCACTAGGGAATATCTGGATCATTGAATATAGTGATGGAATTTGTGACAAAAAGACCAAATCATTCTCATTTTCTACAAATGTTATTGAAGAAGGTCCATTTGTTGATCTTGAAATAAATGAGGTTTTAAGAGTACTATCTTTTTAGATATGGTTCTCACCTAACTATGAGAAAGGAAAATATTTTACCTATTCTATTAAGAACACATTTTTAGTGGCTAAATGGAAGTGTAACTCTCTATAAGTAAATTATATGTGTCGTATAGTGGGTATCTATTCTGGTAGAACCTGGAATATCATTTTTTAACCTACTATGTTCATAGTGTATAGACAATTATTATGGAAAACAACCTATCATAAAAATGGGTAATATTTATGTTAAAACATTTTACATTCTTGTGTGTTATTTTTATTTTTATTGTTTTATGCAATGAAATGATGTGTTTAAAAATATTTATATTATTTAGACATTAATATATCATATAGGTTAATTATAAATGAAATTATTGTGATACTGTATCCCTGATTCCACCATCATCCTAGTGGTAGTGTCCATTATGGTATCTACAACAAAAAGAGATTTGGGTACCCATGTAAAAAATAGGGAACTAGAGATCCATAGAAGAGAATTAAAGTTATAGTTAGATGGAATAATCTTGATACTCACATTCCCAATGGAATGATCATAACAAATATAAAAAGATACAGAGTAAAAATCATATTCACAAAAGACATGTACATTTTCAATTGAATGGGACAATGTAGATACATAATCTAATATTATAGTAAGATTCACCAATTATCATTAGAAAATAATGTTTCTATTTAATTTTTTTGAGGATTATTTTTATGATACTGAATGTATGGACACATATTAGAGAAGGGAGTGGCGTAGTTGTGGATTATTTTTAAATGAGTAATTGTACGAAATTCATCATATATATTCATTTTTTACGGATTGATTTTCTATCTTGATCTAATAAAAGTTGAAAATGATTGTGATGGTGAAGAAACAAGTGTCAAATAAAAATCCCAAGAAATTATATTATGGTCATAACTCACTGAAGAATTAGAGTGATAAAATATGCTAAATTGTACATTAATCCTTGAACATAGGCTTCATTTTGATTTTTTAAAAGGCCTAATAAACTACACTATTACCAGATATTAAACCAAGAGGATGAAAATTCATTTCATAAAGAACAATGAAACGAATAGGGAGTGTTCTAGATAATAAATGATTAAATATTGTATATGATATATGGAGTGAAAATACAATTCCCAACATCACCAAATTTTATATATTTAATTTAAAAAACTATTTATCATTACAACTATGGCCATTATCTAATTAAATAATATTTTCTTGATCTTTTCAATATAATCTAACTAATACATATTTTTTTCATTGGAAGACACACATCAGTTTCTCGTTAAATGGTGACTATAGTAATCATTATTATTAAATTGAAAAATCCATCCCTCTAGAATTGACCTTTAGGAACTCCAATTTAATGTTATTATTACCCTGATGCACTTGAAATGAGTATGTAGAGCAGGGTTTTTAGGTATAAAACTTGTTTGTTCAAACTAACTTCCTCCAAAAATATTTATTATAGGATCAGTGAAGAGAATTATTTGTTTTCAAACATTCATGCTTAATCTATTACGTGGTACAATATTCATTTAATTTTTTTAATATAAATCATAACTTCATTATTTGAGTTTTTTCATAGAAGAGTAATAGGAATATACCTCAATTTATTATTCCATAAAGCATATGACGGCGTTTTTATTTATAGCTTTATTTTTTGATTCTATTGACATGCATTCATTATAATCTTAATAATCAAACAAGGTTGATTTAATAGCCTTGAAGGATTTATTATTACTAGTATTATAAAAGTATATCCTAATTTAGTTTTTATCATCCTCAATATTCAGAGACTAAATTTTAATGTGTCCTACCATTCTGGAATTCATACCTTCTTCATTCATTAGAGTTATCAACATGTTTTTTGTTCTAATAGAATGATGTTATTAATCCTAATCTCTTTTTGTATAATCATTTAAACATTCACGAAAACTAAGAAAGATCATAATTTGATTTAGTATAGATTGAGGAGTATTCTTCTTCTTCATATACTTCAAAATCATTTTTACTTAGTCTATTTCTATCATCTCTAGATGTATACGCTTTCAAGGTTTCATTTTCTTTTTTTCTTGTGTTGGGGTCCTCAACAGTAGTTTAAATTTTTTATTCATAGATAATGAGTGTTCCAATGATATATTTTTTTCTTGAATTCATTACATTGTATAATAGAAGATGGGATTCCACTCCATTTGGGTCGTAGTACTCAGAGAACATTCAAATATTGTCCAAACTTATTGATAGGTGTTCCTCGACCAACAATATTATTTTCCATCTAAGTGAGTATTCCAGTTAGTTAACTAATACATTCTTCTTCATCCATTTTATATATATCAAACTTAATCTTTCCTCTATCATTTCTAAGGGATTTCATATTTTCAATTATTTCATAAGCTCTGATAATCATAGTCCACATCTCAGGCATTGTGTTACATAGAGTGATTATATGGAATTTATCTGGTCTTAACCCGCATATGATATAATTAATAGATCTAGAGTTTAAATCATAGTATTCATCAGTTGTAAGATCCCATGTTTCATTTTTTTTATTATTAATTTCTTAAGTCTTATGATTTAACATTAACATTTAGACCAATATTCTTCATATAAATAATGATATGATCTTTACAGAAACCATAGTTCTGACCATTAATTTATATAGTTATAACCATTGACATACCTTCTTTGCTTCACCTGTAGTGTTCATTTGAATATTTTATCTTTGGACATTGACTTTTGAATGTGGTGAACTCGAGATTCAAAAGCTCTGATATCAATTATTTCCTCTGATAATGCCATACTAAATATCTCAATAGGAGGTGAATTGTGTTAATAAATAATTTTGAGAAAACCCACCCTCTTCATGGTATGGATGATCAACTTTACTTATTACAATTATATTCATTATAAAATAATACATTCAAAAAGGAAATTGAACCTGTAGATCTTTTTTTTGGGTAATAGAAATCCCCTAGTCCACTCCACCAATACTAGACTTCTTGCGCTTGGTGATTTTAACTAAAAATCCCATTTAATGGGGTTCCCGATTAGTGTATGTAGAGATTAAGTAGTACAAAATTCCAAGAGCTTTCAAATATGGTCTCCATTTACAAGAAATATCCTCAGCCTTAACCACAATCCTACACAACATGAAAATAAGGAATCAATGAGATAAAATATTTGAAAAAAGTTTATAAAACACAGTTTAATGTAGTAACATACAGTAGATGATGATTCATCTAGATAATATATAATCATTGAGTGTACATTGGGATTTTATTTAGTGAAAATTATAGTGATGATAAGATTTTCACTAGGAAAGTTGATTTTCAATATGTAGAGGTCATTGGTTTTTTCCATGATAAAAAAATTGTCTAATTTTTTCTATTCTTTCCCTTATGTTTTTTTTGAGTTTCACAAAACTGTTCCTTTTATATGATATTTAAAAATTAGGCATAGGTTAATTCTAACAGTACAACAATCCATGCAGTGATTCTGAAAAGATAGTAAGTAGAGACTTTGTATCCATTATATCCAAAAATTGAATTCCCTTTATAAACTCAACGTCAGCTATTGTCGTATTCCATGAGTTTTTCGGATTATATAATGTCTTGTGTAGTCTGATCTTTCCCTTATTGGATGAATCTATTCTGATGAAATCAAATTGTTTGAAATGAATTATCCCTAGTATACAAAAGTAATACTGACTAAAAATAGTATTAAAACTTCATAGGATATGTGAAGAATGTACCACTAATTACATAATGCCTTCCATAAGATAATGTGACATGACTTTTCTAGATAATCAATCCTTGACAAAATGTATGAAGATTCTTTAGCATAAGATAAAGAGACACTTATCCTCAACTTCTCCAGTCTTTGAATATTCTTATCAAACGAATAAAGTCATTTCATATTATCATTCTAAATAAAATATATATATTTATTAACTTATTTTATCATCATATGATAATTTCTTATGTGATACATCAGGATCCCAAAAAAATGAATATGTTCGTGGAATTTTACAAGATAATGAACTTGAATGTAGTGAGATAAACACTTGAACACATAGAATAATATAATTACAACCTGAAAAACATAACAGACTTCTTCTAATAAAATAATGGATTTTGTGAGTAATAAAAACCAATAAAGTGGAGATATACTAGAATAATATAATTTTTACAACACATTTCACTTCTTTTTAATGGTTCATAAGGTTTGGACAGTCTGTTGGCCAAATATTGTACCAACCAAATTTGAGTTACTTCACAAGGACACCCCTCGCATGGGTTGATCACACTGTTTGACTAGCTATTTTCATTCTATGAAAATCCCACTATTAAGAGTTATGAAGTACACACACATGCATATGTTCAGAGATTCCTGGTTATGGAAAACTATGTGGCCTAGTACTATGAATTAAAACACACTATATAGTATAACTGAAGTGCGTAACCTAGGTGTGCCCATTTCTTCTCACCTATTAGCTGGGTAGTTTTCTCCAAAAGTTGTGCCTTTGAGATCTAAATAAGCCTCAAACACCCTTGTAACCTCCAATAAATTGTTAGGCACTCGTACTAGTTCCATAAATATTAATGGAATGAAAAACTAATGGTTTTGTAACTAAAGGAAATTTTAATATGTTACAACCTCCAATCCATAATACCACTTGTCCTCGAATTTATAATCAAAGGGTCATAAACCATCATCTATGAAACGTTACAGTGACATGGCATGCATATCAGACTCTTGTTCCAAGTTCTCATCCTATACCAGGTTGTTCTACCATTAAACCTAAACTAGAGGAACTGACCTACATCGAAGAGCCATTATGCTCCGGTCATTGATTTTTATTGGATTCTCCTAAAATGATGCATCTTCCTCCAGATAAATTTTCATATGATGAAAATAAAGAGATGGGATAGAAAAAAAATAATGAAGATTCGATACATGGAGGATATTGTTTATGGATTGGTACCTAAGATGTAAAGACAATTGATTAGATACTAGTCCAAATCTATCCACAATATTGAAATACCTGATATAACACAGAAATAGATTACCCTCTATATGAATCATTCTATAAACCAATCGAGGTGAATATCATAGAAATACCCAATTCCCATCCTCAAACAGTAGAGGAATATGGTGATGATTTTTATAAGAATTTGTTCTAGACAATGTTGTATCCATACATTTATGAACCAAATGTATTTACTCTGACGTCTCCTAAACTACAGTAGAACCATTTAGTGCTTCCTCACATTCCTCTAACCATCACCATGATAAATGGGATGTCCTATCAAGAAGGCCTCATATGGAGTCATCTGAATCATTTAAAGAATTATATTATTTTAGGAAAAATATACAATAGATAATTGTTTCTCCAAAAAAACTCCTAAATGAAGGACACATTTTCGGAGCCTATCCATTAGCACAAGTATCATTCTATTAGACTTCCCATTGGTCAGATTGTGATATTTTGTACTTATTTTCACGTTTTGACCAGTTCATTCTAAAACCCCTTCCAGAGCCGTGATGTAAACAAGGAATCATGATTTGATATGATAAAAGAGGGAGCACTATGAAGGTGGAAATCCTCCTGAATATAAATTCTCATATGACCATCAAATGAAAACATCTCTCAGATAGATAGAACATGTGTGACCTTTGTCAATGTGTCTAATATCACACATATTATATCACTACCTTAAGGAGATCTCTTTAATCCCATCGTGAAATCTATAGTGACAACATCTCATTTCCTCTCTTGAATGTAAAAAAACGATATATAAGTATAGAGGTTCATTGGTGCTCATCCTTCTCCAACTAATATGTGGATCACCAAGTGATAAAACCTATAATATTCCTCTTCATAACCATCTACAAATACGGATGACATATGTCTCTGGATATATTGGTAATCCCAGGCTTAAATTCAAAAATATATACATGGGATTCCGACATCAAATTCTCATGTATGTCTACAGGTACCCATACGTACCCCTGAATGAGAAGAACCTCATTCTCATGAGAAACACAACCAGTTGGAAGCTTCTCTACTAGGATACACTCCCTTAAGACGAGGCCCATGGGATTTGAATGCTTCCGCATCCATACCCATTCCATAAGAGAGGATGTAAAAACTAACACAGGTAGAACATGTATCCCATAACACATCTAAACCTCTAGGGGAATCTAAAAAAATGTTCAATCAATTTCTAATCACTAATGGCCTCGTGGATGGCATGTGTTTAATTATTTTCACTCATGGACCGTTTGGGTGTATAATAAATATCAAATTAGAATAAGATCATATACGCTACCCACAAGTGATTCCTAATATTTAGGCCATATTTTGATGTAATATATTTGAGACTTTAATTCATGAATAAATTTTGAACCATTCTCCTAATAGATAGTTCATCAAAAATCAAAAAGAATGAAAATTGACTATTAGATTGAGGTCAAGCATATGCTAATTATTTTCATTGGACCTCAACTATTGGGAACCCTATGGTACTAATAGATCTACCAACATTATAACTACTCCAAGAGATATTTCTAAAGCATCACAATAAATATCAAAGCCCCCACCAAACTCTGGAAGAATCAGTATTGGCACTAATATCCATCTCCCTTTCAATTCATGAAGGGATATCTCATATGTTTCTGACCATAATAATTTCACATTCTTATTAGTCGAATCTGTAAGAGTAACTTCTAGACATGATATGTCCAGATTAAAATTCATGCAATATGTATCCACCCCAAAGAAACTACTTGTATAAAAAATTGTGTAATTCCAAGGAAACCACAACACTCATCATCTCTAGGTCATCAGATACACCATATTCTATAATGATTTTATCCAATAAGTTATATTTATCAATCCATAGTTATATTTTAGTGATCGTTTCATACTACTAGTTCTCTCCCAATGTATTCAAGATGATCTCAATATGTTGGAAATGGTCATTTAGAGTATGATAATACATGAAGATATCATCTAAAAATACTTCAATAATAGAATCATGATAAGGTTGAGAAATATAATTTATCATAGACATGAAAATAGATGGTGTGTTCATGCGGCTTAATGACATAACCTGGTACGCATACAAGCTATATCTACTCCAAAAAAAATTATGTTGTATGTGTGATTATCTGATATGTCCCTGGTGGTAGCTTGTCCTCAAAACTATATTAGAGAAAATCGACACTCTTTAGATCTAGTCAAATTGGTCATCATTATGGGGTTGTGGATCTAGGTTCATAACCATATGCTTGGCCAATCATCGATAATCCATGTACAACATGAGGTTAATGTCTGATTTCATCGAAAAAAGTATAAGGTTACCCCATGAAGAGGTATTGGGTCATATAAAACCCTTCTTTTACTAGTCTTAAAACTTCTTTGTGAGATTCTAGAGATATATAGGTTTTATCCTATAGGGTGTAATGAACACTAGGGTCACATCTACAAACTTTCCCAATGGTGAACTCCACATCTCTCAAAAGATGATAATATGTGAACTATTTTCGGAAAATATCACTAAAATAAAACACTATAAGATGAAATTCCAAATTCATTGTGACAAAACCACTTATGGAGAGACTTACCATCTGGGATGTCCCTTTGTGCATGAAACAATTCACAATTACATCACAACATTCTTGGACATCCCATTCCCCCTTATGAACATAAGCACTTCCCCATGTGATGTAAAATACAACCTTCAATGATATAATTCAACATGGGCATGTTTTAGCACCAACGATTCCATAATGAGAATTGAATAGAATCTAGTAATATCAAGGAAAATGAAATTCCATAGGGATCATTACTCACATATATCAAAGGGGAACTCATTTCACAAGATTATTCTCTCTAATTTAACCCCTAACAGTGTGTCAAGAGTTACCACATGACAGATGTTATCTATCTATTTTCCCCAAATTTCAATAAATTCTATAGATATAAAATAGTTTGAAGAACATATTTCATATAATGAACAAACTAAATTAGAGTCTACTAGAATAGTACCTTATAATATAGAAGTCCATGAACTATTCGCATTAGGTTTATGATGCACTGCATAGATATGGAATGATCTGCGACCCTGAGATGTAATTTCACTACCCTGACTAGACCCTCTCTTCTATAAATACTCCTATTATGTATGAAAAACCCAGCCACATCCACTTCCTAATCATAATAGACCATTATTAGACTAGATCCAAGGATAAACTGGAACAACTAATTTTTTCCTCGAATGTGAAGATGATATTGATCCATTATCACTATGAAAAGGATGGAATGTCTGACATAAACATTTATGGTGACCCATCTGGCTTCAAGATCGAAATTCAATTGGGTCCCTTTCACATTGGGGGTTGTTATGGATAGTACTACCACACTTGTGGAACAACACATAACTATTCGACTATACCATCTGACCTACGAAACCATTTTGAACAGACTCGAAACAACATTTCCTACCACTAGAGAAACTATCTCATATATCAAAATTCATCCATCATGATTCACAATGTCAGCTTCCCTCATGTCCCTCTCAATGATGAGAGGATGGTTCACAATTTTATAAATGTTGGAAAACTGATATACATTGTGTTGTGATTTTATGGCATACATAAAATCAGCCTCAATCATTCTCACATTTGTAAACTCATCACAAGCTAGTTTTAGTGAAAAACATTGAATCTCAGTGAAATGATAATAATACTCCTCCATAGACATATTGAACTACTATCGATGAATGAACTCTCTAGCACAATATTCTCTCAAATTATGTGAATATCAATTATCAGGGAAGACTATTTATAATTCCTCCCAGACTATACCCTGAAGAATATCAATGTCAGAGATGACATCCCACCAATGTTTGTTGGAGTCTCAAAGAATATATGTCATAACATTGGCCATCTTCTCTACAATAATATATATATGCTCAAATATTGAGAACATGGACTCCATCCATGACTTTGTATCTCTAGGACCACCATCCCCCAAAAAGGATGAAAGATGATAGTACTAGAATTACCAAGTCAATTATACCATAATAGGTGTATGTTGTGGAGATCTGTGTATAAAATGAATTTAGTGAACAAATCTATCTCAAATAATAATCATTGGTGCCCCCATTGAAAATGAATAGGAGGTGCTTTATTTTTTACTACATAATGTTATATAAGTGTCTTATGTCCTATAACATTAAGGGCATGGTTGTCCCCACTCACATGGAATATTATGCATGTTTTTCATGGATTCATAGCTCTACAATTTCAAAACACACAAATAATGTAGGATTTAAAAGAGATATAGATTGAAATAACATGTACTTATATGTAAAAATCCCTTTTATAAATAATTCTCACCTCTATACATAATAATATATCATATTTTATGAGATAGAAAGATTCCAACTGATCATAAGAGACAGAACCTACTTCCCAATACTAGGGTTGGGTCAAGGACATGGTCTCACATCAGACAACAGACGTTCCAATACAAGGAGTTACCGTTTCATAGTATAGATGAAAACTCCCATTACATTTCAATTTTCATCCATATTTATTGAAACAAGTTAATTTTATAAAATGTACTTAATTATGTTCATAATAATTTATTTTTATATAGATATCAAATTCTAGTTAGATGCATCACTATTACAAATTTATAAAGGATCTTACACTAAATAAATTGAAATTGGTATGTGAATTAACTATAACTTAACCTTTATGCATGGAATCAAGAATTAATAGTCTATATGTAATTATTTTATTGAATGAAAGTCCACTCCCAATTTATATAAGTAAATTCATTATAAAGTACAATTGGTTTTTAAGACATCCAATGATCTAATGTTTCATTCCATGTGACCAGTGGTTAATGGATAAATAATGTAATAATTACTTAATTAAGTTATCATAAAAAATATGTTTGGAAAAAATCCATTTTTATTTACATAGACACATTAATTAGTCATTTTATGTTATCCTCGTAGGAAGCATTAGCACATTTCCATGTATAATAATCAAAGAACTCAAAACAATCACGTGAAATTTTGGAAATCCACCTAGTAATATAAATATGGAATTGTATAATTCATGAAATTTGAGTCATTAGACATCTAATATTATGAATGAGGTTATACCTCCATGATTTAAATATTCATGAAAAAATAAATCAAAAAAATAAAGAGATAAATAATAATTACCCCAAAAACCATGTGTCTCACCCAATGTTGAAATATGGAACACTATAACTGGCACAACCCAAAAACAACAATAACCCATCCTGGGTAATTTGGGATTCACTTATTCATGGATTATCTACTCTCCATCATAGGATCATTAATATATTATGATACACCCTAGTATCTAATTGTGCTCCAAAATAATAAGAAAAATCAAATAGGCCTCTTATACAACTTTGTAGTGTACCGCCCTGGAATTCACTAAGAGGTTCGCCAAGATGGCTGGCGACATAACCTCAAACACACCTCCTCACATTCCATAGTATTATGAATATATGTGATGGTATGTGAGGGTATGGTTGGGGGCTATACCCTTTTTATCATAGTAATCCATATAGGTAGCAATAAATTGATGTAGAAGAAGAAGTAATAAATTATAAGGAGCATAATAATAATTCATCCAGATATATAAACAGGAGGAAGATAGATCAATATTAGTAAAAAAATGATGTCCATGTCATCTATCCATTAAAATGTGAAGTACATGGGATACAAAGGAAATAGGAATATACAACATGTAATCTAAGACAAAAATACCAAACGCTTCCACTACTAGAATAATAAGCTTAATCTCGGCTCGCATCTCTCAAACTGCGTCCCTAGACTCAAAATCAAACATCAATAGATTGATGATTCCCGTTATCTCCACATAAAATAATGATTCTTTCTTGGGTACCATGGGATTCCAGAGAAGGGTGTGAGATATAATCACTAGGTCACCACTAATAATATCTAGAACAATATAGTATATTCATATAAAATTAGAAGTGTGCCGATAATAATATAATTGGACCAAGAAATAAATAAATAAATCACAACAGACTGGGATCCTTAATGATAACAAAAAAATACTAGCTACTTCAGCCAATTGTGGATAACTCTAAACAAAAAAGAAACATTTACAGTTATAACATGGGTGTATAAATATTATCTAAAAAAATGAAAGAATTTATCTGAGCCTGTAAAAAATAAACTATCAAGACTGGACTGAACCCAATCATGTTATTTGGCATGGAAAATGTATCCTTTAATTATACAAATCAACATTCTTGGAATTATCTGTAAGCTTTATATATATTTTGAATAAATTTAATACAAGACCCATCAATGAAAAACTATATATTGGAACCCATGTATCACAGTAAGAGAACAAAAAATACCTAACACCGTAAGAGTTGATCCAAGTTGAACCATAAATGCATCCTTAGTATCACTCATAGTGTTGTTTAAATAATGACACTCGAGGTAAATCCTAGTTATCTTTCATATGGGACCATGTATCTCTCATGGAATTGTATAACACTCTTTCCATCATGCCTGTCCAATGGAACTCTCCATGGGAACTGGTATCACCCATGTGTAGGTAAATAATCCATTTAGTGATCATGTCTACAACATTCAATAAAGAATCTAATCTTCACCCCTAATATACTTATTATCCATAAAAAAGTCTCATTACAGACCAAAATGACCATGTACACATTATTGAAAAAATAAACTATACCAATGGTTTGGAACGTTTGGTATAGGCCTCCAAACTATTGGTATAGCCTATACAAACAGGTTAGAGGACCGTGGGCAAGTAAGCCGTGATGATTGGTCTATACCAACGGTTGTGAAAATTTTCAGTATAAGAAATATGATAATCTAGACCAACGGTTCCATAAAACCGCTGGTATATGTTTTAAAAAAACAATCGGTGGGATTTGATCTCAGGACCTCTAGATTATAATTGAACGCCCTATCCACAAACCTAACATGACTTTTTTGAAAATAATTTCATAAATATATATATGTACTATAATACTTTTTTTTAAATTTTTATTTATATAATGTTCTTGGTAAGAATATTCGACAAAAAATTAAAGAACCTATACCAACGGTTCTCAAAATCATTGGTATAGACCTATACCAACATTTTTTAGAACCGTTGGTATACTTCCTTCGATTTTGGGAACAATACGAATGGTTTTGGACAAACCATTGGTATAGGGGGGACCTATACCAATGTTTTGGCCAAACCGTTGGTATATTCCCATTATAGAGGACCGCTACTAATAGTTTTGGCCAAACCGTTGGTATAGGTCCATTATAGTGATCCTATACCAACGGTTTGGCCAAAACGTTGGTATAGGTCCCCCCTATACCAACGGTTTGTCCAAAACCATTTGTATAGGTCCAAATAAGTTACCTATACCAAAGTTTTTTTCCAAACCATTGGTATATGACCAAATTAATGAACTATACCAACAGTTTGTCCAAAACCATGAGTATAAGTCATTTTTTCAATAGTGACTAGTCATTTTTAGGTTGGGACCCGTATATCCCCATTAGATTAATATAATGGTATTGTTTAACTATCATGAAAATATACCATCCCTATATGGAATTATAACCATAATAATTTTTCAAAGTTGTCTAAATAATATAATTCAAATAAATAAAGAAATCGAATAATGAACAAGGGCCCAACACCTGTATAATTATCCTTTTAGATCCATTTTCAGCCCATTATATTTATTACAATGTCATGAAAAATCGGTTGATACGTGGATTGTTAAAATTACTAATCATGAGGTATAAATGTATTTATGTAGATTAACACCCATGGGGTGACACATATTATGTTTAACTCCCAATATAAAATATTTTTAGGTCTCTAGGGTTCTATAAAATATTAGAATAGGCTTTAATATAATTAATTAATCAAATTTTAGGAAATATCGAATAAGTCTAGAAGTGACACATAGAATCATAATAAAATTATGATATACTATGATGGAGATAAATAAATCACTTTTCATAGGTTCATTGATGTACCATCATGTATTTTTAAGCATCTAATCAAGCTAGCACTTGAGAAATCAAAAAAATATTCGAAAAAAATATAAAAACATCCCACATGGTCTCATATGAATATGCTTTTTTTGAGAGGAAGATAAATAGATAAATGTGAGAGAAGAATATAGATATTACCATTTTAGATCCAATACACCACACGATGAAGAAAATAGACTATGAATGAGAGGATGGATTTAAGGCCTCATGAGATGAGGAGGAAATGCTTCATGTCTCTCGAAATTTGAGAAAACATGGGAGGAATAAGGTGTTTATGTTCTTAATATGAATGGTAAAAAAAATTCATTTCATTAATTTATAAAGGAATTCATGGTTTGGACACATTATTTTCCGTACCATACACTAGAAACTTCCCAAAGGAACCAATCACATGGGTTATTCGCACGGTTTGACTTACCATGCGTGTCCTACGAAGAACCCCTCTATTAAAAGGATTAAAACACCTACATGGGCATGCAACCATGGTTAAATGGTTATGGAAAACCCTATGGCCCACTTCTATGTATAGTAATAGACAAAATAGTTTAACCAAACCCTATTTCTTGAGAGGTATAGTTTCTACAATAAATGTGACACAACTATTTTCCACCAAAGTCAGTACTCTGGGATTTGAACATTCCCCATGCACCCTCTAAACCACCATGAACTCAATAGGAAATCATATTAGGTCAATGAAAAATAGTTAAACTAAAATTTAATGATTTCATACCTCATTTAAAAATCAGTTATGTTACAATTATGACAATATGTTTATGAAATCGATTTATGTTTCTTGGGTTATGCTATGATGAAATATTTTCTGAAAACAATTTATTTTCATGGGTTCTGATATGATGAATGTTTTATAATCTTATAAAAGATATATCTATGATTTTTAAAATGTGAGGTGTGGGGCCTATAACTACTTCCATTTCTTTAGGTAATGATTGGTTTTTTAAAATCTCAGAGGGTATATAAGAGATTATCCCAAGCCCAAAAATAGGGTATATATGAGGTTATCCAAGAATCAAAGTAGGTAAACATGTTTTTAGCATATTCCAAACATGTTTTGAATATCATGGGGGTATCCTTGATTTATGTTTTTCTATGATTTTTTGTATTCCAAAATTCCATGTCCTATGTCAATATTATGCCCTCATGGATCATGATCATTGGTTTCCTTATGATTCAGGTATTATAAACTTCTAATATTAAATCCATGGATCATGTTTTTAATTTTTTATATATAGTATATTGCATTAATATGGTATGTTCATGTTCTCATAAATTATTCTCATGTTCTGTTTATGTATATATGTTGTTTACCCTTAATGATAATCTATAATAAACCATTAATATGTTTATATTCATTAGGTTATGAAAATTGATATTAAATGTGATACGTATATGAATGGTTATGGTAAATTAGAACTAAGATGGATAATATATGGAACTATTATGAATTAGTTGTTTATGTTTACACATTTCTAAAATTATGGTACCTTTATGATACTTAGGTGTGAGTTTTTATAATGTGATAAATTTTCATAAAAACAGATATAATACCTATGTATAAAAATCATGGGACATTACATATCATATTATATAATATATATATTTAATCTTTGGAAACAAGTATGAGAATATTTTAGTGGGAACCATAAAAATATAACTAAGTATATAAAAATATACATAAATTTTGTTGAAAAATAGAGGGAGTAGTTTCCAAAATATTGTGTTCCTTTTTAGATACTACAAGGGTATGTGGTCCAAGAAAATATTAACCTAGTGGTAATAACAATGAAAAAGGAATGTCAATATTGACATGGGTGTTACCTAGTTCATGACAGTGAGCCTAAATACACAATTTTTTTGAAACTCCTAGGGTATAGGTTTGTGAAATTCACTGTCTTTATGAACCATCATGATGAATGTGATTAATGGCTACGAGTAATCTAGGAAAAAAATTTTCTTAGATTGAAAATAAAGTGTCGTAAATTTTACATCCTATATGTGATTTTTATGATTAATAGTTTTTACTCTATGATTAGTATTTCTAACACTTTTCTTTTTGGATTTAGTCAATTGTTGGAGCCCAACGAAACTATGTTATTTTTGAGTGTGATATTCAATGAAATGATTGAATTCATGAGTAACAAAATCTCATGGGATATAGAATGCAAAATATTATTGTTATGATCACACAACATTATTAAGATATGCATCATTTTGAATAAAAAATGATCAATGGAGGAAATAATATGTTTCGGATTGCTTAATGAGGAATCATTAAACTTATTTTAGTGCTTCTATGGATCCACAAGTTTTTCAAAAAAGGATCAGTAATATTGAAAATATATTTTCAATTTTACAATGATTTTATAATGATATGTTAATTTTTCCATCTATCTGTTGGAAGGATAAGCATAACACTGGTGGAGTCTTATCAAGAATACAAGGAAATAATATGAAACAAACTCTATTGAGTGGGGTGATTGTAATAGCTTATTTTTCTATAAGTACATATATTTTATTCTTCATATGAATATACTGAAGGAATTCGTTGAGATGAAGTAGATTTTTTTTGAATCTATTGATACCAATGATGAAAATTTTACAAGACAAATGAGATATGCTTAAGGTGTTATCATACGACCTCAATTTATTGTTGATTGATTCATCAGTGTAATAAGACCAAGTCTCTAAAGGATGACGTCCATATGGTAATTTTATTGCATTTTAGAAATCATAAATTGTGCTATCACAGAAGAAATAGTTATTGGAGTGGCCCATAAATCTCATGATTTTGATATGAAAATAAATCTTGAATTCATGTCAAATTCAGAAAAATATGCAAAAAAAATATGATCTTTATTTTCATCAAAATGTGTGGAACGAAACATATAGTAAATTGTATTAATGGGGATACTAAATTTTTTATGTTTGGAAAGGATGTCCATAATGTTGATGAATTTTAATGTTATGGGAAGATGTTTTCTAATGATGCTAATAAAGAGAAAGATCCAAACAATTATCCACCCAATATCTAGTGTATGATGTGTAATGAGTGTCTGAATTTTGTAAATTGATGCCCTAATCCAAGGGAATATGAGGATAATAAGAAACAAAATCCTCTAAAGGGAAAGGATAAATGATAAGATTGTGAAATAATAATAGATGAAGTGAACCATGATATTTAGGATACAATTATCCTACACTCCTTAGTTTGGAATCTCATGTTTGATTTTGTATGAAGGATCCCTGTAAAATTATTTTCATTCAACCCTTTGTGGAGATTCAAGTGAATATGAACATTGATTATATCCCTATACAAGGATATTAGAGTAATAAATCTCATATGATATTCGATCAATGGATGTCGGAACCCATGATTGCAATGGAATTTTTTCCCTATATAAAACCATATTTGTGGAAAAGGGGTTCTTTATATTTTTTGAAGCCTTTATTTCTCCTTTTGAGATTATGCTAAGAGTTTTGGATCCCATCATGGGTTATTGATTTTAAGGTTGTTCATATGTTCAATGTCATAGAAAACCCTTTTGAGGATTTATGTTACTAATGTTTTTTAATATTTAGGATATTTTGGGAAACATTTATTGAAATAAAACACTTTGGATGTATCCTTCTAAAAAAGTTATTTGAGGGATATTTCCATTAAATATTATGGACATAAGATTAAAGGTATTGTAAACCATTAGGGTTTATCTTATTTTTTATTTTGAGGTAATTATGGTTATTAAAAATTTGGGTGAGTTTTAATAAATAAAATAATATATTATTTTTAAAATGAGGAAACCTGAATACCAAGTGATAACCCATGTAACGCCCCGACCCTAGTTACCCAGAGTCGGTGAATTATTACATAACATTGGCATGATCACAAGAAAGATCAAATCTCGAACGACCGATTGGTTTAGTAGCCTTGGAAACACTAGATATATTCATAAGTTTTACATTACATCATAAATTGAAAAACTACTACAACAACATAATGTCTCCACAGTCCACACTATTATCCCCTCATAATATCCCTGAAGGTCATTCATAACTTACTTCTTCACATCTTGGGAAAAAGAAAACATAGAAAAGGGGTGAGCTCAAATGCCCAGTAAGGATAATAATATACCGGAAACTTTCATAAATACGAATAAACATTTAAGGCTATGTATAACTAAAACAAAAGCCTTTTAAACTTGAACTTCAACATAGTATGGCAAAAGTAAAATGAAATAATTCCATTTACTTGTTCACATGGATATTATACTAATCGAATAATCATATGCAATATCAATAACCACTTTCATAATGTTGGAATGCATAATGCCAGACTATCATAACCACATAGCCAAGGCCTCGTGCCAAGACTACAAATAAGATTTTGCCAAGGCCTTGTGCCAAGACACTAGTTTGTCTCATGAGACCTACCGATGCATCGAGGAGCTATAGCGGGCTCTACCCGTCACTTACTAAGTCCAATGCAGTCCCATATGAAAAGTTTTAAACATAACATAAACATTCGTATTAAAACTAGCATACGAAATGTCAATACTTTCTCCATAAACCATGAATGGTATAAAAATAACACATCCAGAGTAAAACATATCACAAAACCTTCAATACAATAAAATAGTTTTGTATCATAATAAATCAACTTCAAATAAGCTTAAAATCCATCAAAGGATGTTGACATAGATGAAATCAAAACTATTTGAGTGAAATATCTCGTTTTTTTAAATCATTTAAAAGTCACACATTTATTAATTAAAAAGATATTTTTGAATCAAAGTGTCCCATACCACTTTGAAACTTTTGAAATGAATTAACATTTTAAAAACATTCATGTCCATGTAAATAAATCCTTAAAACCATTTTGAAGACATGGACATTAATTAAAAAGATTTTGAAATATAAATCTTTAAAACATTTAAAATTCTGATTTTGATAAAGAGTACCTTTCTGAAATTCTTAAAATATTAATTTTGAAATCATTTAAAAGTAAAATAATTATAAAATAAAACATTTACTTTGAAAATATCCTTGTAAGATTGTAAGGGAAGATTTGAAAATTTTATAATGGCGGTAAATAGCCACACCCACCGTATAAGTTAAAGAAACATTCTTACCTTAATTCTGTCGAAAAGGTTAAAAGAACCTTGTTTGGAAAACGAAGGAAAGATTCTTTTATAAAACTCTTATAAAAAGTCAAACAAGGGTATAAATGACTTTAACCCATATTCTTTTAAATAGTAAAAATGTTTTTAAATACATTTTTAAGAAACATGGATGTGGATGATAAAGAGATCCCAGTAGATTATTACGTATAAACAACCTCGGATAATGAAGAGATTGTGAAATAAACCCTTAAAAATTTGGTAACTTATGAAAAATACAACCAATGAAAGAGGTATCATACAATGAATATGTAAATACACATAAATTAGAGTGTATTACACAAGGAATATAATTATGGGCAGTACATACACCACAGAAAAGGTAATGGTGGTAATATGGCATGAATCTCACGGGAATAAGGAGTGAGATGAAAACCCCTTACCTTGTACTTTTCCTTGGTTGGGGTAGGTTAACCTCCTGTATAATGGTGAAATAATTGTTATTAAATTATACAAGAATCATATACATTAATATGATATCATATATGATCTTTTAATATTGATTTGATAATAATATCTTAGTATTATCGTTGTTTCGGGTGTTAACTTACTTGTTTTCTTTTATATGTTTTGTTACATAAGACATGTTTGTAAAGGATAGGTTGTATATTATTCATATACAGAATGATATCAAGTCCTTAAACATCATTTTTTTAAATCATCAAATGATAATTATACTTGAATGGATACGATGGAGAATGAATCTCATCGCGTTCGTGGAGACGGTAGTCCGTACGTACACACGAGCGACAATATCATTCTTTTGATATTAAAATAATATATAAATGGATGGTATATCAAATATAAAGAATCATTAACATGTTATATTTATTATTTACATGAGTTAAACATCATTATTATACCCATCCAAATAATAATATATTGAATAACAATTACACCACGACGTGGAGACGGTAAGCCGAACGTACGCACGTATGGTGACATGTTATTCAAAGGGTGGATAGAATACTGAATATGGTTGTACCATATTTATAATAACATCCCAGTATATATAAGATACTGGAGTTATTATTTTATAATGGTAATAACAAATAAAGAAGAAGTGGAAGAAGAAAGGAACTTGAAAAGGGGTGGTGAAAACATTACCTCTTCTTAAGGTTCTTCCTTTTGATTTGATCAAAAGGGATCTTAGGTTGGCTTTCTGATCAAAATAAGGCATCTAGGTTGTAGTGAGGGAAGTTGGGAGAGTATTTGGGCAGAGTTTGGCCGAAAAAAAGGCTTTGATGGTGTGCAGAAATGAGAAGGAGGAGTGCCCTTTTATAAGAGGGGTGAGGGGCACCTTTGGAAAAGCTAGAAATATTAGTTTATATTAAATTTATATTCAGTTTCTAATGGCTCCAAAGTTGATTATTCAAATGTTAAGGTGGGGATAGGTCGCTAATAACTCAACCAATAGAATTTAGACAGGTTTGGGTACTTATATTAACCTTATCTTTAAGTATTAACTCTAAGTTAATTAGTTTCACTTTTACAATGTCTCTTTGTATTTTTATATTATATGGTTAATAAACATACCATATACATCCAAGAGACCCCAAAGTGGTCCATTAATGATACACCTATCATGATATAAGTATCTTGGCCGAACCTTAGATTTTTAGGAATTTAATATCAATTAATAATATAATATTTGTTTTAAAAAATCTTTTATGTCAATTTTGACACTATTCAATAGTTGATTTTTGTGAAACTCATAACAGAATGATTACTTCGAACAAAGTTAATTAAATCAATCCTAATATGTCATATTATACTATAAAAATAGTTTATTTCATTAAAAGTTTCATATTATATTTATTTGGTTATTTATAATATCAATTATTTTGATTTTTCACTATTATAGTAATTACTTCATCATCATTGTGTCGTACATAAATTAAATTATTTAAGGTCTAAAAATTATAAATAAAATATCATTACGTAGGAAATCTTTTTATCTTTCTAATTAATATTTATAATCTAACATCTAACATATATAACCCTATGTAATAATTTTTATTCTAAAAGATATATGCTTGTGTCATTTTTGTATTCATTTTAACTTAATTAAAATAATGTGTCCCTATCACCTACAAGTGGCACCATGGGGTCCCCAAATCGACCCAAAGATGCCTATGGTCGAACCTATATCAACCGATAAGTCTATGACACGTTTTAGGGTAATTTAGTATTATTATAATATTATTTTTTAACCATTATTTACCAGATTTACCCTTAACCATGGTAAATAAAATATTTACCACAATAATTATTCAAAATGTATAAAAATAAAACATACCTATTTACAAAATTTGGACATAATTATTACAAATATGGAATCCATTTTTCTAAATTAATAACACAGAAGTGGCAGAAATTAATTTAAAATTAATTCCCGCTGTCAAAACAAAAAGCGTGTTTTTAAGAGATAATAACTATCAAAAGATTGGCACTTGTTTATGTTCGGTTTAATTGTAAAATTATGTCCAATGACCAAAATTATATTAAATGGTAAAAATATATTCTAAATATACTTTAAAACCACTCAAATTCCTAATTTATCACTATTAAATATTTTGATTAAAAAAGTTGTTTTTAATTAATATTTAGTAATTTTCACTATTCATCAAAATATGAAAGTTATCCGAAAAGTACCAAAATTTCACCTTAGGCTAAATTCGTTATTCCGAATCCAGAAATGAAGTCCATTTTAAAATATAAAATATATATAATTTCGAAAAGTAGGTATTACTATTCATAACGGCTAGTTTGATTGGTTGTGGTGTGTGTTAAAACTCAAGGTTGCGTACTACACACGCTACTGTATTATTCAAAGAAAGCATACCGTGGAAGATTGGGATATTTTATTTTATATTTTTGGTGTCCCCATTTAGTCAAAAAGTTTAAAATATTGTATTTAAAAAGGGTTCACTATTAAAATTTGATAAAAGTGCAATACTGAAAATGAATTTGTTCTTGCATTATATCTAAGAAACTCATAATATAGATTCTAAAATTATAAGGATTATATAAAGTTTAAAATTTAGATAATACTATTCATAACCTCTATTGAATGGCTTTTTTTGTAAGTCATGGTGTGATTGAACTCGGTGTTGCGTGTAGTGCAAGTTATTGAATTATTTTGAAGAAATAACACACTATGAAATCTTGGGGTGTTACATTCTCCCCTCCTTCAATAAATTGCGTCCTCGCAATTTGAAATTGTTCTTCGAAAATAAAAGGTTGAAAATAGAAAATATATTTGTGGGAAAACCCACATCGGAAATTGGGTTACTAAAATTTAGTCTTAATATGAGGAAAATAGAAATGAAAGGGTGACCACCAAATTATGATCTCGATTAGGAGAACATTGGTGGCAATTAGAGACATATAATTGGAGGAAAAACGTAAATATTTATAGCTAGTGATTGAGGTCATCAATCACAAACAAGTATGAAATTGAGGTCCTTAAACTCATCAATCTATGATTATTTAAAATACCATCGGTTCAACAAAACATAGGGTATTAGGATAACACATTTTTGACGTTTCAAAATATCTTAGTTGAAATCCCACATCGAAAAATGAATTAATGAGGCCTCTATTTAAAATAAAGAGTGGAAAGTATGAAGATTACCGAAAATAACACATACTAGGGTTCCATGTAGGAAAATATGGATATGGAAGAAAAATCTAACCATCAATTATCTGATGGAGAGTGGTAGAGAACATGGCTATGAAAAGGCCAACAATCCCAAAGCCATAAATTAGTGATGATTTAAGGTACCATCTAGGACAACATTTTTGTTCTAAGTTCTTTTTCTTAATGTTGATGAATTTATTTATGAGATTGGATAAGATCATAAGGAGATATACTTACTTTATAATTAGAGTTTTATCCATTAATAAATTTCTACCACAAACTCATCTATCACTCTAAAAGATAATAGAACGTAAAAAATTCTATTTACACTATTCGTATAGGGTTCCAAAATAAACGAATTTATAATTCATCTACAAGATCTTTTAATAAAAACTAAATTATTTAATCCAGGACATCTCGTGGGCCAGTGGTAGGTGATACACCCTTGTCGCCCTTCGGTTGCGGGTTCAAGTCTCGCAGCCTTGCCGGACGCGACGGGTTGCCGCCCGACCTCCGGGTTGTCCTGTTATAGCAATCCAAAATAATCCAAACTAGAACTATCCAAAATACTTCTGTCCAAACTCACAGTCCAACATTTATAAGGAAGGTAAACATAATGTAGATCCTTTTTACCCCGTAATAGCATATGAATGTATTCTTTTAATACACTCAAACATCCTAAATTACCATATTCCTTATTGATTACATTCATGCTCCCTTATTCCATATAGAATGCTGGATATACTTCATCAATCCAAAAATGTTTTAAACCCCAACAATGATGGAATATACAAATCATTAATCAGTTCCATGGTAGTCAAGAATATCCAATATAATTTATCCAAAGCAATCATGTATTATTCCAAAATCACTACCTCGGTATCATAACTATATTATGGTTTATCATTCTGTCAACCATATATTTTCCAAAAATTTATCCCGCTATTGAGTCACTTTTCTTTGTTCCACACAATCTCAAGTCCTTAATGAAATAGTACTGCATTACAATCCTTATATACTCCATAATTATTATAACAAGTACATTGTTGATACAACACTCAATTGACATAATCAACATAAGAACTCTAATCATTCCTCTTCATCTGTGGTAGTATCATAACTTGATTATTATCCAATAGCATCATTTGTGGCATAGTCTGATGACTAGTACATAGGTTCGCGTAGTGTCCAAACTCCTTGCAAATGAAGCATTGTACATTTGAAACCATTTTCTTACCCTTGCAGTCACGTACTTTGTGCCCTTTTCCTCCACACTTATAACAAACCCCCATTCCTCTCAGGAAAGTTCCAGGGTGTTTCTTCCCACAATTATCACATATGGGAAAATTAATCTTTTTCCTCTTCCCATTATCCATATTTCTCTCTTCCATCCTTTTCTTCTCTTGCTTCCCTTCAAATCCATAGGACTCAGTAAACTCTTTACTTATCTTATCAACACATGATATTATTTCTTCATATAATTATAATACATGAGAGACTATTTCTCTTTTAAATTCTGTCTTAATACCATGAAATATATGATCCTTCTTTCTCTTTGTATCATGTGCATTGCTGGAGTTCTCATTCCGTCTACTAGGCACCATTTCTAAACAATGGCATACACTAGATTAGTTTATGAATAACAATACCTAATCCCAAACTTGTGAAACACATAACATAAATTAAATAGTTTATGGATATAATCCATAATCATAAAAATGTCTCTTTTGAGGAAGTATATACTCATAAACCCTTCATAATGATTTTTAAAGAAAATGAGAGTTATCCTAAGCATATCTCCCGGGAGTGTCATAACCAAGAGTGCAGCAAGGCCCGTTGTTGTGCACCAGTTCCCATTCGAGTCTAGCTCAAAGCGGTGTTTTTGGGTTTTACCCCTAGGTACATCTGTGCCAGAGCCGCCTCTACCTGCTCGTATCCAGATAGGGATGTATTGCTTGGAAAACTCACAAAATCTCTACAATACCAAAATTCTAGGAAGTTCTTCTATACTAATCCTCAAAATTCATCTTAAATCTATGTGCTCTAATCAGAGTTTATCTAAATCTATCTTCCAAGGTTTGTACTAAACTTCCTCTGATACCAACAGTAACGCCCCGACCCTAGTTACCCAGAGTCGGTGCATTATTACATAACATTGGCATGATCACAAGAAAGATCAAATCTCGAAAGACCGATTGGTTTAGTAGCTTTGGAAACACTAGATATATTCATAAGTTTTACATTACATCAGAAATTGAAAAACTACTACAACAACATAATGTCTCCACAGTCCACACTATTATCCCCTCATAATATCCCTGCAGGTCATTCATAACTTACTTCTTCACATCCTGGGAAAAATAAAACATAGAAAAGGGGTGAACTCAAATGCCCAGTAAGGATAACAATATACCAGAAACTTTCATAAATAAGAATAAACATTTAAGGCTATGTATAACTAAAACAAAAGCATTTTAAACTTGAACTTCAACATAGTATGGAAAAAGTAAAATGAAATAATGCCATTTACTTGTTCACATGGATATTATACTAATCGAATAATCATATGAAATATCAATAACCACTTTCATAATGTTGGAATGCATAATGCCAGACTATCATAACCACATAGCCAAGGCCTCGTGCTAAGACTACAAATAAGATTTTGCCAAGGCCTTGTGCCAAGACACTAGTTTGTCTCATGAGACCTACCGATGCATCGAGGAGCTATAGCGGGCTCCACCCGTCACTTACTAAGTCCAATGCATTCCCATATGAAAAGGTTTAAACATAACATAAACATTCGTATTAAAACTAGCATACGAAATGTCAATACTTTCTCCATAAACCATGAATGGTATAAAAATAACACATCCGGAGCAAAACATATCACAAAACCTTCAATAAAATACAATAGTTTTGTATCATAATAAATCAACTTCAAATAAGCTTAAAATCTATAAAAGGATGTTGACATAGATGAAATAAAAACTATTTGAGAGAAATATCTCTTATTTTTAAATCATTTAAAAGTCGCACATTTATTAATTAAAAAGGTATTTTTGAATCAAAGTGTCCCATACCACTTTGAAACCTTTGAAAGGAATTAACATTTTAAAAACATTCATGCCCATATAAATAAATCCTTAAAAACCATTTTGAAGACATGGAAATTAATTAAAAAGATTTTGAAATATAAATCTTTAAAACATTTAAAATTCTGGTTTTGATAAAGAGTACCTTTTTGAAATTCTTAAAATATTAATTTTGAAATCATTTAAAATTAACATAATTATAAAATAAAACATTTACTTTGAAAATATCCTTGTAAGATTTTAAGGGAAGCTTTAAAAATTTTATAATGGCGGTAAATAGCCACACCCACCGTATAAGTTAAAAAAACATTCTTACCTTAATTCTGTCGAAAAGGTTAAAAGCACCTTGTTTGGAAAACGAAGGAAAGATTATTTTATAAAACTCTTATAAAAAGTCAAACAAGGGTATAAATGACTTTAACCCATATTCTTTAAAATAGTAAAAATGTTTTTAAATACATTTTTAAGAAACATGGATGTTGATGATAAAGAGATCCCAGTAGATTATTACGTATAAACAATCTCGGATAATGAAGAGATTGTGAAATAAACCCTTACGAATTTGGTAACTTATGAAACATACAACCAATGAAAGAGGTATCATACAATTAATATGTAAATACACATAAATTAGAGTGTATTACACAAGGAATATAATTATGGGCAGTACATACACCACACAAAAGGTAATGGTGGTAATATGGAATGAATCTCACGTGAATAAGGAGTGAGATGAAAACCCCTTACCTTTTACTTTTCCTTGGTTGGGGTAGGTTAACCTCCTGTATAATGGTGAAATAATTGTTATTAAATTATACAAGAATCATATACATTAATATGATATCACATATGATCTTTTAATATTGATTTGATAATAATATCTTAGTATTATCATTGTTTCGGGTGTTAACTTACTTGTTTTCTTTTATATGTTTTGTTACGTAAGACATGTTTGTAAAGGATATGTTGTATATTATTCATATCCAGAATGATATCAAGTCCTTAAACATCATTTTTTTAAATCATCAAATGATAATTATACTTGAATGGATACGATGGAGAATGAATCTCATCGCGTTCGTGGAGACGGTAGTCCGTACGTACGCACGAGCGACAATATCATTCTTTTGATATTAAAATAATATATAAATGGATGATATATCAAATATAAAGAATCATTAACAAGTTATATTTATTATTTACATGATTTACACATCATTATTATACCCATCCAAATAATAATATATTGAATAACAATTACACCACGGCGATGAGACGGTAAGCCGTACGTACGCACGTATGGTGACATTTTATTCAAAGGGTGGATAGAATACTGAATATGGTTGTACCATATTTATAATAACATCCCAGTATATATAAGATACTGGAGTTATTATTTTATAAATGTAATAACAAATAAAGAAGAAGTGAAAGAAGAAAGGAACTTGAAAAGGGGTGGTGAAAACATTACATCTTCTTCAGGTTCTTCCTTTTCATTTGATCAAAAGGGATCTTAGGTTGGCTTTCTGATCAAACTAAGGCCTCTAGGTTGTAGTGAGGGAAGTTGGGAGAGTATTTGGGCAAAGTTTGGCCGAACAAAAAGGCTTTGAAGGTGTGCAGAAATGAGAAGGAGGAGTGCCCTTTTATAAGAGGGGTGAGGGGCACCTTTGGAAAAGCTAGAAATATTAGTTTATATTAAATTCATATTCGGTTTCTAATGGCTCCAAAGTTTATTATTAAAAGTTTAAGGTGGGGATAGGTCGCAAATAACTCAACCAATAGAATTTAGACTGGTTTGGGTACTTATATTAACCTTATCTTTAAGTATTAACTCTAAGTTAATTAGTTTCACTTTTACAATGTCTCTTTGTATTTTTATATTATATGGTTAATAAACATACCATATACATCCAAGAGACACCCAAGTGGTCCATTAATGATACACCTATAATGATATAAGTATCTTGGACGAACCTTAGATTTTTAGGAATTTAATATCAATTAATAATATAATATTTGTTTTAAAAAATCTTTTATGTCAATTTTGACACTATTCAATAGTTGATTTTTGTGAAACTCATTACAGACTGATTACTTCGAAAAAAGTTAATTACATCAATCCTAATATGTCATATTATCCTATAAAAATAGTGTAATTAATTAAAAGGTTCATATTATATTTATTTGGGTATTTATAATATCAATTATTTGGATTTTTCACTATTATAGTAATTACTGCATCATCATTGTCTCATAAATAAATTAAATTATTTAATGTCTAAAAATTATAAATAAAATATCATTATGTAGGAAATCTTTTTATATTTCTAATGAATATTTATAATCTAAAATCCAACATATATAACCCTATGTAATAATTGGTTTTCTAAAAGATATATGCTTGTGTCATTTTTGTATTCATTTTAACTTAATTAAAATAAAGTGTCCCTATCACCTACAAGTGGCACCATGGGGTCCCCAAATCGACCCAAAGATGCCTATGGTCGAACAGGTATCAACAAATAAGTCTATGACACGTTTTAGGGTAATTTATTGTTATTATAATATTATTTTTAACCCTTATTTACTAGATTTACCCTTAACCATGGTAAATAAAATATTTACCACAGTAATTATTCAAAAATGTCTGAGAATAAAACTTACCTATTTACAAAATTTAGACATCCTGATTCCAAATATGGAATCCATTTTTCTAAATTCAAAACACAGAAGTGGCAGAAATTAATTTAAAATTAATTCCCGCTGTCAAAACAAAAAGCGTGTTTTTAAGAGATAATAACTATCAAAAGATTGACACTTGTTTATGTTCGGTTTAATTGTAAAATTATGTCCAATGACCAACATTATATTAAATGGTAAAAATATATTCTAAATATACTTTAAAACCACTCAAATTCATAATTTATCACTATTAATTATTTTGATTAAAAAATTTCTTTTTAATTAATTTTTAGTAATTTTCACTATTCATCAAAATATGAAAGTTATCCGAAAAGTACCAAAATTTCACCTTAGGCTAAATTCGATATTCCGAATCCAGAAATGAAGTCCATTTTAAAATATAAAATATATATAATTTCGAAAAGTAGGTATTACTATTCATAACGGCTAGTTTGATTGGTTGTGGTGTGTGTTAAAACTCAAGGTTGCGTACAACACACGCTACTGTATTATTCAAAGAAAGCATACCATGGAAGCTTGGGATGTTTCATTTTAAATTTTTGATGTCCCCATTTAGTCAAAAAGTTTAAAATATTGTATTTAAAAAGGGTTCACTATTAAAATTTGATAAAAGTGCAATACTGAAAATGAATTTGTTCTTGTATTATATCTAAGAAACTCATAATATAGATTCTAAAATTATAAGGATTATATAAAGTTTAAAATTTAGATAATACTATTCATAACCTCTTTTGAATGGGTTTTTTTGTAAGTCATGGTGTGATTGAACTTGGTGTTGCGTGTAGTGCAAGTTATTGAATTATTTTGAAGAAATAACACACTATGAAATCTTGGGGTGTTACAACCCATCACATCTAGTAAAACCACAAGGCTGGAACCCACAATTAATGGGCGATAAGTGTATAACACCTATCATTGGGCTATAAAAAACACTATTTCTGGTGGGATTACCTAAAGGGAAATATTTGTATATATATATATCAATGATTGGAATGTCGACAGTTTATGTATGAGAGATATATTTTTATGGGGATCCTTCAACTATTATCCAAACTAGAATTGAAATGGGAATCAATAACCTGGTATGCTATCACCAGACTCCACAGAACATTTAATGGGATAATTATTTTTGTGTTATAATAGATTAATTTAAATAAAATTTATACTTCATCACTATCACAGAATATTTATCTTTGGATTTACTTTCTAGGATAGATATTAAACATGTGGTGAGGTTTTATGGAGTACCACAATCAATTGTATCTTATCAGGATATGAGATTTATTTCAATGTTTAGGATAATTATTATTCATGATATTGATATTGAGTTATGTTCTAGTATATCATACCATTATTTGACATATGGTTAGTCTAATATTATAATTAATCAACTAATCAATGTTAAAAAATCTTATTCTATGTATTTCATTGGTTGTTGGGATCAACAGCTTTTGTAGTGGAGTTTTCTATTAATAATATATTTTACTCGAGAATTTAGATCGATGCTTATAAATAAATTTATGGAAACAAGTGTATAAATCAAATATAATAGGATGAAATTAAAGAAATAAATCTACGAGGACTATAACTAGATGAAGAAATGACATGTAAGGTGACTTCTATTCAACAACACATATTGGTAGTAGAAAGATGGTAGAAATGTTATGTTAATAATCGATGAAGTAACCAAGAACATGGATTTAATTATATAGTGTTTCTGTAAATATATCCTCGGAAGAAAGAAGTGAAAACCGATATTTATAAATATCAATCCCTTTGAAATTATTGATCATATTAGGACTATAGTTTATCATTTATCACCTCCACTCATCCTCTCCCAAGTCCATGAATTGTTTCAAGTATCCCTCTTGAGGAAGTACATACCTAATACATTAAATATACTAAACGTGAAGTTCATACCACAAGAGAATTGCCTTTCATATGAGAAAAACTGAAATAGAATCTAGATTTCTTGGATAATGTTCAAGGAAAAAAAGACCACTCTCCTAGTTAATGTATTGTGGACATTTCATCATCTTGCGAAATCTATGTGGGAACCTAAATATATAATGAGGCATACGTATCATCAGTTATTAGAATAAAATTTATAAAATTTAAAAGGTTGAAATTTATTTTAATGGAGGTATAATGTAACACCCAGATATTTTACATAATATATTTTTTTGAATAAATTTAAATTATTTAATAGAATTTTTTATATGCCAAACTGTGTCTTAACGAAAGAAGACACACCACAAAAATATTTTTATTTAATATGGTAGTTTTCACAAATCCCTTTTAATTGAATGTATGAATAGGATTAAATTAATTATGGAAATATATGGTTAAAATATGTAAATTGGGATCAATTATTTAAAAATGAAATTTTGATAGAATTTAATGATAAAAGAAATCATTTTATGAAAAATTATTTTTCGAATCACAATTATGTTTTATCCAAAGAAATAAAATAATTTAATTTTGGTTAATAATTTTAAATAAATCAATTTATTATAGATTTATTCAATGGTTTAACATTAATTTAATGTGTACTATTTTAATGATATAAGAATAAATATAATTTTATGCATAGAACTATATTTTTGTAGAAAATATTTTTTTCTCATTTTGAAAATTTATTTTAAAATTAATATTAGACACTTTTTGAAAATTTATTTAAAAAAATGAAATAAATATTAAAAATATGAATTTAAAAATTATATTGGAGTAATTTATTATTAATTTTATAAAATGATTGACCCTTCATTGAAAAGTGAATAATATATATTCTTATTTTAAAAAACTCCCTTTTTCATTCAAAAAATGTACAATCTAACTTTTATTATAATATGTTTTTACAGGTAAAATTACATAGTGAATATTTATTTTAATAAAATTTAGGTCATTCAAAAGACTTTCATATTTAATTTTTATAGATAATTTTATTACGATTTTGAACATTTTCACTTTGGAAAATTGCTCTCTCATCGCGTCTGTAGGTTTATATTTAAATTATATTATCCAACTTATTTTAATTGAATTTCAAAAACAATATTAAATATTTTGAATTATTATAATTAACATTATTCAATATTTTCAAATTAATTTTTTACCATAAATAGTAGTGAAACTATAATAATTAATTACTAAGGTTATTATTAAAATGAGTTTACCGAGGGTTAATCTAAAACAATTGGGAGTAAATATACAGACAAAAATATAAAAAATACATTTTATGTATATATTTCAACCTTATAGCCTATACTTTTCGATAATGTCACATTTTGGAGCTATGTATCCTGTGAAAAATTAGGGCACACTTCATTCTATTCAAACATTTCATATGTGTCCTCTCTCCACCTATAAATGGATACCCCCTCTCTTATCCTCATTACACTTACAAAAAAATAGTTTCAGACAATACCTACCAAAATATCCGAATTACATACATCCCAACATCTAACAGTACCTTTTAAGATTATAAATACAGTCGATGAAGGCTTTAGGTTTAGCCTAATGAGGTTTTCCGAAGAAGTGGTAATGTTTTAAATTATGTATTTTTTAACATCTTCTTATAAATCCTTAAAATATTAATAAATTGTGGTGATACCTAAAAATAATTGTTTATATTTAAAATAAACATTTATGTAAAATTGTTAAACCCATCAATCACACAAATAAATTCAATCAACCTTATAAGTCATAGTTGAATCTAAGATTTTAAATTTAATTTTATTATAGATCGTACCTCTATGAAGAATCCATTGAAGAAACATAGACTTATCATCTAGATCATCTCTTAGTTGGTTTCCTAAGTTTTATTCTATCATGTCCCATGTTTGAATGAATTGGTCCACATATATATTCTGTTTGTTGAATCCACGAGCCATTATTCCATGTTGTTCTTGGGACCAGCCACGCTGATCTTTGGTACTGTTAGTCAGAAGATGCCTCCCAATTAATTGTGATGGTATAATAAAAACATTACCTACCATATACTTATATTTTATTACATCAATTTAATATCTTATATACATTTACACTTCAATCAAATGTGAAATAAAACCATCGATTATGTTTACTATGGACTATTGCATCACAAACATATGCTATTCATTTTCACTAATTACCTCTTGAGGATGGATATAATGATGTATTTAATTATCATATATTTTAATTATCATATTATTATACCTAGTTAATTATATTACCATATCTAACTTCTTACCTCCCAACCCTTTTGAAAATAATAACTTCGTTCATTTGTACGACGGACTACCTCCTCCTGAAGTGATATGAATTGTTTTTCATTTCTATTTTACTTGGATGGTAATAAGGATAAAATAAATTCATATATTTAAAAATTTTAATGTTATTATACTTCATCAATTATGATATTAAATATAAATTCTGACTATTCATTCCTGGGGGAATGTGATAAAATCGTTCGTGTGTATAGTGAACTACAGCCTCATAAAGATGTGTGGTTATTTTTTTCACTACCTATTTTCATGAAAAGTAATTACATTAAGTTTATTTGAAATATGTGATATATATAAAATAATTTTATACAAAAATGGTATATATTATTTACCAATATTTCATTTAATCCATAGAAAAATTGGAAACATCGTTTAAGTGTACGTACGACTTACCATCTCAATAAATTTTGTTTTTCATTTTCTATCTCTAACTTTTATGAATTGATGTAAATAAAAATATACCAAAATAATAAAATATTTATATATTGGTTAAAATTATATATATTATGTTACCATCATCCCATTTAGATGACCAAATTGACAAATGAAGACATATAATAAAAACAAATGAATTGTCTCCCAAAACATGATTTTAATAAGAAATTGCTAATAAACAATTAATAAAATTTAATAATAAATTATCATATGGTATTATATATATATATATATTTATGGTTATTTAATTGGGTTATAATAAATTACTAATTTTTATACAATTGGTTTTAATGTGTATGAAGGAATTAAAGACTTAAGGTATGATATTTTTGTCTCTATTTCTATTCTTATGGTCAACATTATGTTATGCACCTATGTTATTTTATATATAGCCCCTTTGACATGTTATATAATGTACCCCCTCTGTTAATGATATTTAATGTTTCTGTTAATTTTATGTTTTAATGGTTCTTATGATTCCAAACGTACTAATGTGGTAAGGGTTTGATGTTACGATCTCGTTTTACATTGGGATTGTTCATGATTATTCTATCGATGATGAAATATTATGATCTGTCTCTATATAAACTCATAACTTTTCAGCTCCTATATTTATTTAATTACATTACTTTTTTCCCTCCATTTCCCACTCATTATGTTCTCATGATTCTGAACGATATTTTTTTAAATCATATTTATTTCCCACATCGGTGGAAAACCATTTATTCCTCCATATCTAGGTTTTCTAAAAAAGATTACAAAAATGTTTTAATGTTACAATATGATTTTTTAAATTAATTTTTAGACTTTTTATAATTATTTTAAAAATCATAAAATGAATCTTCATATCATTTTCAAAATAAGGCCTATTTAGATTTTACCGAAAATATTAAAGGAATATTTTTTTAATGTGTACGAAATATCCCACCATCATGACCACAAAATATTATAAATATTCCTTTATAAGTGAAAAATTTTATCTTCACAGAAAACAATTTTATATATATTATTTAATAAAAATAATTAATTACTGTGGGAGAGATATTTTCATCAGGAAATGTTTTATATTATTGTAAAATATTCCTTAATAATTTTCAAGGGTTATTTTCAAAAAAATGATTTGAAATTATTTTATGATTTAAAAAATAATATTTCATATTAGAAAGGATATTTTCCTCATTAAGTTTTCTAAATTATTATAATTATTACTTTATTTGTTTTCATGGTGATTTTCAAATAAAATGTTTTTCTAAATTTTTTCTTCTAATTTATACTTTTAAAAAATTAATTTTGCAACGAAATATTATTTCCCTTAGGAATTTTCCTAGTTATTTGTTTTAAAAAATCATTTTCCATATTAGATGTAATCCTTTTATGTTACTTAATATTTAATTGGGATATGATATAATGGAATCGTCACTATTCATTATCTAGATGGTTTATGTTAAGGTAGAAATGATGTTTATGAATCATGTTTCATTTTCACTGGTTATAATATGATGAAATGTGTTATGAAACCCATTTCATTTCATTGGTTCTGATATGATGAATAATTAACGATCTTGTGACACACAAATGTATAATTCCAATTAAGTGATACATGTTACCTATAACTCCTTCCAATGTATCTTTTAATTGTTATTTTTAAATTACATCAGATAGTAAAAAGGGTGTTATCCCAAGCCCAAAAATAGGGTACAAGGGAGGTTATCTCAATCCATAAGGAGGTAAATGGGTGGATAGACCAAGCATAACATTTTATAAATTTCATTGTGGGTATCGAGGACAAATGTTTTTTATTTTTTATGTGTATTACACAACTCAATGTCTTATGTAAATTTTATTCTATCATAGATCATGTTTTTTTATTTCCATCAGATTCATGTCTTATGATCTACAAATATTTATTCAATGACTCAAGATTTGGATCCTTAATATGAATGGTATGAATTATGTATGTTATGATCAAGTTCTCATACCATTATTATCATGTTATGTTTATGTATATTCCTTTTTTACACTTACATAGATCTGTGTTCACCCTTTTATATGTTGCTTTTCCCCAGGTTATGATGACATATATTATGTGTGATATTTATAATAAGGGTACTAGTTATCAATAGATAAGTGGGATTCAATTGATAAGACTTTAATAACATTTTTTTTATTTTTAAAAGTTTCAAAATGAACTATAACATTACGATCCTCAAGTGTGTGTTTATGTAATGTAATTAATATTCATAAAAATAATATTTATTTATTTATCAAAATAAAGGGTTGTTATAACAACTCAAATATGGAACTATATATTTAGAAAAGACTAGGATATTGTGACACCTATCAAGACCATTTATTTGGATACATAGGTTCACATGATATGACTCAATAGAGGAGATAATATAATAATAAAATTGATCATTACATTTTATTAAAACAGATAAATAATAGGAAACCAAAAATCACCACCCACACTATCATAATAAAGAACACCCTTTCATTTACATGTCAGTCCATTAATCCACATGAAGGAACATGTATACCCTTCTGGGGTCAAACATAGAACATAAAGGAGATCAATGACTAAGTTATTTATTCAATTTAGTGAAATTGTTTAAAAATTTCCCAGTGGGACTTTTCTAAAATTCAATTGAAGTTTTACCTCTTTTTCCAACCATTTAAAATTCTAAATTAAAAAATCATGTAAATATAGTCATGAGAATACAATACATTTTTAATTCTGCAACACCCAGGACCATTGATGAGTGCCCAAAGTGGTGGTCACTACTATACCTCAGGAATATCTCCCCATATTCTTGAAGTTATAGTATAGAAGTTTAGGACTACTCTGGGACTATTGGGAAACTATACCCGTATATCATAGTAATGTAATAGTGAAAATATTTCCACATAGATATAGAATCTGGATATGTAAGTAAATGGAATGATGTATAGGAAAGTAATAACAAATGATCCATGATTATGTAACAATAGATGAGTTAGGAAAAATATAAGTTAGGCAAGACATACATCAACAACAAGATAAATATAATTTATCAAAGACTAAATGATAAAATGATAAATATGACACTACAATGAAACTGAGTATGAACCCGGTATCAAATCCAATGATTTTCCTAGAAATAAATTAATTATCAACATCAGCTACTTTCTAAAACCTACAGCTATAAATAAATGGTGATAACTGCTTGGGTAGCCATGTTTCAGGGTGTCCAAAGAAACGTGTGAATATAACTCAGCACGATAGAGCCAATAGTGTCCCTAAAATAACTAGTCGGCGTTAAAGTACATTAATGAGTGTAATGTATATAAGATTACATATTTTACTAACATTACAATATCTATATGAAGGGAAGTATAATAGTTATTGATTTGAGATATCTATGTTGATGCACCATATAGGTATAATAATAAATTTGGTCTAATATAGTGAGTCCCTAATCATTGTATATATCATTTTCTAACTATTTTTATGGTGGAAATGAAGAAACTATAGTCGTAACAAACCTAGGGAATTCTCATGACCCAACTAGGTATTCAATATCAATAAAACCCATAATGAATCAAAGGGGGTCACTCGTTGTCATTCTATTGATCCAATCCACTAATTTAACCCAAGGATCCATCCCTGACATTCAAAATCAAATCATTATTATAATATATGGCATAATGATGAGGCATTCCAAAAATAGAAATCAAGAGGAATCCAGGCAGCTCACCCTACAAAATTTAACTAGGGAAAAAATAAACTAAGACATTAATATATTGTATTAGATAAATAATTCCATAACCAAAATAATTTGGGGTTAGCCCAAGGAATTTTCAATAATAGATATAAGAAAACCTCAATGGATTAACTAAGTATTTCATAACATCAACAATCAATGAATCTGAGTCTATCATCACACCCTGGTATTCATATGAGCCTCATATTGGAAGCTAATGATTTCTTACAGCATTCCACACCAATCCAGTCTATATGGAGTCCATGGAGTCTCTCCAAGAAATTCCTATTAAATCATTTATAATCAAGAATCTCATTAAACTCTACCATTTTACTCAATATTTAATTATTTAGGCAACAAATTCTAATTGTAATCATTTACCGATAAAGATCAAGTCCATATTATCTCACACTGCATCAATGAATTACCAAGCTATATCCTTTTATTATTCAAAAATTTATACATTTCTAAGGATATGTTAAATAGGATGAAATTCATAATCAATATAGGAAAAAACCTTATTGGTTTCTTACCGAAATTCTATTTAACCATCACTAACATCGTACAATTCACATTTACGAATGTTACTCATAGCGCCTCTAATGAACCATTTTACAAATTATTTAAAACAATCCCACCACAACTTATATAATCCACATTTTTTTTAATTACAATTCAATCCTAAAACAAATCGAAGGTTATTGATGGTTATGAAATTCCATTTCATGGCCAGCCTACTTAAAAATCAACAAACAAGGCATCCCATACAGCCCCATGTCCAACCTTAGAATCTATACTAATCTATTAGGCCAAAATTTAATGTCATGTACTATATAAAGTGTACCATTGGAAATTACATCCTAATAGGTCAATTAATTATTTAAATATGGTGGCTTCAAGGTAAATTTTATAATTATTGGGTTTGATTAAATTCATATTCTCTCACATGAGATGTAAGTGAGACCGCAGAACCAATTCATTTCAAATATTTAATGTAACTATGGGTAAATTTGAAAGACCACATACCACAAGTACGATGATTTCCATTTTTACTACTACCCTAAAAACACATATTTAAGATCATCTATGTCTAATATCCAAAACCTAAAACATTTAAAAAATGAAATTCCGACTATAAAATTCCAAAATAAATTTTCATATTACAAATATAATAAAAAACTCACAATTAATAAATGAAGTTAACCCATCTATGCATAAAAATTCATCTACTTACCAGATGTTCCAGTTCCACCCAAATAGGGATCAAAGACCCTCTAAGGGTCCGTTCTAATGTATGGGTGCGCACATGGTTCTAAAAACTAATTATTGAAATGGAAAAAAAACCTAGATAATTAATTTATCCGAAAACCCATTAAAAACCCACTTTTCCACAAACCTCCAATGAAATGACATGCACCAACATTATGAAATTATATTAAGATATCATAATGATAAGTCTCATGGAATACCCCTCATATAAAGATGATTTCAGCATCCTTAAATGTTTTTTTCTCTAACATCCCTTACCATAGGAACCCAAAATTAAATTAAGAGGAAAAGGAATAGAAGAGATATCATCAGAAGGATATTTTTTATGAATTTACATGGAAGGATTCCCAATACCCAAACAAATGAAGTAGGAATAAAGAGAATAGGGGAGGGAGAGCCCTAGTCTTTGAAAGAAAAAAAATGAGGGTTGAATAGGGGTTTCCCACCTAAAAACTCGAGGCAGAATAACTGTAATTATTCCCCTTAAAAAACATCATTTGACTAGCGCACCCTCATTGGCAGGGGGTTGCAAGCAATTGCAATTTCCACATGGGATATCTCTACAGCCTTACCATTACTTATATATGTTAATTTACCCTATATATTTGTCAAAAACAAACATTATATGTTTATATATCTTCAGTAAACTCAACCAAATAATTGTTCTTAAAATGAACCTCTCTGTACCAAAAAAAATCAAACCTCTCTTGAAAATTCAAATCTTTATGCATACACATGGTATTAAAAACTCCCTTCCATAACACTTATCATCCAATATAATTCATACTGGGTGTACAATGGATTTTCCATTTTACATTATTCATCACTTTCAATCAATAGTTACATTCCAATCATGAATTCTCAACACATCATCAAAACATAACTTATATTTTTAATGATTAAAACAACAAACAAAATACACACTTTAATTCATAACAAAAAAACTATGATGAATCTCTACCTTACCCATATACCACTAATAAACGGAGGTGTCATATTACAATATCTCAACCATCTCTTGGTTCTTCATAACATAAGACTGAGCTAATGAGAGAAATTTCAAGAAACAACACCCTATTCCACTAGAATATTTTTATCAAAAAACAATCTAAGTGTTATGATTATTCCCATCGATGAGGTTATCATTTAAACACACTAAAGATCTTGTGAAAACACTAGACAATAATCAATAAATGAAAAATGCTCCAATAAGAAATAAAATTTACTTAAAATTCTCTATCCAACATCTAAATCCAATCTATTATATCACAACATAGTACCCATTATAGTCACTATCCTACCACATTTAATTATATGCATGAACATAAGTCAAACATCCTCAAGAAATCTTTTCACAAAAATAATTAGCTTCATCCACTAACGCACCATTTACCAACCAAATAAGGATTTTGTATAACCCTGAGGGAATCCTATTATCATCCAAACACACACACTAAATTTATCACATGTATTCCAGTTATATTCCAATGTTGGATCATAAAAAATCCATTTCCCACACTATATCATACCCTGAGAACTGATGCATCATTAATACAATCCCTGATTAGATCACCTCACACCAACTTAGACCCAATATTAATTCCCGGACCTACAACAACACCACCTCTCAGTATAAACCCAACATATATTAAGGAAATCATTGAATTTAACCTCGTTTATCCATTAGATTGAAAATATAAAAAAGATCATGCAACAATCAATATCACTCACCCACTCTCCCCCTAACACTAATATTTCATGAGTACAAATGATGACCAAACCCCACCATAAGAGAATATGTGTCATTGAATCATTGAACAATTTAATATATAGATAGCACATGCTCCATCCATCACGGCAGATGATTGATATATAAGTACATGATTTCTCATCAACAAGAATAACAATAACAGGTAAACTAATGACCACACATAGCTTATGGGAATGTTTCTCAAGTCATTTACAAAAAACAACCATGCCAAAAAGCTTCCAAAATGAGGGTCACATAGTTAAATGTACAATGGTGTATTCTAAAACACTAGATTCATACTTTTTTACTCACACATATCTATACTAGATTGGTCCCATTAGACCCTTGTGATTGTGCCTTCTCAAGATTCCTTCTTCTGTATCAGTTATATAGACCATCAATGCTTCCATCAAGGTTTACCCCAAATCAGCAATGTCATAAATCCCAATCCATCAAAATTCATGTTCCCACTACGAGAATTTCACAATCCAAATTAAAGAGCTTCAATTCAGTAGGCGTATAGGTATTCCATCACCTCACATTGGTCCTCGAACTATACATAGATTATTTTACATTTAAAAAACATTATAATAGGCTTACGTACAACCCAAACCCAAATCCTCCTGACACAATTAATCCCTAATGTGTTCATTATACAATAATTTTATCAAAGATAAATTGTTTCATACACTAAAAAAACCTAGAGAGAGATATCAGACTCAACTCTTGTATTTCATGTCACTCCAAAACTCAAATCATGCATTAAAGCCACTGGTTATTCATCTCTCACATTATTGTCTTGCAAAGTGGCGATGATCCTTAGTGGTTCTCAGATACAGTGGTATCTCACCACAATGATCCATTCATATAACCAATTGAAACCTAATAATTTTTCTAGGGGTCTAATTGGGTTCCTTTACACTCTGATTACTTTTTGAAGGCACATCCCATGTCGAAATCGTTAGGAACCTAACAATTCCTTCCCTCAAGAATAATATATGCCAATAATGTATCAAGGATTTCCACATGGTTAAGACTAGACCATTAAAAGTGATTTCTAGTTATAGATCTCTCTCTTGATAGATATTATAACCACCAAGCATATCCTGCATACACTATTGTTACCCAGGTCAAGTATAAGAATCAGTCTCACCCTCGCAGACTTATCCTTAAAACTAGAAACACCCACACACAAATGATTCTCAAAGAATTCAAAAACAATTTAATGAACCAACAACACATAACCAGTTGTATTGTCCATGCACTTTCAGCATAAGATAAATCATCTAAAATTTATTTATGCACCTAAAATAACCCATAGAATCAGTTGTCCCTTATCATGGGTCTCCATTGAAGCTCATAAGGAATTAATTCCCAAAAATAGATTCATTTAAAATAATTAAAATAATATCTCCCATCAATCCCACACATTAAGTCATTATTGAGTCATAAACCTAGGAAAAACTCATCCTCATTCCAAGGTATCAGGGAACATAACATAGACAAAAAAACTATGGAATCTCAGCCACATGGTTGAACCTTACCCAATAACTCACTGAAAAGGAATAAACATCCAATCTCACATGCTGTCAAAACCATCAACTCAAGGAAATCAAATTACTCTGGCACTATAGTGAACTACCATTTTTATAACATAAACCCTTATTTACATTCCATAACATTTAAATATACATTGTATATTTTTGGGTTTAGTCTCTTGTAAATAGGAACATAATACCAGAAAAATACATAAACATAGTATTCTTATAATCCACTTAAAATTCATCTTCATTGGTTTTTTCTATGATACTTTTACAACATATCATATCATGGGGACATACACCAAATAAAGGGGTGAGAATAAATCCCATCAGTGGAAGATAATTAGTACATGAAAAAGAGCTATATCAATAAACAATGATCAAATGAACATGAGGCGTATCATAATAGAAATAAAATTAATCATACCATGTAAATTTGGATAAAATAAAAAAATGATACATTCATAATTATATCAAAATGGTTTTTCACCAAGGTGTAAAAATTCATAATTACCAAGGTTATTCATCATGGTATCGTAAAATATGTTATATCTAGATATAATTCTTTACCTAATTCATTGAAGAACTATTATAGTGCTCCCATCATATGAATTAATTCTTGTGAAACACATTGAACAAAACAAACAGTTTCATTAGTAACTCATGTAAAATAAAGGATGACTTTCAAATCAAAATCATTGCATAAAAATTCATAAATACAAGATCATATCATTATTTTTATCTAATGAAAAGGGGATATTGGTTTTATTTATTTAATAAATTTATAATTAATATATATGAGAATCTAGTTTAAAATATGTGGAAATATAAGAGGATTGTGAATTCATATTCTGATAATTTCTCGTGTAGAAAAGAGAATGTCAAGAAAAAAATTTAGTAGCACGATGACATACTTTATATCTTATAAAAAGAGAATAATATTAGGGAAATTATGGTTTCCCATTGATGAAAAATAATAATTGATGTAGGGATAAAATAAATAGTTTATGAAAATAAATTTTATGAACATTTTAATTTTATGAACACAAGGAGTACATAGATGGAATCAGAGAGGAGCAAAATTACCTTACCATGATGATTTTATTCTTCAAAAATGAGGTTTAAACGTTAAGGCCTGGAGGAAAACTAGGATGGACTATATGGGAGGTTTAATTACCATAACTTCATACGTACTGGATGTTTAGTGGATAGTATAAATGGGGAGGGTGAAATAATACCTGAGGAGGGTTGTCTTTATGTTACTATATAATTATTATTATTTATTTTTAGCTAATCAATATTGAGTGGAAGAAATTCCAATTATATTTGTGGGAAAATAATGTAGTAATGTATTTTTAAGGTTTTAAAATAAACCATACACAATATAAATTTGGTATTTTTATGTGTTTTAATCTTTAACCATTTAACCTTAATTCACTACCAAATTTTACCTATACTATAGTAAATAATTTTTTACCAATATTAATTTTTTATATATAAAAATGAAATTAACCTTATTAAAAAATATAGAGATATTTATTTCCAATATTTAATAATTTATACTATATTAAATTTATAAAATTGAAAATAATAAATTCTAAATATGATATAGGTATTAGTCATAAAAATATTTTTTCGTAAGGTTAAAAATGTGTTTTTCAAAAAAGATAATCATGTGTTTTTAAATATAAAAAATTATGTAGTATTTTCTTCATTAAATAATTTTTGAATAATTATATGAATTAAAAAATAGAAAGTCCTGATCGTATCCTAGTTATTTCATAAGAGTTATCGTATTTTGTAATTACAATATTCTCACTTTTTAACCCAAAAAACATTTTTATTAAATTACCAAAAATTGACCACAAGATAATTTTAATTATAATGGTTTGAAAAATTAGTTATTTTTTTCAAAATTGTTCTCTATATATGGGAATTCAAATTTTCATATAAATATTATTATTTTTTTAAATTTATAAATTTCATTGAAAAATAAACATTATGAGAGTTTTAAAAATTACTTAGCCCAACATTAAAATATATTATAATATAAATATTGTTTCATAGGATTATTAATAATAAAAAATCATATTTATAAAATATAAATTTATCATAAAATAAATTTTGAATAGAAAATGTTTATATTCTCCCAAACTAATTCAATTTTAATTATATAATTAAATAATCCCTTTAATGTTCCCAGTTGTAGTTGTCCACGTGGTGTGAAGTTAATATAAATTGTAATGTTATTTTTATATGCTCATAATAAACCATTAATTATAAAATACGAGTTATATTGTTGTCATAAATGAATTTTTGGGGCATCATATTCATCCACCGTTAAATAAATTGAATCATCACAATTTTTAGTTATTGATCGATAACTTTAATTTATAATTTTAGGGTATTCCTCAAAATTTATGATATTTAATTTATCCTTTAACATGAATTATACAATTGCATTATAGAAATTGTGAATTCCTTGGTGGTGATTCATTTTTAAAAAGAGTATATAATTTAGATATTCAATTCATAATGCAAGAAACTCCATGATACAAACTATTTTTCATAAATAAAAAGGTTTTAGATGAATTTAATACTTAATTTCAAGTGAGTAGAATATTTGAAATACTTTTGAAATCATTAGAACTAGACAATTTATAAAAAATTATAATTAAATCATCTCAAATGGATAGTAATTTTGTTTCGGATTTCTTTCCTTCAATAAAATAAGTGGTCTTTTGGAAAGGAAAAGTTTAATGATAAAATATATTATCATGAATTAAATTATGATATGTTTAATTTCCTTCTATTTCTATCTATTGACTAAAAGGAAAAACATAAAAAAGAATAATGATAATTTTAATGATAAAAATTCCAATGAAGGTTGTATAATTTTATTTCTAAGAAGTAAATTCCCACAGTCTATAATATGTGATGAACTTATCATTAGTGTTTTACCACTTGATTAAATTACTTCATTTTGGGTTGCTCCTCGGTAATCATAGAAATTGTCCCATATAAACTACACTCAAAAATTGTAAAACATAAATCATGAGTGGTGGATACAAATCATCCAAGTTTAGTCCATACCTAGTTTGATTTTATGGAGATTACAAGGGATTTTAATATTTATTAAATATTAGAGTTTGTCCTTCTCTTAGGTAATTCCGATGTTCCCCACATATATGAAATTGAACTATTAGTGGTGCATTATGATGAAACTTTTCCACAACCATCGATTCAACTGAACTATTAATTATTATTATTTAATTATGACCATTATAACCTAATTTTCCCACCATAAATCATCTTCGTGTTTATTTAAGACATTCATCGTGGTGTCTATTCCCATATTTTTGACATGTGAGAAATAGAATATTCTTTTCGTTATCAACCTTATACATTGTACTTCTATAAAACATTGTCCTTATATTTTTTGTTTTATTGTAAACACAAATATATTCAAGGTTTTAATTGTAATACATGATAACTAGATTTTCATAAACATAAGATTCCATACTTCAACTCCTCCTATATTGTGAATATCGTAATCACATTTTTTGTTACATCTGATATTTTCATGTGTCCTTAAATTTTATTCCATTTTTTATAATGAGGAAACCTATGTGATAAATATATTATAATAAGTAATCTTATAATAAAAGATTTCTAATTGGAAAGTTAATCTTAAAATTTTCATATATCATGTTTTCGGGATAATGTACTTCAATTTTAATAAAAAATATATATTACCATTATCCTATTTATAATATTTAGTAAAATAATGTTATTTACAAATAAAAATAACACCTACTTTACTTTTTATACATTAAGTCCCATTATCTTGCAGTAGTTTTCGATCATGTCTAGTTCAATGCAGTTTATTCAGGGTTGTAACGCCAAGGTGCAAATGTTCCAGAGCCACATCCACTTGTAGTATCCAGAAAAAGAAGTATTTTCATGGAGGTGACATCCTCTATACATAAACAAAATACCAATATTTTTTCCTATATTAATTATTATCAATAGGTTTTTAATAATGTTTTATAATAAAATATTACAAAAATGACTAATCCATCATTTGATACCAGTTATGGTGACCCAAATTTTTAATACTTAAACCCCGCATTACGTGGTACAACATTTAATAATACATAGGATATTTTGGGGTTTAATTTCTTTAAAATATAATAATAATACGTTAAAAAAAATAAAAAAACATTCTTCTAATATACTTGAATGAAAACTTCATATTTTTTTCATACTTTACTGTTAATATATATCACATTCAGGGGACATACATCAAATACCAGGGTGAGCATAAATCCCAAAAAGGTAATAATCAAAGGAGATACTTATCATGTGAAAAAGAGGCATATCAATAAATAATTATCACATTAACATGAATCATGAAATGTAAATGTGGACATAACATTAATGTGAGACATTCATAATCATATCACTAAAGTCTATGACTCGGTTGTCATAGATATTAATTATCATGGTTATTAACCGATGTGTCATAATACATATTATCTTTATTGATTAGTTGTTTACCCAATAAATAAACTGATATTAGGGTTTACCATTAATATGTCATAATTCATTTGATCCACATTGAACATAAAAAATAACTTCATCATTATCCTATGTATACTATATAACGTGTATCATATCAAAATTAATGCATACAAATTTCTTAAATACTTGACCATGACATCATTTTTTACCCAGGAAATGGGATTATGGGTTTTATTTAAATCAATCATTTAATAAATAATACATTTTTCATGTCTAGGTGAATACCCGTGGAAATAGAAGAGGGTTAGGTATTCATAATATGAGAGAAATCATGTGGAAAATATTAATTCAATAAATGAATTCTGCAGCATGGCAGTATTCATTATGGCTAATGAAAATTTAATAATGGGAGGGAATGAAAGTATACTAATGATAAAATATTATTTCTCTGGTAATATTAATTAAAAAATTGTACGATAATAAATTAGAATAAAATTTTCATGGAATACTCAAATAGGGTACTTCGATGAAAAAGGAGAAAGGGAAAATTACCTTACCTTGAACATTTACTTCAAAAAACCATAGGATGGAACCTTAATACCTTGAGGGAACCTTGGATGGAATTATTGGGAGGGGAAATAATATTTAATTCATGATTAATATATTTATAGTGGAGATTAAGGTTCATAAGGTGGTATTTTAATTTAGGAGCATTTTCATTAAGTGGTTAAATATTGATTATTTTGTATTTAATGCTAACCATTATTGGGTGGAATTAATTCGAATCATCATGGATGAAAAATTAATTATTAAAAGATGGTTTTTTCCTTAGCATACATCAACCACCCATTAGGTGGTTTATTTTTGTAGTTATTTTATGATTTTACCATTTACTATTAACCCACTACATTATTTTACTTATACTACTATAAAACATTTCTTACCATGGTAAATTTTTTATGTCAAAAAATAAAATTAACCTTATTATATAATTTGGACCTTCTAATTAAAAATATACAATCCATTTAAATTTATTAAATTTATAAATGTGATAATAATCAATTCCTTCTATTATACATCAATAACATACAAGAATAATGTTTTACCTAGGTTAAAATCTTGATTATAAAAAATAATAAGAATGTGTATCCAAATGAAAACATTTATGTACTATGTTGTTCAATAATTTTTTTATTATGAATATGGATTAAAAATTTAAATCCTTTATCATATCCTTATTATATCATATGAGGTATCAAATTTTGTAAAAACATCATTTTCATTTTTTCTCATATAAAAAAACTTTTTTAGATTAATACCATAAATTTAAACTAAAATATATTCAATTTAATTAGAGGAAAATTAGTTTATTTTATTTAAATATTATTTAAAAATTAGAATTTATAATCTAAAATAAATTTATTTATTTATTGAAATTTTTAAATTTCATAGAAAAATATACATTCATGTCATTTTAAACAAACATATGTATTATTTAAAATATATTATTGTATAAAAGGTATTTTGTAAGGTTATTTCATAAAATTAACTTTTAAATAAAACTAGATATTTACCAAAAACACATTTTAATTTAATATGTTTATTATCTTCCAAAATAATATAATTTTGATTATATCATTACAAAATCCCTTTAATATTCCTGTTTTTATTTTACCATTATGTGTAATGTAATTATATACAGTAATTGCATCCTCGCAATTTTCACTTATTGATCAATACATTTAATTATAATGATTATGATCTTCCTCATTATTGTTTTTATTTAATTCATTATTAAACATGATGTCACAAACTATAATATAAAAAAGGTCATGTCCTTGGTGGTGATTCATTTCTCGAAAAAGATAATATAATTGAGCTTTTGAAATCATTTGACAAAAACTCCATGATCCATATAATTTTTAGAAATGAAAATGACTTAGATAGGTAAAATCGATTATTTAATGTTATTTGAATATTTAAAAAACATTAAAATAAATTTGAAATATTTTTGTGTTAATATTGATGATTAGATCATCTATAAGGGATAATAATTTCGTACATGTTTTATTTCCTTTTATCGATTTAGAGATCTGTTTAAAAGAAAAATATGAAACATAATAGTATTTATCTGTATCTAAATAGTAACATGTTAAAATAACTAATATTTCTATACATTGACTAAAAATATAAAAATAAATTAATATATAGATATTTTTATTAATAATTTTTTTTAATAAAGGTGGTCGAATATGATTTGAAAGAAATACATTCTGAAAAACATTAAGATGTCACGAAATATTCCTAATTGTTTACCACCTTGATGAAATTAATTAATTTGTGGTCATGAATATATAATATTAAAAAATATCCCAGAAAAACTAGGCTCGTAACAAGAAGAAATGAACTCTGACTTTTTTGATCATCCTCATCATTGTGGAGCCTCGACCTAGTTCCCTTGGTTTGAATATTATATATGATTATCATATTTTTTAACCATTGGATTAGTGAATTGACTTGGATAATTACCACTTTCTCCAAATCTCTCACAATGAACTATTAGTGGTTCCTTAGGTTGACCCTTTTCTCCTCTATTGATTCAACTGAACTATTCATTTTTCTTTAGTAATTATCAAACATATGTCCTACTTTTCCAAACAAAAATAACCTTCCATTATCATTAATAATTTATCTATGGTACTTATTCCCACAGTTTTGACATATAGGAAATTTAAGATTCTTTCCTTTATCATCATTATATATTGATCATACATGAGTCACTATCCCTCACTTATTTATTATGTTTAGAAACACATCTATATTAAATTTTTTAATCGTAACACTTGATAATCATTTTCTCATAAATAAGATAGCGATCAAATTTTCTCCTAATATATTGGGATGGTCATCATCATGTTTTCTGTTGCATCTGGTTTTTGCATAAGTACTTATATTTGCTGTAATTTTTTTATATGTATAAAACCTTGGTGAGAAATATTTTACTATTAGTAATCATACAATAATAATTCTAAAGTATGTATTAATCCTAAAATTTTATCATATCATGATTCTATGATGATATACATATTTTTAATAAAACATTTACATTTTCTTTGTATCCTTCGTAATGGTTTGTACAATAATGTGATTAACTAATGAAGATCAACAGATAATTTCAAAACAAGTGTAAAATAAGGCCCTTTGTTTTGCACTAATTCTTGATAGAGTCTTGATCAATATATCATTTTAAGGGTTTTACCCCAATGTAAACCTATGCTCGAGCCACATCCACTTATAATATTAACTCAGGGATTTATTATCTTAGAAACCACTTAATATGTTCTTCACTAACATACAAGGTTATTTTCAACATTTATGATAATCCATAGGATTTCCACTAATCTATTATAATAGTAATTTCAAAAAATAAAAAATATTTATTTGATAAATACTATGTTGACCCTTATTTTTATTACACAAATGTTTAAATATATAGGGATAATCCCCTTTTAACAAATGAGGGGGAACCATAAATTATTCGTAGAACTAGGAGGAATGTCTTCTTCTATGACCCTAAGTGACCTAATGTTTTTGACACCATAGAAGAAGAACCACCTAACACACACACACACAGATATATATATATATATATATATATATATATCAAACACCCAAACATTGAAAGGATTCACAGATAGTATTGCCTTGTACATAGTGTACGTTGCCAAGTGATGATGGATGTTGTCATACCCTAACATTAATACAAGAATGGAACTCTTGAAAATCTAGAAGTGTTTCCCTAAAACACATCTAGATCATTCATCTGGTGGATGGAACATTTTTTCTACTATATCCACTTGACCACCAGAGTCACACCTATACCTGAACTCGCAGATGTCGGCCCTGCATATCCTGCTAGAAGATCAAATGGGTTTTAATGTATTTTAAATCAGAACATAATACACAAAAAACATAAATATAAATATTCATATAAACATATTAAAATAAATATTCATAGTTTTTGATATATTTCTTTTATTTCTTCTTATAATATGGGGCCATTCATCGAAGAGTGGCGTGAGCATAAATACAAGGAATGGAATAATTAAAGGATATACATAGCTTGTGACAAAGTGTAAAATTAATAAATCATGATCATAAAAACATGATTAATATAATAATATAAGGAACATGAATCATTGCAAGCAAATATGGATACAACAAAAAATCATACATTCACAAGAAAATCACTGAGTTTGTCACCATGGTGCCATAAATCATAATTATCATGGTTATTCACCAAGGTATCAAAAACCATGTCATCTCTAGAGGTTAGTTACTTACCTAATGCATTGGAGTTATATCAAGAGACCCCATTCATATATATTAAATCATGCGATCCACATTTTACATAATAAATAATTTCATCAATAAATTGTATAAAATAAAAATGGGTTTGATATTGAAATCATTGCATATAAGGTTCTTAAATACGAGACCATAACATAATTTTTAACCAATGAAAATGGAATACCAGTTTCATATATTTAAATCCAGGAATTTATCATACATGATTAAATCTATGGTATTACAAATGGAATGGGAAAAGGTTCGGGTATTCACAATATGAAAATTTCCCATGTATAAAAGAGAAATTAAATAAATGAATTCAACATCATGACAGTATACATATTGGCATATAAAAAGGAAAAAATGGTTGCGAAAAATGGTCTCCCATTGATAAAAAATAATTTTTTGGTACGGTTAATATCAAATGTTTAGGATAAGAAATTCTATTAACATTTATATGGTATAATAAAGGGTTCGTTCGATGAAAAATTACAAGAGGATAGTTCTCTTACCTTGAATATTATCTTCTTAAAACATCAGGATGTAACCTTGACACTTTGATGTCACCATTTAGAGACACCATGGAAGGATAAAGGATTAAAAATTAGTTCCTAAGGGATTTTGAGTGGGGAATGTGGGTGGGAATGTGGTATCTATATCCGAGGAGGTGTGTCTTTAAGTGATTAAATAATAATTAATTGGTATTTATGGCTAACCACTGTTGGGTAGAATTAATTCCAAAAATATTGGAAGAAATTTAATGTTTAAAAACATGGTTAAGGACTTAATATACTTAAAAACATTAAATTTTTTATTTTTTTGGTATTTTATTCATATACCATTTAACCTTAACCCACTACATTATATTACTTACGGCATAGTGAAACTTTTTTTACCACGACAATTTTTTTATGTATAAATATATAATTAATCTTATTACCCTATATCGACCATATAATTACTAAAATTAAATCCATTTTAATTGATTCAATTTATAAATGTGATAAAAAATAGTTATACATATGATATATGTATAACAAAAAAAAAAACAGTTTTTTAAAAAGGTTAAGCTCTTGGCTTTCAAAAAATATAGGCATTTGTTTTTAAATGCAACACATTATATATGAGGTTTTTACTTAAATAATTTTTAAATATGATTAATTATTAAAACAATTTAATCTTGATCATATCATAATTATATCAAAAGAGTTCTCATAATTTTTTAAATAGTATTTTCACTTTTAAACCCAAAAATCATCATTTTTAGAAAATTTTCATTATTTCACCCTAAGATAATTTTGATTTGATTAATGAAAAAAATATTTTGATTTTCGAAAAATAAATATATAAATATGATAATTAATACTTTTAAATAAATATATTTATTTATTGAAATCTATTAAATTCATAGAAAAATAAACATCATAGCCATTACAAAATTACATAGTACATTGTAAACGCATATCATCTTATAAAAAGGGGTTTGTAATATTATTTCACAAAAGTAACCTTTATCTAAAAGTTATAAATTCATTATAAAACATATTATTAATATTATTTATATATAGTCTCCCAATGCAATTATATTTGGATTATATCATTAAATAATCCATGTACTATTCTAGTTTATATTTTCCATTATATCTAAAGTTGTTATGAAAAGTAAAATTATTAGTATGTCCTCATAAAAAAAATTCATTATGAAATAAGAGTTCCTCTATAAAATAATTGAATTTTTGAGGGTTTAGAGGATCTCTCACAAAACCAACTACCCATATATAGGTTTAACATCATCCACCTATTAGGTATAACTCATATCCTTATAAGTTTTGTAATTTTTCTCCTTTACATTATACACTTGGATGAATCACCCCAATAATAGAGGCTCAATTAAATGAAATTTAAAGTGAAATTTATAGAAGAAAACAAATTATATGTAACGCCCCGACCCTAGTTACCCAGAGTCGGTGCATTATTACATAACATTGGCATGATCACAAGAAAGATCAAATCTCGAAAGACCGATTGGTTTAGTATCCTTAGAAACATTAGATATATTCATAAGTCCTACATTACACCATAAAATGAAAAAATACTACAAAAACATATTGTATCCATAATCCACACTCATATCCCCACATAATATCCCTGCAGGTCATTCATAATTTACTTCTTCACATCCTGGAAAAAATAAAACATAGAAAAGGGGTGAGCTCAAATGCCCAGTAAGGATAACAATATAGCGGAAACTTTCATAAATAATCATAAACATTTAAGGCAATATATAACTAAAACAAAAGCCTTTTAAACTTGAACTTCAACATAGTATGTAAAAATAAAAATGAAATAATGACATTTAATTATTCACATGGATATTCTTATAATAAAATAATCACATGCAATATCAATAACCACTTTCATAATGATGGAATGTATAATGCTGAACTTTAATTTCTTTGTCAAAGCCTTGTCCCAAGACCTAGGGGATAACTGTAACCGGAACCCAACCCGGAGTGCTTCTAATAACCGGACACCAACCCGGAGTGCCTCTAATAACCGGACACCAACCCGGAGTTCCTATAATAACCGGAGACCAAACCAGAGTTCCTCTAATAACCGGAGACCAAACCGGAGGGCTTACGTTTACCGGTCCCCAACCCGGAACATACTTGTCTAACACATTCATCTGAATGAAAGGTTGAAATATAACATAAACATTTGGATTAAAAATAACTTATGAAATGTCAATAAATTAAACAAAAACCATGAGTGACATAATAACTTATCCACAGTCAAAAATATCACAAAACCTTCAATAAAATAGGGATGTTTTGTATCATAATAAATCAACATCAAATAAGCTTAAAATCCATCAAAGGATGTTGACATAGATGAAATCAAAACTATTTTAGAGAAATATATCTTTTATTTGAAATCATTTTAAAAGTAACATAATTTTAAAAAAATACATTCAATTTGAAAATATTCTTATAAGCTTGTAAGGGAAGCTTCGACGATTTTATAATGGCGGAAAATAACCGCACCTACCGTATAAGTTAAAAAAACATTCTTACCTTAATTCTGTCGAGAAGGTTAAAAAGTGCCTTGTTTGGAAAATGACAGAAAGATTCCTTTATAAAACACTTATAAAAAGTCAAACAAGGGTATAAATGACTTTAACTCATATTCTTGTAAATACTAAAAATGTTTTGAAATACATTTTTAAGAAACATGGATGTGGATGATAAAGAGATCCCAGTAGATTATTACGTATAAACAACCTCAGATAATAACGAGATTGTGAAATAACCCTTACCAATTTGGTAACTTATGAAACATACAACCCATGAAAGAGGCATCATACAATGAATATTTAAATACACATAAATTAGAGTGTATTATGCAAATAATATAATTATGGGCAGTACATACACCACACAAAAGGTAATGGTGGCAATATGGCATGAATCTCACGGGAATAAGGAGTGAGATGAAAACCCCTTACCTTGTACTTTTCCTTGGTTGGGGTAGGTTTACCTCCTGTATAATGGTGAAATAATTATTATTAAATTATACAAGAATCATATACATTCATATGATATCATATATGATCTTTTAACATTGCTTTGTTAATAATATCTTAGTATTATCGTCGTTTCGGGTGTTAACTTACTCGTTTTCTTCTATATGTTTTGTTACATAAGCCATGTTTGTCATGGATAGGTTGTATATTATTCATATCCAAAATTATATCAAGTACTTAAACATCATTTTTAAATCATAAAATGATAATTATACTTGAATGGATATGATGGAGAATGAATCTCATCGTGTTCGTGGAGACGGTAGTCCGTACGTACGCACAAGCGACAATATCATTCTTTTGATATTAAAATAATATATAAATGGTTGTTATATCATATATAGAGATTCATTAACATGTTATATTTATTATTTACATGAGTTACATATCATTATTATACCCATCAAAATAATAATATATTTAATAACAATTACACCACGACGTGGAGACGGTAAGCTGTACGTACGCACGTATGGTGACATGTTATTGAAAGGGTGGATAGAATACTGAATATGGTTGTACCATATTTATAATAACATCACAGTATATAATGATAATGGAGTTATTATTTTATAATGGTAATAACAAAGAAAGAAGAAGTGGAAGAAGAAAGGAACTTGGAAAATTGTGGTGAAATCATTACCTCTTCTTCCGGTTCTTCCTTTTTATTTGATCAAAAGGGCTCCTTAGGTTGGCTTTCGGATCAAAATAAGGCCTATAGGTTGTAGTGAGGGATGTTGGGAGAGTATTTGGGCAGAGTTTGTCCGAAAAAAAAAGGTTTTGAGGGTGTGAAGAAATGAGAAGGAGGAGTGCCCTTTTATAAGAGGGGTGAGGGGAACCTTTGGAAAAGGTAGAAATATTAGTTTATAATAAATTCATATTCAGTTTATAATGGCTCCAAAGTTGATTATTTAAATGTTAAGGTGGAGATGGGTCGAAAAAACTCAACCAATAGAATTTATACAGGTTTGGGTACTTATATTAACCTTATCATTAAGTATTAACTCTAAGTTAATTAGTTTCACTTTTACGATGTCTCTTTGTATTTTTATATTATATGGTTAATAAACTTACAATATACATCCAAGAGACCCCCAAGTGGTCCATTAATGATACACATATCATGATATAAGTCTCTTTGCCGAACCTGCGATTTTCAGGAATTTAATATCAATTAATAATATAATATTTGTTTTAAAAAAACTTTTATGTCAATTTTGACACTATTCAATAGTTGATTTTTTTGAAACTCATAACAGATTGATTACTTCAAAAAAAGTCAACTAAATAATTCCTAATATATCATATTATCCTATAAAATTAGTTTAATTCATTAAAAGTTTCATATTATATTTATTTGGGTATTTATAATATCAATTATTTTAATTTTTCACTATTATAGTAATTAATTCATCATCATTGTGTCATAAATAAATTAAATTATTTAATGTCTAAAAATTATAAATAAAATATCGTTATGTAGGAAATATATTTATCTTTCTAATGAATATATATAATCTAAAATCCAACATATATAACCCTATGTAAAAATTGTTTTTCTAAAAGATATATGCTTGTGTCATTTTTGTATTCATTTTTACTTAATTAAAATAATGTGTCCCTATCACCTACAAGTGGCACCATGGGGTCCCCAAATCGACCCAAAGATGCCTATGGTCGAACATTTATCAACCAATAAGTCTAGGAGACGTTTTAGGGTAATTTAGTATTATTATAATATTATTTTTTAACCCTTATTTACCGGATTTACCCTTAACCATGGTAAATAAAATATTTACCGCAGTAATTATTCAAAATGTCAAAAAATAAAAGTTACCTATTTACACAATTTGAACATCCTGATTCCAAATATGGAATCCATTTTTCTAAATTCAAAACACAGAAGTGGCAGAAATTAATTTAAAGTTAATTCCCGCTATCAAAACAAAAAGCGTGTTTTTAAGAGATAATAACTATCAAAAGATTGACACTTGTTTATGTTCGGTTTAATTGTCAAATTATGTCCAATGACCAAAATTATATTAAATGGTAAAAATATATTCAAAATATACATTAAAACCACTAAAATTCATAATTTATCACTATTAATTATTTTGATTAAAAAAGTTGTTTTTAATTAAAATTTAGTAATTTTCACTATTCATCAAAATATGAATGTTATCCAAAAAGTTCCAAAATTTCACCTTAGGCTAAATTCGATACTCAGAATCCAAAAATGAAGTCCATTTTGAGAGATAAAATTTCTAAAATTTTAAAAGGTAGGTATTACTATTCATAACGGCTAGTTTGATTGGTTGTGGTGTGTTAGAACTCGAAGTTGCATACAACACACGCTACTGTATTATTCAAAGGAAAGCGTACCGTGGAAGCTTGGGATGTTTCATTATAAATTTTTTTGATGTCCCCATTTAGTCAAAAAGTTTAAAATATTGTATTTAAAAAGGATTCACTATTAAAAGTTGATAAAAGTGCAATACTGAAAATGAATCTGTTCTTGCATTATGTCTAAGAAACTCATAATATGGATTATAAAATTATAAGGATTATATAAAGTTTAAAATTTAGTTAATACTATTCATAACCTCTTTTGAATGGCTTTTTTTGGTAAGTCATGGTGTGATTGAACGCGGTGTTGCGTGTAGTGAAAGTTATTGAATTATATTGAAGAAATAACACACTATGAAATCTTGGGGTGTTACATTCTCCCCTCCTTCAATAAATTGTGTCCTCACAATTTGAAATTGTTCTTAGAAAACAAAAGGTTGAAAATAGAAAATATATTTGTGGGAAAACCCACACTGGAAATTGGGTTACTAAAATTTAGTCTTAATATGAGGAAAAGAGAAATGAAAGGGTCACCACCAAATTATGATCTTGATTAGGAGAACATTGGTGGCAATTAGAGACATATAATTGGAGGAAAACATAAATATTTATAGGTAGTGATTGAGGTCATCCATCAAAAACAAGTATAAAATTGAGGTCCTTAAACTCATCAATCTATGATGATTTGAAATACCATCGGTTCAACAAAACATAGGGTATTGGGATAACACATTTTTGACGTTTCAAAATATCTTAGTTGAAATCCCACATCGAAAAATGAATTAATGAGGCCTCTATTTAAAATAATGAGTGGAAAGTATGAATATTACCGAAAATAACACATACTAGGGTTCCATGTAGGAAAAGATGGATATGGAAGAGAAATCTAACCATCAATTATCTGATGGAGAGTGGTAGAGAACATGGATATGAAAAGGCCAACAATCCCAAAGCCATAAATTAGTGATGATTTAACGTACCATCTAGGACAAAATTTTTGTTCTAAGTTCCTTTTATTAATGTTGAGGAATTTATTTATGAGATTGTCTAAGATCATAAGGAGATATACTTATTTTATAATTAGAGTTTTATAGATTAATAAATTTCTACCACAAACTCATCTTTCACTCTAAAAGATAATAGAACGTAAAAAAATTTCTATTTATACTATTCGTACAAGGTTCCAAAATAAATGAATTTATAATTCATCTACTAGCTATTTTAAAAAAACTACATTATTTAATCCAGGACATCTCGTGGGCCAGTGGTAGGTGATACACCCTTATCGCCCTTCAGTTGTGGGTTCAAGTCTCGCGGCCTTGCCGGACGTGACGGGTTGTCGCCCGACCTCTGGGTTGTCCTTTTATGGCAATCCAAAATAATCCAAACTAGAACTATCCAAAATACATCTGTCCAAACTCACAGTCCAAAATTTATAAGGAAGGTAAACATAATGTAGATCCTTTTTACCCCGTAATAGCATATGAATATCTTCATCATGTATTCCTTTAATACAATGAAACATTCTGAATTACCATATTCCTTATTGATTACATTCATGCTCCCTTATTCCATATATAATGCTGGATATACTTCATCAATCCAAAAAAAATTTAAACCCCAAAAATGATGGAATACAAAAATCATTAATCAGCTTCAAGTTAGTCAAGAATATACAATATAATTTATCCAAATCAATCATGTATTATTCTAAAATCACTACCTCAGTATCAGAACCATATTATGGTTTATCTTTCTCTCAACCATATATTTTCCAAAAATTTAACCTGCTATTGAGTCACTTTTCTTTGTTCCACACAATCTCAAGTCCTTAATGAAAATAGTACTGCAGTACAATCCTTTTATACTCCATAATTATTATAACAAGTATATTGTTGATACAACACTCAAATGACATAATCAATATAAGAACTCTAATTATTCCTATTCATATGTGGTAGTATCATAACTTGATTATTATCCAATAGCATCATTTGCGGCATAGTCTGATGACTGGGACATAGGTTCGCGTAGTGTCCAAACTCCTTGCAAATGAAGCATTGTACATTTGAAACCATTTTCTTAGCCTTGCAGTCACGTACATTGTGCCCTTTTCCTCCACACTTATAACAAACTCCCATTCCTTTCAGACACGTTCCAGGGTGTTTCTTCCCACAGTTATCACATATGGGAAAATTCTTATTTTCCCTCTTCTCTTTATCCATCGTTCTCTCTTCCATCCTTTTCTTCTCTTTCTTCCCTTCAAAGCCATAGGACTCAGTAAAATCTTTACTTATCCTATCAACACATGATATTATTTCTTCATATGATGATAATACATGGGAGACAATTTCTCTTATAAATTCTGTCTTAAGACCATGAAATATATGATCATTCTTTCTCTTTGGATCATATGCATTGCTGGAGTTCTCATTCCTTCTACTGGGCGTCATTTCTAAACAATGGCATACAATAGATTAGTTTATGAATAACAATACCTAATCCCAAACTTGTAAGACACATAACATAAATTAAATAGTTTATGGATATAATCCATAATCATAAAAATTTCTCCTTTGAGTAAGTAAATCCACATAAACCCTTCATAATGGTTTGTAAAGAAAATGTGAATTATCCTAATCATATCCCCCGGGAGTGTCGTAACCAAGAGTTAAGCAAGGCCCGTTGTCGTGCACCAGTTCCCGTTCGAGTCTAGCTCAAAGCGGTGTTTTCGGGTTTTACCCCTGGGTACATCTGTGCCAGAGCCGCCTCTACCTGCTCGTATCCAGACAGGGATGTATTGCTCTTAAAACTCACAAAATCTCTACAATACCAAAATTCTAGGAAGTTATTCTATACTAATACTCAAAGTCCATCTTAAATCTATGTGCTCCAATCAGAGTTTATCTAAATCTAGCTTCCAATGTTTGTACTAAACTTCCTCTGATACCAACTGTAACGCCCCGACCCTAGTTACCCAGAGTCGGTGCATTGTTACATAACATTGACATGATCACAAAAAAGATCAACTCTCGAAAGACCGATTGGTTTAGTAGCCTTGGAAACACTAGATATATTCATAAGTCTTACATTACATCATAAAATGAAAAACTACAACAACAACATATTGTCTCCATAATCCACACTCATATCCTCACATAATATCCCTGCAGGTCATTCATAATTTACATCTTCACTTCCTGGGAAAAATAAAACATAGAAAAGGGGTGAGCTCAAATGCCTAGTAAGGATAACAATATAGAGGAAACGTTCATAAATAAGCATAAACATTTAAGGCAATATATAACTAAAACAAAAGCCTTTTAAACTTGAACTTCAACATAGTATGGCAAAAGAAAAATGAAATAATGACATTTACTTATTCAAATGGATATTCTTCTAATCGAACAATAAAATGCAATATCAATAACCCCTTTAATAATGATGGAATGCATAATGCTGAACTTTAATTTCTTGGTCAAGGCCTCGTCCCAAGATCTAGGGGCTAACTGTAACCGAAACCCAACCCGGAGTGCCTCTAATAACCGGACACCAACCCGGAGTGTCTCTAATAACTAGACACCAACCCAGAGTTCCTCTAATAACCGGAGACCAAACCGGAGTTCCTCTAATAACTGGAGACCAAACCGGAGGGCTTACATTTACCGGTCTCTAACCCAGAACATACTTGTCTAACACATTCATCTGAATGAAAGGTTGAAAAATAACATAAGCATTTGGATAAAAAATAACTTATGAAATGTTAATACTTTAAATAAAAACCATGAGTGACATAATAACTTATCCACAGTCAAAAATATCACAAAACCTTCAATAAAATAGGGATGTTTTGTATCATAATAAATCAACATCAAATAAGCTTTAAATCCATCAAAGGATGTTGACATAGATGAAATCAAAACTATTTTAGAGAAATATCTCTTTTTTTTGAAATCATTTTAAAAGTAACATATTTATAAAATAATACATTCAATTTGAAAATATTCTTATAAACTTTTAAGGGACGCTTCGACGATTTTATAACGGCGGAAAATAACCGCACCTGCCGTATAAGTTAAAAAAACATTCTTACCTTAATTCTGTCGAGAAGGTTAAAAAGTGCCTTGTTTGGAAAATGACGGAAAGATTCCTTTATAAACCACTTATAAAAATTAAAAAAAGGGTATAAATTACTTTAACTCATATTCTTTTAAATAGTATAAATGTTTTGAAATACATTTTTAAGAATCATGGATGTGGATGATAAAGAGATCCTAGTAGATTATTACGTATAAACAACCTCAGATAATGAAGAGATTGCAAAATAACCCTTACAAATTTGGTAACTTATGAAACATACAACCCATAAATGAGGTATCATATAATGAATATTTAAATAGACATAAATTAGAGTTTATTACACAAAGAATATAATAATGGGCAGTACATACACCACACAAAAGGTAATGGTGGCAATATGGCATGAATCTCACGGGAATAAGGAGTGAGATGAAAACCCCTTACCTTGTACTTTTCCTTGGTTGGGGTAGGTTAACCTCCTGTATAATGGTGAAATAATTGTTATTAAATTATACAAGAATCATATACATTCATATGATATCATATATGATATTTTAACATTGCTTTGTTAATAATATCTTAGTATTATCATCGTTTCGGGTGTTAACTTACTCATTTTCTTTTATATGTTTTGTTACATAAGAAATGTTTTTCGTGGGTAGGTTGTATATTATTCATATCCATAATGATATCAAGTACTTAAAAATCATTTTTAAATCATCAAATGATAATTATACTTGAATGGATATGATGGATAATGAATCGCATCGCGTTCGTGGAGAAGGTAGTCCGTACGAACGCACAAGCGGCAATATCATTCTTTTGATATTAAAATAATATATAAATGGTTGTTATATCATATATACAGATTCATTAACATGTTATATTTATTATTACATGAGTTACATATCATTATTATACCCATCCGAATAATAATATATTGAATAACAATTACACCACGACGTGGAGACGGTATGCCGTACGTACGCATGTATGGTGACATGTTATTCAAAGGGTGGATAGAATACTGAATATTGTTGTACCATATTTATAATAACATCACATTATATATATGATACTGGAGTTATTATTTTAGAATGGTAATAACAAAGAAAGAAGATGTGGAAGAAGAAAGGAACTTGGAAAAAGGGTGGTGAAATCATTACCTCTTCTTCGGGTTCTTCCTTTTGATTTGATCAAAAGGGCTCCTTAGGTTGGCTTTCGGATCAAAATAAGGCCTCTAGGTTGTAGTGAGGGATGTTGGGAGAGTATTTTGGCAGATTTTGGCCGAAACAAAAGGTTTTGAAGGTGTGAAGAAATGAGAAGGAGGAGTGCCCTTTTATAAGAGGGGTGAGGGGCACCTTTATAAAAGCTAGAAATATTAGTTTATAATAAATTTATATTCGGTTTCTAATGGCTCCAAAGTTGATTATTTAAATGTTACGGTGGGTATGGGTCGAAAAAAACTCAAAAAATATAATTTAGACAGGTTTGGGTACTTATATTAACCTTATCTTTAAGTATTAACTCTAAGTTAATTAGTTTCACTTTTACAATGTCTCTTTTTATTTTTATATTATTTGGTTAATAAACTTACCATATAGATCCAAGAGACCCCCAAGTGGTCCATTAATGATACACATGTCATGATATAAGTCTCTTGGACGAACCTTATATTTTTATAAATTTAATATCAATTAATAATATAATATTTGTTTTAAAAACTCTTTTCTGTCAATTTTGACAGTATTCAATAGTTTATTTTTGTGAAACTCATAACAGATTGATTACTTCCAAAAAAGTCAATTATATCAATTATAATATATCATATGATCCTATAAAATTATTTTCATTCATTAAAAGTTTCATATTATATTTATTTGGGTATTTATAATATCAATTATTTTAATTTTTCACTATTATAGTAATTAATTCATCATCATTGTGTCATAAATAAATTAAATTATTTAATGTCTAAAAATTATAAATAAAATATAATTATGTAGGAAATATTTTTCTCTTTCTAATGAATATTTATAATTAAAAATCCAATATAAATAACCCTATATAAAAATTGTTTTTCTAAAAGATATATGCCTGTGTCTTTTTTTTATTCATTTTAACTTAATTAAAATAAAGTGTCCCTATGAACTACAAGTGGCACCATGGGGTCGCAAAATCGACCCAAAGATGCCTATGGTCGAACACGTATCAACTAATAAAGCTAGGACACGTTTTAGGGTAATTTAGTATTATTATAATATTATATATTTAACCATTATTTACCGGATTTACCCTTAACCATGGTAAATAAAATATTTACTGCAGTAATTATTCAAAATGTCTAAAAATAAAATTTACCTATTTACAAAATTTGAACATCCTGATTCCAAATATGAAATCCATTTTTCTAAATTCAAAACACAGAAGTGGCAGAAATTAATTTAAAATTAATTCCCACTATCAAAACAAAAAGCGTGTTTTTAAGAGATAATAACTATCAAAAGATTGACACTTGTTTATGTTCGGTTTAATTGTAAAATTATGTCCAATGACCAACATTATATTAAATGGTAAAAATATATTCTAAATACACTTTAAAACCACTCAAATTCATGATTTATCACTATTAATTATTTTTATTAAAAAAGTTGTTTTTAATTAAAATTTAGTAATTTTCACTATTCATCAAAATATGAAAGTTATCCGAAAAGTACCAAAATTTCACCTTAGACTAAATTCGATACTCCGAATCCAAAAATGAAGTCCATTTTGAGGGATAAAATATCTGAAATTTTAAGAGGTAGGTATTACTATTCATAACAACTAGTTTGATTGGTTGTGGTGTGTTAGAACTCGAAGTTGCGTACAACACACGCTACTGTATTATTCAAAGCAAAGCGTACCGTGGAAGCTTGGGATGTTTCATTTTAAATTTTTTTGATGTACCCATTTAGTCAAAAAGTTTAAAATATTGTATTTAAAAAGGTTTCACTGTTAAAAGTTGATAAAAGTGCAATACTGAAAATGAATTTGTTCTTGCATTATTTCTAAGAAACTCATAATATGGATTCTAAAATTATAAAGATTACATAAAGTTTAAAATTAAGTTAATACTATTAATAACCTCTTTTGAATGGATTTTTTTTTGTAAGCCATGGTGTGATTGAACACGGTGTTGTGTGTAGTGCAAGTTATTGAATTATTTTGAAAAAATGACACACTATGAAATCTTGGGGTGTTACATTCTCCCCTCCTTCAATAAATTGCGTCCTCGCAATTTGAAATTGTTCTTCGAAAATAAAAGGTTGAAAATAGAAAATATATTTGTGGGAAAACCCACAACGGAAATTGGGTTACTAAAATTTAGTCTAAATATGAGGAAAAGATAAATGAAAGGGTCACCACCAAATTATGATCTTGATTAGGAGAACATTGGTGGCAATTAGAGACATATAATTGGAAGAAAAACGTAAATATTTATAGGTAGTGATTGAGGTCATCAATCACAAACAAGTATAAAATTGAGGTCCTTAAACTCATCAATATATGATGATTTGAAATACCATCGGTTCAACAAAACATAGGGTATTGGGATAACACATTTTTGACGTTTCAAAATATCTTAGTTCAAATCCCACATCGAAAAATGAATTAATGAGGCCTCTATTTAAAATAAAGAGTGGGAAGTATGAAGATTACCGAAAATAACACATACTAGGGTTCCATTTAGGAAAATATGGATATGGAAGAGAAATCTAACCATCAATTATATGATGGAGAGTGGTAGAGAACATGGATATGAAAAGGCCAACAATCCCAAAGTCATAAATTAGTGATGATTTAAGGTACCATCTAGGACACAATTTTTGTTCTAAGTTCCTTTTATTAATGTTGAGGAATTTATTTATGAGATTGTCTATGATCATAAGGAGATATACTTACTTTATAATTAGAGTTTTATCCATTAATAAATTTCTACCACAAACTCATCTTTCACTCTAAATGATAATAGAACGTAAAAAAATTTGTATTTATACTATTCGTACAGGGTTCCAAAATAAATGAATTTATAATTCATCTACTAGATCTTTTAAAAAAAACTACATTATTTAATCCAGGACATCTCGTGGACCAGTGGTAGGTGATACACCCTTGTCGCCCTTCGGTTGCGGGTTCAAGTCTCGCGGCCTTTACGGACGTGACGGGTTGCCGCCCGACCTCCGGGTTGTCCTTTTTTGGAAATCCAAAATAATCCAAACTAGAACTATCCAAAATACATCTGTCCTAACTCACAGTCCAAAATTTATAAGGAAGGTAAACATAATGTAGATCCTTTTTACCCCGTAATAGCATATGAATACCTTCATCATGTATTCCTTTAATACACTGAAACATTCTGAATTACCGTATTCCTTATTGATTACATTCATGCTCCCTTATTCAATATATAATGCTGGATATACTTCATCAATCCAAAAAAATTTTAAACCCCAATAATGATGGAATACACAAATCATTAATTAGCTTCAAGGTAGTCAAGAATATCAAATATAATTTATCCAAATCAATCATGTATTATTCTAAAATCACTACCTCGGTATCAGAACCATATTATGGTTTATCTTTCTCTCAACCATATATTTTCCAAAAATTTAACATGCTATTGAGTCACTTTTCTTTGTTCCACACAATCTCAAGTCCTTAATGAAAATAGAACTGCAGTACAATCCTCATATACTCCATAATTATTATAACAAGCACATTGTTGATACAACACTCAAACGACATAATCAACATAAGAAATCTAATCATTCCTCTTCATCTGTGGTAGTATCATAACTTGATTATTATCCAATAGCATCATTTGCGGCATTGTCTGATGACTGGGACATAGGTTCGCGTAGTGTCCAAACTCCTTGGAAATGAAGCATTGTACATTTGAAACCATTTTCTTACCCTTGCAGTCACGTACTTTGTGCCCTTTTCCTCCACACTTATAACAAACTCCCATTCCTTTCAGACAAGTTCCAGGGTGTTTCTTCCCACAGTTATCACATATGGGAAAATTATTATTTTCCCTCTTCCCTTTATCCATCGTTCTCTCTTCCATCCTTTTCTTCTCTTGCTTCCCTTCAAAGCCAAAGGACTCAGGAAAATGTTTACTTAGCTTATCAACACATGATATTATTTCTTCATATGATGATAATACATGGGATACTATTTCTCTTATAAATTCTGGCTTATGACCATGAAATATATGATCATTCTTTCTATTTGGATCATATGCATTGCTGGAGTTCTCATTCCTTCTATTGGGCGTCATTTCTAAACAATGGAATACACTAGATTAGTTTATGAATAACAATACCTAATCCCAAACTTGTAAGACACATAACATAAATTAAATAGTTTATGGATATAATCCATTATCATAAAAATTTCTCCTTTGAGGAAGTAAATCCACATAAACCCTTCATAATGGTTTGTAAAGAAAATGAGAATTATCCTAAGCATATCCCCCGGGAGTGTCGTAACCAAGAGTGCAGCAAGGCCCGTTGTCGTGCACCAGTTCCCGTTTGAGTCTAGGTCAAAGCGGTGTTTTCGGGTTTTACCCCTAGGTACATCTGTGCCAGAGCCACCTCTACCTACTCGTATCCAGACAGGGTTGTATTGCTCAGAAAACTCACAAAATCTCTACAATACCAAAATTCTAGGAAGTTCTTCTATACTAATACTCAAAGTCCATCTTAAATCTATGTTCTCTAATCAGAGTTTATCAAAATATAGCTTCGAAGGTTTGTACTAAACTTCCTCTGATACCAACTGTAACGCCCCGACCCTAGTTACCCAGAATCGGTGCATTATTACATAACATTGGCATGATCACAAGAAAGATCAAATCTCGAAAGACCGATTGGTTTAGTAGCCTTAGAAACACTAGATATATTCATAAGTCTTACATTACATCATAAAATGAAAAACTACTACAACAACATATTGTCTCCATAATCCACACTCATATCCCCACATAATATCCCTACAGGTCATTCATAATTTACTTCTTCACTTCCTGGGAAAAATAAAACATAGAAAAGGGGTGATCTCAAATGCCCTGTAAGGATAACACTATAGCGGAAAATTTCATAAATAAGCATAAACATTTAAGGCAATATATAACTAAAACAAAAGCCTTTTAAACTTCAACTTCAACATAGTATGGTAAAAGAAAAATGAAATAATGACATTTAATTATTCACATGGATATTCTTCTAATCGAATAATCACATGCAATATCAATAACCACTTTCATAATGATGGAATGCATAATGCTGAACTTTAATTTCTTTGTCAAGGCCTCGTCCCAAGACCTAGGGGCAAACTGTAAACGGAACCCAACCCGGAGTGCCTCTAATAACCGGACACCAACCCAGAGTGCCTCTAATAACCGGACACCAAACCGGAGTTCCTCTAATAATCGGAGACCAAACCGGAGTTCCTCTAATAACCGGAGACCAAACCGGAGGGCTTACATTTACCGGTCCCCAACCCGGAACATACTTGTCTAACACATTCATCTGAATGAAAGGTTGAAATATAACATAAACATTTGGATTAAAAATAACTTATGAAATGTCAATACTTTAAACAAAAACCATGAGTGACATAATAACTTATCCAAAGTCAAAAATATCACAAACCATCAATAAAATAGGGATGTTTTGTATCATAATAAATCAACTTCAAATAAGCTTAAAATCCACCAAAGGATGTTGACATAGATGAAATCAAAACTATTTTAGCGAAATATCACTTTTTATTGAAATAATTTTAAAAGTAACATAATTATAAAATAATACATTCAATTTGAAAATATTCTTATAAGATTTTAAGGGAAGCTTCGATGATTTTATAACAGCAGAAAATAACCGCACCTGCCGTATAAGTTAAAAAAACATTCTTACCTTAATTCTGTCGAGAAGGTTAAAAAGTGCCTTGTTTGGAAAATTATGGAAAGATTTCTTTTATAAAACACTTATAAAAAGTCAAACAAGGGTATAAATGACTTTAACTCATATTCTTGTAAATAGTAAAAATGTTTTGAAATACATTTTTAAGAAACATGGATGTGGATGATAAAGAGATCCCAGTAGATTATTACGTATAAACAATCTCGGATAATGATGAGATTGTGAAATAACCCATACTAATTTGGTAACTTATAAAACATACAACCCATGAAAGAGGTATCATACAATGAATATTTAAATAAACATAAATTAGAGTGTATTACACAAAGAATATAATTATGGGCAGTACATACACCACACAAAAGGTAATAGTGGAAATATGGCATGAATCTCACGGGAATAAGGAGTGAGATGAAAACCCCTTACCTTGTACTTATCCTTGGTTGGGGTAGGTTAACCTCCTGTGTAATGGTGAAATAATTGTTTTTAAATTATACAAGAATCATATACATTCATATGATATCATATATGAACTTTTAACATTTCTTTGTTAATAATATCTTAGTATTATCGTCGTTTCAGGTGTTAACTTACTCGTTTTATTTTATATGTTTTGTTACATAAGCCATGTTGTTCATGGATAGGTTGTATATTATTCATATCCAGAATGATATCAAGTACTTAAACATCATTTTTAAATCATCAAATGATAATTATACTTGAATGGATATGATGGAGAATGAATCTCATCACGTTCGTGGAGACGGTAGTCCGTACGTACGCATGAGCGACAATATCATTCTTTTGATATTAAAATAATATATAAATAGTTGGTACATCATATATACAGATTCATTAAAATGTTATATTTATTATTTACATGAGTTACATATCATTATTATACCCATCCAGATAATAATATATTGAATAACAATTACACCACGACGTGGAGACGGTAAGCCGTACGTACGCACGTATGGTGACATGTTATTCAAAGGGTGGATAGAATACTGAATATGGTTGTACCATATTTATAATAACATCACAGTATATATATTATACTGGAGTTATTATTTTATAATGGTAATAACAAAGAAAGAAGAAGTGGAAGAAGAAAGGAACTTGGAAAAAGGGTGGTGAAATCATTACCTCTTCTTCGGGTTCTTCCTGTTGATTTGATCAAAAGGGCTCCTTAGGTTGGCTTTAGGATCAAACTAAGTACTCTAGGTTGTATTTAGGGATGTTGGGAGAGTATTTGGGAAGCGTTTGGCCGACACAAAAGGTTTTTAAGGTGTGAAGAAATGAGAAGGAGGAGTGCCCTTTTATAAGAGGGGTGAGTGGCACCTTTGGAAAATCTAGAAATATTAGTTTATAATAAATTTATATTCGGTTTATAATTGCTCCAAAGTTGATTATTTAAATGTTAAGGTGGGTATGGGTCGAATAAAACTCAACCAATAGAATTTAGATAGGTTTCGGTACTTTTATTAACCTTATCTTTAAGTATTAACTCTAAGTTAATAAGTTTCACTTTTACAATGTCTCTTTGTATTTTTATATTATATGGTTAATAAACATACCATATACATCCAAGAGACCCCCAAGTGGTCCATTAATGATACAAATATCATGATATAAGTCTCTTGGCCGATCCTTAGATTCTTAGGAATTTAATATCAATTAATAATATTATATTTGTTTTAAAAACTCTTTTATGTCAATTTTGACACTATTCAATTCTTGATTTTTGTGAAACTCATAATAGATTTATTACTTCAAAAAAAGTCAATTAAATCAATCCTAATATATCATATTTTCCTATAAAATTAGTTTAATTCATTAAAAGTTTCATATTATATTTATTTGCGTATTTATAATATCAATTATTTTAATTTTTCACTATTATAGTAATTAATTCATCATCATTGTGTCAAAAATAAATTAACTTATTTAATGTCTAAAAATTATAAATAAAATATCATTATGTAGGAAATATTTTTATATTTCTAATGAATATTTATAATCTGAAATCCAATATATATAACCCTATTTAAAAATTGTTTTTCTAAAAGATATATGCTTGTGTCATTTTTGTATTCATTTTAACTTAATTAAAATAAAGTGTCCCTATCACCTACAAGTGGCATCATGGGGTCCCGAAATCGACCCAAAGATGCCTATGGTCGAACATGTATCAACCAATAAGGCTAGGACACGTTTTAGGGTAATTTAGTATTATTATAATATTATTTTTTTAACCCTTATTTACCGGATTTACCCTTAACCATGGTAAATAAAATATTTACCGCAGTAATTATTCAAAATGTCTAAAAATAAAAGTTACCTATTTACACAATTTGAACATCCTGATTCCAAATATGGAATCCATTTTTCTAAATTCAAAACACACAAGTGGCAGAAATTAATTTAAAATTAATTCTCGCTATCAAAACAAAAAGCGTGTTTTCAAGAGATAATAACTATCAAAAGATTGACACTTGTTTATGTTCAGTTTAATTGTAAAATTATGTCCAATGACCAACATTATATTAAATGGTAAAAATATATTATAAATATACTTTAAAACCACTCAAATTCATAATTTATCACTATTAATTATTTTGATTAAAAAAGTTGTTTTTAATTAAAATTTAGTAATTTTCACTATTCATCAAAATATGAAAGTTATCCGAAAAGTACCAAAATTTCAACTTAGGCTAAATTCGATACTCTGAATCCAAAAATGAAGTCCATTTTTAAAGATAAAATTTCTAAAATTTTAAAAGGTAGGTATTACTATTCATAACGGCTAGTTTGATTGGTTGTGGTGTGTTAGAACTCGAAGTTGCGTACGACACACGCTACTGTATTATTCAAAGGAAAGCGTACCGTGGAAGCTTGGGATGTTTCATTTTAAATTTTTTTGATGTCCCCATTTAGTCAAAATGTTTAAAATATTGTATTTAAAAAGGTTTCACTATTAAAAGTTGATAAAAGTGCAATACTGAAAATGAATCTGTTCTTGCATTATGTCTAAGAAACTCATAATTTGGATTCTAAAATTATAAGGATTATATAAAGTTTAAAATTTAGTTAATACTATTCATAACCTCTCTTGAATGGATTTTTTTTGGTAAGTCATGGTGTGATTGAGCGTGGTGTTGCGTGTAGTGCAAGTTATTGAATTATTTTGAAGAAATAACACACTATGAAATCTTGGGGTGTTACATTATAAGTGTAACACCCCAGGTAAATAAAGAATATGAAATCTCTATATTTATCCATATTTGTGAATCAAATATTAATATTACTTTAAAGGGTATGATACGCTCGATGGCGTACCCAATACACAACAACGAGATTCTTGGGAATCTTACGTTGCACTTTAATAATAAAATAATATTAATTTAAATGTTAGTTAACGCCAAGACGTTGTAATGGCAGGAATGAACAGAAATAACTACCAAATGATTATATATGTTTTTCAAAAAAATTTACTTTTTACAATAAATGTTTGAGGATTAAAAATGCAAATGAATCCAATTTTAAGCGTAAACATTCTAATATTCTTTAAAAGGTCGATTAACCGCCTTTTGATGGCGAACCTCTTTTAAATCCACTTTTTGAAAATTTTATGTGTTATATTTGACAAAATAAAATTCTTCTTTAGAATCGGGACATCAAAATTTACTTTGTGTAAATTTTTGGTATTTTTCCGATGAAGTTCAATTTTTAATGAATAGTGAAAATGTTGTATTTTAATTCAAAACCTCTTTTTAATATAATTTATTTATATGATTATATTACCTTTTTAATTGGTTTTAAAGTGAAATTAGAATATATTTTTACCATTAAGTCCAATAGTGTTCATTGGAATTAATTTCACTTTGAAATCGGACTTATACTAGCGTCAATCTTTTGATAGATTTTGTTTCATAAAAACACACTATTTGTTTTGACAGCGAGAATTAATTATTAAATTAAATAATGCAACTTATATGTTTTGAATTTTGTAAAATAGACAACATTTTTTAATTCGGAATATCAAATATAAATTAGGGTGAAGTTTTGGTATTTTTCTGAAAAACTTCAATTTTTGATGAATAGTGAAACCACTAAGTGGTACATATAAAAACTGATTTTTCCGTTTAAAGAAATTTTACCACCTTTGTGTTTTGAATTTCCAAAATCCAACATACATGGTTTTCATTACGATGTAAAATGTGGTTCAATTGGATTAAAATAATTTTTGGTGAATAGTAACATATTAAGTTTTTAATCGCGATTAGAGGTAATTAGTGTAGTTTAAGGTAAGAATAATGTTTTAATAAACTGAAATGACCTAGAAACATGTCCTAACCTCATTGGATGTGTCATGGACGACCATGAAAATCCATGGGTCAACTTGGCAACCCCATGGAGCCACTTTGGTTGGAAAATGACATAAATACCTTTTTATTTAATAATAAAGTAAAAATGACACACACGTGAGATGTTATACTAAAACAATTTTTACATGGGGTTATAAAAGTCAGAATTTTCACTATAAATAGTAATTGGAAGGCTAAAAATATTTCCTACACCATATTAGTTTTTTTGGTAATTTTTAGACATTAAATAAATTAAATTATTTATGACATCATGATGATGCAACGATGACCTCATTATTTAACGATTTAAATAAAATGGAAAGATAATGTAATATCTAAGACCTAAACATGTCCAAAACCTATTGGATGAGTGGATTTCGAACCCTTGTCACCTTATCCTTGAAATACATCAATGTGGGACCTTTAAAATCCGAAACTGTTTTGAAAATAAAGTAACATTTTGTAACTTTACAAGAGTGCCCCTCCTCTCCTCTTATAAAAGGCCCCCACCTCTACCCCCTTACCCACACACCCAAAGCCTTTGGCTTGGCAAACCTCTGCCCTTTTTGTCTCTACACTTACCTCTATTACTCTTTTAAGCATCACTTGGTGCAGAAGTATTCCCAAGGAAGCCTTTGAGACCTAACCAAAGGGAGTTACCCGATTTTAAGGTAATGCCTTCTTTTGAGACCTTTTGTTTTATTTTTCTTCTCCAACCCCCTAAAAACTTTTTATTCTTTCCTTTTGTAACAAATACATTATCCTAAATATACTAGGATTTTTTATAAGAAATATTCGAGCTACACCTACACACACCTACATCTAATGGTTAAAGAACATTCTGTTTCCGTGGATGATGAATTTCTGCCTCCCAAAACGATGACTGTTCAACATTCTTTTAAAACCTTCAGAGGTGGCCATTAAGATGTCACTATATTTTTATATGATATATAATATGTTTATGTTTTCCTTAATCTTCTGAATTATTCATTTTGAGCATACTTTTATGGCTTCCATTATGGGTAAACACGATAATTTCATTTTAGGAAGTGCGGACTACCGCCCCCTCAAAGTGATTTGATTCGTTAATACCATATGTGGTACGTATAAAGGATATATTTAATGATATTATATGTGATAAAATACTGTAACTAAAATAATATTATGTATCATTATGTTTTAATTCCATTAAATATGAAATAGAAATGGAAGTAGCCTTCATGCGTACGTACGACTTACCGTCTCCCTGAACGGTGCATTTCATTTCGTAACTCTAAATGTTATGTAATATTATAAATTCATGAATATACTGGATATATATGATATATATGATATATACAAAATGAATAAAATTCTGGATATAATGAACCTTTGACCACACGAACAACATGTAATTGTAAGAAGTCCACTTTCGACTTAAGAACCAAGTATCGAAAAAACAAACATTATTAACTTAAATGATTACATAATGTCTATTACATGGTAATAAGTGATATAAAAAGAATAATTAACTTCAAAAATGTTCTTAAGGAAGTATAAATTAACTCAAGTTTATTATTCAGGAGATTAATGAATGATCGTGTCATGTCGGACCCGAGGTAAGGGATCCAACCCCTCTCTTTCTTTTTAAGTACACTCTTTTATGTCATTCCTTTTAAAGCTCATCTTTATTGTTATTGGGATGTTATTTTATATTAATATTACTGTAATTTTTATTTTCATGTGATGAGAAAACATATTCTCTCTCATCAATCCATTTTGAAAGTTTTGAGTGGCGCCGTTAGGCTGCCGAATTTTCATAAGAGATCCAACCTCTCTATTTCTTATTAAGTACTCTCATTTATGACATTTCTTTTAAGCCCATATTTATTATGTTTGGGGATGTTATTTTATATTCCTCATACTTTAATTTTTATGTTCATATTATGGGAGACCCTATTTGATCTCATAAATCCATTTTTGGATGTTTTAAGTGGCGCTGTTAGGCTGCCGAGTTATCGTAAGGGATTTTTCATCTCACTTTTATTCTCGGGACATTTATGCTACGTTTGTCACTATTTCCTTTGAGTGTTGTATATACTGCCCATTATTATACACTTTGTGTAGTATAATTTCATTTATGGGTATTTACATCTTCATTGTATGACCCTTCTTCCATGGGTTGTACTTTTCGAAAGTTATCCAACTCGGTAAGGGGTCCTTTCACCCTCTTTTTTTTAAAAGACTTTTTTCGTTATGTCTTTTAATTCACATACTATTATGTTGGGATATGTTCTTCTATATCCTTATTTATGTAAATTTTATGTCCAAGTTATGATATCCCCTTTATCTCTCTCATCAACCCTTTTTGTAAAATTTTATGTGACGTCGTTAGGCTGTCGAATTTTACCAAGGGAACTTCTTAACCCAGTTTCGATTTCTTTGGGTTCAACATGTAGTTATTGAATATGTCATCCTTTGAATATGTGTGAATGACCATTTATTGTTTTACACTTAATATCCACTTATATTGGGTGTATTTATAATTTTCACACATTATTATGAGATTGATTTATCTTTAATTTAAGGATACCTTCTTTATAATGGATTTCATCTCATTTTACATTTCATTTGAGTCTTCATTGCTGTTATGAACCAATTCACTCTTAAATGGTGTGTATATTGTCCTTTGACATATTATATCATGAATCCATTTATTCTCATGATATTATAATGTTTGGATTAAAAGTTATTCCACAATTTTTTGTATTCAAGAGTCTCTCATTTTGTTCAAAACTCTATAACAAAAATATTGTTTTAAATGTTTTAAAGATTTATTTTTCTAAATATTTATCATTAATTTCCATGTTTTCAAAATGGTTTTAAATATTTATTTATATGGAAATCAATGTTTTAAAATTATAATTCCATTAAAATCTTTATAGTGGTATGGGACAATTAGATTCAAAATTCTCTTTTAAATGGTTTTTGAAAATGGATTGATTAATTCAATATATGGGAATTACTTATTGTGATTGCAAATGAAATGTTGTTATAGAAATGTTTATATTTTCAATATTTTATGTGTAATAATGGTACTAGGACATTTTACGGGTGGTTACGTGATAAACCATATGATGGGTGGTGTCGTGAATACCAGGATTGGTGGTTATGTTATAACCTCCAATGCATTTGGTATGGAAGTCAGTCGTATGTCTATTCCATTAAGTATGTATGGAATTTGGCCGAATGGCTATTCCATTAAGTGATATGTTTGGAAGTCGACCTTATGGTTATTCCACTTAAGTATGTTTATGCCCCAAGTTACCTTTTTATGTTATGTGATCTTTATATGGGTTTTATGGTAATCTTTTGGTTACAGAAGGGTAAGTAATGAACTTTTATTCAGTGAAGAGTTTTTATTACTTCGAAAAGGTTAAAAGTATTACTTTGTTAATGTATACATGGTTTACTTGTTGTTTTGAAAAAAAAAACTAAGAGTTTTCATTCTTTGTGTATCCCTTACTGGGCTTTTTATGCTCATCCCACGTTTTTGAAATGTTTTTCACAGGACTTAACGTGGAATAGGGTCAAGGATGGGTTCAAGGGAAAGTCATGCTACCAAAAAAATTGAACTAGAAATGTTTCATTTTAAGAGTTTTGATTTTATGGAAACTTAGTAGTAGTTTCTACTTTGTAATCTTTTGAGATGTAATAGTTATGTCCTAATTCTCTAAAACTCTAAACCTAAAAAGATCCTCAATGTGAATTATTCATTTAATTCAATATTAAGTATGGTTTATGGTCAGGGCCTTATAGTTAGTATCATAGGTCGGTTTAGATAAATTTAGTGGTTAGGGTATCCTCTAAGCATAAGTGAAATCACCATAATGGTTAGGATTTTAGAAAGAGTCCTAGTTTTAGATAAAGTGAATGAGTAAGTATATATTAGTGTTTATATTCCTCATTAGTACATGATGCTTTTGTTGATATACTCACACTGACATTTCTATTTTTAGTGAATGGATGGATCTAGCAGGCACCAAAGAGACAACAGGTTTGAAGGAAACTATGGTGGCCCTCTAATTAAGATACTAGATAAAATGGGTTGTTCAATGAGGAAACTTGTGGTTGTTCTAAACCAACTATCAAGGAGTAATGATCAACCACTTGAACCTTGGTATGATCTGTAATGCATCATGTACAAGACGACCAATCGATGTGGAAGTTCAGGTAATAATTATAAAGGTAACCATTAGAGTTTATATGATCCTTACTTTTGAGGTAATTATGGGTTATTATATTATATGATGGAAAATGAAAGGCATGAGATAAACCTATGGTTAAAATATGTTATGATTATTTTTGATGATTTTATATCGTTTTTGGGAATGTTTTAAGAATTATGTAGTTTTGGAAAAAGGACAACACGCAGACCGTGTGACAACCTGTCGCGTCGGACAAAGCTGTGGGAATCGAACCCACAACCAAAGTGCGACTGGTATTTATCGCCTTCCAATGGACAACATGAAGTCCATGTTTAGTTTGACTGGTTCTTTTTAGTTATATGATTTTAGGAATTAAGAGTAAGTTGATTTTGGGTTATCTATGGAAATTTATTAACCTATCATGGAGGACATGTGATTAGGTTAATTACTTTTCAAAACGAGACATTAAGAGCAACTGATGTTGTTTGGAGATAAATGTTACGATTTTAAATGGAAGACTTTGAGACTAAATCCTTCAAATATTTGGGTTTCAATCTTAGTTTGGTTTACTTTGAAGAATTTTATGGACAAATTGTTTATCAAATGGTCCTCGTTTAACTTTTGGGTTTTGTTGGACAAATTTTGGAGATTAAGAATAGATTTTTTTAATAAAGAGTTATCCTTTTCTGGATAATCTGATCTTGTACTAACCTTTTTGGTTTTGGTTTTGGTTAAAGTCTAAAGATATGGGAATTATATAGTTATCTTTTGTGAATTAGGTGATTCTCTAGAAGTTGATTATAGTACTCTCAATGTGAACAAGTCTTTGTAAAATACTCGTCTTTTGGAGAAAATATGAGTTTGTGTAAGGAATCTAATAAAAGTTGAAAGTCAACATGATAAGTGATTATGTTTCCTTATGAATAAATTCATCAATAAAAAGTAACTTAAAACAAAAACGTTGTATATTAACTTTTCCTACTGGGGAATCGAATACCGTTTAACCCATCACAAGTTTGTGATTTTCTTGTGGTTAACTTTCTCCTAGACATGTTTACTATCACTCTCCATCAGAACATGACCCTTTGTTTTCTCCTCCATATCCATATTTTCAGACTTGGAATCCTAGTATGGGTTAACTCAGGTGACATTTGTACTTCTCTCCCATTCTTTTAAAGTGACTGTTTTAGCGACTCTTGTTCCGATGTGGGACTTTGAAGGATGTTTCCAAACTCAATTTTAAAATTGCGAGGACGCAATTCCCAAAAGGGGGGAAGGATGTAACACCCCAGGTAAATAAAGAATATGAAATCTTTATATTTATCAACATTTTTGAATCAAATATTAATATTACTTTAAAGGGGATGCTATGCTCGATGGCGTACCCAATACGCAACAACGAGTTTCTTGGGAATCTTACGTTGCACTCTAATAATAAAATAATATTATTTTAAATCGTAGTTAACGCCTAGACATTGTAATGGTGGGAATGAACAGAACTAACTAACAAATGATAATATATGTTTGTCAAATATTTTTACTTTTTACAATAAATGTTAGAGGATTAAAAATGTGAATGAATCTAATTTTATGCGTAAACATTCTAGTATTCTTTAAAAGGTCGATTAACCGCCTTTTGATGGAGAACCTCTTCTAAATCCACTTTTTGACAATTTTATGTGTTATATTTGACAAAATAAAATTCTTCTTTATAATCGGGACAACAAAATTTACTTTGTGTAAATTTTTGGTATTTTTCTGATGAAGTTCAATTTTTAATGAATAGTGAAAAATGTTGTATTTTAATTCAAAACCTCTTTTTAATATAATTTATTTATATGATTAGATTATCTATTTAATTTGTTTTAAAGTGAAATTAGAATATATTTTTACCATTTAATCCAATAGTGTTCGTTGGAATTAATTTCCCTTTGAAATCGGATTTAAACTAGCGTCAATCTTATAATACATTTTGTTTCATAAAAACACGCTATTTGTTTTGACAGCGGGAATTAATTATTAAAATAATTAATGCAACTTATATGTTTTGAATTTTTTAATATAGACATCATTTTTGAATTCGGAATATCAAATATAGCTTAGGGTGATGTTTTGGTATTTTTCTGAAAAACTTCAATTTTTGATTAATAGTAAAACCACTAAGTGGTACTTATAAAAACTGATTTTTCTGTTTAAATGATGTTTTTCCACCTTTGTGTTTTGAATTTAAAAAATCCGACATACATGGTTGTCATTAAGAAGTAAAATTTGGTTCAATGGGATTAAAATAATTTTTTGGTGAATAGTAACTTATTAAGTTTTTAATCGCGGATAGAGGTAATTAGTGTAGTTTAAGGTATGAATAATGTTTTAATAAAATGAAATGAACTAGAAACATGTCCTACCCTCATTGTATGTGTCATGGCCGACCAAGAAAATCCATGGGTCAACTTGGGGACCCCATGGAGCCACTTTGGTTAGAAAATGAAATAAATATCTTTTTATTTAATGATAAAGTAAAAATGTCACACACATTAGATGTTTTACTAAAACAATTTTTACATGGGGTTATAAAAGCCATATTTTTCACTACAAATAGTAATTGGAAAGCTCAAAAGATTTCCTACACCATAGTATTTTTTTTAAAAATTTAGACATTAAATAAATTAATTTATTTATGTCATCATGATGATGCAGCGATGACCTCATTATTAAATGATTTAAATAAAATGGAAAGATAATGTAATATATAAGACCTAAACATGTCAAAAACCTATTGGATTAGTGAATTTCGAACCCTTATCACCTTATCCTCGAAATAAATCAATTTGGGACTTTTAAAATCAGAAACTCTTTTGAAAATAAAGTAACATTTTGTAACTTTACAAGAGTGCCCCTCCTCTCCTCTTATAAAAGGCCCCCACCTCTACCTCCTTACCCACACTCCCAAAACCTTTGGCTCGGCCAAACTCTACCCATTTTGTCTCTACACTTACCTCTATTACTCTTTTAAGCCTCACTTTGGGCAGAAGTTTTCCCAAGGAAGCCTTTGAGCTCAAACCAAAGGGAGTTACCCGATTTTAAGGTAATGTATTCTTTTGAGTCCTTTTGTTTTATTTTTCTTCTAAAAACCCCTAAACTCTTTTTATTATTTTCTTTTTAAACAAATAACATATCCTCAATATACTAGGATGTTGTTATAATAGAAATTCTTGCTACACTTACACACACCTACATCTAATGGTTAAAGAACATACTGTTTCTGTGGATGTCGAATTTCTGCCTCCCGAAATGATGATTGTTCAACATTATTTTAACACCTTCAAAGGCGAACATTAAGATGTCACTATATTTATATATGATATATTATATTTTTATGTTTTCCTTAAGCTTATGTATTATTCATTTTTAGCCTACCTTTATGGCTTCCATTATGTGTAAACACGCTAATTTCATTTTAGGAAGTGCGGACTACCGCCCCCTCAAAGTGATTTGATTCGTTAATACCATATGTGGTACGTATAAAAGATATATTTAATGATATTATATATGATAAAATGTTGGAATTAAAATAATATTCTGTATTATTATTTTTTTAATTCCATTAAATATGAAATAGAAATGGAAGTAGCGTTCCTGCGTACGTACGACTTACCGTCTCCATGAACGGTGCATTTCATTTCGTAACTCTAAATGTTATGTAATATTATAAAGGCATGAATATACTGGATATATATGATATATATGATATATACATGATGAATACAATTCTGTATATAATGAACCTTTGACCACACGAACAACATGTAATTGTAAGAAGTCCACTTTCGACTTAAGAACCAAGTATCGAAAAAACAAACATTATTAACTTAAATGATTACATAATGTCTATGACATGGTAATAAGTGATATAAAAAGAATAATGAACTTTAAAAAGTTTCTTAAGGAAGTATAAATTAACTCATGTTTATTATTCAGGAGATTAAAGAATGGTCGAGTCAAGTCGGACACGAGGTAAGGGATCCTACTCCTCTCTTTCTTTTTAAGTACACTCTTTTATGTCATTCCTTTTAAAGCACATATTTCTTGTTATTAGGATGTTATTTTATAATAATATTACCTTAATTGTTATGTTCATGTGAGGAGAGACCCTATTCTCTCTCATCAATCCATTTTTTAAGTTTTGAGTGGCGCCGTTATGCTGCCGAATTTTTGTAAGAGATCCAACCTCTCTATTTCTTTTTAAGTACTCTCATTTATGTCATTTCTTTTAAGCACATCTTTCTTATGTTTTTGGATGTTCTTTTATATTCCTCATACTTTACTTTTTATGTTCATATTATGGGAGACCCTATTTGATCTCATAAATCCATTTTTGGAAGTTTTAAGTGGCGTCGTTAGGCTGTTGAGTTTTCGTAAGGGATTTTTCATCTCACTTTTATTCCCGTGACATTTATGCTATGTTTGCCACTATTTCCTTTGAGTGGTGTATGTAATTCCCATTATTATACACATTGTGTAGTATAATTTCATTTATGGTTATTTACATCTTCATTGTATGACCCTTCTTCATTGTGGTGTACTTTTTGAAAGTTACCCAACTCGGTAAGGGGACCTTTCACCCTCTTTTTTTAAAATACTTCTTTTGTTATGTCTTTTAATTCACATACTATTATGTTGGGATATGTTCTTCTATATCCTTATTTATGTAAATTTTATGTCCAAGTGATGAGATCCCCTTTATCTCTCTCATCAACCCTTTTTGTAAAATTTTATGTGATGCCGTTAGTCTGTCGAAATTTACCAAGGGAACTTCCTAACCCAATTTCAATTTCTTTGGGTTCAACATGTAGTTATTGAATATGTCATCCTTTGAATATGTGTGAATGACCTTTGATTGTTTGACACTTAATATCCACTTATATTGGGTGTATTTATATTTGTCACACATAATTATGAGATTGATTTATCCTTAATTTAAGGATACCTTCTTTATAATGGATTTCATCTCATTTTACATTTCTTTTGAGAATTCATTGTTTTTATGCACCAATTCACTCTTATATGGTGTGTATATTGTCATTTGACATATTATATCATTAATCCCTTTATTATCATGATATTATAAAGTTCAGATTAAATGTTATTCCCCAATTTGTTGTAGTCAAGATTTTCTCATTTTGTTGAAAACTCTTTAACAAAAATATTGTTTTAAATGTTTTAAAAATTTATTATTCTAAATCTTTATCTTTAATGTCCATGTTCTCAAAATGGTTTTCAATATTTATTTATATGTAAATTAATGTTTTAAAATTATAATTCCAATAAAATCTTCGAAGTGTTATGGGACACATTGATTCAAAAATCTCTTTTAATTGGTTTTTGAAAATGGATTGATTAATTCAATATATGATAATTACTTATTGTGATTTCAAATGATATGTTGTTATTGAAATGTTTATGTATTCAATATTTTATGTGTAATGATGGTACTTGGACATTTTATGGGTGGTTACATGATAAACCATATGATGGGTGGTGTCGTGAATACCAGGATGGGTGGTTACGTTATAACCTCCAATGCATTGGGTATGGAAGTCGGCCGTATGGCTATTCCATTAAGTATGTATGGAAGTTGGCCGAATGGCTATTCCATTAAGTGATATGTGTGGAATTCGACCTTATGGTTATTACACTTAATTATGTTTATGTCCCAAGTTACCTTTATATGTTATGTGATCTTTATATGGATTTTATGGAAATATTTTGGTTACAGAAGGGTAAGTAATGAACTTTTATTCAGTGAAGAGTTTTTACTACTTCGAAAAGGTGAAAAGTATTACTTTGTTAAAGTATACATGGTTTACTTGCTGTTTTGAAAAAAACTAATAGTTTTCATTCTTTTTGTATCCCATACTGAGCTTTTTATGCTCATCCCAAGTTTTTGAAATGTTTTTCACATGACATAACGTGGAATAGGGTCAAGGATGGGTTCAAGGGAAAGTCATGCTACCAAAAACATGGAACTAGACATGTTTCATTTTAAGTGTTTTTATTTTATGGAAGCTTAGTAGAAGTTTCTACTTTGTAATCTTATGAGATGTAATAGTTATGTCCTAATTCTTTAAAACTCTAAAACTGAAAATATCCTCAATGTGAATTATCCATTTAATTCAATATTAAGTAAGGTTTAAGGTCGGGGCCTTATAATAAGTTCAGTTATATTTTTATTTGGATAATTATATATAGTAATTATTAAAAATTATCACATAATTCATTTATGAAAATTTATATTTTCATAGGTTTCCATAGCTGGGTATTAGTTAAAAAATACAACAATTACAAGTTTTAAACACAGTATTATTTATGATCTAATTGTAATTTTTTTAAATAATGCCTCATAAAAATAAATAAAATGTAATTATTCAAAATAAAATTTATTCATTTTGTGAGATTTGTTAAGTAAGTTGAATCCATGCTATTATAAAAGATTACATTCTATAAATAGATGCATACACTTTAAATAACTGACCGTGGTCAAAGTCAATGTAAAAAAGATACCAGTCACTATCAATCATGTGAATTCCATGTGAATCCTACATGTATGATATAATTCACAAAAAAAACCTATATTTCCATGATAGGATAAGATAAAAATCATAGAGATCAATAACATCATTATCAAGTGAATTACGCTATGTGGAATCAGGTCAATTGTAATAAAGAATGACATGAACAACAATTCCATCATGGTAACATGAACTTTCCTTTTACATGGTTTGTATAGTACCAAGAACAATATCCAAAACATGTCTTGATACATTCCTTTTATCTTATCCATATTCCTCAAATCGTAAAAAAGAAAACGACTATGAAACTACTTTTCATTGCCCAGAAACCCTACGCCATTGATTGGTTCCATGATCAACTGTCACCAATGTACATCCAGCATGTATCCCCTTATACAAGAGGGTTCCTACAAGTAGTTTGGGTCTATTATTGTACATTGGGGAAATTATACACACATATCAAAGGAAAATAATTGTAGAAATAATAGAAAATAGTTACAGCATTTAGATAAGGATGTAAATACAACAGAAGCCAAGAATGTGTTGACCAATATAGAATAACCATGAAATAATATAAGATTTATACATAATAAGTGTTAGGAAATGAATATACCAACATCAAGAAAAATACAATACCTCAAAGTCTAAATTATAAAGGCTATATTGGACACCAAACAAACCTGATTCCTAAACTAGTCCCAAATCAAATGTTTCAACATATCAAACTAGTAATTAGAAACATCAAGTGCTTTCCCTAACCAATAACTAAAATACAATGTTGATATCTTCTTTGGTACAATGTTGATATCTTCTTTGGTACATAGTTCATACATGACTAATATAAATAAATCGTTATATAATTTACCAATGATAAAATTTATGTAAAAATGTAAGTATAAAAACCATCAACCCATGGGCTTTACGGTGACATCCAATGTATGTGTAATACCTTATTCAAACCAATAGAGTTAGTCTCTAATCTTGGTATTCATCATGTATTAACTAGTTCCAAGATGGAAAATTTAGGGAACGTTAGTTTTGAAATATTGAGGGAATGATTCTGGATACACATGGTATTCTCTATTAGTAAAACCCATAAGGAATATAATGGGTTGACCCAATGTATTCCCCAATAATGAATCTAAGAAAAATCCATTGGATTTATCATGTCATTACATATCATTGGACCTTAATGAATCTGAGGGTTCCATCACAAACAAAAATTTATCTAGGTCCCTTATTGGAATCTAGGGAATGATGACAACATTCTACACCAATCAAGTATTTTAAAATAAATGGATTCTCTCCCTATTATACAAATAATATAATTAATAATCATGAAACTTACACCACTCATTCATTTATTTAAAATTTTAATTCATTGGGAAACCAATAAATGTAGTTCCCATTTCCAAATTTTAAATAAATTCAATATGAGTTCACACTACATCAATAGGATACTAGTATATTCCCTTTTCATATTCAATAATTCTATCATTTATAGATCTTAGTTATATATGGTGACATTTATATGATATAATGTAAAATTCCTGATATATTTCATATTAGAACCATATTTTACTAGAAACATTATTTGACAATTCAAATTTATGCTTGTAATATATTCCCCCTTCATCAAATATTTAACCAATAATTAAATCCAAAAAAACCTGAAATTATAAATTCCATATTTCATCTTAAAACACGAAGTCAATATTATTCTCATTACAAGGTTATTAATTTTTGAGAAATTATATTTATAAATCCTTAATATAAAACATGAGTTCCTTATTCACCAATTAACAAGACCAGTCTATTTAATAATAACAAGACAAAAAATCCCATACTCCCTCAGTTCAATCATTATAATATATACCAATCTATTAGGTTAAACATTAAATTCATGTTCTATATTGAGCGTCGAATTATTTAATCATTTTTAATGATCTATAAAATATTGAAATAGTCCTTTTCAAAGGGAGAATATATAAATCAAGGCTTCAATTATTTCTGAGTTTCTCACCCAAGAAGTTGGAGAGACGACACAATCGATGTAAATTAAATATTAAATATGTTTATGGGTAGATTTAAGGGGTCCCCAACCACATCTATGAATCATTCCATTTTACTTCTTTAATCATGTACCATCATCTGTGATCATACAAGGTCAATTGGAAATGACCTAACTATCCCTTACCCTATATCACTCCCAAAGAATCGAAAAAAATATAAATGAATTATAATTAAATAAAAACACACAATTAATTAACCAATTTATCCCTATATGGTATAAAAGAAAATATACTTATTGGATGTTATCGCCACACCAAAAATGAGTTTAATGATTTTACAATGGTCTCTTCCATTGTCTTGTAACTCACCCAAACATAAACCTGATCAAATAAAAAAAACATAATCTAATATTTTTTATATTTTCCAGAACATTTTTACAAAATCGCTTGGCCACATACCTTCAATGAATAAATGGGTGGCTGTGTGCATGAATTTCAATTGGTTTTCCTCATGAAAAGACACACAAAATCTTCATCATTAAAAGATGTTCCCACTAATCCCTGGGGGAATATTATCTCAAATCCATAAACTATTGGACCCAAACCAAAATTAAGAGGATTATAAGAAGAATGGAGTTCATTATTGGTAAAATCATACAATGAATATCTATGTAATGACACCCAAGACCACCCCACATAATGGGGGAACCAAGATAAGTGAGTAGGGGAGATCCTTGGTCTGTGCAAACCAAAAATGAGGGGAAAATAGCGGTTTCCCCAATAAAGACCCGTGGGGAAGAAGTGTAATTATTACACATAAAACCCCACACTAAAAATATTGGGGAGGCAACTAGTTGTCTTGTGGATTAATGAAATAGTACATTCCACTAGCATCCTCTACCATCTATAGACTGTAGGGCGTATACCTAACAACCCAAATAATTTCTAGAGCCTTACCATTACTCATGACCACTAGCTGACCGTAAAAACTTATACCAAAACACACTCTACAGGGGTATAAAACCATAATACTCTTAACTACACAAAGATCCATAAAATGACAAAGTGAATAACTAAAAAATTGAAACTTTTCAGGGAAATTTAAATCAATACGCACACATAAAGAATTAAACCCATTGGAAAATCCCTTATATTTATGCCTACATAATATTCTAAAACAATTAATTAAATTTAAATAATAAAAATACCCTGAAATAAAACACATTTTCTGATAACATGGACACAACTGGGGTAAAATACCTTTTTCAACAAATTTATTTAAAATGTGCCACTACTATATATCTATAATGGATGGATTTTATAGAAATCAAAAGAAAATCTAGGATTAGTCAATTGAATATAACGTAAAAGCCTTTGTTTTCCACCTATAAATTAATTTAAATTATTCAAAAATATAAAACAATGAATATTAAATGATAAGTCATTTTGGAGATTTAAAAAATTCAACCACCTCATTCCAAGAGGAACTTTGTCTCAACACATATCATTTGAAGGAGAATTATCAAACAAGATTATGAAGCCCTCATAAAACATTAAAAAACCAAAATCCATAAATTAGAACCACCCTACGAGCCACCACATCCCCTAGTTTTTGTATAAGGATTCCACACCAAAAACAAAAAGGAGTAGTGAGAGAGAAATAATTATTAATAACAGAAGAAAATGGATTTATCTTGAAGAAACGACATGGAATCTATGTATATGATAATGATTAAAATGTGAATAAGAGGGGAAGAAACCTTGTTTAAATATATTGGGCTATATAAACTATAGGTTAGAAATGAGGGTAAAATGAATTTAAATTAGAATATGGAAATGGTAAATTAACCTTTTAGCTATATATAGGAAGCTCATATTGTTAGGTTGCATAGTTTATAAAACTCTTTACTAATTATGAGTCTTGTAATGGAAGAAACCTAGACATCCCAAGTGGTTTGGCCGGAATATTTACCAAAAATTTCACCAACTATGAAAAAATCACTTTAAAATTGTATAATTATGCATGGGCTACCGACATAATCTCTATTAAAAATGTGGTAACCATTAACAATAGGAAAAAAATTCAAAATTCAAAATTTCAAGCATGAAACCTAAATAAATTCCTAATATTAAAATAAAATAAGATGAAAACGTTACCGTGTCATTTAAAAATTCAACCAACCATGCCCATTTCTTCACCAAAATTATTTTCTAAAAGTCAATATAATGAAAGAATAAAAATATTATACACCTCATCCCAAGATGTGGGAGAGAGTAGAAAAACTAGCTAATACACCCATATAATGAAGAAATACTCGCAAAACTATCTCTCAAATATACCATAATAATACTCTGAAGCTACAAATATTCTAAAAAATATTCAATCCATAACTCTCCAATATATTTTCTAAGATGTTAAAAAGTTGGAATATGTCTCCCAGTGATTTAGAATTCATATAAAAATTTGAGACTCATGAAAAACACACCTCTATTATAAATGTGATAATCGACATCCACTAACTATAATAACTACTCACAAATCACATTCCACTTACCAAATAAAAGGAACCATTATATAAAATTCAAATGATCACCGAACAAACTACATCAATAATTTGATCTAAAATCTCCAACTAAAAAACAAATTTACACAACTCTATATCATGCATAACCAAAATTATATGATTTTTCCTTAAAAACACATGTTTTCCACATCTTTTTAATTAAATTTATAGACTACTAGATTTATTATTACAGTTTTTTCTAAATAAGTGCACATTTTCATTCTTATAATTAAATATGTTATTTAATCAATTCTTGTAAACAAAATTTTATTTTTAGCTTTTAAATAGTTAATTTATTTCTTACTCTAATTTTATAGTCTAATAAATTTCTATTTATTTTTGTGTTTTTCTTTTCATATTTAATAATTTATCATTTATTAATTAATAATGTAATTCTGCTTTTGAACAAAAATAATATATTTTTAATTTATATTTCCTTTTATTAAATATTTATTAATCAAAGTAATATAATCTAAATATTAGTCATCATTTAACAATTCATTAATTATTAATTTAAGATTATAAAATCACTAAATTTATTAAATATCCATAATTTAATTTCATTAACTAACAAAATTGATTAATAAAAAATAATTACCTATATTATTTAATATATGAATTTTCTTATATAGTAGATATTTTAAATAATTTAAAATTATTATATAATTGATTAATTTAAATTTTTTTCACTTTTAATACTTTAGTTGCTTCTTAATTTTAGTTTTAATTTAGTTCTAATTTAAGTATTATATTTTGAAATTAATAATAATTTATTTTATCTTTTATTCATTTAATAAATTTTATTTTAGTTTTCTAGTTTCATAGTTTTCAATTATTTTAGTAAATTATTTCTTTAATTAATTATATTGTTTATACTTAATTTATGTTTTAATATATTTATAATTGTTTTCATTGTTTTGAAGATTAATGGTGGTGCAACAAACTCTTCACACTGTTTCTCTCACACCGCTTTTTATTCAAACCTGATCACTACCATTGTTTCCCCACTTTGATCTTCCACTGGTTCTTTCATTGATGGTGTCACCGGTTCCTACCTCCTCCTGCAACACCGTTTCTCAAACGGATCCTCGACCACTATTGTATTATTTTAATTGGAACTGTCACTTCTGCCACTGTATCCTCTTCAAAATAGTTCATCTACTTTTATGGATCCACCTACTCCTGGTTTCACCAAAACTGGTTCCACAACATGTCACTGTCACTGTTTTCTCCCTCCGCTAGGAGATCACTTCTTCTCATGGAACATCGCTTACTCTTCTTGTGATTTTACCCATTTCTGCAGCACCACATTACATTTCTTGTTTCACAACAACCTATATCTCCACCATTTTTCTTAGGACCATAACCAACAACCTCTTATCATCCTCACACCGACGCAATGCCTCCACCCCTTTCTTCCCAACCTTCTCAATCAACTATTCAACAATAACTCAAACAAGTTTTCAAAATTACAACATTTGAAAAAAGTCGTAGATTCAAATTCTATGAACTAGTCATATCATTAAAGAAGTGGAATGCTGTAGATCTGAATGAACCCTCCATTGAATCCGAGCATGTAGTCGACCGAGGTCAGGGCTTGACTAGAGTATATTCAGAACTAGACCATCACAAAACTGAACTGGCCGATGCGGAGGAAAAGTCTGAGCCGAGGCCAGTGTGACGCCGCTGAAGCCATTGGGGGAGACACTGCCGGAAGTCATGTTCTCATCAGATGGAACCTTCATCGATGCATGTTGCTACTGCACCACATCAATGGAGGTAATTCCCTTTTTCTCTAGTGTGCCACCGGACCAAAGACCACCACGATATCGCCGCCCTTTGGTGAAAGAGGTGATCAAGTGTGGTTCCTCCAAGAAGGAACCCTATCCTCCCACATTTTTCAACGTAGAAAACAAGAAGACATTTGGAGGGATACAATAATTAGTTAAAAAGATAAAAAAATATTTAAAATTAACAATAATAATAAATTAATAACAATAAAATAAAATACACAACTAATTATTTAAATAAACTCAAATGTTAAATATAATAATAAAATAAAAATAATTAAATAAGAATTAAAAACATTATTGAATATTATTATTTTAATTTAACTAATTTTTGTATAAAATAATTATAAAATATGCTAACATTATAAAATTTTATAAATTTTAATAATTAAAAAAAAACCGTTTATTATGATAACTTCTAAATACTAATCTAAAAAACTAAAATATTAAAAAATAATAATTAATTTAATAATTTAATAAATACTAAATATTTAATTTCGTATTATTATTAATTAATCACCATTATAAATTAATTAAATATATAATAACTTATAACAACATTAAATTAATAAAATTAATTTTCAATTAAAATAATAACTAGTAATTATTAATTTTTACATTTATCATTTGTTTAGAAAAGTAAACTTTTAATGTTGAATTATTTATTTATTTATTTTTCCTTGTTTATAGTGGAGTTAGAAACACATGCAGGTTCTCACCGAAGCCTAAAAAAATCTAGGTGACTTCACCTAACTCAATGGAAGTTAGTTAGAGGGGAAAAACTAGTACAATGAGTCTCTCATGAAAATAGACACATTTGTGGTGCATTATTGAAAAATATTTGAAGTCGGTGGAAAACATGTGGTGACGTGCAATAGATGAAAGTGTGGTATTTAGGCGTAGTAGAAGAAGAATTTTTTGGAGACTCTCATTCTAATTCATCAACATAATTTTCGAGAGAAGATTCTCTATGGGTACACAAAGAGTAGTATTGGTGACATGGAGTTGTATGATCAGGGAAACAAATCATGATAATCATTCACAAATGGAGGATTTTTCTTCCTATACTATATTTAATTTACAATGTATTTGTATATTTTTAATTGAAAATGATATTAGCATAATTTTATGTTTTTGGAATTGAAATTGCTGTTAGTTTATATTTTCTTCTTATTAATTAAATTTCATCCAATGTGAATCTAATTATTTCAGTGATATTGAATCTGATTCTCAAATCTAAAATTGAATCTTCACCTTCATGCTATTAAAGATTAAATCTTTGATCTTTTTGTGAGATTTTTCAAGGATTATTTTTATCAAAGATTTTCTGTTGAAATTAAATAATTGTTCAGCGAGATAGTTTTCTATTAACAACATTAAATCAATTTTATGTATGTGGGTTTTGAAGTGGTGAACCTCAAGAACTATAATAGAGTGTTGATATAAATTGGGAAAAAACATTATTGTCACTCATATATGGATATGTTACTATAAATATGATGTAACTCCCCGACCCCAGCTACCCAGAGTCGGTGCATTACTTCGTAACATTTGCATGATCATAAGAAAGATCAAAACTCGAAAGACCGATTGGTTTAGTAGCCTTGGAAACACTAGATATATTTCATAAGTTTTACATTACATCATAAAATGAAAAACTACTACACCAATATAATGTTTCCACAGTCCACACTATAATCCCCTCATAATATCCCTGCAGGTCATTCATAACTTACATCTTCACTTCCTGGGAAAAATAAAACATAGAAAAGGGGTGAGCTCAAATGCCCAGTAAGGATAACAATATAGCGGAAACTTTCATAAATAAGAATAAACATTTAAGGCAATGTATAACTAAAACAAAAGCCTTTTAAACATGATCTTTCAACATGGTATGGAAAAAATAAAATGAAATAATGCCATTTAATTATTCACATGGATATTCTACTAATCGAATAATCACATGCAAAAATCAATAACCACTTTCATAATGTTGGAATGCATAATGCCAGACTAACATAACCACATAGCCAAGGCCTCGTGCCAAGACTACAAATAAGATTTTGTCAAGGCCTTGTGCGAAGACACTAGTTTGTCTCATGAGACCTACCGATGCATCGATGAGCTATAGCGGGCTCCACCCGTCACATATTAAGTCCAATGCATTCCCATATGAAAAGGTTTAAACATAACATAAACATTCGTATTAAAACTAGCATACGAAATGTCAATACTTTCACTATAAACTATGAATGGTATAAAAATAGCACATCCACAGTCAAACATATCACAAAACCTTCAATACAATATAGAAGTTTTGTATCATAATAAATCAACCATAAATAATCTTAAAATCCATCAAAGGATGTTGACATAGATGAAATCAAAATTCTTTTTAAAGAAATATCCCCTTTTATTTTGAAATCATTTAAGATAAAATAAAACATTTTCTTTGAAAATATTCTTATAAGCTTGTAAGGGAAGCTTTGAAGATTTTATAACGGCGGAAAATAGCCGCACCCGCCGTATAAGTAAAAAAAACAGTCTTACCTTAATTTTGTCGAAAAGGTTAAAAAGGACCTTGTTTTGAAAACGACCGAAAGATTCCTTTATAAACCACTTATAAAAGTCAAAAATGGTATAAATGACTTTAACTCATATTCTAGTAAATAGTAAAAATGTTTTGAAATACATTTTTAAGAAACATGGATGTGGATGATAAAGAGATCCCAGTAGATTATTACGTATAAACAACCTCGAATAATGAAGAGATTGTGAAATAACCCTTACCTTGTACTTTTCCTTGGTTGGGGTAGGTTAACCTCCTGTATAATGGTGAATTAATTGTTATTAAATTATACAAGAATCATATACATTAATATGATATCATATATGATCTTTTAATGTTGCTTTATTAATAATATCTTAGTATTATCGTCGTTTCGGGTGATAACCGATTCGTTCTTTTTAAATGTTTGGTTACGTAAGACATGTTTGTAATGGATAGATTATATCTTATTCATAATCAGAATGATATTAACATTATTTTTAACCCTAAAATGAGAATAATACTTGAATGGATACGATGGAGAATGAATCTCATCGCGTTCGTGGAGACGGTAGTCCGTACGTACGCACGAACGCAACTTCCATTTAATTTTTATTTTAAAAGAATCGAATCCAAATGATACTTAGGTATATTACTATTACAGTATAATAGAATATTTTATATATGTTACTTAAGTTCATTAACACCATCCTTTATACGTTCCATGTGTGGTATGAACGAGTCATATCATTTTAAGGGGGCGGTAGTCCGCACTTCCTCAAATGAAATTATCGTATGTATATACAACATGAAACGAATAATGGTATGAAATAAAATGGAATTACAGAGGCTTATATATAAAATATATATCATTAATATCATATTTAATTATAGTGCCATCATAATGGCCACCATGAGAGGCGGTAAGATGTATTTGAACAATCATCGTTTCGTGAGGCGTTAGTTTTCCATCCACAGAAACATTATGTTCATCATCCATTAGATGGAGTTGTGTGCATGTGTAGTTTGAATCCTTCTTATAACAACATCCTAGTATATTGAGGATACTGGTGTTGTTACAAAAGAACGGAAATAAAAATAGTTTGGGGGTTGGGGAAGCAAAATAAATGAAAATAATTTAAGAGAAATCGTTACCTTTAATTTAGGTAACTCACTTTGGTTGGAACCAAAAGACTTCTTGAAATGCTTTCTGCCTAAGGGGAAGCTTCAAGGAGGAGGAGAGGGATGTGGGGAGCTTAGTTGGGCAGAGTTTGGACGAGCCAAGTGGCTTGAGATGTGTGAGGAATGAGTAGAAGTGGTCTCCTTTTATAAGGGAGAGGAGGGGCTCTTTAGGAAAGAGTGAAAGTATTACTTTATAATATAATTATATTCGGTTTATAATGGTCCAAAAATCATTGAGGTCGAAGATAAGATGACTAATAATCTAAATAACATCAACCAATAATAATTGGACAGGTTTTAGATAATATTTTAATCATTATAATCTTATTTATTTAAATGATTTATTAATGAGGTAAACATTGCATCATTATTGTGTCATTAATAATTTAACTTATTTGATGTCTAAAAATTATAAATAAAATATCATTATGTAGTAAATCTTTTTAGCTTTCTAATTAATATTTATAATCGAAAATCCAACATGTATAACCCTATGTAAAAATTGTTCTTCTAAAAGATGTAAGCTTATGCCATTTTTATTTTTATTTTAACTTTATTAATATAAAGTGTCCCTACCACATACAAGTGGCTCCAAGGGGTCCCCAAATTGACCCAAGGATGCCCATGGTCGGGTATGTGTCCACCAATAAGGTTAGGACACGTGTTAGGGTAATTTCGTATTATTATAATATTATTTTTTTAACCCTTATTTACCGGATTTACCCTTTAACCATGGTAAATAAAATATTTACCGCAGTAATTATTCAAATTGTCTAAAAATAAAAGTTACCTATTTACACAATTTAAACATCCTGATTCCAAATATGGAATCCATTTTCCTAAATTCAAAACACAGAAGTAACAGAAATTAATTTAAAATTAATTCCCGCTGTCAAAACAAAAAGCGTGTTTTTAAGAGATAATAACTATCAAAAGATTGACACTTGTTTATGTTCGGTTTAATTGTAAAATTATGTCCAATGACCAACATTATATTAAAATGTAAAAATATATTCTAAATATACTTTAAAACCACTAAAATTCATAATTTATCACTATTAATTATTTTTATTAAAAAAGTTGTTTTTAATTAAAATTTAGTAATTTTCACTATTCATCAAAATATGAAAGTTATCCGAAAAGTACCAAAATTTCACCTTAGGCTAAATTCGATATTCCGAGTCCAAAAATGAAGTCCATTTTCAAATATAAAATATATATAATTTCAAAAATTAGGTATTACTATTCACAACGGCTAGTTTAATTAGTTGTGGTGTGTGTTAGAACTCGAGGTTGCGTACAACACACGATATCGCATTATTCGAAGGGAAACGTACCGTAGAAGCTTGGGGTGTTACATTCTCCTCTCCTTCAAATAATTGCGTCCTCGCAATTTCTAGGGTATTACTGCATAAAAAGACTCGGGTGGTTCTTCATCATAAGTTCCTCGGGTTCCCACGTTGCCTCTTCCATCTTATGATTTCTCCACAAAACTTTTACCAGACGCGTCGTCCGGTTTCTCAGCACTTGTTTTCTCGTATCAAGAATCCTGACAGGCTCTTCACAATAAGACAGATCGGGTTCCAGTTCTAATTCCTCATAGGTGAGTACATGCGTTGGGTCAGGCATGTATTTCCTCAACAGAGATATGTGGAACACATCGTGAACTTTGGAGAGACTTGGCGGCATTGCCAATCGGTAAGCTACAACCCCAATTCGTTCTAGAATTTCGAAAGGTCCGATGTACCTGGGACTCAATTTACCTTTCTTACCAAAACGTATGACTCCCTTCCACGGAGATACCTTCAGGAAAACATGATCACCGACTTGAAATTCCAAATCCTTCCTTCGATTATCGGCATAGCTCTTCTGCCTACTTTGAGCTGCTTTGATGTGATTTTGGATTACATTCACCTTTTCCACCGTTTCCTCCACCAGTTCTGGGCCTACAAGTTTTCTTTCACCAACGTCATCCCAACAGGTTGGTGTACGACATCTCTTTCCGTATAACGCTTCATATGGTGCCATCTGAATACTCGAATGGAAGCTATTGTTATAGGAAAATTCTACCAGTGGTAAATATTGATCCCACATACCCTGAAAGTCAAGGGAGCAAGATCTCAACATGTCTTCTAAGGTCTGAATGGTCCGTTCTGATTGTCCATCTGTCTGAGGGTGGTAAGCAGTGCTCAAATGAAGTTCAGTATCCAGGGATTTCTGAAGACTTTTCCAGAATCTTGAAGTAAAACGGGGATCACGATCAGAAACAATCGATAGGGGTACTCCATGAAGTCTCACAACTTCATTAATATATAGTCTTGCTAGACGTTCCAGGGGTAGATCTTCTCTTATAGCAAGAAAATGTGCTGACTTGGTAAGACGATCAACAATAACCCATATTGCATCGTTCCTTCTAGGAGTCTTTGGTAGCCCCATGACAAAGTCCATCGTAATATTGTCCCATTTCCACTCCGGTATGGGAAGAGGTTGCATGACTCCTCCAGGCTGTTGCCTTCCAGCTTTCACTTGTTGACAAACCATTCATCTTGACACAAAATCAGCAATCTCCCTCTTCATGTTGTCCCACCAAAAATGTTCCTTCAAATCTCTATACATTTTGGTGCTCCCAGGGTGTATAGAGAAATTGGAACTATGAGCGTCATCCAGCAATTCCCTTTTTAGATCAGGTATATTGGGAACACAAAGTCTCTTCCCGAATTTCAAAATTCCATCTTCATACACAAAGTCTCTCAATCTCCCATCATTCACAGCTTTAATCTTCTTTTGAAATTCTTCATCATCGGTCTGGGAACTCTTAATCCTTTCTAGTAAAGATGGTTTGGCAACTATTTGAAAAAGCATTGATGTTTCACCTTCCCTGGTTATTCCCATGTCCATCTTCTCTAGATACATGAAAATTGGATCCCTTATTACTCAATTCCTCTAGTTGTTTCTTTAGTTCGACTAACTCTACAGTGGCCATTCTATAAGGGGTTTTCGATATGGGCCTTGATCCAGGAATCAAATCAATGGAAAACTCAACTTCTCGTTCTGGAGGATGACCAGGTAAATCTTCCGGAAATACATCTACAAATTCTTTCACAACAGGTACATCCTCTATTTGAACATTCCTTTCCTCACCCGCAGTTATTTCATTCTATTCCTCCCCAATAATTGAATTTAGTTGTGCTACTGGGGGTGGATCTAAATAAGAATTAGGTGGTGACGATTCTGCTCTAAAAATAAGGTGTTCCTTATCATTATCATCAAGAATCGTAACCTCTTTCTTCTTACAATAAATCTTCGCATCATAGTCCGAAATCCAGTCCATACCGAGGATTATATCAAACTCAATCATAGGTATGACGATGAGATCAGCAGATAAAGAAAATTTATGTGCTCTAATGGGGACTGATTCACAAAACTTTGTTGCAATGATACTTCCCTTAGGTGTTTTAACTGACAACTCCCTTATTAAAAGAAATTGGAAATATCTAATTTTCTTAGCAAACTGGGAAGATATGAATCAATGCGATGATCCAGAATCAAATAATGCATTTTCTAAACTTGAGGAAACCATTAAATTACCTGCCACCACGTCTTTCGGAGCTTCTACCTCAGCAGTAGTGATAGCATAAGCCTGGCCTTGATCCCTTGGCCTTTTCTGAGGTAAGTTCTCCTGACGCTTAGGACATGCATTTTCATAATGCCCCATCTCCCTGCAATTGTAGCACTGAACATTGGTAGCTTCCTTCTTCCCCTTGCAATCATGAGCTTGGTGGCCTTTTTCACCACACTTGTAACAGACTCCCATTCCCTTTAAGAAAGTACCAGGATGTTTCTTCCCGCATTTACCACAAGATGGATATTCAACCTTTCCCTTCTTCCCCTTATTTCCATTCCCAGATTGATCAGCAGGTCTCTTCTTCTCTTGCTTTTCTTTAAAGTCATAAGACTTAGAGAATTCCTTTTCGGTCTTGATAGCACATGAGACAATGTCTTCGTACGATGAAAAGGATTGTGAGACTAACGCTCGACGGAGAAATGGTTTTAACCCATCAAAGAAACGATCAATCTTACTTCTTGGGTTACGAATATAATCACTAGTGTACCTCGCTAACCTTGTAAAGTTAGCCTCATACTTTGTGACATTCTCATCCTCCTTTTATCTCAGACTCAGAAATTGCCTTTCCATATCTGCTCGATGGTCGCGAGGGATGTATTTTTCTAAAAACAGATCTTTGAACTCCCTCTATTCCATATTTGATACTTCATCGTCTTCCTTCGTATTTTGAATCAATGACCACCATTGATCAGCATCTCCAGTGAGGCGGTAAACTGCCATGATAACTTTTTCCCTTTCACTGCTCCCCAATGCCTGAAATATTTTCTCTAGGGAAAATATCCATTGCTCAGATACTAAGGGATTTGTATTCCCATTGAACGTTGGTGGTTGTTGCCTCATGAATCGATCTAACATTGATCCTCCACGCTGCGGATCAGGGTGCTCCATACGGGTAAGGTTATTATTCATAACCTGAGTAAGTTGTCCCAGTATGGTGATTAGCTGATCGGCACCAGTTGCATCACCAGCCCCACTATAATTATCTTGAGCAGGAGGGCAATCCCTACATGGAGTGCGTGCATTGATACGGTTTCCATTTCTTCCACTAGGTGCCATTTCTAAACAATGGCATAAACTAGATCAGTTTATGAATCAAAATACATAATCCCATACTTATAAAACACTTAACATAAATTGAACTATTTATGGATATAATCCATAATCATAAAAATGTTTTCTTTGAGGAAGTATATACTCATAAACCCTTCATAATGATTTGTAAAGAAAATGAGAGTTATCCTAAGCATATCCCCCGGGAGTGTCGTAACCAAGAGTGCAACAAGGCCCGTTGTCGTGCACCAGTTCCCGTTCGAGTCTAGCTCAAAGCGGTGTTTTCGGGTTTTACCCCTAGGTACATCTGTGCCAGAGCCGCCTCTACCTGCTCGTATCCAGACAGGGATGTATTGCTCAGAAAACTCACAAAATCTCTACAATACCAAAATTCTAGGAAGTTCTTCTATACTAATCCTCAAAGTTCATCTTAGGTCTACGTGCTCTAATCAGAGTTTATCTAAATCTAGCTTCCAAGGTTTGTACTAAACTTCCTCTGATACCAACTGTAACGCCCCGACCCCAGCTACCCAGAGTCGGTGCATTACTTCGTAACATTTGCATGATCACAAGAAAGATCAAAACTCGAAAGACCGATTGGTTTAGTAGCCTTGGAAACACTAGATATATTTCATAAGTTTTACATTACATCATAAAATGAAAAACTACTACAACAATATAATGTTTCCACAGACCACACTATAATCCCCTCATAATATCCCTGCAGGTCATTCATAACTTACATCTTCACTTCCTGGGAAAAATAAAACATAGAAAAGGGGTGAGCTCAAATGCCCAGTAAGGATAACAATATAGCGGAAACTTTCATAAATAAGAATAAACATTTAAGGCAATGTATAACTAAAACAAAAGCCTTTTAAACATGAACTTTCAACATGGTATGGCAAAAATAAAATGAAATAATTCCATTTAATTATTCACATGGATATTCTACTAATCGAATAATCACATGCAAAAATCAATAACCACTTTCATAATGTTGGAATGCATAATGCCAGACTATCATAACCACATAGCCAAGGCCTCGTGCCAAGACTACAAATAAGATTTTGTCAAGGCCTTGTGCCAAGACACTAGTTTGTCTCATGAGACCTACCGATGCATCGAGGAGCTATAGCGGGCTCCACCCGTCACATATTAAGTCCAATGCATTCCCATATGAAAAGGTTTAAACATAACATAAACATTCGTATTAAAACTAGCATACGAAATGTCAATACTTTCACCATAAACTATGAATGGTATAAAAATAGCACATCCACAGTCAAATATATCACAAAACCTTCAATACAATATAGAAGTTTTGTATCATAATAAATCAACCATAAATAATCTTAAAATCCATCAAAGGATGTTGACATAGATGAAATCAAAATTCTTTTTAAAGAAATATCCCCTTTTATTTTCAAATAATTTAAGATAAAATAAAACATTTTCTTTGAAAATATTCTTATAAGCTTGTAAGGGAAGCTTTGAAGATTTTATAACGGCGGAAAATAGCCGCACCCGCCGTATAAGTAAAAAAAAACAGTCTTACCTTAATTTTGTCGAAAAGGTTAAAAAGGACCTTGTTTTGAAAACGACCGAAAGATTCCTTTATAAACCACTTATAAAAGTCAAAAAGGGTATAAATGACTTTAACTCATATTCTAGTAAATAGTAAAAATATTTTGAAATACATTTTTAAGAAACATGGATGTGGATGATAAAGAGATCCCAGTAGATTATTACGTATAAACAATCTCGAATAATGAAGAGATTGTGAAATAACCCTTACCTTGTACTTTTCCTGGGTTGGGGTAGGTTAACCTCCTGTATAATGGTGAAATAATTGTTATTAAATTATACAAGAATCATATACATTAATATGATATCATATATGATCTTTTAATGTTGCTTTATTAATAATATCTTAGTAATATCGTCGTTTCGGGTGATAACCGATTCGTTCTTTTTAAATGTTTGGTTACGTAAGACATGTTTGTAATGGATAGATTATATCTTATTCATAATCAGAATGATATTAACATTATTTTTAACCCTAAAATGAGAATAATACTTGAATGGATACGATGGAGAATGAATCTCATCGCGTTCGTGGAGACGGTAGTCCGTACGTACGCACGAACGCAACTTCCATTTAATTTTTATTTTAAAAGAATCGAATCCAAATGATACATAGGTATATTACTATTACAGTATAATAGAATATTTTATATATGTTACTTAAGTTCATTAACAACATCCTTTATACGTTCCATGTGTGGTATGAACGAGTCATATCATTTTAAGGGGGCGGTAGTCCGCACTTCCTCAAATGAAATTATCGTATGTATATACAACATGAAACGAATAATGGTATGAAATAAAATGGAATTACAGAAGATTATATATAAAATATATATCATTAATATCATATTTAATTACAGTGCCATCATAATGGCCACCATGAGAGGCAGTAAGATGTATTTGAACAATCATCGTTTCGTGAGGCGTTAGTTTGCCATCCACAGAAACATTATGTTCATCATCCATTAGATGGAGTTGTGTGTATGTGTAGTTTGTATCCTTCTTATAACAACATCCTAGTATATTGAGGATACTGGTGTTGTTACAAAAGAAAGGAAATAAAAATAGTTTGGGGGTTGGAGAAGCAAAATAAATGAAAATAATTTAAGAGAAATCGTTACCTTTAATTTAGGTAACTCACTTTGGTTGGAACCAAAGGACTTCTTGAAATGCTTTCTGCCTAAGGGGAAGCTTCAAGGAGGAGTAGAGGGATGTGGGGAGCTTATTTGGGCAGAGTTTGGACGAGCCAAGTGGCTTGAGAGGTGTGAGGAATGAGTAGAAGTGGTCTCCTTTTATAAGGGAGTGGAGGGGCTCTTTAGGAAAGGGTGAAAGTATTACTTTATAATATAATTATATTCGGTTTATAATGGTCCAAAAATCATTGAGGTCGAAGCTAAGATGACTCATATTCTAAATAACATCAACCAATAAGAATTGGACAGGTTTTAGATAATATTTTAATCATTATAATTTTATTTATTTAAATGATTTATTAATGAGGTAAACATTGCATCATTATTGTGTCATTTATAATTTAACATATTCGATGTCTAAAAATTATAAATAAAATATCATTATGTAGAAAATCTTTTTAGATTTCTAATGAATATTTATAATAGAAAATCAAACATGTATAACCCTATGTAAAAATTGTTCTTCTAAAAGATGTAAGCTTATGCCATTTTTATTTTTATTTTAACTTTATTAATATAAAGTGTCCCTACCACATACAAGTGGCTCCAAGGGGTCCCCAAATTGACCCAAGGATGCCCATGGTCGGGTATGTGTCCACCAATAAGGTTAGGACACGTTTTAGGGTAATTTTGTATTATTATAATATTATTTTTTTAACCCTTATTTACCGGATTTACCCTTTAACCATGGTAAATAAAATATTTACCGCAGTAATTATTCAAATTGTCTAAAAATAAAAGTTACCTATTTACACAATTTAAACATCCTGATTCCAAATATGGAATCCATTTTCCTAAATTCAAAACACAGAAGTGGCAGAAATTAATTTAAAATTAATTCCCGCTGTCAAAACAAAAAGCGTGTTTTTAAGAGATAATAACTATCAAAAGATTGACACTTGTTTATGTTCGGTTTAATTGTAAATTTATGTTTAATGAACAACATTATATTAAAATGTAAAAATATATTCTAAATATACTTTAAAACCACTAAAATTCATAATTTATCACTATTAATTATTTTTATTAAAAAAGTTGTTTTTAATTAAAATTTAGTAATTTTCACTATTCATCAAAATATGAAAGTTATCCAAAAAGTACCAAAATTTCACCTTAGGCTAAATTCGATATTCCGAGTCCAAAAATGAAGTCCATTTTCAAATATAAAATATATATAATTTCAAAAATTATGTATTACTATTCACAACGGCTAGTTTAATTAGTTGTGGTGTGTGTTAGAACTCGAGGTTGCGTACAACACACGCTATCGCATTATTCGAAGGGAAACGTACCGTAGAAGCTTGGGGTGTTACATATGAAATGATGATATTTAACCAAATCACCCACTTTTCCTCCCTAGTAAAAAATTGAGAATGAATATATTGAGCCCAGTCCTGGCAGCCTAGCTAAACTTGTCCGAGTTGAGTCCAAATTTTTTACTAGGGGGGAAAAGTGGATGATTTGGTTAAATAAAATCCATGAAGTTAAAATGTTATACACTCAAGTGAAAGATCAATGAATGAAAAGATTGGAAAACATGCTATTGGAATTAAAAAAATGGGTTAAGAAATAAGAAGAATCTGAAATAAATGAAAAATAATGTGTTTATTAAAGATTTAAAATTAAAATTAAATCGGAAATTTAAAATAAATTGGGGAAAAACATTTTTACTTTAAGAAATATGATTCTTTTGAACAAATATTTGGAACAATAACCTCTCTGAGACAATATCACATTTATGAATACCCCAAAAAACATTAAAGACAATGATTTGGATAATTTTAAATTTAATTGACACATTTTGAAAGGAAAATCCCAATTTTCTTTATAATTCCTTCATTGGTGAAAAATCATTGTTTTAGATGTTTTGAGAATCAAGTCACTCATGTTTAAGATAATTTATAAAATGAAAATTTTAATGTTAAAAATTCTTTACCCAAAATTTCTCAAAATCTAAAAAATTAGCCTGAACATGATCTGGGAAATATTTTAGAAGAGAACTTTAGTTTTGATAACATTAAATATGAAATTTTTTAACCTGATTTGAAAATGTATCTTCCATGTTTTGGAACTACAATACCAAATATTTATAAAAATTTGGAGGATAATGAGGATGGTATGTTATTTGAAGAAAGGTTTATTGATTAACTTTGACAGGCACACTCTCACATTGATCACTATTCTCTAACTTTGTGTAGTAAAATGGAAGGTAGTGTTGTCCTTCCTGGGGAATAATATTTGGATTTGAACCATTTGGAATTTCAATTTATTGATGTTGAGTGGAACATTTCTCCCCCTGATTTTATCTTTTTAGAACACACTATAGACTTTGATTTTGAAATTGAACATTTTGAAAATAAACACGATATAGTGGTTAAACAAACATGGGATTCACGTAGAAATGAGTCTTCTAAAGTAGTTGATGTAAATATTATTTTATATATTGAGGAACTGTTGGAATAGATTTATATTATTTTTAAAAATGATATTTTGGTTGAATAAAAATTGAAGCTTCCCTAGAGTTCAGATATTTTCTTAAATGAGTTGGGTGTTGAACCATTTTGTGATGATGATTGTATTCTAGAGTGGGAATCAAAATTGAGTTACAATGTTAATAATTTTGATCAAGAAACATACTATTTCCCAACTATAATCTATCTGTCAGACTCATTCATAAGCAACTTTTTTATTAATAATGTTGAAGTTTAGGTTGAGACAAAGAACTGTGAGGAAAATTCCATATCATGAGGAAAACATATTTTTATTTTGTCCCTTCAGGTGAATCCAAATATTCATAAATCAAAAACAATTATAAATGATTAAAACACCATTCCCAAACAGTTAAAGGGGGTTACATAGGGAATATTAGAGGTTATGAGTGTTCAGTTTTTGTTGTGTTTAGTTTTTGATCCCACTATTTTCACATTTACATTAATGAAATTTGGGAAAAACACATGTGGTGTTTCTTATTAATGAAATCACATCCACCAATTGAAAACGACTAGTTCTAGGCAAGTCTAGCTGGTGACAATAAAACTAGAACTACATGGGAGGCAACCCATAGATTGTTTATGTTAAAAAATAACAAAATGAACTTATAAAAGGACAAACAAATGAATTTAACCTCAATGATTAATTGGAGTCATCCCATATTCTTTCTTTTGTGTTTCCTTTTCTTTATATTCTGGTTGTAATTTTAATAATGTGTTGATGTATTTCCTTCTGTATGCCCTGTCTCAGATTTTTTTTCTACTTGGTTTACATGCTCTGTATATTTTGGATGTTGTTGCTGTGTAAAAAAGTAGTAGAATTAACTTATTGAAGAATTAATGAAAATATATTAAGGAATGTATGATCCTTAATATTAATTTTTGTATCATTATTCTTCTCCTTACCACATTAAAAAAAATCTTCAACATGTCCTGTATAATAAAAAAAATCTACTTGTTGAAATATTCTGCTACTTTTTCTATTGCTTTAAAATTAGTCTCCTACATGACATCAGCTATCTAAAATTCCATAAATATATCACACTATTGAAAATAATTCTTCATTTTTTTAAATATAAAATTATGCATACTCCTCCTTATTGAAAAGTGGAATTCATTTATATTTCGAAACATTTCACTGCATGAACTGAAGTGTGGGGGCGCCTGAAGACTGGCTAGTTGGTATCATTTTCTGAATCTTCTTTTCTTTTAGGTGTATTACATGAACATTTTTACATTACTATAAATTCATTTGAATTATACATAGTTAAAATTCTTTCACTCTTTTCACTATGCACACATAAGTTATATGAAACTATGTAAGCTTTAATGAAAATAATTGCTTCTATCTTAAATGAAAATAAATATCTTCTGTTATTGAAACAATTGATGTAATGTTATTGTGAAAAAAAAAATATTTTCTAACTTCAAAGAGACCCATTATACATGTCATAAATATTCTATATTGAAAATATGTTTTATACTTTAACTATTAAATTGATCTTCTCTAATATTGATGTCAACTTTGGGGAAAATGTTGTGTTTTAAGTGTGGGGAAGGGGTTCAATTATTGACTGAACGTAACTATGATTTAGTGTGAGCCTATCAATTCCCACTTCCACATCAATAATTTTTACAAAAATGGTTAAAAATTTACAATATTATGTCATAATTTTAGGATTTACACATTACTAAATTGAGTGATGAATATGAATGAAAAGTAATTGTTAGATAAGAGTTACTCTAAAACTATAATTAATTTTTTTCGATAATTTCTGATTAGTCTTTATTAGTGATTTAATGGAAAATTGGTTTAGAAACTACTATTGAGATTGATATGGGTAACCTATCAGTGGAATTATGATCATATCCCATGGAATTGGATGTTTGATATTGACCGTAGGGGGTTCATTTTTTATTTTAATTATTAAACTAATTACCTTAGTGAGAAAATGTAAATTATTTATATATAAATATTTTGAAATGTGAGTAATTTGGGCATCTTTGATCCCATGGTGAATTTCTACGACCCTAGATGATGGGTGTGTTTCTGTTAACTATAATCCCTCTGTACACCATGAATAAGTGCATTTCTCTCTGTGGTGCACATGATACATATCTAGTAAAAAATAAAATAAAGTGTCTAGGGGAAAAAGTAAGTTCACTAAGATGAGGGGAAGAATGAATTCTAGATGAATAAGGGGTCCAATGGTTTATATGGGATTCATTTATGTTGTATCATTAAGGTGATTCACAAATAATAAATATATTTTTGGAATCTAGGATTGAGTCAATGTACTAGGTCCCTCTGTTATGTTTTTAATTCTACTAATATTTTATCTCTTGTCACTCTTGGACATAGAGCATCAGTTTGGTTTGAAATGAGTCACTAGTAAAGTTTAAAAATAGGCAGGACACTTTTGTTGCTTGATGATTCATTTCTCTCTTGGCTACTAGTGAGAATTTGAATAATGGCAAGGTTTCATTTGAAAAATTCTTTATCTAAAAGCATTTTAACTTGTTTCTTTGTCCTCTACTTCTAAATTTCTGGGCATGTTACATATTAAACTGATTCATAAAACATTTTTCTATTTCTCAATGATAATAATGCATGGGATTGTTTGAGAAAAAACAATAATTAAGTGTGGTGGAATTTGATTTTGCCATAAAAACACATGTTTTACAGCATATTTTTAATTAATTTTTATTGATTCATTTTTTTATTATACCACTTTTTGCTACGTAAGTGAAAAATTGCATTCTTAGAATTAAATCTGTTATTAAATCTATTCTTGTAATAAAAATTATTTTTTTATCCTTTATGTAGTTAATTTATTTCTAACATTAAATTTATAGTCTAATAAGGTTTTATTTAGTTTGGTGTTTTTGTTTTCATATTTAATAATTTGGAATTAATTAATTAATTATGTAATTCTACTTTTGTGCCAAAATAATATAGTTTTAATTTACCTTTCCCATTATTAAATATTTATTAATAAAAGTAACATAATCTAAATAGTAGTCATCTTTTAAAAGATCATTAATTATAAATTAAAATATTACAAACTCACTACGTTTATTAAAATATCTTTAATTTAATTTAATTAATTAACATAATTGTTTAATAAAAAATTCAACAATTGTATTCTCTAATAAATAAAATTGTTTATGCTGTAACTACATTAAATAATATTACTTTTTTATATAATTGATTAATTTAATTTTTATTTTAACTTATCATAATTTAATATCTTCTGAATTTTATTATTAATTTAGGGCTAATTTAAGTCTTATATTTTGAAATGATTAATAATTTAATAAATATTTTAGTCATTTAATAAAATTTTATTTTGTTTCTTGTTTTCAATTATTTTCGTTAATTCAAAAATAAATTAATTATTTTGTATAGACTTAATTTTTGTTTTAATCTGTTTATAATTTTTTATTTGTTTTGCGGCGTAATAATGGTGCAGAAAACTCCTCAAACTATTTCTCTCACACCGCATTTTTATTCTGACTTTTTCACTACCATAGTTACCCCCCATTGCATTACCACTTGTTACTTCATTGACGGTGTCACTGATTCATGCCTCCTCCCGCAAAACCATTGCACAAACAGATCATATCCCACTATTGTGTTTCTTTTCAATTTCCACCATCACTTCTTCCACCGTAACCTCCTCAAACTGGTTCCTCTGACTTCAAGGTTCCACCTCCTCTCAGTATCACCAAAAATGTTTTCACAATATGTCATCGCCACTGTTTCCTACCCCCACTTCGAGATTATTTCTTCTCTTGTAACACTACATCCTCTCCTTAAGTTTCCACCCATATCGGTGGAACGATATTACCTTTACTATTGCACAATAACATCTCTCTCCACCATTATTCTTATGACCAGAACCAACATCCAATTCTCATCCTCACACCAATGCAGTTCTTCCACCCTTTTCTTTCCAAACTTCTCAATCAACGATTCCACAATAACTCAAACAAGTTTTCAAAATTTCATTATCAGAACAAAATCACATATTCATATTCTATGAACTAATCATTAAATTAAAGAAGGGGAATATTGTACATCTGAATGAACCCTCCCCCAAATCCAAATAGTTAGTCGACCGAGGTTAGGGATTGACCACATGATATTCAGAACTAGACCATCACAAAACCGAACTGGCCAACGCGGAGGAAAAGCCCGAGATGAGGCCAGTGTCGCGCCTCTGAATCCATTGTGAGTGACACTACCCGAAGTCACGTTCTCATCAGATGGAACCTCTGACGATTACTGTAGATGCTGTGCTGCAGCAAAGGAGGACCTTTCATTTCGTTCTCGTGTGCCACCGAACCCGAGACCGCCATGATATCACCACCTTTTTGTGAAAGAGGTGACCTGGAGTGGTTCCTCTAGGAAGAAACCCAATCCTCAAATCCTTTTTCACCGCAATAAACAAAAGGACATGTGGGGGTATAAATTTAATTAATAAAACAATATAAGTTAAAAATAAGAAATAATTATACTATTAAATTTATTCACAACTAATTAATTAAATAAACTCTAATGTTAAACCTAATAATAAAATAAAAATAAATAAATAAAAATTAAATACATTAATGAATATAATAATTATAATTTAACTTATTTTTTTAATAAAATAAATATAAAATTATGATAACTCTATAAAATTTTATAAATTTTAAAAATTAAAATATTATTGTTTATTATGATAAATTTAATTAGTAATCTAAAGTCTAAGATATTCAAAAAAAACACTAATTTTATTAATTTAATAATTTAATAAATACCAAACTTTTAATTTAATCTATTTATTGATTAGTCACTTCCATAAATCTATTAAATAAATAATAACTTATAACTACATTAAATATATAAAAATTAATTATAAATTAAATTTAAAAATTGATAGATATTTTATTTTAGATTTTACTTTTTTTATAAATGTTACCATTTAACATTGAATTATTTTTTTTATTTTTCTGTCATAGTTCATAGTGGAGTCTGAAACAAGAGTAGGTTCACAACTAAGCTTAAAAAAAATCCTTGTGCTTTCAACTAACTCTGCATGAGTTATTTTCCTGGAAAAAAGTAGTGTGACATGTTAGTTATGAAAAAACGCATATGTGTGGTACATTAGGGAAGGATATTGGATGTCGGTGGAAAACAGGTGGTGATGTGCAGCTGATGACATTGGGGTTTAAAAGCATAATAGCAATATAATTTTATAGAGAATCTCATTCAGATTGCACATCATACATTTCGAGAGAGGATTCTCTAAGGGGACACGATGAGCAGTATTGGTGACTTGGAGTTACAGGAACATGACATCAAATTATGATCATCATTCACATATGGAGGATTCGTCTTCCTCTACACACATTTATTTACAATGTATTTGGTACTTTCTAATTGAAAATGATATTATCTTAATTTCTTGTTAGGGAAATTGTAATTTCTATTAGTTCATATTTTTATCTTCTTCAATAAATTTCTTCCAATGAGAATCTGATTATTTCGGTGAGATTGAATTTGATTCTGAAATTTAAAATTGAATATACACTTTCATGCTATTAAAGATTCAGTCCATTATCTATTGGTGATATTCATCATGGATTCTTTTTATCAATGATTTTATGTTAAAATTACATAAACTTTCAACAAGATAGGTTTCAGTTAACATTGTTAAATCACTTTGTTGTATGTGGTTTTTTAAGTGGTGAACCTTAATAACTATAATATAGAGTGTTAATTCTTCAAGAGAGGAAGAATTAACAACTCATTTTTAAGGTGTGAGTTAAATCTAATGAAGAATCATTTTTTAAACTAGTATATTTCAATTCACCCGATCATATCTTTTGATCAACTCTCATCACTTTTGTTTACTTTTTCAATTATCTTTATTTAGCATTATTTCTTTTTTATGTTTCTTCACTTTTCATTATTTAGGATTACATTTATATTAGAAAATAGTAAATTTTGATAAATGTTTCATTGCTTCTTAATAAAAAATAATATAAATAACATTAAAAAGTTAAACAAATATAACAATGTTCACTCTCTCCACTGCTGACAACAGTGGTGTTTATTTTGAATAAAATCATAGATTATTCACCTGCCTTCCTTTGGGTTTTACCATAGACCACTATACAAGTGTATGTTTATAAATAAAATGTTGATGTTCGTGATGACCTCCGGCCCCACCAAAAAGGCAGTTCCATGAAATCATGAAAAAAGGTACCCCCATTCATGGGAGACATCCTTTTTTCTCAATACAAAGAAATAAAGTAATTTATGACCTTATGCCCTAGGTCACCCTCTTACGGTTACCAAGAAAATTCTTAATTCATCACTAAAAAGTGATCCATTGTACTACTAAGACATCCATCATAGTTACATGAGCATGGACCAACGGTTTCCCCCATGTTCATCCGATCCGGAAACAAATCATTAATGAAACAATTATCACATCAACAAAACCCTCTAGAAAAATAAAATAAATAAAACTAAGGTATAAACATAAAACTCAAACAATATGCTCCATAAGGAATGATATCTAAAGATCCCAATCATGGGAATCCACCCAAAATCACCTCAATGTTTGATCAACTATAAACACAAGAGTTAAATAATCATCTGATCCTTATCACACCCAAAAATTCCAACAATATTACATGAAATTATTATAGAGATGGAATGAGTCACCAAACTACGAAAATGTTCTTGGAATAAAGATAAATTACAACATTATCAATAAATAAATCCAAGGGGGTATAAGACATCAGATCAACTACATTACTCAAGTTCTGGGTAAAGTCAATAATTGGATGGGAAATAATAGAACAAAGATATCATTTACCCCTAGAGACCTATTGTATACGGCGATTTAGACCATTATAGGAGGTATATATCAAATAATATAAATTTACCTCAAACATATTTGTAGATACCAATGGATGATGTTAATAGACATTACATTCTTTTTTGGAATACATAATGCATGATATAAACATATTCCCAATGATCAAAATAGTTTAGTGTCTTTGGAAACACGACAGAAAATCTTCCAATCATTATGAAATATCATCAAAATCTCCCATAAATATATTCCCATTTTTTCCTACCTAAAACCTTTCTTCATATCATGGGGAAAAGAAAACATAGAAAAGGTGACCTAAAATTCTTAATATGTATAAACATGGAGAATATAAAACAACAGTAAAAATTAGTACATAAAAACATGAACATAAAGTGTATACATCAAAATATTGAGTTATGAAATAAATATTGGAAGTACGTAAGACATCTATCATAAAAGAACATTAACCATGATAGAATAGCATTGGCATAAAAAATGTAATTGTGGATATCTAATAAGCACATAATATGATTTCCAAAGTATACACGGACATGCTTCCAAGACTATAATAGTGGATATAGACCATTACTGAACCATGTTTATCTGTCATTACAACCATATATTATTGAACCAGATTTACTTTTGGATCCAACCCAGCAATACTGAACTATATTTACTTACTGCTTCATTCAGGTAGATCTCATGAGATATAAATCTTTACACAATGAATTGGGGGATATATCGGTCCCACCCATCTCATAATGAATTCATTATTACATGCACCACAAAAACATAATTCATCCATCATAGCATATCCTAAGAAATAAAATGTGATTCTAAAACATCATTTCATCATAACATAATCCATAAAAGATAAATATACTTTATAAAAGTAATTCCACCACAAACACAATAAAATAAAAGTAATAATAGGAATGAAAACATAACCATGTGTCATCATAGATGGAATATAATATGATAAAACAGTTAAACATAAATCCTAATCAAAATATCATTTCTTCTTAAAAATCGTTTTATTTTCTCAAAATATCATGATATTTCTAAAAATAGAGTTTAGTTGAAAATATAATCGAAATCATGAAGATAATTCTTAATGGAAAAAAGGAATTTTGAAAGATTAAAATTCCATTCAATCAATAATAATTTTAAAAATATATTCTTCTTGTACTATTGCAGGAAAAGTAAAAAAGTTAATCATATGGAAAATGAAAGAAATATTACATCCCAACAATTTTATAAAAGTAAAAAATGGGTAAAAAACATAAACATACATATTAGAATTGTAATCATTTTAAGAAATTTATTTTTTTAAAATAATCACAAGGATGATAAAGATACAACATGTAAATACTTACGAATAAACAATCTCAGATAAAAATGAGATTGCATTATTATCTATTACCTTATGCCTGATTTCTTTTGTACGTGTCTGAAACCCCTGTATAGTGGTTTTAAACATAATATTGACATTGTAAAAACCCATAATAACATTTAGGATATTATATATGACTATGTTACAACTTTATATGACCTCTTTATTTTTAAATTCCATGTTAATGCAACGTTTTGGGAAATAATTGTTTTATTTATCGTATGTATTTTGAATTATTATTATTGATATTATTACATATATCATGATTTACTTACATATAGAATATAAAAATGATTTATATATCATATATATTCTATATATTAATATATATATATATATATAATAGATCGTCAAATGAAATGGAATAAAATGCTCCTAGAGATGGTATGTTGTACGTACACATTAATTCTATTTTTGTTTCCTTATTGAATTTAAGGGAAGTATGTAATTGATATATATATATATATATAAATAAATCCAATAGCATTATAATTTCAAATATTTTACTATTATTAATTATATATACTTTATAATTATTCATAAATAGTTAACATGGAGAATGAATCTCATCACGTCATGGAGACGGTAAGCCATAAGTACGCTTGAGCGATGATATTGTACACATAGTTGTTGAATGTTATTGAAGTTGATGGTTTATAATATCTCATAACCAGTTTCATTTTATAATAATAATATATAGTAATTATTTTAACCAGTACACCGATCCAGGTAAGGTGGCGGTGAAAAACAGATTGCCCAACAACGTGGAGACGGAATGTCGTACGCATGCACGCATGGTGATTTCATTTTTTATAGATGGATAGAAGGTGAAATATCATCGTTTCATATTTATAGTAAAATATCCATATATTAGTTACAGTAATGTTATTACATTATATTTAAAAACAAAATAATATGAAGTAGAAGAATAAATAAATTTGGAAGAATCAGTAGAAGAGATTACCTCTTCCTCGATGTGCCTCCATTAAATTTCCACATAGGGAACTAGAGTTAGTGTTTTGAGAAGACCATAAATTCTATAATGTTACTAAGGAAGTTTATAATAGAAATGGGTAGGTTTTAACCAAACATGAATGCTTGAAATGGAGTGAAGTGGAGGGGGATAAGGATCCCTTTTATAAAAGAGGATAGGGTCACTTTTGGGAATTCTCAAAATATTAATTTATTATAAGTTAAATTTCAATTAAAATTGTTCCAAAACTTATTTAATTTGAATATAAGATTATTTTAGTTAGAATACAGTTCATCAATAATTTTTAGACATGTTTTGAATATTTTTTTATCCTTTTCGTTTTGGTTTAATACTTATTTTTTTAATTTTTAATCTTACTGTGATATCAAGATATTTACAGATTGTGGTTTAATATAATTACCATATCATGTAAAACGACTTGCAAAAGCATATTTATGACATATTTGGACTAAGATTATTATTTTTGCAGAATAATATATTTTTTATAATATAATATAATTAAATAAACTATTTTATGTTTTATGTTATGAATTATGTGAATTTTAGAGATTATTCATTATTGGGATTATATAAAATTTCATAACAACCAGATTACTTCGATCCAAATGAATTAAAACATCCCAAATATGAAAATTTCAACCATAAAATTCGTGGAAGACATAAAAATGTTATTTTTTTAATTAATTATAAATTTATTTATTAAAATATTTCGTTAATGAGGTAATTACAACCAAATAAATGTGTCATAAATAAATATATTTCTCTAATTTCTAAAAAATATAAATAAAATACCATGATGTAGAAATTATTTTTAAATTTATAATAACTATATATGGACTTATAGATGATTTATATAACCCTATATTTAAATATACATATTAATATATATATTTTTATTTTATAATTATCTTAACATTAAATTAATTTTTTTAAATGTTATTTTCACATCCAAGTGAATCCATTGGGTCCCAAAATTAACCCAAGGATTCCCAGGGATGGAAATATCTGATCCAATAGGATTATAACATTTTTTAGGGTAGTTCTATATTATTATATATTTTTTTACCCTTATTTACCATATTTACCTTTTTATCCCTGATAAATAAAATAATTACTCTAGTTATTATTCATAATGTCAAAAAATAAAAGGTACCAATTTAAAAAATTTGAAAATTATGATTCCAAATATGGAATCCATTTTTTCATATTCAAAACACATAAGTTTCAGTTATTAATTTAAAATTAATTCCTATTGTCCAATCGAAAAAGCGGGTTTCTACGAAGTAATAACTACAAAACGATTGACATGTGTTTGTGTAAAAATAAAAAATGAATTTACATAAAATGACCAAAATTTTAATAAAAGATAAAAATATAATCCAATTATGATATAAAACCAATTAAACGGATAATATAACTATATAAAAAATTAAATAATAGAGAGTTTTGAGTTAAAATGCAATATTTTAAACTGTTCATTAAAATTTTATTTTTATTATAAAAATACCAAAAATTAAACAAAATAAAAGTTTTATGTCCCTCTTCAAATTAAGTCTTTTATGTTTTTGAAATTAACTTATAAAAGTGTCAAAAACTAGATTTCAAATGGGTGCTTCATCAAAAGGTGGTAAAACTGCATTTTTCGAAAAATACTACTTTTATCTGAATTTTTTTTTCTCGAATCCTATACTAAATGATGTAAGATTATTTATAATTTTATATAAAAATAAAAATGTGTTTAATAATATTCATAATGGATATTTATATAATATTTTAATAATATATCACTGTTTAGTAAAACTCGATATTGTGTACAACACAAAATATCGAGGAAGGTTGCTCTTGCTTGTAATTATAGCCAAGTTAGAGTTGTTTCTAGTGAAAGCTTCCTTTGGTGTTTATTATAACCTAATAAACACATAGTTAATTTATTCATTGAACAAAATCTATACTCAATGTTGTGTGAAATGAATTCTTTCAAGGGAACGTGAAATTGTGTGTAATAGAAGCCAAGAAATGTGTTAAATATATTATATGCTAATATAGTGATGGGTATAGAACAATATAATCTTGGTGTAGCATAAAATACAAGTCAAAATGGAAATTTAAATAATACATCTCATAAAATATATGGTTGTTACATTCTACCCCCCCTTAAAATGAATTTCTACCTCGAATTCATTAGGGTTATAAATGGTTTTGTACTTGAAAGCTTCTTTCATGGAATACCACATCGTAAAAAGTAATACTAAAAAATAATTTCTAATGTAATGTTAGAAACATAATGGTTACATAGAGTTACTCTTAAATGGACTTCCACATAGAAGAACTAACGTGGTAAGTGAAAAAATGGATATGGAAGAGATATCTACCCATCATGTGCGGATGGATAGTGATAGAGAATAATGTTTGGAGAAAGTTAACTACCAGAAAGACATAAATATGTGATGATTTATGGGACCATATGATTCATTAGATAAGAAGTTACTAGAATAACTTTTTTGGTTTTCAAGATCCTTTCCCTAATGTTTATGAATTTTTCTTGGGAATAAAAACATTCTTGATTTTGGTATAATCTCATTGATGTTCGTGCCTTTAACAATTTCCACTTCATCTCTTATTTAAGGAAATGAAGTCAAATTTTTAATTCTTGATGTGTTAGTATATAATATGATAGAATTATAGGTCATTCCATCTATATCAACAAAATGGTCAGCACAAGAAATCAAATATTCATAAGTCCGCCTATAGTGAGATAATACTTTAATATAAAAAAATTCAACCAGAATATAACATATAAAATCCGTAAGTGGATAACATTAAAACCCTTTAAAAAATATAAATTATTGAAATAGTTGAATTAAATTGACATAAAATTTATCTCCCATATCTCCTAAGGTAGTTATCGGTTCTCACATTCCAAACATGTTTATAACTTTATCTTGTATTCTCTTGATACATAGTAACAACCTTAATTATCGGATATCCTTATTGAAAACAAGCATGTTTCCTTATTTAAAAACTTATGGAATATATTAATTATGTCCCAAAATGATTTATACTTCATCCATGATAAAATAACCATTTTTTGAATAACTCCATAATTAGATTTCAAGAATATAGAATCTTCCAATTTACTAATTAAAATCCAACACATCTTTATCCAATCCACTTTAGCTCAGCATAACAGACATATTATGGGTTATCTTTCCCTTAATCACGTTTTCATCAAGTATATCACCTTACCCATAAATTTATTTTCTATATCCTTAGAACTATTTATTATATCCTTTATAATCCTTTTACTGAAACCACATATATATTTCATGATTTATAATACATAGTCATTTAATTCTAAAACATATACACCTCAATCATCCAAATATATTCTTAAACCATTACTGATTATCCATCATCATCATATTTCAAAAAATATGAATCATTTTTTTTGTTTCTCAACCTCATCCATCTCAGGTTCAAAGTAAACAACACTAGAAGAAAATCACATATCATTCACATATCGTTTATAATATCATTTTCCTCCAAATTATTACCAACACTCATACCATAATCATAATTCAATTCATGGTATTTCCACTAAGTAAACCGTTCTTCATAATTCCAATAATTTCCACTTCTGAATCATTCACTAGATAACAATTTTCAATTTATTTCTGGATATTGACAAAGATCATAAATCAAAGTGTGATAAAAACATATCCGGGATTAGAAACACATATGTAATTTAAATAACTTATAAAATTTAAATCTATTATATCTTTGTTTTAACCCTAGGTTTGTCATGATCATCATAAAAAACACGTTTTTTAACCTATACTTTACTTATCCTTAGGATATACCTAGAAATATCCTTGAAATATATATAGGGATCTCACTTTAGTTTTCACATCCTAGTTTCCAAAGGATGAAATATCTTCTAATCATGGTGAAATATCTTCAATATCTCCCATAATGATCTCCCCCTTTTGTTTGTCAACATAAATCCTTTCTTTTATATCAAGGGGAATGGAAAAATGTAGAAACTGTGAGTTAAAATTCTTAGTAAGGGTAAAAATTGAGAGCATAAAACATGCCATAAAAATTAGAACATAATAACATGAAAAAAAATGTTTTTCCATAAAAATCACGAGCCATGAAATAAATCTTTTCAGTACGTAAGGTATGGATTATAAAGGAACAATATCCTTGATAGAATAACATTAGAATAAAACAAGTAATTGTGGAATAATAATAAGCATATAATATGATATCTATAGTATCCAAGGAATTTCTGTTTATACCGTCATAGTTGAAATAGTCCATTACTGAACTGGGTTTACTTTCCATTCCATCCATGTATTAATGAACCGGATTTACATGTTGTTCATTCCATACATTACTGAACCACATTTACTTTTCATTTCTTTCATTTCAATCTCCTGAGATATAAATCTTTAGACAATTAATTGAAGGGATATATTTGTCCCAACCATCCCATAATGAAATAATTCTTACATGTTCCACAAAAACAGAAATCATTATTCATAGCATAACCCAAGAAATAAAATGGGATTAGAAAACATCATTTCATCAAAAAATAATCCATATAAGATAAATAGAATTCATAAAAATTATTTCAGCATAAAAAAATTAATGTAATAATAGGGATATAAACATAACCCAATGTCATGATAGATGGAATTTTTTTTGTAAAACACTTGAACTAAATTCTTTTGTAAAATATCCTTTCTTCTTTAACGATGTTTTCTTTTATAAAAATATCATTCATTTCTTAAAGAAATTAATTTAGTTGAAAAAAACATAAAATAATGTAGAGTAAGATTAATGAAAATAATTAATTATTAAGGCATAAAATTCCATTCATGGTGTATAATTTTTAAAAATAAATTCTTCTCATACATTTGCAGAAAAGTCAAAGATAAACTTTTATGGTAAACGAAAGATAGATTCCTTCCCAAACATGTAGTAAAAGTAAATGAATGGATAAAAATGAATTTAAATATACATATTAGAATTTTAAACTTTTTATGAAAATATATTTATAAAACATTAACATGTATGATAAATATACTCCTAGAAAATACTTAAAAATAAACAACCTAAGATAATAATGAGACTTCAAAATAATCCCTAACCATAGGTCTGATTTCAACCATATATGTCTGAAACTCATGTATAGTGTGATTAAACATAATATTATCTTGTAACAAAACCATAATATTATTTATGATACCATATATGATTGAATTATGATGTTATATTACCCGTTATTTTTTCAATTCCATGTTAAAGTAGCGTTTTGGCTAATAATCGTTTTATTTATCATACGGGTTTTGAATTGCTATTCTTGATATTATTAATTATATCATGATTTACATAATTACAAAATTTAAAACATGATATATATATAATATATTTTTATATATTTATATAATATATAGATAAATAAATTGGAATACACTGTTCATGGAGACAGTAGACCGAACGTACACATAAACGCTTGTTTTGTTTCCTTATTAGAGTTAATGGATGTAATTAAATGATATATATATATATATACATTAATACATTAGAATTATTAATTTTTATATTTCATTATTATTTATTATATATAAGTTATAATTATTTTATATTTTTTAACTTGGAGAATGAATCTCATCGTGTGGTGGAGACATTAAGTCGAGCGTACGCACGAGCGACGATATCGTTCCGATAGTTGTTGAATGTTATTTAAGTGGATGGTATATAATAAATCATAATTAGTATCATGTTATAATAATCATATGTTTCTATTATTTACACCATTATACCAGTACAGGTAAGGTGGTGACGGAAAACACATTACAACACAGCGTGGAGATGGTAAGTAGTACGTATGCATGCACGATGGTTTAATTTTTCGTAGGAGGGGTAGAATGTGAAATAGGGGTTTTTCATATTTATAATAACATATATTAATATTATTGATATTTATGTTGTTATTTTGTAATTAAACAACAAAATTACATGATGTAGAAGAAGAAAGAATTTGAAAGAATTAGTAGAAAAGATTACCTCTTCCTCAACATGCCTCCTTTAAATTTCATCATAGGGAAATAAGGATAGTGTTTTGAGAAGACCAAAACCACTATAATGTAACATGGAAAGATTCGAAGAGAAATGAATAGGTTTGGGATATTATTTAAGGCTCAAAACTGAGTGAAGTGGAGATGAAGGAGGTGCCCTTTTATAGGACTTGAGAGGGGCACTTTAAAAAACAATCCAAATATTAATTTATTATAAATACATTTTAGATAAAAATGACCCAATACTTATTTAAATCTAATATATGATGATTTTCGTTTTAATACCCATCATCCAATATTTTTTAGACATGTTTTGAGAAAAAGTATCCAAATCTTTTTGGTTTAACCCTTATTTTTACCCTTTTTTATCTTATTGTGATATCATATTATTTGCATATTGTGGATTAATGTAATTACCATATCATGTAAAACTAACCAAAAAAGGATATTTATGACATATTTGGACTCATGTTAACCATTTTCAAAATAATATATTTTTAGGAATTTAATAAAATTTAATAAACTATTTTATGTTTTATGTTATGAAATATGTCAATTTTGGACACCATTCATACTTGAAATTTAGTAAAAATTAAAAAAGACATGATTCCATCAAAACAGAAGCATTAACTAATCCCTAAAATGTCAATTTCTTGCAGAAAATTTTTGGACGGCATCAAGATGTGGAAAATATGTTTATTATAATTTTTATATATTCATTTATTTAAATATTTCATTAATGGGGTAATAACTACATCATAATTATGTCATAAATGAATATATTTATCTAATTTCTAAATAATAAAAATAAAATACCATGCTGTAGGAAATTATTTTATATTTATAATGACTGTCTATAGAAATATATATATGTTATATCACATTATATTAAAATCGATTGGGTAAAAGATAAATGTATAGGTTATAATTAGCTTTACCTTAAATTAATTTTTATAAAATGCCATTTTCACATCCAAGTGAATCCATGGGTCCCTAAATTGACCCAACAATGCCCATGGTTGGAAATATCTCATCCAATATAATTCATACATGTTTTAGGTATGTTTAATATTACTATAATATTATTATTTTACCCTTATTTACCATATTTACCCTTTTAACTGTGGTAAATGGAATAATTATGGATGTTACTATTCATAATGTCTCAAAATAAGAGGTACATATTTACAAAATTGTGTAAATTCTGATTCCAAATATGGAATTAATTTTTCCATATTCAAAACACAGAAGTTGCAGTAATTAATTTAAAATTAATTCCACATGTCCATACCATAACATGGGGTTTTAAGAAGTAATATCTATCAAAAGATAGGCATGTGTTTATTTTCAATTTAAATGTTAAATTACATCAAATGGCCAATATTGAATTAAATGATAAAAATATAATCTAATTATTCTTTAAAAAAATTTAGAAAAATAATATATCTATATAAATAAATAAGATAAAAAGACAGTTTGGAGTTAAATTGCAGTATTTTTCAGTATTCATTAAAATTATAATTTTATTAGAAAAATACTAGAAATTCAAAAAAAAAGTAAAATTTTACATCACATTTCCAAATATGTGGTTTATATTGTCAAATATAATTTATAATAGTGTCAAAAGTGGAATTACTATGGGTACTTTATTTAAAGGCGGTAAAACAAGATTTTTTTTAAAAAGGCTTCTTTTATTTGAAAATTGATTTTGTTTACATATCGTGCTCTAGAAAATGTATAAGATGAATGATAATATTATATAAAATCAAAAATGTTGTTAATACTATTCATAATATCTAGATATATAATACATAAATAATATATATTTTTTTAGTGAAACTCGGTATTGCGTACAACACAAGCTATCGAGGAAGGTATCTCTTGTGTGTAACACAAGACAAGTCATTGTTTCGTGTAGTGGAAGCTTCCTTTGGTGTTGTTTATAATATAATAAAAACATTGTTCACTAATAATTCAATAAAAATCTATAATAAATGTAGATTGAAATGAATTCTCTCAAAGTAACATGAATGTGTGTGAAACAGAAGCCAAGAATATTGTTGCATGAACTGCATGATAATACAGTGATGTGTATAGCGAAAGATAATCTAGGTGTAGCGTAAAACCAAATTAATCAAAGACATTAAAAGAAGTTATCTCATAAATTCTAAGGGTGTAACATGAATGTTCTTTAAAACAAAAGATAAAAAATACCTATAATCCATGGTTCAACCAAAAATGAAAAATCAATCATTTTTAAAACACATTTTATCTCAACGTAAAAGAATCCCCCACTCCAGAAAATAGACATTTAATAAAAACCATAAACCATTTTCACAAAACATACAATGTTGAATAAAATTCATCTTTTAAACATTCAATTTGGTTTTTAAAGCATGATATAAAATCCAATTTAGTTATTTATGACAAGATGAAACCTAATTTTCCACTGTAAATAAAATTTCAAAGCATATTACCCAATTTTGAATAATAATTAAACCTAATTTTTTTTAAAATAAATATACAATAATTCAAATTCATATCAATATTAATTTAAAAAATATCATAATGTAACATATAATCAAAAAAAAAGAGAAATCCATAAAACAAATAAATAATTCATTCCCCCAAAACCACCATCATTTTATGAAAATGTTTAAATAAATTCCACAAAATACACATTATCAGATAAAATGATATCATCAAAACACCAATTATCATTCGGAAATTATCCATCAGCAGTCAAAAATAATAACTCACATGGTCTTATAATTGGGAATAAATTCCCTCTTGATTTCCAAAATCAATTTCCAAATGTCACGGTAAAACAATCCAATTTTTTAAACAAGACTAGGATTCAAAATCATTTTATTTTCAACCCATACTGTCCAAATTTTTATACCAATCCCCTTTTAAAAAAGATATACTTTAATTCAAAATACATGGTAAATACCATTATAATTCATAAAACAAGAATTCACAAAATATATGAAAAAATAATGACATCACGAAATAATAAAATATAATCTACTCCAATAGAACTATGTTACTAATAAAAATCCCTTAATTCCTTCCCAAATGATCAATAAGATCATTCGAACAAATTTCAAATTGGGAGGATGTCAAAAAATATGTCACAGGGAAAACAATATCTTTTTATGGCTATGAAAAATTGGTTAGAATAATGTGTTCCAATCATACAACATCTTCAAGAATGCTTTCCATAACAAACTACATGGTCCCTTCTTGGTTTCCAAAACCTTGAAATTTAATCATGATGCCCTATTTCTATGTACACATAAACCTTAAACTACTAAGAATCACCAATGAAAACTCATTAATTTCCAAGGAGGATAAAATATCTTCAACCCTTAAGAAAATATAATAGTTAAAACACAAATTCCTGATTTAAATTCAAAATACCCCCTGAAAAATAAGTCTTATGGAATGAAAAATCTTGAAAAAATGCCTCCATTCCTACTTCTCATGTGCTGAAGATCCTATCCATATACTATAAAATTATGTATACAAGAAAAAAACATTTCTGTAACTTAGTATCCCTTAATAACCTAGGTTCTGATACAATTTCATAATAAACCTAATTGGGACACACCTAAATAAGACACTAAATTTAGCGCTTGATAAAGCTCTAAGAGTATTACTAATTTTCATATATTCACAACAAGAACCAGGGTATCAAAACTATACCATCGGGAAGGATTTCACACTCTCAAACCAAATGACCAAATCCAAAATTTCAATGAGAACTCTGATATGACCCATCCATACATTAGATAGCAAGAAACATGAATAAAAAGGTTTCATATGTAGAAATGAATAAATAAAGTACAACATACTCAAGAAAAAAATAATCACCATGTTGAACTTTATATATAATCAATATATAAGAAGAAAATCTATTAAATACTGATAATAGATACCAAAAATAAAATTCCAGACCATCAAGACATCCATATAATCATCATGAAAAGGATAATAAAACCCAAAAAGATCAATTATTAACCATATCCATATGTCCCTTCGTCACTCATTATTTTTCATCTCATAATAGTTTTTCATCCCAAGAATCATACACACAGAGAGTTGATATCAATACCTATAAACCTCATTGGAAACATGAGGGCACCATAAACCAATTGGTTTGTGTTTTGTTTGAGAAAACCAAGGCCCAATAGGATACATCCAATGAATTTTCACAATAGTATTTAAAAGAAATTTCATTAAAGATAGTTTGAATATTATTTTACAAAAATATAATTATCTGCATCCATGTGTAGGGTATCTAAATAAAGTAAAATGTTTTGACTTGAAAATGAAAAGACAACCAAACTTCATGTAGAAAAAATGGGTATAACAAAATAATTTTAAATTTAAAACATTTAAATTATAAAGGATAACCATAATGTTTAATGAATACTATGTTAAAACAATTTTCCTTTATCCATGAAAAAACCCTTTACAAAATCCATACATAGAAACCCTTCAGAAACATTTAGTTTTATATTTCAAAACCATATTATGAATATATTTATAAGATACATGAACTTCTCTCATAATGGAATCTTCTAAAATTACATTTAGAAACTCTTCTAAAAAACAAAAGTGAGGTAAATACAATCTATGATAGATTGCAAATATTGGATAGAAAGTATATTAAGAATAGATTTTAAATCCAAAAAATGGATTCAGTTAATCTAGACTATTAAAATGGGATATAAATAAGGAATAATTGAATCCCCTAAACCATCATCTATAGAATCCTAATGTCCTAGGAAAAACATTTGGATCTAAAATGGATAATATTGGACCTAGTTTCCATAGATCACTCTATCCATGGGCCCCTAATGAAACTTAAACATCCCATTTCAATATCCTTAATGTCACTAAGTACATGTAAAAACCCTAGTCTGGAACAAATCACTTATGGTACTAGATGATGAGTAAAAAAAGTCTAATATAACAAACATCCAGACCATCTAATTGGGTACATACTGTCCTATGATAAAATATTATGGTGATGAGATTATACAATCCAATTGATCATTATATTTTATTAAAACAATATAATAAGAATAAACCAAAACACAACTCTTACACCCTTGTAATAAAAACCACATTTTAATTTTCACAATAATATAGACAAACAATGGAAAGAGAAAACATCCCCTTTTAGGAAAAAATATTAACATATTGGAGGCTCAAAGACATAGGAATTCATTCACATTATCAAAACTATATAAACATATTTTATATAGGACTTTTCTAAAATATTCATGAAGTGAAAATTCGTTCTTCTATTATTTTTAAAAATACATTTTAGAATATTTTAAGTCATATAATGAGACTCCACACCTTTGAAATCACGAATAACTTCCCTCTAAGTCCACTCAATTTTCCTAATCTCTTGTTTAAATTTAATGAATAACTACTTGTTGAATTAAAAATAAACTTCTTCTATAATAAACCAAAATGGGGCCAACAATCATTTTCAAAAAAATTCATTTAAAACATACCTACTGTGAATTTATATAATTCTTTGAATTTATAGAAACCATTTTTGAATAACAAAAGAAAAAAATTGAAATTAGAATTAAAAATTTCAACATCCTCTCCAATACATGTATTTTACACAATTAAAAATTATATACCCAAATGATTACAAAGGCATGTCATTTATGGAAATTTCAAATAATACACTTTCATAATTCCAAGAAAAACTGTGTGGACACATCTGTCCATCAAAGGATAATTCTCAACCAATAAATAGAATACCTCCTTCAACTTTAGATGTCCCAAACACTAAAATTTGAACCACAGTTAATCCTAGTACATGCCAGAATAGCCCCTGGGGTTTAGGGAAAAAGTCTATACTAAAATGAAAATGAGGTATGAATAGAGAATAGAGGAATAATAAGATAATTTAATGGGATTAACATTATGAAACCACTAAGTAATTGTAGGGTAAGACTTTATGGTGTGAACCCTAGGTCTAGTTTGACGAGAGGGGATAAAACGATGGTGGATGGATGTTAAATTCAAAAAAGGAGAAATGGTAAATTAAACTTTTATGTGAATCTGGAAACATGGATGGACAATCTACATGGCTTAACAAACCACGAACCCACCATGAATCCAATACTAAAAAAACCTAGACACCCCACAAGGGTTTTCATCATAGTTCCCTAAATCATGCACCAAACATGTGAAACCCATGTTTAATACTATAGCACTACACATATGAAACCTTAAATGTTTCCGAAAATTGGGCAGAAACTATATGTTAAGGTAATATACATAAAAAATCATAATTTCAAGATTACATATTTTAAAAAAAAACTCCCTAAATAATATAAAATGAAACATTCACACATGTGACAACCTTAATCCCTGTAAACCTGAGCAGGTTGTCAATACAGTACATTGCTACAATACAGAAGAGATAGCATAAAACATGATTGAATTGTTAAATAGGATTTTAAGATTAGATACATAAATTATTTTCATACTACATTTGAAACATGAAAAAAATTATTATAAAGATCATGAAAATATTCTTATTCATTTTAGTACAACCTTAAATTCATTCAAAGGCCCCTTCTTTGTACTCTTGGTAAAGGGAATAATAAATGGTGTACTCAAATACCCTATGAGTAGTTCCATAAAATTGAAGGTATCATGAGTACCAAAATCATAAAAATGTGATATGATAAATCAATTATAAATATTCCATATAATCAATATTTTGGGCGTGGAATATATCAATGGATTATAATAGCATAGTAATCATATAGACTATAATAACATATTTCATAATGATGTGTTGTATTAAATGGAAGGAAACTACCTTGAATTCATTAAAAGGTCCCTGTGAGTGGTTTCATATAATGGAAGCTCACTTCTTATACATTTTAATATAGGCTGACACACACCAACTATAAAAATTATTTTGGATCAGGAGACATACTGATACATTGAGTTGAAATTTAATTTTAGGACCCACCCATCATCAAATATGTATAATGAATTCATCATATATTGAATTAATAATATGATTCATATTGAATATTCCTTAGTAATAATACAATTCACTTTGTATAAAGTATATAGGATGTCCATATTTCCAATTTTATAAATTGAATAACATTATAATAATCTATCTTGAGAAATATAAGGGATGGTACCATCATAATATATCCACATTAAAGTATTAGAAACTTTCAAGGATGTTGACGTAGATGGAAAACACCTTTATAATGATAAAAGAAAATATCTCTGTAATAAGAATAAATTTAATTTTTTGTATATTTTAAAAATGAAAAATGCCTTGAAATAATGGGAATTGAATTATCTATGAAAAACCTAGACACATGAAAAGTAATATTATTATTGAATAATTTTCATGACAACAGAAACATGTATCATTTTTTGAAATAAAAAAACATTCTTTTCATATTTAATGAAATATAGTTAATGCTTTTCCATATGGAAAACATTATACAAATTCCTTTCTAAACATTTGTAATGAAAGTTAAAATTAGTAGAAAATGATCTCTGATAATCATTAAAGGCCAGAGAAAAATATTATTGAAATAGTATAAATAATATATGTATTAAATATAGTGATTTCCAATAAATGAAATGAATAATTAAGGTCTTTATATCTTAAAAACATTCATTCTGTTTATTCAAGTACCCAAAAAAGGAAAAATGAAAAATTGACATGGAAACAACATATATAACAAAAGGATATGGAAATAGATTAGGTTAATGAGATAAATGTAACATAATTACCCCAATGGAAATGTAAACATAAACAATCCTAAATAATAATGGGTTTATGAAACAAACACATATGATTGAGTTCTACTTTTTCAAACATGCTATAACCACCACATTGTGGATATCTTCATTTGGATCACTCTATAAGAATTCATTAATTAGACTTTTGCTAAGATAAGAACCACTACTACATGAGAAATAAAGATGGGGATAAATTTTTATATGTCTTAGTAGAGATAATATGTTGATGTTTTTGAGATAAATGTCATAGTGACAATCTCTTTTTATAAGTGAGAGGGATGTCACTTTTGTAAATACACTGAAAATTAAAATAAAATAAATTTAATATTCAAATAATGTTGAATCAAATTATCTAAATTTATAAGATTGTATAATTAATGGATAAAATCCATCTAATCATCCAATCAGGGTTACGTTTTTTTCTTATTTTAATTCTTATCACATAGTCTAACGCCCCACTTTAAATTTTTTAACATTTATCCAGATGCTTAAATTTTTCCATTATGACTCATTTCCATGAATAAAAATGAAATTAAAAATATCAAAAAATTTGAAAATAATTATTTAAAATATTAAAACCTATATATGTTATTTAATTTATAGACTTGATTGAAATTTATTATAATTCAGTACACTTAATGAAACAAAAAAAAGTTTATTTTAATATATAATTTTATTTATGAAAATGAATTTACATGAAAATAATGTATAGTATTGATTCTCATAACATTTATTGGTTTGTTATAAATTTAATAGGAGTTTTTTTACATTAAAAAATAAATAACCAAATTTAATCTTGTTATTACTTAATTAAAGGAAAATATCCTGACTAGTTATTTTTTAAAATAAAATATTACTTAGGATCCCAGGAGTCAAGTATAGATTTCTATGATTAAATATTATTTAAATGATTTATATTTCACCTTAAATGAATTTATAGTTGATTAAAATGATTCAATTATTTTTTAGTCATGCTTATATAATCATTATTTCATTTCAGTTACAATTTAAATTAAAAAAATATTTTATAGATTCACCTGAAAATCAACCGTTTCAGAAAAATCTCAAAAATTCACCCATAATAATTTTGACATGCTGAATCCAATAATGATATCCATATAATGAAATTCAACTGTAAAATTTAGGAAAATTTAATTAAAACATATTCTTGAATAACATTATTTTTATAATATTGTAATGATGAGATACTACAATTTGCATTATATTATATTTTAGGGATATAGTATTTACATATTGTAATAGATTATCTGATATTATAATCTGATAGTGTCAAAGAATAGGAAAAATAATATCTTTATAATAATAATAATATATATTTTCATCACCCATTATATTACGTGTTGATCATTGATTAGGTACAACTCAATGTCACACTTTTAGAGGGGGTTTTAATGTATAAGGAATGTTTAGGTCCGAGAGTAATAAGCCAAAAAATATAATGAAAATTAAAATCCCAAAAAGTGACAACCAAACACATGGTATATAAAAATTACAACCAAATTAGAGAAATTGCAATTCCACACATGATGACCATGGTCCTATGACCACAAAAAATTGGCACATAGGCCCAAATCCAAATCTAGAATACCCATAACACCCAAGCCACAATCAAAGGTAAATGGGCCACAGCCCACCCCTACCTTTATACTAACAAAACTACCAGACATTAAACACCACACACAAATAATTCATCACCAACCAATATGCATGTCGACATCCACATGTGAGATAGCATGCACCAGCAAAAAAGTGGACAATGACTAGTACCCCCTGACCTGAGGACGTTGTCGGCCCTCCATTCTAGCTCGCTGCTAGCAATATATCATCTTCATCAGTAAGATATTATTCACCATAAAATCTATATCATCACTCCAGGTTTGTTGGCACAATGTTACATTCCAAAACTGGGACAAAAAAATTGGGTGTGGCCACAATGAAAACCGCTATCGAAGACCCTGGTTCATCATGATTGTCGACATAGATAGCCATCCACTGGGATCTCATGTCCCCTACCATCGCTCCATTGATTATCCAAGATATTCTCACAAGTCCTACCAGATCCAAACTTCCACACACACATTGATTGTAAGACCTACCTCCACATAAATCCCACAAACTACTCATCACAATGACACCAACTCTATGGGAACCCCCATAGGTAACTTCCATTCAGTTCACTAGGAATCCAAATATGATTACCATACCCACCTTCAGAGTTTAATAGGACAGCCACACATCACCTTCTTCTGCTGTTCATTGCCCCTGATGGCCCAAAACCCATCGTTATGTCATCACTTTCTTCCATCCACCCACCATGTCCCTCTATGGGTATCAAACTCCCGAGATCAATAGTCTCTTCTAGCCTAAATTACTTCCTCACCTACACTCTAGATCTTGAATTCATCTTAAGAAAATATTCCCTTTTTCATTTGTAAAAAATGGGAAAAGCTCATGATGCGCAATGATATCAAGATGATCTCGATCAATGTCACACAAATAACTAATGATAAATATATATTTCCATTATTATAATAACATATTATATTATGAATCCATTAAAAAATATCTAATGTATCCTATAACAGGACACTCTCTATAATAATAATTGATCAATTGTGATAACAGTATGGTAAATTAAAATTCTACGTTATCATCTATATCAATAGATATGATCTTTAAATTTCTACTATTAATGATATCTTATATAAAATGGTTTTTCCAAAAAAATGTATTTGGTTATTTTTTGAGACTAATGTTCCTTTTCCTTAGAAATAGATCCCTTCCTATCACAGTAATGATTTATTGATCCCCCGAGTCTAGAAAGCACATCTTGTTCAGATTTGAATTTCCTAATTGATATATATTTTTTATGGAATCTAATGAAACTATGTACTCTACATTTGTTTTAGATTCCCCATGTTGTCTTATTTGTAAATCTTCTACTTTTTTCTCCACCACATAAATGAATAAAAAACAAATTTAAGACATCATGTTATCTATATCAAATTGGAAATTGGCCTCTGTGTAACCCTTTACTCATATATAATGATCACCCCAAAAGACTAATAAAATATCATTTGTTATTATAAATTACATAATGATATTCTTTAAAATAAGATAGTTACTCTCCATATGATGGGATTGGTATCTATTGGTAGTACTTATAACATAAGTGATTGTTTATTACCCGCAGATGAGAAACAAAAAATTTATAATTTATGAAATACTAAAAGTATGGGTTTTATTTTCTCTACAAAATAATGGGGGGAAGCCAAACCATAGAGATCACATAACCTCCACAAGGAAATGTAATAACATGATTTTAGGAGGGTCATTTAAATGAATCATGATCTTTGTCTGAAAAGCTAATGATTGTGCAAATACCCTATGACACCCCAATGATGAATCATATTTTTTATGTCAAGGCAACCTTACAAGAACTAATGGTCAAGAAATCGCTTATATACAAGATATTATGATCATGATACTTGTCAGCCGAGAGATTATAAACAATTATCAAAATTCCCTTCTAAAATAAAGGTAAATAAAGGTTTAATCATCATGTGATGGAGTGTCACATTGATATTTATGTGATGTGCTTGTGTGACTCCCATGTCCTTATGAAGCCCCTTGGTATAATGTCGACCTTTTCATGTGACAGTATGTTGGCATGTCACTTTCAATATTTGAATAGCCTAGGATATGTCCATTCAATTATGTGATTTTCCAAAATCTTTATATAAATATAGATGAATTATCTATGATAATGAATGAACATCCTCACAAGACCCATCATTGATCACACAAATCATTATACGAAAGTAGTGTAACCATCCATGAAAATGCTTGAATTATTTCATGAGATCCCCTATCCTTGTAAAGTTTAGAAGGAAATACAATAATAAAATGTGGAAAATTCCATCAATGATAAGTTACATTGTTCTTTATGAAAAATGGGTTACGTACATTGTATCATGTGAAGGACCATTGACATGGAAGCTGGATCCAATGGAGACCCCTTTGATAAGATGCCTTAGTCTCGTGAAAGAACCCATATAATTCTCCTTATATCATGAAAAATCCTTTATGTGATTGTCTTGATCTTGTGAGGACATCTAGACATGTTGACCTATCCCTGTGAGGTCTCTTTGACATGTCAACATGCTTTTAATAAATCCATTATATTGGTTAAGATCAAATAAAGATAGAAATGGAGGAATTCTCTCATGGTCACAACAATCATACAACTCCATGGATGACCCACTGGAAGATCATGTGAATCATGTGATTCATAAATCCCTCCACTAATTCCAACATATATATGTTGTATATGAACCATGAAATGAATCATATAACGAGGCATTGAGGCCGATAAATTCTCCCCCCTTGATAAAAAAATTACAACTGACACACACAATGTTATGATGGAAAGTACTACATTGTAATGCATGAATAGAATCCTCAATGAAGAAAGTCAAATGATTTCAATAGTCTTCCACATGGTCAGATTTAGGGAACAACCTTAAGGATCACACAAAATTTATATGTTCTTCGTTTCATCACCCTATAGATCAGGATATGGGCTTCCAATGGGCTAGCCAAATCATGTGATGGACTTTTTGCATGTCGAATGGATCGTGTGAATGCTATGTTAATGCATGACAACATATGAGACACATATGAATTAAAGAATAATAAAGACTAAAAATGAAGGAATACGTATGAGAAGATTGATATTATGACCTTTATTAACTTCTCAATGCCAAACTAGATCTTTTCGTAACAAAACAACTTCTCACCGATGTCATGAAACACCCTTCTTACATGAAATAAAGATCATGTGGTGTCCTCTAGATGCATCAATCAATTCATGTGACACCCTATTGAAATGGAATCTAGGTCATTTGATTTTGATATTATGGGTCAACCATGACTTGCGACATCCTCTAGATATGTCAATCATGTTTTCCAATGTCCTATGGAGATGTTTCCCATGTCAGGTGGTTGCCTTTGGGCATGTCTTAAAATTCATGAGAAGTCTTTTCAATATATCACTGAGGGCTTGTGATGTTATCCATACACATAAAAAAATTCATGATAAATCCAAAAAGAATTCCATATAGGTCATGATACACCCTTAGGTAATGTCACCCAATTCATGTGATGCCCATCGGACATTTCATCTAGGTATTGTGATGTCCTCCAGGAAAGCCATCCAGGTCTTATGGCATCCTAAAGACATGATATCAATATCATGAGATGAAATCCATATATGGAAAATGTATCATATGAATTTATTTTGTTATGTCCTTTAAGAATCCAGGAAATGACCAAACATCCTAAAAAATGTACAAAAAACCATAAACTGATCAAGAAGACTGTCAGAATATCTCAAGAAGAAAACCAGGACATGTTAGGAAGACATTCATGAAATATCAGTAAAATGTCATGAGAGATGAAAAGCGTGTCTAGTCTACATATTAAGTCATACCACCGACTAAACTATGAGAAATATTATTCCTTCTATAATATGAACATATAGGATAGTTTCCTAATGCCATGGCTCTAATGGGTCTCCTCTTTCATGTAAGTCCCTCAATATCATATGCATTCTTACTCATTGGTCATAATCTATCACATGGGTCTATCATTAATTCTCATATTTCAGTGGGTAATGGAGGAAAAATAACTATAATAACTCAAATTCCATTCATAATAAAGAATCATAGGACTCCCTCCTAAAGCTTGATCTCGATACATGGTTCCCAAGTGCCCACAAATATATATTTTCCACAAGACGTTAAAATGAATGAATAAAATGAACTGTGTGGATTTATAATAATATCATAAAAGTGATACATATGATTCCTAAAAGGTTCTGTCATGGGTGCTTTTAAATAATTAGTGATTTTGGGTACATAGGTGCATAAGAGTGGTAGACCAAGGTCCTCTTTCAAAGTGGCAGTTATTAGAACAACTTATTAAATGGATTTTGAAAATAAAGTGATATAATAAAAACAGAATAGTTAAAATTATTGGTTATTTTATAATTTATAAAATAATAATATGTATGGTAGAAGAATATTGCATTTTTTCTAAAATGAAATATGATTTATAAAACACAATGAGAAGAAGTCTTTTATAAAAAATATAAAATTATTAATCGATCTGACTCAACCTATTCAGTAACCTATTATTCATTATAATTAAAATTAGCATCCACTTAATTATGATAACTTATTTTTTAATCCCTTAACCCAATGATAATTATATTTACCACATGGATGAAAAGTGGTAAAACCTAGTCCAAAATCATAACATGTAATCACATCACCCTACTTTGATTGTCATTCCATGGATAGATTATGGTCAGTGGTAAATTAGGGAATAAATTCCTTTTGGAAATAAAGATGAATTGAGGTTAGGGATTATATTCCAACTCTAAAAATTTATCACATGTGGTTTTTTACTGAGTATGTTTTCACTCTCACAATTTACTCAAATCTCGACCTCTTGTGTTTTTGTGCAAGTTGTTCAATTTAATTATTAGTTTAATTTAACTTAAAAAACCAATACATGGATCTTATGATGTGAATTGATGTATCTTATATATTAAAATTAAATAAATTAATAACATAATAGGTTGATCATTTACTAAGAAAACTACTCTTCAATGAGATGTTTCATCATCATAGAAACGAATTACATTATCAACGGTTTTGAAAGGGTAAAACCAAATCTAATTTATAATCTTGAATTATATATCAAAGATGATGGTAATATAAGAATAAAATTTATAAAAACAAAAGAAATGGAAGATAAACTATGAATTTAATTAAAATAACATAAACATTAAAACAATGAAGTGGAAAAGAAGGGCATTTTGGACAAGATCTTTACTTGGAAACTTCCATCCTCTAATTGGTTATTTAAATGGTAAGTAACCACTTATAATCTGATCCAAATATCCGAATTAACGTCACAAATGCTTCAAATGAGAAAAATAATTATTTTTAGAGTGCATGGGAGGCTAGGATACAGGTGTTTTCAAGTGTGAATGGGGAAATCCAGCCAAATATTTTAAGCCAAAATCCCCAACCTTATTGGACCCCAAAATGAATGAATCAGGTTAACTTCCAAATATATCAGTTGTTCAAATTTTTGGTAGTGGATATAATATCTAAATTTGGGAACAATCCATGAAATGATAAAGTTTTTATGGCCCCAATATTGAAGTTATGTCCAATATAGAGATTTCATCCAAACATTGACTTCATGTGCCATTTATGCTAATAATGTTGAAGATTTAGCTCAGATTTATTGAATAAAAGTTGTAGCCTATTAAGTCTGTACCACATGTAAAACATTTTATATTGAAATAATTAAATTAAAAATATTTATGTATGAAATTATACAGGGAATTTAAAAGATCAAAAAATGGAATTTACCTCAAATCATCCAATGAATAATCAAATACCAAATATTTTATAAATAATCATTTTTAAAACAATGTGAGTAAATATTGTCATTTATTATCAATAAAATATTCAATAAAATTGGGTTTTATTGGCTTCCACATAGTTATCCTTTTTCACTCATGGTAATGACCTCATGTCATGTATTCCAAAAAAATTAGACACATGATACGAATGTTCGTATTTCTCAATACACATCAGAAATATCAGTAATTTAAGAATTCAGATTTCCATAAAGAGACAATCTCAATAAATATTAATGAAATTTCCTCATAAATTATATTTGAATAAATTCTAATGATATTGATGAAAATAATCATAGAACAAATTTTATGGGTCCATCATGCCATTAATTCACCACATGTGTGTGTGACAACCATTTCAAGCTCATATCTCCACCCATTATTCATTATATTTAGATAACAAAAAACAATTATTCATATCTATTTTAAATCACTAAAATTTTGATATTTTCATAAACTATCATATTTCAATACCTAAATATTTATGTATTCTAAAAATTAAAAACATATGCTCCCACCTAAGATATCTATACATTTTTACCTTTCATCACTCACCTCATATATTTTTTTAGATTTTTTTAAATAGTTTTACATGGAAACGATGTCATACATATCTCTCAACCCTTGTTTGATCTCCTCACAACACTAATTTTAATAGTTATAACAAGATCATAGGTTGAGGAAGGGTTGGTTTTGACCCTACCCAAGCCACAACCTATATTTTTTTTCTTACCTTGATTTATTTTGATTTTACATTTTACTAGGGCATAAAATTGTTGGTAAAAATTTACAAATTCATTGGTAAATTTTTTAATTTAATGAAACTGATCAGAAGAGAATTAAACATACAGATTAACCAATGATATAAGATTATTTTTTACCTAACATATTTATGACTTCAATTGAGGAGGAAAAATTCGATAATCATCGTTGAGTTAAATGTTGTGTGGGAAAATAAATGACACAATTTACCATGAATAAATACAACAAAGATTTTTTTAACATCTAAAACGTTTTATAATGACACAACAAATCATATTATTAATGACTTCAATTTTTATAAACATTTCCCCTTTTATGACGAAATATTTCATGCTTGTCATGACACCAATTAATATTTAAAACATTCATTTTCTATAAATTACATATCTAAATGGGAAAGATACATGATATTATTTTTTGTTGATATGTTAATTTTTTTTTGTTATTTTTTTTAATTTTAACAAACAACATAATTTAAAAAAACACAAAACACAAAAATGAAAATACTAAATAACATCCCCAAAATTTGGTCCCCTCCCCCACACATAAATTTTTTCATTATCCTCAATGTGATCATATTAAATGATACATGAGTATGAAATTTACAATTTTAAATAGAAAAACAATATAAAAGTGAAATAGTTAGGAAGAGAATGATATTATCAATTGTTGATGGGGACATGCTGTTTGATGAAGATAACTACATGAGTGGGAATTAATTCAATGTAATTTTTCAAAAATTTCTATTTATTTGTTAAGATGCTTCCCAATATTCTTATGTGATCAGCACATACCCATATTAGAATACATCAGACACAAAATAAGGTCCTAAAAATCTCGTATGCAACTTACAATGCATGAGCTTCAGTCGTGAACTGTATAGTTGGATGTCATCACCAACATCAAACTCTCGGACATGTGGTGTACCTAGATCACCAAATTGTTGAGAGTTTTGTGCAATCTTGTTGATTAATGAACATGCGACTATTGGTGTTTTTTCAAAAATGGTCCTCAAGCCTTGACATCCACCATTTTATTTTCCATAGGTGTGAGTCATTCATATAAGTATTGGATGATAAGAATCTCACTAACTTAGTGATGTAGGAAGCTTGTACACAACATATTGAATCATTCGTAGGAGTCATACATTGAATTTATTTGGTATTACATGATACCTGATATCAATTTTTGAATTATAGTGGTCCTTAATACCGGAGAAAATCTCCACGTGAAAACATGTTTTAATTAATTCCAACAAGTCGCATCTTCTGGTTGAAAATAATACATCCATTCGTTAATAGTTCCATCAAGTGTTAATGGTAATGATCATAGTTTTATTTGATCTCTTGATTAATTTTATGGTAATAATGTTGATAAATTAATATTAAATTCTTTTCAATGTTATTTGTAACATCACAATATAACCCATGAAATTTTGGAATTAGGTGAATTAACCAATATTTTAATTGAATGCCTGATTGGGGATTTTGGCATGCAACAAAATTTGTTGATAGTTAATATCTAGTGAATCCAATTCAAGCATTTTTTTATTATGTTCATTATTATTTGTTTCAGCCATTGGTTTTTTGTTTATGTTTCAATTTAAATTACTTCCAAATTTAATATTTCCATAATGGATGAATTCTCCATCTTATTTAATGTTGAAACTTCAAGTAGACTAAGAATGTTAGATTCAAGCCGGAATGTTGTGTTCAATATCCTGGTCAAGATCCAAAAGAGCCTCATAATTAGTTCATTTCATAAATAAAATATAAATTAAATATATAAAAGTGGACCTTAATATAATAAAAATGATTTTTTTGAGTTGCTTGTCCAAATAATAATAGTAAATAAAAAGAAGAAGAAAAAATCAAATCACGTAAAGAAGGAAGAAAGAAGGGAAGAATATAATAAAATGAAATATAAACTAAATACGTCTAATTTTATGTAATAATTACTTAACTCTCTAGAAACAATGCTAATTTGAATGGTTCATTCAAATCATGTGTGGTTTTTTGGTACTTTGGTGCAGCAGAGTGGTTGACCGGGGTCATCTCTCAAAGAGGCGACCATTAAAACAACTTATTACAGGTATTTTTGAAAATAAAATAATATAATATAAACACATCAATTAAAATTATGTTTTTTTTATCATTTATAAAATATGAATAAGTATGTTTGAAGAGTATTTCATTTTTTTGTTTTTTTCGAAATGAAATTCGGTTAATAAGGCACAAAAAAAGATGTTTTTTAGAAAATATTTAAATGTTTTAATAAATATAAATCTAACTTATTAGTTACATATTCATAATTATCATTTAAAAAAATCCAATTAATTTTTATCCCCTAATTTATGAATCCTTGAACCCTACTATAATTAAAACTACCACAATGATAAATAGAGATAAACCCGAGTCTAGCTTTTGAATATGGAATGGAAGCACCCTATTTTGATTGTAATTATAATACTAGAATATGTTCAATGGTAAATTAGGGAATTAATCCATTCTTAATATAAGGATTATTTTATTTAAGGTATTATGTCTGAACCCTAAATGTTTATCCGGTGTTGTTTTGATTTACCAGTTAGGTTTGTACTCTTACAATTACCCAAATCTTGACCTCATGTGTTTTTGTGTAAATTGTAAAATTAATTTATTAGTTTCATATAATTTTAAAACTCAATTAATGGATCTTATTATGTGAATAATTATAGTTCATTATTATTAATTATAAAAATTAATAATATAAGAGGTCGATGGATTTCTAAGAAATCTACTCTTCCATTGATGGTGTAGTAATTGTAAAATAGAATTAAATTCGCAATGTTTTTGAAAGGGTATAACCCATTCACATTTCTACTCATGATTAACATACCAAATAATAAGATTATATAAGAATAAAATTCACCAAAATAGAATAATGGAATAGAAAATAATAAGTTTATTAATTAAAAACATTACAACAAAGAAGAGGAAAAGAAGAGATTTAGGGAGGAGATCCTAACATGATATCTTCCCTCATCCAATTGAAATTTGAAATGGCATGTAGCCACTTATCCTCTACTATAAATATTTTAATTCAAATCCAAACACCTGATAATGAGAGAAATACATATTTATAGAGTGAAGGGGATGCTAGGTTGCAAGTTGTTTCAGTTGTGAATAGGGAAATTCAGCCAATTTTATAATGAAAAATTGCACAACCAATTAACAACAAAAACGAGAGAATAATATTGCATTACATTAGGATTAGTTTTTTTAAATGTTGATTTCGAGATCCTATCCAAATTTGGGAATAATCCATGTATAGAGGAAGAACTTATGTTTCATATTCTGAATTAATGTCCAACATGGTGAGTCTTGCCCAAATTTTACTTAATGGCCCATTTAAATTGACGTGAAAGAATTTGATGACATAATAAATGAATTATTATTTGTATTTGGTAACATGTATCCTAAAATTTAGAAACCATACATGTCTTTTTAATAAAAAAATTGTCAACCCATTGTGAAAGAATGTAATGAAAGGTAACTAAATTATTAAATTCATGGGGAATCATGTATCCTAAATATGAGGAACTATCCACATATTTTTAGAAATAGATAAATGGAGTCAATTACACAACATATTAGATATAATGGATCCTATGGTGGATTCATAGAAAATTCAATCAATCCTTTCAAACTTTTTAGAGGGATCTTGAATCACCCCATGATTTGTGCCATGTACCACATGTAAAGAACCCTTCCTGGATTTATCTATGACACATTTATTTAACATAATATAAATTTAAGTGTCCTTATTGATTCCATGAAACCAGTTAGATATATATCTATAGATCAACATATTTATTATGTAGGTAACATCACCTGTATCATTCTTTGAGACACACTTACCTAGGTAAGCATTTAGCATGCAAAGTATCGGGATATAATTTCAGATAAATAATTTTTTTACCACATAAAATATTTGAAATTATTAAATTATACCACTAATATACATATTAAAATATGAGGAATATCTAATCTTTTTGAAATAAATATCTTTGGCTACATCCTCAAACCATATACTCTAACTTTGAGAAGAATGCTTCAATAAATAAATGGACCATTGTATCTTACGTACCTTATCTATATCATTTAGAACATCAAAACATTTGAGTTTTATTATATACCTATCCTAAAATAAATCACAAAAATAGAAAATAGTATTTACAACCATTTTATATTTCACATAATCAAAATGAACTGCAATGGATTGAAACTTTTGAATTGAAATCATCATCACAATTGGTAGAAACATTTCATCATAATAAACAACATAAACATTATTGTAACATTTTTCAACCAGGAATTCTTTATATAAAGAAACTCTACCATCCATGTCAAGTTTCCACACATGAAACCCAATTTTACACTCTAGGTCTCAACCACTTGTGCATATTCACTGCATTCCAATCATGGTTACTGTATATGGATTCCATTTTAGATTATTTCACTTTTATGATTTTCTTAGAATGTAATCACTATATGAACTCCTAGTGTGTGGTAGGTTCATTAGTTGTTAACATTACCACATCATCATTAGAGATGAGGAATCTATATATCACGAGTTCTTAATGAATCCTAGTAGATCATTGAGGTTCGTTTATAACTTGAGTCAGTTCTTCTCAAGAAAATCATTATGGAATGGATTCAACCAACAACTCATGATCATTTAATATTTTTTGTATTTTAACATATCAATGTTCATTATTCCTACCACTAACTCTTCTATTGATAAATTAAATCATAGAGAATGTAGAAAATTTGGATGTTGGCAATTAGTGCTCAGTTTGATTATAGAAATAATATCAGTTAATTTTATTGGGATAACAAACAAATAATCAATTGATATATTTGGTGTCAGTCTTATAATGTTCTAATTTTTATATTAATTTTCAATATCCCATAATTTTAATAGAAGACATAATGGTATGATTCCGAGATTATATTTTATATAGTCACTTTATAACCACTTTATATAGAATTGGGTTTAGTAAAAAGTAGTAGTCATCAAAGTATTACCTTGAAATGTAATATAGGGATCACACTGATTCATTGTTTATTAAACCATGTAAAATTATGTATAATTACTCCTCTCATAAAAACCATTTAATTTTCTTCTTTGATGATGAATGAGTTATAATACCAATTAACAATCCCTCAGATGATAAATGAATTCCTTAATCAATTATTCAACACAATGATTTGATCAAAGGATCGTAAACATGTTCCTATTTGATTCTATACTTAATTTTGAAATTATTTTTTATTTTTATAATTTTCATACCTATGTTTCATCATAAATAGATATCCATACTAATTAAATTCATTCGAAATGTAAACAAATTACCTTAAACTATAACATTATTGGGTACTCGTAGGTATATAAGAATCACTATGTATAAGATCCAATACTCTACAATCCCATTCAAATTTATTCATAAAAGTTTCTTTGTTTGATTATTATAATAAGATATAAATTATTCCTTAGGAACGATGCAGAAACCTGAGGGATGTGGTGAATAAAATGTTTCTAACATTTTAACAAATTACATTTCTTCTTATAATTTTTTTCCCATTTATGTGTTTGAATAATTTTTTTAAAGTTGATATTTGCTTATTTATAAAATCACACATATTGCATGCGATGTAGATTATAAAGGGTAATCAATAAATTATTTTTTTATTAGGTTTGACTCCTTTGTATGAAACATATTCCATGTTGTGATTGAGTTTTAATCTATTTATTGATTTTATTCTAATAATATTTTCATCAATTAATGTGGCTCATGGTAGTTTTCATCTTTCACCATCTCACCATATTACAGAGGTGAGACCACACTAAATTACACAAGTGAAGGGATCTTCATAACATGTCCCAGAGTAATTTTCCTCATGGATGGTCTTGAAAACATCCTTGAAAATTTTGAAGTCGATAAAAATATAGTATTTTAAGACACTAAATTATTAAAATAGATATTATACCTATAAATAGAGTCTTTGAATCAACTATTATATTTGAGAACCATTGCATACAACATGGTCTCTATTCTTTACAAAAACTCTATGTTCTTAATTAAATACTTATCACTAGTATCACTCAGAAGATATATTAGGAACATAAATAATATAGTATCTTCTCAATACTATAATGTCTTGACACACTAATAAGGATAAAAATGGTAGTGTTAGTATCTCTCTCAAATCATCTTTATTATTTTTCTTCTCAAACTTTTGAATTAGTGGGTTCCATAAGAACTGGTATAGAAACATGTTTTATTCATCTTCCTATTATTATATTATTTTCTTCAATTCAAAAACATTATTAACTTCACATAATATTTCATTCTCCCTATTCTTCTTTGAGAGGATTTCAATTTCCCTTATCACACGCGATTTCCTGTTTATAGTACACTCAAGGTCCATCCTTGTGTATTCATATTATAGTCTTGATATGCTAAAACACTTTTTTATACTACCCAATTCATTTATCATCGTTGAAACACTTTTTTTTATTTTTTTATTTCAATATTTTTAAATATTTAAATGGTTACTAGAATGCAATAAAACTACTTGCTCCAACATATACCCTATGATCATACTTAAATATTCAGAATGGGTTTTCTCTTGTAAATTTACCAGAGTACCCTTTATCATTTTTTCCTCTAAATTTAATATGTCTTTCAGTGAATTTCTTGTATCAGGATTTGAGTTTCTACTTTTTTTTCATCTTCCCATATATATCCACAAGAAACTATTCTCTACAGCTTTATTAAAATCGTACAACAACATAATCTGGTGACATGGATCTTCTCATTATCATCTTGAGAGATTATTTGAAACCAATTTAACATCCATGACAGACCTATAATTAATCACTACAATCTCAACACAATATTTTATTCTACTAAAACATGAAGTAAACCTCACTAGTGTGGTAATAAACATTTAATAGAAACACATGCATCGATGGATTCTCATAACTAGATTTATGAAATCTGGATTTTTATTATATTAGAAAAATTGAATTCATAGAATTTCATATCAGATTTGATAAATTTGCACTAACTCATAAATTTTTTAATTCTTAACCTAATGGTTGAATAAAAATTTGTTTAGTGAAATTTTATTTTCATCTGAATAATTCAAGTATCAATTGATTTTCCTTATCTTTGACTAACAAAATATATTTCTAAAATATTATTTGTAAAAAATCAATGAATAAGAGAATATTGAGGTCCTCTATAATTTTAATTTAATATTTTAAAATAAATGATTGAAACATGACCCAATATATATTGATTATACTTAAAACTTGAGTAAAAACATTTGAATTATCAAATTTTTTTACTCAAAAGAAAATTAATTATAAAAAATCTGATTTTTATCAAGAAAACTTCATGAATTCTTCTATGTGTTTATATTTATTTAGGTACCATGATTTTTACATAGATAATGTTCACACATATATAGTTTCAAATGATATTTACATAACCATAATGATTCTAACCCAAACAACATGCATCCCTACGGAGTCAAGAATCATGCCTGAATATTGTTAATTAATGTTTCTATTGAAAAGAAGAGTACCTAAATATAAGGATCATGTTAATGAAGACTCACACGATCCTTGTGTAATTTAGGAATAATTCTTATATATTTTTTCAAAATCATCACAATGTACAAGACTTTTATATCATCATTAAAAATAGATAATAATTGTATTTATGAATTCATTATTGATCTTTAAATATTGGAGAATGATAATTATGATGTCCAAGTTCATAGTAAAAAACTATTAAATGATACCTATATTAGACTTCATGGAATTTTCCATATTTTTAGTCTTACTTTCTTTTTAATGGTCATTTTGTATATAAGTTAACAGGAAATTTCCAACCTTATTTATATTATTTCAGAATATCTTCATATTTATCAATTTATTATTCGAATCCACTTAAAACATATAAAATAATACTAGTAACATTAAATTAGTTTAAAATATTTATACAAATTATCAAAATAATTTTCAACCTCTTTATGATTAATATAATGAATTTTTAGTATATTGAATACCCATGTTAGAGTAGTACAAGTACTCCTCTTCCTTAGAAAATCAAGACATAATTTATCATTTTAAAATCTCCATCAAAGATATATTATAACTAAGAAGGTTATGGAAAATCCCCATAATTTTACAAACATAAAAATAAGAACCTCTTTTGAACATAGCTAAGGGAGTACACATAACAATCCTAAAGTTGAAGAGGGAGAAAGACGCTAAAATATAGTGTCTCAAGTGCTAAACGGCAGAAATCCCATTACAAATCACAAGTCACATAGGTGAAAAGTTCTATCTGAAGGTTCTAGGTGTAGCAGAAGCTCATTGGTGGATGTTTCCACTTGGCTTTTTGTACTTAGAAATGATCAATTCTGGTTCATTATGATGATAAATGCTAGACTCCATAGATCGAATCACAGAAATAGACAATGAAGAAGAATATTCCTGGAACCACAAATGAGGATAGTCACAGGTTGATTATAATTAATTTAATTAACTGAAAATATGTACCTTTTACATCGTTCTTTATTCACTGATATTTCTGATCACATCCCAATGTGATTCTTCATTGCGTCGTAGAAGCCATGGGTAGACTTCCTCTAGTGGTGATCCACACATGCACCATGTATCTCTAAACATCACCAAAGGAATCTCCAGGTTCTAAAATGGAGAATCCTTTGCACTCATTTTCTACCTTATTTCTCCGTGATCCAACAGAGGAGGATCTCTCTTGGTATTGAGAGCATTCTTGGAGGAAGGAGTTCTTTCAGACATAAGATAATTCTCTAGAATTGTTGTGCACAATAATTTGGGAAAAGTTTTGGGGTTGTGAGGATATATATAATCGGGTTTGATGTGATAGTGTTATGATAATAAATAAAGGCATTACACATTTTATTTATTTCATTAAATTTAATTGAAAACCCCCACATTGAATCATTAATTCCTTCACATTCTCCCAAGATGATTATAATAAATTTCATTTATTAAAAAAATATTATTTCCATAAAATCCTGACTAAAAAAACTACATGGAGTGTAATCATTACTACACAGTTTGGTCTTGTTTTGCAGAAAAAACAACACGGTGTGTACTTGTTTTTCATCTCCATTCCCAAAATGAAAACTACATGGCGTGTAATCATTAATACAAGGCGTGTACTAGTTTTCATGAAAACTACATGGCGTATAATCATTAATATATGCCATGTACTGGTTTTCATTTTATTCTTCCTCCAGCATTAAAATGATTTAGTCTTTCTTGAATAATTATTACACCATGTACGGGAAGAATCATTATTCTACTTGAGAGAGTTAGATACACTTAGTGTGTGACCATCTAGGCCACTTTCTCATTGTCATTAGGTGGGTATAACTAAAATCCATTATTACTTTCTAGCAATGGGTCAATTCACCCAAGGGAAAAAATTTGACACTGCATTGATGTGTCTCCTCATAAGAACGCTTACTGTGTAATTTAATCACATTGTATCAATATCTCATCAATCAGGTTTCATGGCAGTGTCATAAATCTATATGATTGATCTGTCATTCTTTGAATTCCATAAATAAAATTGTTGTTACACCATAGCCATGGAATTTGGGTGATAGTTCTATTTCAATTATATGTCCTGAGATATCAACTTCTATAAATATGGAAGGGAAAAATCTTTCCTTGACATATCCATTAAAAACAAGTCATTCATGACGAACCAAACGTACCCTACTTCACGCAAACTGTCTTCATGATGGTTTTCATCAGAAAATCTAAGTGCATGAGTCATGACATGAGTTAATGATAATCTTCCAGTCTAAGGACCCTTACACATGCTCATAGATATAAATGTTTGATGACACCAAGACATGTGGAATTGCTACTGGTGGGTATGTTCTCATAATCTCCCATCTTGGAGATTACCAAGTTCGATATCCATGGGAGAGAGTCTCGTCTTCTTACGATTACTTGAACATGACAGTCTATATAATATGTGTCCTATAATAGTATGACATCCCACCATAGATCTTTATTTAAGAATATTGTTATATCATTTCAAGGTTCTCATCATTGCGGGGATATTCCAAGACCTTATTAATGAAAAAAAATTATAGGTCATTATTATATTATAGTCATGCAGAACAATGAACAATATATAATATGTATATTTACGTAATAAATGTATAGATAGTTGGATCTTAGGACACAAACGAAACAAAACTCCCACTTGGACTAGAACCAACTGCCTACGTATTTTGTTCTGCTAGATGTCTAATGATGATCCTGTTACTGCTGAGTCAAGGCTTTAGTCAAGGGGTCTGTCTCATTCACTTACATGTAAATACTGCTCAATGCTACTTCACCTCTCCATGAAAAATCCCTTAAGAGATGATACTTCTGAAGAATGTGCCTTGTCTGTTGATGTGATCTTGGCTCTTTTCAAGTGCCACCGCTACATTATTATCACAATAGAGTGTGATAGGATCTTTAACAATAGGTACTACATCCAACTCATCGATGAAGATTCTCATCCATGCTGCTTCTTTAGCTACCTCAGAATCTGTGATATACTCAAAATATTCTATAGAATCTGCAACCACACCTTTTCTTGAGCTCTTCCATCTCACTGCACATTCATTCAAACTGAAGCTGTATACGGTTTGTGAATTCATGTCATCCTGATTGGTCTGGAAACAAGAATCTATGTGTCATCTAATGACTAGTTTCTCGTATCCTCCACAAACCATGAACATAACCTTAGTACGCCTCAGATTCATAAGGATAGTCTTGACTTCCATTCAATGGTGGTCTCTTAGATCATCATGATATATGCCTATCACACTTAATGTGTAATCAACATCAAGAATCATACCTGGCATAGCCTACATGACTGATCCAATTACAGATGAGTATGAGATCCTTACCATTTTGTTTCGTTCAAAATGTGTTTGAGGACACATTTTCTTGGAAATATGAATGCCATGTGACACTGGAAACAATCCCCTTTTGGAATATTACATACTGAATCTCTTCAATATCATGTCATTGTATGTACTTTGACTCAGGCCCAACATTCTCTTTGATCTATCATGACGGATCTTTATCCCAATAATTTATACTTCCTCACCCAAGTATTTCATGGAGAAGTATTTAACCAATCATGCCTTAACTGACTCTAAGACAAGTACTTCATTTCCAATTATAAATATGTCATCTATATATACTATTAGGATAATAATTGCACTTCCACTAAACATCTTCTACACATAAGGCTCACATATGTTCTTAACAAAGACAAATTCCACTAAATCATCACCAAAACTAATGTTCCATGAAATTGATGCTTTCTTTAATCCATAAATGGATTTTTGCATCTTTCATAACTTATTGGCATCCATTGGAGTCACAAACCCTTCAGGTTTTGACATATAGACATCTTCCTGGAGGTTCCCGTAGGGGAATGTTATTTTTACATCCATTTAACAAATTTCATATTCATGGTAAGAGGCAATGGCCAATAGTATTCTGATGGATTTCAGCATTGAAACTAGTGAGAAGGTTTTATCATAGTCAATTCCTTGACACTGACTAAAAAGTTTTACAACCAGCCATGCCTTATAGGTTTTTACATGTCCATCCATGTCTAGTTTCTTCTGGAATTCCCATTTATTAACAATAGGCTTTACATCAACTGAAGGATCTACCAAAATCCTGACATGGTTTTGGTATATGGAATCCCTTTCAGAATTCATGGATTCATTCCACATGGAAACATTTGTGCCTTCAACAACATCGTTGTTGGTAAGAGGATCATCATGGTCAACAAATAATGAGTCACCATCCTCAGCGACAATAAAACCATATTGTTAGGGTTCTCTCACCTCTCTCGTGCTCTTACGTAGTGGTTGTGTCTCTTGAATAGATTATTCTTCCATGGGTATTTCTGGAATCTGTTGTTTTACAAACTCATGTGTACCTTGAGCCTCGACTTCATCGAGGTCTATATCAATCCCACTATCTCATTTGGAGATGTTCTTCTTCTTAATAAAAATGGTATGTCTTTCCACTATAACATTTTTATCTGAGTGGTTGTATATGTAATATCCCCTTTTTCCTTCGGATATCCTATAAAGGTACACTTTGTGCCTCAGGGTGCAATATTGTTACCTGAAGAGGCCTTAACAAATTTTTTTCTACCCCGCACATGTAAATTTGATAACATGGCTCTGCGTCCACTCCATAATTTGTATGGAATACAATTTATCAATTTAAAAGGTACATGGTTTAGTATGTGTGTTTTTTATTGTAATGCATATCACCAAAAGGATAATGGAAGACTTCCGTGACTGATCAATGATATCACTATGTCCAATAAGGGGTTGTTCCTCCTTTCACTTACACCATTCCACTTAGGTGTGTAAGGAGGAGTGAGTTGAGATAGAATCCCATGCTCCCATTAGAAATCAATGTAGTTTTGATTAATATATTCTCCTCCTCTGTTTGAGAGGAGATTCTTAATATTATTATCAAGATGGTTTTCTACATCATTATTGTATTCTTTGAACCGATCAAAATAATCCTACTTATACCTCACTATGAAAATATTTACATATCTTCTAAAATCAACTATAAATGTTATGATGTATAAGAAACCACCCCTTGATTCAACTATATATGGTCCACACACATCTGTGTGAACTAATTCTAGAAGCTCTTAATCCCTTTCATCTTTCCCGCTAAATGGGGATTTGGTCATTCTTCCTTGTAGATAAGCATGACATACACCAAGTGGATTTAGTTCGAAAGAATCTAAATCTTGATGTAATTTTGTTAAACGTTTCTCATTGACATGACATGGCCAATAATGCCATACATGGGTGTGAAATGAGTCCAGTGAATTAACTTTTTTATTGATTTCCATTACTTGTTTTATGTAGTCTAACACATAATGGTCGTTATATAAATGTCCCCTGCGAAGAAAAATTATCTTTATTAAAGTAGGTCATTAATTTCCAAACATGAAATTGAATCCATCAGTATATAATCTGGATACTGAAATAATTTTTTACCTTACATAGGGTACATAATAATATCATTTTAATACCAAGACCATCCCATTAAGCAATGTGAGTTGGTAGTCTCTGATATCTACAATAGAGAGTCTGGCTCCATTGGCTACTTGCAGATCCACCTCACCTCTCTCTACCATTCTGAATCTACATGGATCCTATATTTGGATACATAAGTGATCACCAAAAGCAGTATATAATACCCAATTTATAGAAATAGATAGATTTCATTCGATAAAAAATGCACCTAAAGCTTCCCCTTGCTTCCTTGGATGGGTGTATTTTTTCTTCCATTGGCCCTTCACGCCACAAGAGAAACAAATAGACTCATGTTATCTTGACTCCCCTTTGATCTTACTTTTCATGGATGGCCTTGAAGAAGCTTTGGGCTTGAAGCACATCTCCTGACATTTTCATTTATTCACCATAAGGAAAAAAACCTTTTAACTATTTATATTATTGTCCACTTGCCTAATAAGGAGAAGAATATCAGATAGAGACATCTCAATGTTGTTCATGATGAAATTTACAATAAAGATAGAGAATCTCTTGGGGAGTGATGTAAGAATGAGATCGGTACACAGTTATTCGGGCAGTTTAAATCATAGAACCTCTAGGTAATCAATATATCCAATGAGATTGACTACATGTGACCCAACTGGGGCACCCTCTCTAAGCATGATTTGAAATAGAGCCTTGGAGATCTCAAACCATTCTTGTCTTTCTCTCTGCTATTATAGTCCACAAAGGTGCTCGAGCATGATGTAGGTATCCATGTCTTCAAGAGACTTCATGAGCTCATATGACATTGATGATAACATCAAACATTGAATGATAAGTGCATTTTTCAAACATTGATCATAAACCGGGAAATATTCATCACTCACCCCTTGGGCATGAAAATAAGGAAGCGAGGACTCCAGAATGTAAAACATTCGTTCATGGAGTGGTATATCCCAAAGCCGACTAAACCATTACTGAATGATAGTGCCAGTGAGGATGTTGTCTTTATCTAGAATTGATTGAAGATAAAATGTGGCTAACGATTATTTCATATTGATTCTTCAAATTAAAAGAGAAGATTTATCAGCACTTTCATGATGAAATTTTATGGGAAATAATAAATTTTATTAATTCTACCCATAGTTTATCATGTCCCAATAGCCCTCACCGTTGATATCAGAATGTCCAGTTGCTTTGAAATTATAGTGGCAAGGATCCATATTCTGCATCGCATAACCCCAACTTGGGTTGGTCAAGATATTTAAAGGTGTTTAGGTAGGTTGGTCTTTGCCAACTGTGAGCTTAAAGTTCCTTGATCTTATGAGTGGACTCCCCAATCATGAAATCCTGAATTGGATTTCCTCAACACTTGCCTCCATTTTACAACAAGTCTAGCATGGGATGCACCTCTTGATGTAAAATTTTTATCTCATCCCAAAACAATTATACGAGCATCCTTTATAAAAGTAAGTGTCCCGACATGGGTTGGTCAGAAACATAGTGTTATTGAGTCTTTCACTTAATCAAGTAAAATAAGGAATGGTCTGACATAATATAGTATTTTAGGTGTTTTAATCCTCTATGTGTAGTTTCAAATTATCACATGCTTGTTAATATTAAGTTATGTCTGCTTAAGTGATGAACCATGTTCTGATAATGTTTACTCATAATCAGGTTTTAATTTCATTCCATCTTTGCATACTTGTTTATTTCATTAACTATATGATCAAAAAAATCATACATAATAAATGAACCGTGAAATGATACAAAAATAAAATAAGATGGCTTGATCAAGAGCTTCTAATGGTTAGCTTATTTAGCGTTTCTGATAAGCTAACCCTGACCTTGAGAAAGAAATGTTGAACTCAATGGTTTTTGTTTTGCAGCTCCCACCTACCCACATTTGTATCTTCTTGGGTTGGTTTTTCCTCAGCCTCAGGTTTTGAACTGTCTCCTCTAGCTTGGGAGATCCTCCATTACATTGGGTTTACAATAAAGAAACCATGGACATGCAGGCCCCACATTTTATTGGAAGAAGGCTCCCAGGCCAATGAATTTAAATTAAATAAATTTAAATCAAACCATACACATACAAAGGATCTTTGTTATAGATTATGATCATCCATAGCATTCAATGAATTTTAAGCATATTTAGAATTCAAATTCATTTAATCATTATATTATTCAAGATAAGTCGTGCTTGAATTCAATTAATTATGATCTATATTTAATCAATTCTTTATCTTATATTAATTTCTGAATTTCCTTGACATTCTTATCATCCACATTCCTTGTACGGTGTCATTTTACTGTTGGAGGAAACCTGGAGAAATTCCATTTCTGGAATGTACACAGTGTGTAGGAAATATTACATTTCGTGTATTTGTTTTCACCCTTTACCCAAAGAACACGGTAGGGGATTTGGAATTTTTTCTACAAATTGGAAATCTTGGAGTACATGGTGTATAGATTAATCTTACATGGTGTGTACTTACTTATTACCTGGATACCAGCCTGGATATCCCATGTACGTGGTACTCGGCTTCCCCTTGTACAGGGTTTCAACTGCTCCAGATCGGACAACACGACGTATTGATTCAACATACTAGTCGTGTATTCTGGTTTCCACACGCCGTTTAGTTCTGGTCAACATGGTTTAATAAATTCATAGGTATACTAAATTTATTTGTCATGGTTTGGCGGACCAGTACCGGTTCGTTGAACCTAGGTACACGTCGTGTAGTTTTCACTACTCACCGTGTATTCTTGTGTTGTATAGACAGAAAGAGCGGCTCCTCCAGATGACTTCCCTAGTTTAATTTTAATCAATATTAAAATTGAAAGCTCAATTCAGTGATTTGAATAATTAAATTAAAGGAGGAAGAATATATCTCATTCATTCATATTTATACAATGATTTATCATGAATTGAATAAAATATAAATTCTTAAATTATCAACGAAAATTAAATAACTATAATCAACATTGTAACCTCGCTCTGATACAATTTGAAGGTTCATGGAGCCCACTTGGGTTTTTTTTTCAGAAGTAATGATCAATCTGAGGACAATACGAAGATAAACGCCAGACACCATAGATCGAATCACTGAAATAGACAAAGAAGAAGAATATTCCCAGAACCAAAAATGTGTATCATTACAAGTTGATTATAATTTAGTTAATTAATTGACAGGAAGAACCATTTACGGCGTTCTTTCTTCATTGATATTTTTTATCATGTTACGATGTGATTCATCATTGAGCCATAGAAGCCAATTCTATACATCCTATAGTATTGATCCACATGTGGACCACGTATCTCTAGATGCCGCCAAAATTATTTGCTGGGTGATAGTGTGGAGAAACCTTTTCTTGTGTTGTCCTCCAAAGATCTCCTTGATCAAATAGAGGAGGATCTCTCTTGGTCTTGAGAGCGTTCTCAGAGGAAGGAGTTCTTTCATCCTTGAGATAATTATCCATAATTTATGTACACAACGATTTGGGAAAAGTTTTGGGGTTGTGAGGATATTTATAATCGGGTTAGAGGTTATAGAGTTATAATAATAAATAAATTCATTAAGTGTTTTATTTATTTCATTAACTGTTATTGAAAACCCCAATGTAGAATCAATATTTCCATGACATGAACCCACACTGATAATAATAAATATCATGTACTAAAACATTATTATTTCAACAAAATCTCGACTTGAAAAACAACACAGCATGTAATCATTAATACACGTCGGGTATATGTTTTTCATAAAAAACTACATTACATGTAATCATTAATAAAAGGTGTGTACTTATTTTTACTTTCCTTTCCAAGAATGGAAACTACAGGGGGTGTAACTGTTGAGTCAATAAGGTTTTCCTTATGACATTTCTATTCCTTCTTGTTTTGAAAATCACAAACACCTTATACTTAAGAAAATATATATTTTTCTTCTCTAAGGAAAATTTCCTCCTCAAAGAAATTTTACCCTACCATGTTTTCATTATTCATTTCAATATTTTTCTTAAGTATAAAAATAAGATTCATATCTAAAACCTCAGAATCGTATAATACATAGATATGAAGCCTTCTGTTTTAGGATCCGAATTCTGGATACAAAATGTAATAACGTTCCACTCCGAATTCTAGATAGAAATCTCATGAAGTTCTACTCCGAAGTCTAGATACAAACTCTCATGATGTTACACTATGAATTCTGGATACGAACCCTCATTAAGTTCCACTCTGAAATCTGGATACGAACTCCCATGAAGTTCTACTCCGAACTCTGGATAAAAACACTCATAATGTTCTACTTCGAATTATGGATATGAACTCTCATGTAGTTTGAATCCGAATTCTGATTACGAACATATCTATGTTCTGACTCTGATTTCTCTAAATTCCAACTCCGAACTCTTATGAGTTATGACTCCAAATTCTCATGAACTCTGACTCTGAACATTGTAAGTTCTGGTTCCAAATTCAATTGAAACTAGACTCTGAATTTCCTTGAAATTCAGACTCCATATTTCTACAGAATTGAGGTTCCGAATTCCTACAAAACAGAATCCGAATATCACTTCATCAGAGAATCTGAATTCCATTTTGGTTAGACACCGAACTTTTATTTTCTTACATACTGAACTTCAGTTTTACTTATTCTTACTCTTGTTTCATCACAATACTATGTCGTGCTTTCAGTTATTGACTAATCATTGGATGAGTGACACATGTACTAGTCCCACCGAAATTCAAGGAAAATATGACTGTTGGGGGAGGGAGCCAACCGTTGGAGCTTCGCCTATAAATATGAGTTCATTTGAATGTATTCCAGACTTTTGGGACTTTTAGAATTTTGGTGATCATAACTTCCTGAAGTAATTTCTAGAGAGAGAGTATCTTATAAACTCTCAAAGCTTCATGTAGAAAGTTTGAACAACTTGTTCAAACTTTTCCATGTGCAGACTTGCTTCGTGTGACTCCGATTGTTGCTGATTACAATAGAGGGCATTCAGGGATAGGAAGACAGAGGATTGAACAACTTGAAGTTGAGGGATTTCTTGTAGAGGAAGAGAGAGGTGACGACTACCTGATAGTTGAGGGCTTGCGGGGATATCAAGATAGACTCCGATCTTCATATCAAGGGCTTACCCTACTGTGGGTAAGACAGACGTTTTTGAATGTATAAATCAAGGGACCTCTTATCCAGGGTTGTTGGATACCCTTCTCTTTGGGTTAAAAGAGTTATTATTTGTGACTTGTAGTATTACTACTTTGTTTTTCCATTGCATTTTTTATTGTTAAGGAAAGTATAACTTTCTTATACTTTATTATTTCTAAACTGATTTAGTTAGTTCATATAGGCTTTTAGGTAGAATCTTAGTTAGTGTAAACTTTTGTTAAGTTTCATTTCTGGAACAAATAATGTCTTTAGAACATAGATGTGTTGTGAATTTTGGTTATCAAAAATTTCCTACGGGAATTTTAAAAAGTATACAATTCACCCCCCCTCTTGTATTTGTATCTCATTGTAGTTATTTGATCCTACATTTGGTATTATAGAGTATGTCATACATAGTTATACCATCCTAAAAATTGGTATCAGAGGATTGGTTCAATCTGAATTAATCTCACGAATTGATTCAGATGTTTTTTATATAACATTCAGAATTGAACATTCGGATTCATACATTTCGAATTCATACTTTTCAGAATCTATTTTTCGGAATCATAGTTCGGATTCAATTTTTTATTAGAGATATAATTTTTCTTTGCATAGAATATTTTCTTTTGTTTACAAACTCATACTTCTAACAAGTTTGTGTGAAAAGGTATTTCGTAAGGATGGAAGGTTTAAATGTTGGTTCTATCAACATCTTAAATCTTAATAGACCACCTATCGTTGATGGTAATGATTATAAATATTGTAGAGATCGTATGAATACTTTCATTATCAATACTGGGGTAGATAACAATTTCAAGCATACTAGATGATATAAAATTCCTGATAAGGATGTAAGTGCTTTCACTAATCAAGAAAATCATGAATACCAACTCAACTATAATGTACACAATACATTGCTTTGTTCAAGGACTATGAACATATATAGCCAAATTTCTTCTTGTGAAACAGCTAATTGTATATGTAATAAACTTGAAGTTACACATTGTGGTACATCTAATGTGATTGATACTAGAAGATCCATGATTAGATCTGAGTATCATGGTTTTAATTTTCCTTATGGAGAACCAACTTGTATGGTGCAACAGAGATTAATGACTATCATGAATAGAATACAATCTATGGGAGATGATGGTCTAGATGATGATGCTCTTGTTGAAAAGATTATTGATATTATTCCTAATGAGTGGGAATCAAAGATAACCACTATCGAAGAAAACAGAATTGTTACGCAAACTTCTCTTGATGAACTGTTTAGAACTCTTCTTCAACATGAGACTAGAATGAAGAGAGATGCTGACAACCTAAAGAAGAATAATGCGAATGGTATTGTTGATTTTACTAAAAATTCAAATCACATGAAAGATAAGACTCCTGAGATAGTTACTAGATACAAATATAAGAAGGTTATTATTCAATCCAAATATAGTGTGAGTGATGTCTCAGAAAATGAGTTAGCTAATATTGCTCGAAGGATGAACAAGATAGCTGGACAAGGAAATTTCCGATCCAAGTATAAGAAGAGGGAAGGGAAATATATGAAAAATTCATAGGTCACAAGATATGAATGAAAAAGAGTTTGACACATAAGACCTGATTGCCCTATGCTCAAGAGGAAATAAAGAAAAGAACAAAATTCTGAAAGGAACGTAAAGAAGTATTACAAGTCCAAATCTATGAATGTTTTGAATGCTAATGACACCTGGAGTGCTAGTGGAGGTGACTCTTGAGATCAATCATCTGATTATAAATCTTCTGGATAGAAGAATCTTGGTCTTATATTTAAGCTACCAATTGATAATCATTGCTTTATGGATAAGGTACACAATGCTGAATCGTTGACCAACATTTCTATAAATTATAATGATAGTAAATATTACAACTATTTTGTTGAAGAAACTTCTTCTGATGAAGAAAATACTTTACCTACTTGTGAAGAAGTTCTTATGTTTGCTGAACTTCGTGATATTGAGAACTCAAAACTCATGGAAAAGATTGATAAGGAAAACTCTGGGAATATTATTCATACTAAGGAAATATCAGTTATTTCTAAAGATTTTGATAAGAAAAATTCTTATTTTTAAAGTATTTAAAAAAAATCATAAGGATGTAAGTTATGAGAAGAATAAACATTCAAATGATCTTGAAAACATAATTTCTATGAAATATGTTTTCAAGGATATCACTAATTCAAATGTTTTCTAAGATAAGAACATAGTTATTAAACTCAAATATGAATTACATTACATGAGGAAGTGTTTGTCAAACATTAACCATGGTAAGGAAAATATTGATAAAATGTATTCACAAATCCGACCTCGAAGGAATACTTCTTGTCTTGGATACACTTGTTTTAAACCGTTTTTATTAACAACTAAATATTTCCTCAAAGTGCCCCATTTTGCACAAAGTTTCAATTTGGTGATCACTGGACAATGAACTGTTCCTTAAACAAAACTGAATATTTATGATTTCATAAGGGTTATTTTTCTAAGAAGATGTGGGTACCCAAAATATTAATTTATGAAATTTCTGGATCCATGCATGTCTGGATTCCGAAAACCTATCTTTTTTTTTTTATTTTCAGGAAAATAGTGAATGTAAAAACAACAATATATGGTACATGGATAGTGGATGTTCCCGGCATATGACTGGTAACAACAACTATTTCGAAAATATTATCAAGACTAAAGGAGGAAAAGTAACATTTAAGGACAATTCTCAGGGAGAAACTATTGGTATAGGTAACATAATTCTTCATGAAAAAACCTTGATTTAAAATTATTTGTATGTTAAATGTATGAAGAACAACCTCATCAGCATAAGCCAATTATGTTATGAAGGTTACCTTCTGAATTTTAGGAATGATAAGTTCTTATTACACAATTTATAAGAAGAATTTATTCTTTCTGCAAATAGGAAAGAAAATGTTTACACACTAAACATAGAAGATCTTAGGAGCCAAGACTTACCTTGCCTTAGTTCAATGGAAGATCATTCTTGGTTATGTCATAGAAGGATAGGACACCATAACCTTATGAACTTATGTATGATTTCTAATAATTGTTTAGTTCAGGATCTACAAGAGCCTAGATTTGATTCATCAAAAGTTTGTAATCCTTGTCAATATGGAAAGCAACATAAATCACGTTTTAAATAAATTGGTGAAGTCTGAACAACTGATACATTATAGCTAGTGCATATGGATCTTTTTTGTCCAACACAGACTAGAAGCATTGGGGGAAAATATTATGTATTTTTTTTGGTTGACGTTTACACTAGATTTACATGGGTCTATATTCTAGAAAATAATTCTGATGCTTTTTCTATTTTCAAATGTTTTAGAGCCCAAGTCAAAAATGAGAAAAACCTTCCATTTAAAACATTTCATAGTGATCATGGGGGAGAATTTCAAAATTCTTATTTTGAACGTTTTTTTAGTAGAAAATGTATTTCTCACAACATCTCAGCACCCAGGACACCTTAACAAAATGGAGTTGTTGAAAGAAGAAATAAAATACATCAATAGATAACTAGAACCATGTTGAGTGAGTAATATTTAGCCAAATATTTTTGGAATAAAGCTGTAAGTAATAGTTTTTATCATATAAATTGAGTATTTATTAGATATTTTCTTAATAAAACTCCTTATGAGTTATGGAATGGTAGAAAACCTAGACTTTCCTACTTTAAGGGATTTGTTGCAAAGTATTCATTCTGAATACTGAAGATAATTTAGACAAATTTGTACCAAAATATGATGATGAAATTTTCTTCGGCTACACCACAACTTCTAAGGCGTATAGAGTTTTCAACAAAATCACTTGCACTGTAGAAGTGACAGTAGATGTCAAATTTGATGAAATTGATCCCTTTGTTTTTAATCAACCTCAACCTACATATTCGGATGTTTTTTCATCAACTGATTATCATCCTTTGATAGAAATCCCTTCTGATAAGGAAATTTTTCATGAAGATACTTCTGAATCATTTACCCCAGAAGATTTCCTACCCTATGTTGATGAACATGATCTTAAAAACCCAAATCAGTCATTTCTTAAGAATCATCCCAGTGATAGTATCATTGGTGATGTCAATAAACCTATCAAGACAATATGTTCCTTATGAAATGATTTAGAACATCTTTTGTAACAGCCCCAGATTTTATAAAAAATATTCTTTTTAATTTTATTAATGTCTTGTGTTGTACGCTACACCAAAAGGAGCTTGCACAACACACATCCTTGACTTGCCTTGCATTACACACAATCGCGACCTTCCTCGATAGCGTGTGTAATACGCAATACCGAGTTTCACTAAACAACGATATTCTATTAAAATATTATTAAAACTAGCCGTTATGAATAGTAATAACCACTTTTTAAAATTCTGTAAATCTTATTTTTCAAAATGAACTTCATTTTTGGATTCGGAGTATCGAATTTAGCCTAAGGTGAAATTTTGGTACTTTTCGGATAACTTTCACATTCTGATGAATAGTGAAAATTACTAAATTATAATTAAAAACAACTTTTTTAATCGAAATAATTAATAGTGATAAATTATTAATTTGAGTGGTTTTAAAGTATATTTAGAATATATTTTTACAATTTAATACAATGTTGGTCATTGGTTGTAATTTCACATTTTAACCAGACATAATCAAGTGTCAATCTTTTGATATATATTGTTTCCTAAAAACACGCTATTTATTTTAACAGCGGGATTTAATTATAAAATTAATTAATACAACTTCTATGTTATGAATTTGGTAAAATAGATTTCATTTTTGAATTCGGAATATGAAATATAGCTTAGGATGAAATTTTGGCATTGTTCTGAAAAACATCAATTTTTGATGAATAGTGAAACTACTAAGTGGTAGGTTAAAAAACTGAATTTTGCATAAAACACAATTTTACCGCTTCTGTGAATAGAATTTTGAAAATCCGACAGACACGGTTAATATCAAGGACTAAAATGTGGTTCAATGAGATGAAAATAATTTTTGGTGAATAGTAACTTTTTACTTTTTTTTACCGCGGTTAATAGTAAATAGGGTAACTAAGGGTAAATATGATATTAATATTACCCTAACACATGTCCTAATTCTATTGGACAAGTTTAATTCGTCCAAAAACAAACTTAGGAATAAAATATGACCATTTAGGCCCATTTGGATTAGATTAGGACATTTATTATTAATTTATTTAAAGAAAGGTTAAAATAGTTAAAATCAAGGTTTAATAAGTAAATAATTTTTAATATGGGGTTATACATAAGATAAATTCGATTGTAAATATTCATTAGAAAGCTAAAACGATTTCCTACATGATGGTATTTTATTTGTAATTTTTAGACATCAAATAATTTAATTTATTTATGACACAACAATGATGCAGTAATTATCTTATTAATGAAATATTGACATAATTGATGTTATAAACACCAAAATAAATGTAATTTGAAAATTTTTATGAATTCCACTAATTTTCTAGGTTACTATGATATATTAATGTTGATTTAATCAACTTGGTTCGAACATTTAATTCTGTTATGACTTTCACAAAAATCATATATCAAATAGTGTCAAAATTGACACAAAATAGTTTTTAAATCAAATATTATATTATTAATTGTTATTTTATTCCTAAAAATCTAAGGTTCGGCCAAATGACTTAGATAAGGATATATATATTAATAATGAACAATTTGGGGTTCGTTTGGCATGTTATAGTAAGTGTATTAACCATATAGTGAAAGAAAACAAAAAGACACGGTAAATGTTAAATTATTTAACTTAGAGTTAAATCTAATTGATAAGGTTAAAATAATATCCTAAACTTGTCTAAATTCTATTGGTTGATAGGATTTCGACCCATCCCCACTTTAGCTTCGAAATAAGACCCTTTGGAACCATTATAAACCGATTTTGACTTTAATATAAAATAATATTTTGAGATATTCCTAAGGTGCCCCTCTCCTCCCCTATAAAAGGACACCTCCTCCCCCTCCTCCTCACACCAATTTGAGCACTCATGCTCGGCCAACCCCTGCCAAAATCTCTTCTCCACTTCCCTAGCAACATCCTAGTGGTTCTGGTCTTCCTCAAATACCAATTCTAGTGCCCTAAGAGGAGGTCTCAAAGAGGCACTTCAAAGAAGAGGTAATTACCGTTACCAATTCTTTCATCTTTATTTTTTCTTCCACTTCTTCTTCTTAGGTTGTTTCATTATGAAGTAATAACATCAGTATCACCCATATACTGATATGTTATTATAAGTATGAAACAACCCTATTTCACCATCTATCCATCCTACGGAAAAAGAAATCACCGCGTGTGCGTACGTACGGAATACCGTCTCCACGCCGTGGTGTAATCTATTTTCCACCACCACCTTACATGGATGGGTATAATGGTGTAAAGAATAACTATACATAGTTATTACAACATCATATTGATTCTGATATATTGTATAATCCACTCCAATTCAATTCAATATTTATAGAAATGATATCATCGCTCGTGCGTACGTACGGACTACCGTCTCCACGACGCGATGAGATTCATTCTCCTTGTTAACCATTTAAGAATGATTATAATGTATATATAAGAAATAATAATGAAATATATGACATTATAAAGCTACTGGATTTATGTATATATATACATATGTATGTCATCTACTTACTTCCATTTCATGACAATAAGGAAAGAAAAACAGCGTTCATGCGTACGTACGGACTACCGTCTCCATGAACGGTGTTTTTCATTTTATTTATCTATCTATTATATATATATATACTGAATATATATGACATATAAATAATATTTTATATTCTGGAAGTAAGTAAATCATGATATAAGTAATAATGATGTCAAGAACAACAAGTCAAAACACCTACGATAAATGAAACGATTTTACCCAAAACGCTTCTTTAACATGGAATTTACAAAAGAACGGGTAATATAATGTCATAAGTGAACCATATATGATATCATAACAATGAATATGATTCTGTAATAAGTCAATGACATTATTTAAATCATTATACAGGAGGTTCGGACACATACGAAGCAAATTGGACCTAAGGTAAGGGAAATATCACAATCTCATTTTATTCGAGATTGTTTATTCGTAAGTATTTAATGGGGTGTATTTTATCATCCACATCCATGTTTCATCAATATGTAATATTATTTTCATCCACCTACAATTGTTTAAATCCATTTTTACCCTTCGGTGAGTTTTTAGTAAAAGAAATAAAAGGAATCTTTTGTCGTTTTTCGTACGAGGTACTTTTTGACTTTTCCGACAAAAGTACGAAGAATGTTTTTTTAACTTATACGGCATGAATGGATTTCTAAAAATATTATTTCCAAGAATCTTCCTTTACAAGTATTCAAGTTTATTTTTAATCAAATTCTATTATTTTAAAATTTTATGACATGTTAAGAAAGGAAAAGTGTTTTTGAAGTAGAAAGGATATTTTCCTCAAGAATGAAGTTCAAGTATTTTATCAAAATTATTTTCCATCTAAGATAATAAAAGGGTTCTGTTTTTATCCCTATTATTACATGGATTTGATTATGTTGTGATGGAAACATTTTTATGAATTCCTTTATCTTATATGAATTGTTTTATGATGTCATGTTGTTTAATAATCCCATATTTATTACATGGGTTATGCGATGATGTATGATTTATGATTATGTGGCACACATAAGAAAGGATTCATTATAAGATGGGTGGGACCTATATCTCCCTCCAATGCATTGGGTAAAGATTTTATATCTCATGAGATAGACATGGCTGAAATGGTAGGTTATACCGGTTCAGTGAAACAGGACTGAAACGAGGGTTACTCGATTCAGAAAGGGACTTTGTCCACTAAGATAGTCTTGGCATTGAGTCTTGACTAACAAGAAATGATTCTCTATGATTATGTGTGTATGCCACAAAGTTTCATGTTTTAAGTTATGATTATTGGGATTACATTTCACTTCTATGATTTATCCCATGTTATGATATTATGAGCTTTTTGCAGGTTAAGATTTCCAAAAGCTATGTTTTTATATATATGATGTGATTGATATTTCTTTTGTTTACCCTTACTGAGCATTTGAGCTCACCCTTTTATGTTTTCTTTTCCCCAGGATATAAAGAAAGGTTTTAGGTAAAAAAAAAAGGGATGACCTTTATGGGAGATATTGAAGAACTTTCACCACGATTAGAAGATTACGTTCCGAGTTTCCAAAGACACTAAACTATTACGATCCTTTAGTGTGTGTTTTTGTTATGTACTAAGTATTCCGCAAATGTAATGTAATGTCCATGTACGTCAGGCTTCGGGTCTCTACATCTTTCATTCCTTTCCCAATTAGAACCAAAAAGCACTGATAAAGCTTTAGGTGATGATGATTGGATTAAAGCCATGCAAGATGAACTGCATGAAATCGAAAGGAATAATGTCTGGTCCTTGGTTGAATGACCTAAGGAAACATCTGTAACTGGTGTAAAATGGGTCTTTAGAAATAAGTTTGATGAAAATGGAATCATAGTAAGAAATAAATCTATATTAGCTGCTAAAGGGTATAATCAAAAAGAGGGAATAGACAATGAAGAAACATATGCTTCAGTAGGTATACTTGAATATATTCATATATTACATGCCTTTGCAGCATTCTTCAATTTTATAATTTTTTAAATGGATGTGAAATGTGCTTTCCTTAATGGTTATTTTCAAGAGGATTTTTTTTGTTGAACAACCTCCTGGATTTGAAGACACAAAACATCCTGATCATGTTTTTAGACATACCAAAGCATTGTATGGCCTTAAACAAGCACCACGAGCTTGGTGAAGCTGGGAAACCAATGGATCAAACATCTTTTAGAGGTATGAAAAGAAGCTTACTATACATAACATCTAGTCGCCCAAACATGATGTTTTCAGTATGTTTATGTCTAAGATACCAATCCAACCCTAAGGAATCTCATTTAAAGGCAGTGAAAATAATTTATCGCTACTTAAAGGGAAACATGGATATAGTACTCTTTTATAGTTCTGAAAATGATTTTGTTTTAAAAATCATTTCTGATGAAGAATTTGGTGGATGTAGAATGGAGAGAAATAGTACATTCGGAACATGTCATTTCTTAGGAGATTCATTAGATTCTTGGTCATGAAATAAGAAACACTTTGTACCACTCTCCACTGTTGATGCTGAATATGTAGCAGGTGTATGTTGGTGTGGTCAAGTGTTGTTGATGCAACACAAACTCACATACTATGGATTCAGTTTTACTAAGACTCAATTTTTTTTTGATAACACAAGTACCATTGCCCTTAGTAAAAATCATGCACATCACTATCGTTCAATGCACATAGATTTTAGGCATCACTTTCTTATGGATCCCACCTAAAAAGGAGATATCATTCTTCAATTTATCGGAACGCAAGATCAACTTGCTGAAATTTTCACAAAATATTTACCCTCTGATAGATTTGAATACATTAAACAGAAGTTAGTAATCATAACCATAAGGTAATCTTCCTTCGTTAACTTCTTGTTAAACCATTTTACTTACAGTAATAAACTTCTTTACATAGGTGGAGTACATCTCTTTGTAATTTGTTTTTTAAAATTTTTTCATTTGCTGATTTTTAAAATTTTCATAATGATGTTTTTATAATGGAAACTTTCATAATGATGTTTTCATACTTGAAATTTTCATTATGATGTTTTCGTACAGGATATTTTCGTAATTATGTTTTCGTACTGGAAATTTTCTTCATGATGTTTTCGTACTGGAAATTATCATAATGAAGTTTTCGTACTGAGAATTTTCGTATTGAGAATTTTCGTAATGAGAATTTTCACAATGATTATTTTCTTAATGAGAATTTTCATAATGTGAATTTTCATACTCGTACTTTTCGTACTAGAGTTTTGGTACTCAATGTTTTTCCAACAAACTTATTGACATTAAGATTTTAAAATTGAGTTTTTCATAGAATGTTTTTTATAATTATATTTTCTTCAAGAATAATATCACCTATTATGAATAGACTTCCTAGACAATTCGAAAGGTATAACATCAATACTTATGTTTTCATAATCTTTTTTTAGTTGATGTTAGTTTCTTTTTCTTATAAAATTTCCTGGATTTGATTCTTCATAAATCAGAATGTTTTTTGTAAAAACCTCAAAAGATCGGATTCATGATTTTTCATAAAGGTATGTTTTCAACCATCAGATCAGTTCAAAGAGTTTTTCAACCGTTAGATTAGTTTTTGAAGTTCAAAGGTCACCACCATCGTCTATATAAAGGGGACACCTGATGGTTGTTCCACATCGTTTTCAAAGCCCTCGTGTGTTGAAGCTCTGCCTCAGCTGTTAGAACTCGTTCTGAATATTTCAATGCTCCTCCATTCCGAATGAGTGTAGAAACCTCTTCCCAAGATATGTCTTCTATGAAGCCAATATCAAATTGGTTAGTCTATAGGGAAAGGATTGTCCATCCAGACATTTTCATTGAGTATGATTCTCTAATTTCTAAGAATATCAATCTCAATCAATGGGAAGATTTATGCGTATCGAAACCAGGGAATCAAAAAGTTGTTTATATAGATTTGATTGTAGAATTTTATGTATCTGTTTCCTTCTATGAGGACGATGGTAGAGAAATTTTTTTTAAGAGTTATGGAAAGACTTACAAGCTCTCTTACACCAAGGCTACAAGCTTGGTGGGCTTATCATACGATGGTGAAGCTGAATTTTGTTCACATTAACTACTAGATGTGAAAGGTAGTTTCAGCAAATTTAATGCAATGTAATGCCTTAGACTCAAATATTATAAAACAACTATGATTTTCCATCTCACCACCAATAACTGGACTCTCCAGTTGTGGGTTCAAGGGTTTTTAATTCCGAGAAGAGGTGATAAAGATAAACTAAAGATGAGTGATATTTACATCCTGGATTTCATGGTAAATCTATGAAAGATCAATTTAATGAGGAAAATTCTTATTACAGTTTAGAACATCATGAATGACACATTGAATGCTCAAATTATGATGTATCCTGCTCTTCTCTCCAAGATTATTATTCGGTGTCTTGATTCATTCAAGGTTTCCTTCACATCCAAGCCATGAAATTGGAAGGTTATGCTGATAATTGATGAAACCTTAAAGAGGGTGAAAGCCAGTTTTTCAAAAGAGTCGGGTGAGTTTTATGATCTACCATAGGAGGTGGTAGAAGCCGTTCCGGAAAATGTGTAGAAAGCTGAGCCAGTGACGAATGTTGGTAATAAGAGGAAATTGAAGCAAGTGGTGATTGAAGTCATGACCCCTAAACTAAGGAAACCCAATCTGCACCTCCCAAGCTGAAGAAACAGAAAGCATATCCAGATGAACTGGTTGCTAAATGCAGGGAAGATAAGAAGAAAATGAATGAAGGGGAACCTCAATTCAGATTGGACCCCCTGAAGCTAAATCCTTAAGGGAGAAGACTACTGAATAACTTGAGAATTTAGAAAAAGAGAAGAAGATGAAGAAGAATATGTCTGAAGCTAAGGTTGTACAATCCCTTTTGAGAGACACAGAAGTTTCTTCTGAGAAGATTCCCATTCTGGAAAATTTTGTTGTCCGACCATTACTGGAGACCCATGGAAAGAACTACTTCACTCTGGAAAAAGCTAAAGAGAAAGAGGTTGATGAATGATTAGAAGAACATGAGGATGAAAATGAAGAATAAGAAGTAGAAGAAGTCAGTGTTGATCTAGATGACTTGATTAAATCAGTTGGGGATTTTAAAGAAAAGGCAGAGTCCTCAAAGCTTGTCACTCCTGGAAAAGGAGATGAGAAAGATGGTAAGAAAGATGACGAAGTAAGAACCCGGTTCTTATTTTTGAGGTATTAGTTTTTTCTTTTCACTTTTCCTTCCACGTTTTTGAGAAAATAATGAGAATGGTGAAAAATAAAAAATTTTGAATGTACACACCGTTTACTTTTCCACACGCCGTGTACTTCTGGCCATGTGGAATGAGTACACAGGTCGTGTGGCAATGTCGGCGATGAAGGGTGTAGAATCTGACTACACGCCATGTAGTCAGTAGGTAGGAAAATACTAAGGTGGTGGCTAGAAGATCGACAGCACATGCAGTGTACTCACGCAGACACGCCATGTAGTCATGTCGACAGGTGAAAAGTGCCACGCTGATGGGAAGTCGCCAGAAGAACAATTTAAAAATGGGATATACATGCTGTGTACTTGGAAATACACGTTGTTTACTTTTTTTCTTAAAATGGGCAGTAGCCTCCCATATTCATGGGGATGGCTTATAATTAGAGGGAGGAGTGGGAGGGGATGGCCGAATCTTCGAGGATCCATCGATCGCAAACCTGGAATCTGTTTCCGCCTTGGATGATTTTGTTGGAACTGCACGGGTAAGCCATCCGCTCTCCTTAAGCTGTTCTTAGCATTTCATTCCCAATGAAATGTTATTTACGTTTGAACGGGTTTTCTTCTTCATCAGATTTACGTCATTTTTTGGCATTTCTGTAATCGACGTTCACATATATCGTTCGTTTGTGTTAAAGGTAGGTGGCATGGTGTTTATTTTCCAACTGTTGTGTGTTTTGTGTGTTTTGAGCTAAGAACACATATTTGGGGTGTCGTGTGGCTGACTCCATTGCTATTTTAAATACCCATAATTGTATAGGTAATTAAATGTGAAATTAAAATGTTGTTACGGATCAGTGCTTGGATCTAGGACCACCCCGGGGGTGCGTTCCTCTCTTTAGCCGTTTGGCCGGGATACCCGAGGGTATGCCATATATATATTATGTATTACATTTTACTTGAGAGGAATTGAATGTGAATGTTTAATTACATGTTGGACATGGCCCAGTTACATCCGCATGAGGGAAGTGTTTTACTTAGCCCGTGGGCATTGTTTGCTTAGCCTGAGGGAAGTTGTTATCTTAGCTTGAGGGAAACATCTTCCATGCCTGTGGGCGACAGACATTGTGCCTGAGGGAGACACTATGTATTCCTGAGGGAAAAATATGTTATGGCTATGGGAAATTACCTACGGGTTGGATTCTGATTACCTAAGGGTAAGGGTTTGCATGTTTGAGTACACAGACTGTTTACATAGAAATGCACTGTGGTGCTTTCTTATATTAAATATATTAAATTAATAATTAAATGTAAATATAACTATAAAGTTAGTTACCATTGAGTACTGCTTAGTTCATTGCATTTTACATTTGCACACTATTGTTTCATATTGACACACAGTTGAGAACATGCCTTTGGTGGGTGCCTACTGAGATATATTTCCCCCACAATGTTTGGGTCATGCTTTTCGGCCCAAACAGATTTCATTTCTACAGGTGTAGATAAGGTCAAGGGCCCTGATACAGGTATTTGATTACTGATGGGGTGTAGGAGAGCATGGGACCGAGCATTGGCTTGCGATGCCGTGGGTTGTTCTATTTTGATTTTCTATACTCGTACTTCAATGGTATTGTATTGATTGGGAAACATGTTCTGGCTGTTTTCATAGAATAGTGACATGCTGCATCTTCATATATATATGACTGTTGGGTTCCCTTTTTGTTATCAGCTATCCATTTAAGTTATATATTTTGTTGATATTTCCACTGCTGTTGTAAGTTTGTCTTATATTTCGTTGTGCTACACTACGACAAATGAGGGCCTAATTTCCCCACAATCAGACCTGGGCCCTCATTGCTAGTCGGCAGCCTCTGGCGTTCGGGGAAATGCGCTTGAGGACACGTGATAAACCGGGTTTGGGGAACCTGTTGAGTGGCACCCAGAACTGGGACGTTACAAAGTGGTATCAGAGGAGTTCTTTTCGTTGAATTACTATTTGGATCCTTTTTCAAGGATAGGATGGGAACATTAGATGGTAATAAGCTCTGACCGGGTTTAGCAAACTCGTGTAAAGGGAAAATCCCATTTACCTCGTATTTTTGCAATTCTTTGGATTTTTCAAATTTTACAGTTGATTTGATTTCACCGATGGGTGACACGCTTGAGATTGTGCTGTTATATTTTATCCATGGGTTCTATTTAGTTGCAACTTGATGAGATGAGGGTATGTCATCTCATGAATCATAAATGCACATGCTAGAAATCACATGCCATGCATAGTTCCATCCCTTGTAGGTTCATTAGAAACATCATGTTGTTGTGATAGTTGTTGTTCTAGAAAAGCATGTTGTTGTAATAGTTGCTTGATAAAATACCTACTATGTGATATGGTGTTTTCTTGTGTGATCTGGTTTATAGAATGAATGCTAAACATTGGATTTTGGGGAGTAAGGGCCCCCATTTACCAGAATTTGGTGGATCATTGACGGTTTATTTGGTATAACACAGATAAGATTTCAAGCATTGATTCATTGGGGTATGGGCCCTCACGGGTCTGAATTTGACACTGAGGTGTAGTTTTTTTCAGTTTTTTTTGGGTTCCTGGGATGTTTATGAGGCATACTATCTGGATAACCCAATATACACCGTGTAGTACCTTAGATATGCCACGTATGGCCCTATGTTCGTAAAAAAATAAACTTTTCAAGTACACACCGTGTACCCAGGGTACACACCGTGTAGCCTCTTCCCGTGTCACAAACCGTGTAGGATGCGACACAGGGAAATGAATAGATTGGGTAGAACACACCGTATAGATGGTATACATGTCGTGTCGTGTTGAACTGGAGACCCGTCCATGTAACTATCAAACACGGGCCCGTGTGATGTTTTATTAAACATGCTATGCCAATATGGATCATGCTGTGTAGTCTGACCTGGGGACCCGGCCATGTAACTAACAACACGGGTCGGTGTAACCCTCTCGCGTACACGCCGTGTGTATACCAAACACTCTCTGAAGTTTGGGCAGTTTATCTGGCCGTGTAACTAAAAACATGGGTTAGCGGAGCTCGTCTAGAACACATCGTGTACCTATGGGACATGCCTTGTAGTCATGTCCGAGGAAAGACCGTGTCGACCTGACCGTGTGGCTGGGAAACATGGTGATGTACACACCGTGTGCGGGTGTAACACACTGTGTGGTATCAAGACGAGTAGTCATCCATGTCACAAATGACACAGGCAGTTGGAAAATTACACCATACACGCCGTGTAGATATTATACACACCGGGAAATTTTTTTTCAACGAGATCCGTGTGGCTTCGCCATGTAGTAGGACCCGGGAAGGGGAAGATAATTCAAGTACACACTGTGTAGTTAGTATACATGTCATGTATTCCTTTTTTATAAATCCTGAAATTCTTTCTTCCTCTTATTCCCTTTATGGTTCCTTCGTTTCCATTCTTGTTAATCTTGAATCTAATGCGTGTTTTGACCTTATAGTGTCATGCCGCCTAGAGGTTCATGCGTTGTTCTCCAGGAGAGCTTCAACGATTATACTCTAGAGATGGTGGGCCATGGGCTACCAGTGGATCCTCCAGTAGATCCAGTTGTGGAGACAGCTGTTATACCGGACAGAGGCACGGAGGCACAGTTCTGTGAAGGCTTTTTGCGGTTCATGCAGTCCTTTTAGGGAGCACCGCAGGCTGCCACATCTATGGCTGAGCTGACACATATCTTCCAACAGCAGCATCTGCCTACTTTTTCAGGGGATGGCTGACCACAAGCTGCGGAGTCTTGTCTATGATCGATGCAGACTATTTTCAAGCATATTGAGATGCCTCCATGTAGGAGGGTCACACTCACGGCTTATAGGATGTGTGATTCCACCAAGATGTGGTCAGATGTTACCACCCAGTCATAGCATCACGTGGACATGGCGTGGGAAGATTTTCAGGCAGTCTTCTATGACTTATTTTTCCTAGAGATGCTGATGGAAGATAGAGCTCGAGAGTTCATGAGTCTGCAGAATTAAGCTATGTCAGTGATGGACTATTCTGCTCATTTCACCGAGCATCAACGCATTTCACCCGTGCTGGTGGGTGATGAGATTTTGAGAACCATACGTTTTGAGGATGGCCTTCATCCTGACATCCGAGCACTGGTGAATGTTCTCAGGTTGCCTTCAGTACACGCTATTGTGAACCAGGCGCTGATTACAGAGAGAAACCTTTGGGAATCTCGTGGTGTGGACCAGGAAGGTTCAGCACTAGTTACTGGTACTATTTATACTGGCAAGAGGAAGAGACAGATGGACTTCTCTCAGGGTGGCAGAACTAGTCAGAAGAATGCTTCAGGTGGTCAGGTCGTGTGCTACTAGTGTGGTAAAGAGAGGCACAAGACACCGTAGTGTCCACGAGACCCAGTTGAGTGCCGAGGTTGCGACAATATGGGTCATCTGCAGTGATTTTGTAAGGAGTTTCCACCAGTGGCTAGTGAGAGGGGTTCTGTGCAGACTCAGCAGGCGAGAGCAGGACCAGTGGCTTCTTACCAGTCAGGGAACTGGAATATGTCAGGGCGTGTAGGAAAAGATGGTGGTCATGGTCGTGGTAGCTAGACACCAGGATCACAGAGGTAGCAGGGCAGGACAACAGAGGGTAGTTAGGCTGTGTCGTAGGGCCGCGACACTGGGCTGGCATATGCAGTGCAACAGACCCAACAAGAGCAGGATCCCAGACCTTCTACAGTCAAAGGTACTATTCTAGTAGCTTTTGTCTTATCTTCGGTACTTCTCAATACGGGAGCTACACATAGTTTCATATATGTACCTGTTGTGGAGAGCCTTGGGCTCTGCGTTTCATCTTCTTCTGATATCATGACGCTAGACACTCTGTTGGGAACTAGAAGGGTTGGTGTGTGTCAGTGCAGGGAGTGCCCCCTAGTGGTTGGAGGGTGTCACCTTCTTTGGGACCTCATTGTCTTATAGATGACATATTATGACTTCATTCTCGGGATGGACTGGTTGGTTCCCATTCAAGCCTTTGTATACTACTATCGTCGCAAGGTGAGTTTCACATCACCAGAGTGCGTAGAGATTTTTTGCAAGGGCGAATTGGATGTTCAAGAGAGTCGAGATGGACCAGAGCATCATGGGTGAGGTGGAGTCACAGCCCAGATTGAGAGTTTATATCTGGCTGATCAGTGGACTTATCAGACGGATTTCCCTCCAGTCGTTGATCATTTTGGGAATGTCTTCCGGGATGAATTTTTGATCTACCTCCTGAGAGAGAGGTGGATTTCTCTACTGAGCTTGTTCCAGAGGTAGCACCGGTTTCCATTCCTCCTTATTGAATGGCTACACCATAGTTGCAGGAGCTCATGAAGATGTCGGAGGAGTTACAAGAAATGGGCTTTATCCGACCCAGTACTTCTCTGTGGGGTTCACCTGTCCTTTTTGCGAAGAAGTCCGACTGCACCATCAGTCTCTTTGTGGATTATCAGAAGCTAAACCAGTTGATGGTTCAGAACTGATATCCTTTTCCGAGGATAGATGATCATTTTTTATCAACTTTGTGGAGCACGAGTGTTCTCGAAGATTGAATTACGATCCAGATATCATCAAATGCATGTGAGACCATCAGATATACCTCTTACATCTTTTTGGAGCAGATATGGTCTGTATGAGTACTTGGATATGTCGTTCTGACTCACGAATTGTAACGACCCGAAATTTTTAAATAAATTTTGTTCCCTAATTTTATGTGTTATTGTTATACTCAACAAAAATGTTTTATTTGATAAACATGATTATAATTAAAATGAGATCAGTGGGTTTTGACTATTATATAACCATCGGTCAACATGACCGCTGTGAACAAAATGTTTTGATTATTTGTCTCTAAATATAAGAAATCTTGGCTAATTATTATAGAAAGAAGATTCGATGGCCTCACCTAGTAGTCTTGGACCGATCGAAGCCCATATAACAGAGCTTGGGAAGGAGGTAGCACCACTGGGCTTTGCTCTGGATCAAATCCAAGCCGAACTTCATCATGTGAAGCTGGAACGAAATCGCCTTCGTGAGAAGTTCAAACTGATAGAAATTACTACTCGGGCAATGTTGACTGAGCCGCCCCAAGCTTCTATCACCCTAGCACACCTTACTCTTAGGTCCTATGCTGGTATTATAAGGGGTTATGTAACGAGACCATAACTACCTTGTGTAATCCTTGTTTTAAATAAAAATTGGGATTTCTTCTTATGATGAAGTTTATGAATTTTGAAATGACCGGATAAATATAGTATGCATATTTTTGATGAATTTTAGAAAAAGGATATTTTAAATATGTTTATGTAAACCCTAAATAATTAAAAATGTGTAATGATTTTCAAAAAATGGTCTTCTACAATTATGTTCGGTACTAAATTTAGAGTCTAATAAGATCAACTTGATTTTTGATGAATAGTAAATTATGAATAGTGATTTTATGATTAGGATTAGTAATATGACCAAATGGATTAGTAATCTCACTTAAAGAAAGTTTTAAAATAATATAGGCACCTTGATTAAGTAATGTGATTCAATAAAATAGTTAAATAACGGTTTCATTAATTATTATTCAAGTATTAGTTTTTTCGGGTGAATATAATTTTTTAATTAAAAATTTAATTAAAAATAATTAGAAAATTATTTTTATAAAAATGACTTTATTTTTGAACTCAGAGCATCGATATTATGTTATGGTAATTTTTGGGGTTTTTTCTGAAAAAAATGAATTTTCGATGAATAGTGTTTTTATTTAAAAATTAAATTAAAAATATTTAGAAAATTATTTTTATAAAATGGATTTCATTTTTGAAATCAGAGCATTGATATTTGGTTAATGTGAAATTTTGGGATTTTTCTGAGAAAGTTGAATTTTCAGTGAATAGTAAAAATACAGTTTTAGGGTTTCGGTATGTTTAATGACATCATAACGGTGTCATGATGATGTCATGAGATCTTTTGAGGGTTGGCCGGCCAAGGGTGATGAATTATTGTTTTGGGGGCCCCATGTGGCCTAACTCCATGATAAATGACAAGGGAGAGCACATGGGTTTGAGAAAAGCCCATGTGAGGTGTCCCTTGGCCATTAATGCCTTGTCCCCTCACTTTCCCTATAAATACCAAGCCCTCCTATCATCCATTCGACTCCCCACTCATTCCCAACGAATTTCTGGTCTCATTACCAACCAAGGAGTCCTCCCAAGGTGCCCCCAAGCCCTCATGGTCCCAACCTTTGAGGTTTAAGAGTTACATTTTAAGGTAAGGGATCCGACCTCTCTCTTTCTTTTCAAGTAATCTCTTTTATGTCTTTTCTTTTATACTCCATGTTCTTATGTTGGAGGATGTTCTTTTATATTCATCCTACTGCCTATTTCATGTTCATATGATGAGAGACGCCCCCTTTCTCTCATCAAATCGTTTTAAGAATGTTTAAGTGGCGCCGTTAGGCTGCCGAATTTTTAAGGGATTCTTTCACCTTCCTCGTTTTCAAGTTCTATTTTCATTCAAGTCTTTCATGATTATTTGTATTATGTTGGGGCATGATCTCTAAATTTATCATACTGATCTTTTATGATCATATGACTAGAGACCCCATTTTATCTCTTCGATTCAATTTTTTTGAAGTTTTATGTGGCGCCGTTAGGCTGCCGAATTTTTTAAGGGATTCTCTCACCCTTCTCTTTTTCAAAGTTCTACTTTCATGTCATGTCTTTCAAGTTAATTTCTATTATGTTGGGGTATGATCTCTATATCTATCATACTGGACTCTTATGTTCATATGATGAGAGACCTCATTTGATCTCTTCAATTCAGTATTTTGATGTTTTAAGTGGCGCCGTTAGGCTGCTGAATTTTTAAGTGGTTCTTCACCCTTCTCGTTTTGAAGTTCTACTTTCATGTGAATTATTTCAAGTTCCTTTTTGTTATATTGGGGTATGATCTCTATATCTATCATACTGGAATCTTATTTTCATATGATGAGAAACCCCATTTTATCGCTTTAATTCAGTATTTTGAAGTTTTAAGTGGCGCCGTTAGGCTGCCGAATTTTCAAGTGGTTCTTCACCCTTCTCGTTTTGAAGATCTACTTTCATGACAATTCTTTCAAGTTACTTTTTGTTATGTTGGGGAATTATCTCTATATCTATCATACTGAACTCTTATGTTCACATGATGAGAGACCCTATTTGATCTTTTCAAATCGTTTTTGTTGAAGTTTAAGTAACGCCGTTAGGCTGTCGAACTTTCATAAGAGAAATCTAATTTTTGTCTTCCTTCCATGTTTTTCATTTCAAATGGTATGTCCTTAAAATTTCACTACCATGATCATGTATCCTTCTTATTCTGTCCATCTACTGTTTTATGGGTCATTTATGAATGTTTGACCCATTTTCCCTCTCTTTTTAATGTATTCTAAAACCTCATAACATAGCCGTTATGCTGCAGAATTTTCGTCTCAAAATGTCTCTCTCTTTTTCTAAAGTTCTTTTATATTATTAAGTGAATACTCAAAGCTCTTTCTTCTAAAGGGGTATTCACATATATACCAAAATGTTCTATTTTAAATTCTGGGATTTACATACATGAGACCCACCTTCCTTTTCTGTGGGTTTTAAAGTGACGTAAAGATCAGGTCTTTAAAGCAGTTTTTAAAACGTTATGATTATGAAATGAAACCCATTTATTTTATGCTATGTGGGTTATTTATGAAATGTTTGATGATGATATATGTGTCTCACATGATAATAAAGGCAAATTTAAGGGTGCGCCCTGATAGCGCTCCAATGCATTGGGTAATGATGTAACCACTAGAGATTACAATTTTAACGATGCCTTGGTGAAAAACCTTGGTAATTTTTAACGACACCTTGGGGATGGACCTTGGTGAAACGAAACGATTGTCAATATTAAATGTTGCAGCCACATCTTCAAGTTATGAAAAAGTTTTATTTTTATTATGATATGCCTCATGATTTCATTTTCATGCATTAAAGTTCTTTTCATGACTTTATTGATGTATCTCAAGTTCATATGTAAAATGTTTCACTTGTTTCCCTTGCTGGGCCTTCTGCTCACCCTTCCTTTTGATGTATGTCCCCAGGTTATGAGATGCAGTAATGAGCCTAGGGTGAACATGAGGAGAAGCCTTTCAAGTGTTTAAGAAGAATGTTTTTTTTTTGTTTCATGTTTTATATTCCTTGTTTCCAAGACACTAAACCTTAAAGATCCTCAGTTCCGTGTAATGGAATGAAAAGTTATGTTATAAAAATACGGAATGCTATAGTTGGTATCAAAGGATGGTTTAGTTATTTGTGTAAATTAGGATATGAAAACTCTAGGAGGAACCCTATAGAAAAGTTTAATATAGGAAATCTTTCTGGTATTTTGGTGAGTATTGAGTAAGGGGTTGCCAAGAAAATACATCCCTGTCTGGATACGAGCAGGTAGAGGTGGCTCTGGCACAGATGTACATAGGGGTAAAACCCGAAAACACCGCTTTGAGCTATACTCGAACGGGAACTGGTACACGACAACGGGCCTTGCTGCACTCTTGGTTACGACACTCCCGGGGGATATGCTTTGGTAAATTCATAAGCTTGGTATGAACCATTGTTAAAGGAACAAAGATAAAATAAAATAAAGGTTCACATAAGAATATATGATCATTCATAACCTAGATGGGAACCTAGGAGATCACAAGTTAGGGTATACCTTTCATATACAAGTTATCCTTATATGCTTTCAGTTCCTTTTCATGATTATTAGCTAAGTACTTAAGCCCCTAATTATGCTTTCTCTTCTTAGTTAATGGTGAGAAATGTAAGAACATGTTCCGACAACCAATGTGATAGGAAATGCGATGATTTTCGTATTAATATGACAGGGATGATTAGGGGATTAAAATATTATTATTATTTTGGAAGACGTTCATTATTTTGGGAACCATATTTGATCGAGGTAAATAGATTACTACGGTATTTTCATTGAGGAGTAAGGTTGACTTATATTTTGAAGAATCGATGAATTTAAGGTGAACTTATAGTAATTTAGGTTACTTATGGGAATGACTAACCTATCTTGTGTAAAATATGTTTAGGTTAGCTACTTTTTTATAAGATGTTATGAGTGGTTGATGTTGTCTGGAGATGAACAATGAAGTTGTTTTGAAAGACTATGTTATCAAATCCTTATTGTATTTGGGTTTCAATCTTAGTTTGGTTTGTTTTGAGGAATTTTAAGGACCGTTATTTATGGAATGGTCTATGATGAACTTTGGGTAGTACCATGGAACTTTGATGATTTAAAAGTAGTTTCCATTCTTATGGGATTCTTTCTTTTTGAAGAGTTGTTTTACCTTAACCTTTCTGTTTTTGGGATAATGTTTAAAGATAGAAGAAATAGATAGTTAATCTTTTGTAGATTATGTGATTCTATAGAAGATGATTCTTGTGCTTTTATGAGACCAAGTGTTTTTGAATTCCCATCATTTGGAGAAAAGATTAGTGTTAGTAGGGACTTGTTAAAGGATGAAACTCTACTTGAAGGTAGGTATATTTTCTTATGTTTTTGTTCTATGTGGTAAATGAAATCCTCAAAATTATGAAAAGAAACGTAAAACAAAAATGTTGTTGGTTTACGTTTCCTACTAGGTAATCAAAGACCGTTTACACACATCATAAGTTTGGGATTTTCTCATGGTTAACTTTCTCCTAATCATGTTCTCTATCACTCTCCCTCAGAACTTGACCCTTTGTTTTTTCCTCCATGTCCATGTTTTCCTACATGGAACCCTAGTGTGGGTTAACTCGGGTGACCATTGTACTTCCCTTTCTTTATTTTAAAGTAATAGTTTTACTGACTCCTTTTCCGATGTGGGACTTTCAATGAAATTTCAAAACCCAATTTTAAAATTGCGAGGACGCAATTTCTTAAGGGGGGAAGATTGTAACGACCCGAAATTTTTAAATAAATTTTGTTCCCTAATTTTATGTGTTATTGTTATACTCAACAAAAATGTTTTATTTGATAAACATGATTATAATTAAAATGAGATCAGTGGGTTTTGACTATTATATAACCATCGGTCAACATGACCGCTGTGAACAAAATGTTTTGATTATTTGTCTCTAAATATAAGTAATCTTGGTTAATTATTATAGAAAGAAGATTTGATGGCCTCACCTAGTAGTCTTGGACCGATCAAAGCCCATCTAACAGAGCTTGGGAAGGAGGTAGCACCACTGGGCTTTGCTCTGGATCAAATCCAAGCCGAACTTTATCATGTGAAGCTGGAACGAAATCGCCTTCGTGAGAAGTTCAAACTGATAGAAATTACTACTCGGGCAATGTTGACTGAGCCGCCCCAAGCTTCTATCACCCTAGCACACCTTACTCTTAGGTCCTATGCTGGTATTATAAGGGGTTATGTAACGAGACCATAACTACCTTGTGTAATCCTTGTTTTAAATAAAAATTGGGATTTCTTCTTATGATGAAGTTTATGAATTTTGAAATGACCGGATAAATATAGTATGCATATTTTTGATGAATTTTAGAAAAAGGATATTTTAAATATGTTTATGTAAACCCTAAATAATTAAAAATGTGTAATGATTTTCAAAAAATGGTCTTCTACAATTATGTTCGGTACTAAATTTAGAGTCTAATAAGATCAACTTGATTTTTGATGAATAGTAAATTATGAATAGTGATTTTATGATTAGGATTAGTAATATGACCAAATGGATTAGTAATCTCACTTAAAGAAAGTTTTAAAATAATCTAGGCACCTTGATTAAGTAATGTGATTCAATAAAACAGTTAAATAACGGTTTCATTAATTATTATTCAAGTATTAGTTTTTTCGGGTGAATAGTATTTTTTAATTAAAAATTTAATTAAAAATAATTAGAAAATTATTATTATAAAAATGACTTTATTTTTGAACTCAGAGCATCGATATTATGTTATGGTAATTTTTGGGGTTTTTTCTGAAAAAAATGAATTTTCGATGAATAGTGTTTTTATTTAAAAATTAAATTAAAAATATTTAGAAAATTATTTTTATAAAATGGATTTCATTTTTGAAATCAGAGCATTGATATTTGGTTAATGTAAAATTTTGGGATTTTTCTGAGAAAGTTGAATTTTCAGTGAATAGTAAAAATACAGTTTTAGGGTTTCGGTATGTTTAATGACATCATAACGGTGTCATGATGATGTCATGAGATCTTTTGAGGGTTGGCCGGCCAAGGGTGATGAATTATTGTTTTGGGGGCCCCATGTGGCCTAACTCCATGATAAATGACAAGGGAGAGCACATGGGTTTGAGAAAAGCCCATGTGAGGTGTCCCTTGGCCATTAATGCCTTGTCCCCTCACTTTCCCTATAAATACCAAGCCCTCCTATCATCCATTCGACTCCCCACTCATTCCCAACGAATTTCTGGTCTCATTACCAACCAAGGAGTCCTCCCAAGGTGCCCCCAAGCCCTCATGGTCCCAACCTTTGAGGTTTAAGAGTTACATTTTAAGGTAAGGGATCCGACCTCTCTCTTTCTTTTCAAGTAATCTCTTTTATGTATTTTCTTTTATACTCCATGTTATTATGTTGGAGGATGTTATTTTATATTCATCCTACTGCCTATTTCATGTTCATATGATGAGAGACGCCCCCTTTCTCTCATCAAATCGTTTTAAGAATGTTTAAGTGGCGCCGTTAGGCTGCCGAATTTTTAAGGGATTCTTTCACCTTCCTCGTTTTCAAGTTCTATTTTCATTCAAGTCTTTCATGTTTCTTTGTATTATGTTGGGGCATGATCTCTAAATTTATCATACTGATCTTTTATGATCATATGATTAGAGACCCCATTTTATCTCTTCGATTCAATTTTTTTGAAGTTTTATGTGGCGCCGTTAGGCTGCCGAATTTTTTAAGGGATTCTCTCACCCTTCTCTTTTTCAAAGTTCTACTTTCATGTCATGTCTTTCAAGTTAATTTCTATTATGTTGGGGTATGATCTCTATATCTATCATACTGGACTCTTATGTTCATATGGTGAGAGACCTCATTTGATCTCTTCAATTCAGTATTTTGATGTTTTAAGTGGCGCCGTTAGGCTGCTGAATTTTTAAGTGGTTCTTCACCCTTCTCGTTTTGAAGTTCTACTTTCATGTGAATTATTTCAAGTTCCTTTTTGTTATATTGGGGTATGATCTCTATATCTATCATACTGGAATCTTATTTTCATATGATGAGAGACCCCATTTGATCGCTTTAATTCAGTATTTTGAAGTTTTAAGTGGCGCCGTTAGGCTGCCGAATTTTCAAGTGGTTCTTCACCCTTCTCGTTTTGAAGATCTACTTTCATGACAATTCTTTCAAGTTACTTTTTGTTATGTTGGGGAATTATCTCTATATCTATCATACTGAACTCTTATGTTCACATGATGAGAGACCCTATTTGATCTTTTCAAATCGTTTTTGTTGATGTTTAAGTAACGCCGTTAGGCTGTCGAACTTTCATAAGAGAAATGTAATTTTTGTCTTCCTTCCATGTTTTTCATTTCAAATGGTATGTCCTTAAAATTTCACTACCATGATCATGTATCCTTCTTATTCTGTCCATCTACTGTTTTATGGGTCATTTATGAATGTTTGACCCATTTTCCCTCTCTTTTTAATGTCTTCTAAAACCTCATAACATAGCCGTTATGCTGTAGAATTTTCGTCTCAAAATGTCTCTCTCTTTTTCTAAAGTTCTTTTATATTATTAAGTGAATACTCAAAGCTCTTTCTTCTAAAGGGGTATTCACATATATACCAAAATGTTATATTTTAAATTCTGGGATTTATATACATGAGACCCACCTTCCTTTTCTGTGGGTTTTAAAGTGACGTAAAGATCAGGTCTTTAAAGCAGTTTTTAAAACGTTATGATTATGAAATGAAACCCATTTATTTTATGCTATGTGGTTTATTTATGAAATGTTTGATGATGATATATGTGGCTCACATGATAATAAAGGCAAATTTAAGGGTGCGCCCTGATAGCGCTCCAATGCATTGGGTAATGATGTAACCACTAGAGATTACAATTTTAACGATGCCTTGGTGAAAAACCTTGGTAATTTTTAACGACACCTTGGGGATGGACCTTGGTGAAACGAAACGATTGTCAATATTAAATGTTGCAGCCACATCTTCAAGTTATGAAAAAGTTTTATTTTTATTATGATATGCCTCATGATTTCATTTTCATGCATTAAAGTTCTTTTCATGACTTTATTGATGTATCTCAAGTTCATATGTAAAATGTTTCACTTGTTTCCCTTGCTGGGCCTTCTGCTCACCCTTCCTTTTGATGTATGTCCCCAGGTTATGAGATGCAGTAATGAGCCTAGGGTGAACATGAGGAGAAGCCTTTCAAGTGTTTAAGAAGAATGTTTTTTTTGTTTCATGTTTTATGTTCCTTGTTTCCAAGTCACTAAACCTTAAAGATCCTCAGTTCCGTGTAATGGAATGAAAAGTTATGTTATAAAAAGACGGGATGCTATACGAATGCACCAGCAGTGTTCATGGATCTGATGAATCGTGTGTTCCATCCCTATCAGGATTCTTTTGTGGTATTATTCATAGACGACATCTTGGTGTACTCTCAAACTTGACACGACCATGCCACCCATCTTGAGATCATATTGAGTACACTGAGAGAGCATCAGTTATATGCTAATATCTTGAAGTGACACTTTTAGATGGACCAGATTCACTTCCTGGGTCACATTATCTTAGAGAAAGGAGTTGTAGTAGACCTAGAGAAGATGAGTGTAGTAGTTTCATGGTAGCAGCCTATGAACGTGTTTGAGATACGGAGTTTCTTAGGGCTGGCTGGTTACTACAGACAATTTATCCAGGACTTCTCTCGCTTAGCAGCACCGTTGATGAGTTTTACTAAGATGGGCGTGAAGTTCAAAGCTTGTGAGGCATAATTTCAAGATATGGAAGGAAGGTTGACAACATCACCGATCCTGATACTCCCAGAGCAGGGGAAGAGCTATACAGTTTAATGTGACGCATCGGGTCTTGGTCTGGGAGTAGTGTTGATGCAGGGCTATTGAGTTTTTGCATACAGGTCTCAGCAGTTTAGGCCACATGGGAGGAATTACCCGACGCATGATCTCGAGTTGGCTGCAGTTGTTCATGCATTGCACTGTTGGGGACATTATCTATTGGGAGAACGTTTTGTGGTTTTTCACCGACCAAAAAAGTATCATGTATATCTTTACTCATCGTGACTTCAATCTGAGGTAGAGAAGGTGGGTCGAATACCTGCAGTAATTCGATTTTGAGCTTGCCTATAAACCTGGTAAAGGTAATGCAGTAGCTGATGCAATGAGCAGAAGACTCAGATACAGGCAGTGCAAGAGGCCAGTGGTGAGTGGCAGCTTATGGCCTTGTTCTCTGAAATGCATTTTGAGGTGCACGACAGTCAGGGGAAGACTTATATTTCATCTAGAGAAGGTTGATCTTGAGGGAGATGTGTCCTTTGAGGAGCATCTGATTCGTATCATTGACAAGAGCACGATGGATCTCCAAGGATGGTCAGTTCCTCTCGTACGGGTGCTATGGTAGGATGGCCGAGTGCATGAAAAAACCTAAGAGCGGGAGACCGACATACGTGCTCAATGGATAGAGCTTTACTGAGCTTTTTCTTCACTACCATTGGATGTAAAATTTGGGGAAGAATTTACTTAAGGGGTGAAGTTTGTAAGAACCCGGTTCTTATTTTTGTGGTACGGGTTTCTTCTTTTCTCTTTTACTTCACTGTTTATTAGAAAATAATGAATATGCGGAAAAATTCCAAATTTTGAATGTACACGCCGTGTACTTTTCCACACGTCGTGTACTTTTATCCGTGTGGAATGAGTACACAGGTCATGTTGCAATGTCGGCATTGAAGGGTGTATGAACGGACTACACGCCGTGTAGTGGTCCTTTACATGCCGTGAAGTCAGTCAACATGCGAAAAGTAAGGCAGTGGCCAGCTGTGTGACAACACATGCCGTGTACTCATGCAGACATGTCGTGTAGTAATGTCGACAAATGAATAGTGCCACACTGGCAAGATGTCACTAGAGGAACAATTTAAAAATGGGAAGTACACGTCGTGTACTTGGAAATACAGGCTGTGTACATTGTTTTTTTCTTAAAATGCATAGTATACTCCCATGTTCAAAGATAAGGCTTAGAACCGAAGGAAAAAGCGCGAGGGGATGGTTGAATCTTAGATGATCCGTCGATCGCAAACTGGGAATCCGTTTCCACCTCAAACGATCTCGTTGGAACCGCATGGGTATGCCCTCTGTTATCCTTAAGCTGTTCTTACCAATTTTTTCCCGAGGGAAAGTTATTTAAGTTTGAATGGGTTTTCTTCTTCATTAGATCTATGTCGTTTTTTGTTGTTTCTGGAATCGACGTTGGAATATATCGTTCGTTGGTGTTAAACATAGGTGGATTGGTGTTTATTTTCCAACTTTTGTGTGTTTTGTGTGTTTTGAGCTATGTATCCATATTTGGGGTGTCGTGTGGCTGAGGTCGTGGCTATTTTAAATACCTAGAATTGAATAGGTAGTTAAATGTGATATTAAAACACTGTTTGGGATCAGTGCATAGATCCAAGACCACCCTGGGGGTGCGTTCCTCTATTTAGCCTTTCGTCCGGGATTCACGAGGGTGTGCTATATTTATATTATGCATTATTTTTTCCATGAGAGGAAGTGAAAGTGAATGTTTAATTACGTTTTGGGCATGGCCTGATTACTTTCACTTGAGGGCAGTGATTTACTTAGCCCGTGGGCGTTGTTTGCTTATCCCAATGGCAGTTGCTATATTAGACGGAGGGAAACTTCTTCTGTGCCTATGGGCAATAGACTTTGTGCCTGAGGGAGACACAATGTACGCCTGAGGGAAAAATTTGTTATGCCTATGGGGAATTACCTGCGGGTTGGATTATGATTACCTATGTGTAAGGGTTTGCGTGTCTGAGGACACAGACTGTTTACATAGAAATGCACTGTGGTGTTTTGTTATATTAAATGGATTAAATGAATAATTAAATGGAAATATAACTATTAATTTAGTTACCTTTGAGTACTGCTTAGTTCATTTCATTTTACTTTTGCACACTGTTGTTTCATGTTTACACACAGTTGAGCATGAGCCTTTGGTGGGTTCCTACAGAGATATATTTCTCACACCCTATTTTGGTCATGCTTTTTGTCCCAAACAGATTACATTTCTGCAGGTGTAGATAACAGAAATTGCCCTTATATAGGTACATGATTGCAGGTAGGGTGTAGGAGAGAATGGGACCGATCATTGGATCTCGATGCCACAGGATGTTCTATTTTGATTTTATGTAATAGAACTTCAGTTGTATTGTAATGATTGGGTATCATGTTCTGGCTGTTTTCATAGAATAGTGACATGCTTCATCTTCATATATATATATGACTGATGGGTTCCCTTTTTGTTATCAGTTATCCATTTCAGTTATATGTAATTTTTCTATTTCCTCTGTTGTTGTATGTTTATCTTATATTCCGCCACCCTACACTTTGACAAATGAGGGCATAGTTTCACCACTATCAGACCTGGGCCCTTGTTTCTAGTCGGCAGCCTCTGGTGTTTGGTGAAATGTGCATGAGGTCATGTGACAAACCGGGTTCGGGGAACCCGTTGAGTGGCACCCAGAACCGGGATGTTACAGATAACAAGGAAGAAGAGAAAGAAAATGAAATGTATGAGGATGAAATCAATGAGAAACATTTTCTTGAAGGAGTAGAGAAGGAGAAAGCAGATAAAGACAAAATTGTTCAACTATCTGAAAGTGAGGAATAATCTCTTGATGAAGAACCAATTCCGAATGTTGATAAGGGTAATCAAGTGATTATGGAAACCCCAATAAAAGATATCATAAGGAAGAAGCATGTTGGTGGATCTTCTAAAATAAAATTGGTGGAAATTGAAGAAGAACAATCCCCGAGCAAGGTGTCTGATTCGGAATCATCAACATTGGGTCCTGATTTTGTTGATGAGTATTTGAAGAAATTGGTGGATACAATTCTGATCTTTCCCACCAAAGACTCCAGGTTAATGATGCTTCAACATAGCCTAAATCAGAAATTAGAATCTATATCCATGCTGATGGATAAGTGTGCGAAGATTGAGGCTGACCATAGAAATTTTCTTATCAATTATGATGTACACAGAAAATCAAGCATCAAAACCACTCTATGGTCAAAAAATTGACGATGACATGGAAAATCTTGTCCATTTTCAGAATGATGTAAAATATTCTTTTGATATCGAGGATTACAAGATAAAGAAACTTCAAGAAAATATGACCCTTGAGCAAAATACTCAGAATCAACAAGTGAAGGATCTGAATGGAATGCTTAACTCCGTTTCCCAAAGATGGAAAGGGGAAAGAGATCTATATATTGAGATAGAAGAAAAGCATGTGAAGAAGAATGAAATTATTAAGGCACAGTCTGAGGCTCTGAAGGCTCAATATGAAATGATTTAAGACATAGAAATGCAAGCTGAGGAGGACCAGAAGGACTTGATGAAGCTGAATACCCTGTTGAAGAAGTTAATCCCAAAGTAAAAGGAAGACAAATAGAACAATCTGATTTTTAATGCCTTTCATTGTAAAAATATTTTCAATCCTAATGAAAACATTGGTTCCATGTGTTGTTTGTATGTCTTTACTAATGTTTCAGGTACATTATTGTTTTCCATCCTCTAGATTCTTTTTGAAAATTACAAAGGGGGAGAGGGAAAAAGAACTACTCAAAAGGGGGATAAAGAAAAATATAAAAGGGGAAGAAAAAATTATAAGTAAAAAAGAACTATCCCTACGTAAGGGGGAGCTTATCTAACGGGGAGTTTCTAATTACGAAATTTTCCATTACCATGATAATGAAAATTCCATTATGGAAATCTAGAATATGATCCTTAGAGTTTAAAATCATAAGGGGGAGTTAGTAGTATTCACCATTATCCATAAACAAGGGAGATAAGATTTAATTTCAAAGTCTAGAAATATTTTTTAAGTCATTATATTCTTATTCAAAAGGTTGTTTGTGCTTTCCAAAAGGGGGAGATTGTTGAGTCAATAATGTTTCTCTTATTACTTTTCAATTCTTTCTTGTTTTGAAAATCCAAAAAAAACCTTATACTTAAGAAAAACTATATTTTAATTCTTTAATGAAAATTTCCTTCTCAAATAAATTTACCCCTGCCACGTTTTCATTGTTCATATCAATATTTTTATTAAGTATAAAATTCGGATTCATATCTAAAACCTCAGAATCGTATAATACATAGATATGAAGCATTCTGTTTTAGGATCCGAATTCTAGATACAAACTCTCATAAAGATCCACTCTGAACTCTGGATACAAACTCTCATGAATTTCCACTCTGTATTCTGGATATGAATTCTCATGAAGTTACACCCCGAATTCTGGATACGAACTCTCATGAAATTCCACTCCGATGTCTAGATACGAACTCTCATGAAGTTCCACTCAGAACTCTCGATATGAAATCTCATAATGTTCCACTCTGAATTATGTATACGAAATCTCATGTAGTTCGACTCCGAATTCTGAGTATGAAATTATCTATGTTCTAACTCCGGGTTCTCTTAACTCAGACTCCAAACTTTTATGAGTTCTGACTCTGAATTCTCATGAACGCTGACTCCGAACTCTTTAAGTTCTGGTTCCGAATTCAAATGAAACCAGAATCTGATTTTCCTTGAAATTTAGACTTTGTATTTCTACATAATTTAGGTTACGAATTCCTACAAAATAGAATCCAAATATCCCTTTATTATAGACTCTGAATTCCATTTTTATTAGACTCTGAACATTTAGTTTCTTACATTCCTAACATTATTTTTACTTATTCTTACACTTGTTACGTCACAAAAAGATGGCGTGCTTCGAGTTATTGACTAACCGTTGGTTGAGTGACATGTCTATTGGTCCCTCCGAAATTCATGGAGAAATATGACCGTTGGAGGAGGGATCCGACCGTTGGAGCTGCACCTATAAATATGATCTCATATGAAAGTATTCGAGACATTTGGTATTTTTGGAATTTTGGTGATCAGAACTTCCTGATGTGATTTCTAGAGATAGAGGCTCTTATCAACTCTCAAGGAATCTTCCAGAAAGTTGGAACATATTGTTCAAACATTGCCTTGTGCTGACATTCTTCATGCAACTCCGATTGTTGCTGATTACAATTGAGGGCTACTAGTGATAGGAAGACATAGGTTTCAATACCATGAAGTAGAGGGCTTGTTTTCTGAGGAAGACAGAGGTGCTGACTACCAGATAGTTTAGGGCTTTTAGGGATAGCAAGACAGACTACGATCTTCGTATCGAGGGCTTACCCTGGTGTGGTTATGACATACTTTCTTGAAATTATAAATCAAGGGACCTCATATATTGGGCTATTGGATACCCATCTCTTTGGGTTAAAAGCGTTATTGTTTGTGACTTATTTTTTTACTACATTTTTTTCCACTGCATTTTTTATTGTTAAGGAAATTATAACCTTATTATAATTTGTTACTTGTAATCAGATTTAGTTAGATTCTATATGCTTAAAGGTAGAATCTATGTTGTTGTAAACTTTTGTTATGTTTCATTTCCATAATCACTTTTTCTAAATAAATAAAGTCTTTAGAACTTTGAGCTATTGTTAATTTTGGTTATCAAAAGTATCCTAATGGAATTTTTAAAAGTATACAATTCACCCCCTTTATTTGTATCTCATTGTACTTATTCGATTCTACATTTTGTATTATAGATTATATCATACTCAGTCATAGAATCCTAACAGTAACCATTAATACATCGTGTGTACTTGTTCTCATGAATACTACATGGCGTGTAATCATTAATACACAGCGTATACTTGTTTTCATTTTATTCTTCCTCAAACATTTAAACGATTTTGGGTTCCTTGGGTAATTATTAAACCGTGTAATGGAATAATATTTATTCTACTTGAGATACTTGAATAAACTTAGAGTGTGACCCTCTAGGCCTCTTTCTCATTGGAATTGGGCGGGCTTGCCAAGAGATCAAGATTACTTTCTAACAACAGGTCAAGGCACCCAAGAGAAAGAAGTTAATGACACTTTGATGTGTCACCTCATATGAACGCTTACCATGTAATCTAATATCTTTGTCTCAATATCTCATCAAGTAGGTTTCATGGGAGGGTTATAGACATATATGCTTGATCATTCATTCTTTGACGACCAGAAATAAACTCGTCATTACACTATGGCCATGGAATTTTAGCGACAATTCTATTTCAATCAAAGGGCCCGAGATATTTACTTCCATAAATATGGAAGGGAGAATATTTACTTGACTTACCCATTAAAAACAGGTCATTCATGATGCACCCAACAAACCCTATATCCCGCCAACTATCTTCGTGACAGTTTTCGTCAGCAAATCTAAGTGCATGACTCATGAAATGAGTTAATGATAATCATCAAGTCTATGGACCTTTACCCACACTCATAGATATAAATATATGATGACACCAAGACATGCCAAATTTCTACTGGCATATATGTTCTCATAATCCCCCCATCTTAGAGATTACCAAGTGCAAACTCAATGAGAGAGATTCTTGTCTTCTTATGAGTACTTGCACATGATGGTCTGTATATTATGTGTTCTATCATAGTGTGCCATCCAACTGTAGATATTTATTTAAGAATATTGATATATAATTCCAAGGTTCACATCATAGTGGGAATCTTCCATAACCTTATTAATGCATCAAATATTAAAATACATTATTATATTATAGTCATGCAGAACAATGAACAATGTATAATAAGTGTACATTCATGTAATCAAAATAAAAAACAGTTGGATACCAAGACACCAACTGTAACACTATAGAACCAAGAAAAGAAGCTTGTTAATGGGATCAATGACAAAAATATGATATGTAGATATATCCTCCACCCGTAGCTATAGATATGTGGTCCAACCCACCTGTGAGGTTGTAAATCTAAGGAAGAATATGACAGCCCAATTGGTAGCCATGTTCCTGTCATCTGTACCAAGGGAAACATGCTGCCAATCCATACAAGATGCTCCAGACATATAGATCTAGAGATACCTACATACCTTCCACCTACATCATCCATAACCATTAGGGACACAAATGGGAAGAACTATTGTTGTAGATCCACTAACCGCATCTAGACTGTCGAACACTAGTGTCGACATCCAACGTACGCTGTTCTCTATACATGACGACCTCCACATCCCTATTATCTAGCAGCCAGAAATGATCAACATGACAAGATAAGGCATGAAACCAGATTTCAACCATATCTAAATGGACCAGCTCTAGCAAGGCCGACCGCCACTACTGATGTTATCAAAGAGACCCACGAGATCCAATCATACACCTCCCACAACAACGCGAACACTGTGAAAAAGTTGTGCCTCTATCGTCGTTGATATCCCCACCACAACTCCTAAAAATGAAGTAGTACCGAAAATAAACCACATGCATATTTCCATAGCATCCATGGGGAGAACCTGCTAAAAAGATGAAGAAATTGAAGAGTACGATCCAAAGGGGAATAACACTCCTCGATACTAGGAGCTTTTAGTTGAAACCGAGAGGTAAACCTCTACTCAATTCCTAACACTTCATAAAAGATGTATTTTTCTCATGGATTCATAATCATCCAATATTGATCATCATTGATAGATTATTCTTAGTTTTAGAACATAAAACTCTCTATTTAATGTAGCCTTTAACTCTATGAATAACATATTCTTCAAACTATTCACCTAGAAGGAACTTCAACTCAATGAAAAGCATTGTATATAACACTTCCACTCATTTCAATATATGTGTTTATTTCAATAAATATTATCTAAATATATCATCTAATACATAGGGATGATTCCTAGAATACCCCCAACCTAGTGCTCAAGCGAAGAAGAATCATCCTCCTCTATTTTCAATCATATGAATGTTACCTTATTTTCATGTTCTATTGAAGGAATCTTACATCTATTCTCATGGGTGTATTCGTCATATATTACTCAAAATCAACAATATGTTCATATTAACACTTGATGACAAAATATATAACCAACACAAACAATTGGGTACTTAAAAAAATATTAACAATTCTCAAAATATTAACAATTGAATAAATTTATTAATCCATTTTTATAGTACATTTTTGTGTTTTTGGTTTATATGTTAAAGGAAAAAAAAGAAATGTTAGTGGGATTTGGATCAAATTTAACCATCCTATCATGAATATTGTTTATAGGATTATAAATATCATTGATATATAAACATCTTACTATATTCCTGATACCCTAAAATTTTTAATTATTATTTTATTTATATAAACTATAACACCCCTAGATTTTACGGTATGTATCCTCTAAAATAAACTGTATTAATTTGGTAGCATGTACTGAACATAGAATTATTTCATATAGTATAAATCATATAAAATCACATAGATAACACAAAAAAACATTATAAATGAATAATTAATGAAATAAGAGGTTTCTTCTAGAAAATAAGGAACATATTAAAATGAAATTGTAACTTGGACTTCAAAATAGTAATGTGACCCTTTGGAATAGTAATCTGGAAAATAGAATAGTATAATCACATTTGAATGTATAAAAAAAATATAAGTTTTTTTAAATGAAAATATGATATATTTAACTATCATATAAGTAAATAAATATTTTGAAAGCATTAAATTAAGTATTTTGAATTTATAAAAAATCAATGTTTATTTAAAATTTTATAGTTAATATAATGATTTGAAAGAAAATTTATTTTCATAAAATTCAATATTAATTTTATTTTTTGTTATCTTGTGATTATAAGATAATTATATGAGACCTTAATTAATTTTTCAAAGTGTTAAAATAAGAGTTATAATTTTAAAATTGGTATTTCTCATGTAAATGATGAATTTAGAAAAAAAAAGTTCTCATCATCAGAAAATAATTTTCATTAAATTGAGATAATTTTGGAATTCCACACATCAAAAAATTGTTAAGATAATTTTTTTTTCTAAAATTGTTATTTTTTTGTGATTTGTTTAATACGGTAATATATGTTATACTCTAAATACAAGAATTATTGAGTCATAGATATTTTATGATTGATTTATGCCCATTATGTGGAACAATCCTTCGTTATTTCAATATATTTAATGATAAGGTTCAAATTATTAATAGTATTTATCGAAAATTATAAACAAATGAATAAAATAATAAAAAAATACCCCTCTCTCCCACTATTAATACTACTCTCACAACCTCTTCTCCTCACACCAACAATGACATTTAGCTTCTCAAATTTATAGCCAATACCACTATAAAAATTGTAAACCACGTTATATTATTTCTATTATCACCCAAAATACCATTTTAATCTTTATTAAGAGGGTTTTTTATGAAAATTAATTGAATAGGTAAAATTCCCTTTTGTTCTTTTAATTTTGTTTCATTTTACTTTCTTTTCATATCCTTACCATGCCTCTTCTTTCAAAACAATAACGATAACTCTTGTTTCTCATATATAATATAATTTTATTATGTTAATATAATATTCATCATTAAAACCACCATCCTCTTCCTTTTACTCTAAAAATGAATACATAATCTTGGATGTGTTGATTTATCATCATCATGGATGATGCATTTTCATTTTCCATTACCACCATCATGGATGGTCATAAAACCATTATATTGGATAAAATAGATTTTAAAATAAATATTTCATCATTTATAGTCTTCTATATCTATCATATATACATACTTTTAATAAATAAAATAAAACTAGTGCATCATGATCGAAAAAGGCCAAAAAAATCTAAACGGATATCATTAATTGTTTATCTAATGAATCTTACTCATATATAGAAAAAAATATAATAAATAAGACCCTTTATTCTTTGGTAATTTTTTTTAATTACATTTTATTTCAATTATGGATAACTATTCCCATCTTAAAGGATTTTTTATACATGTATACAAATGAACCAATCATGCCATGAGACACTTTTTTTAAAGAAATCATTAAAACTATTGAAACAAACACCCCAAAATGAAAAAATTGAATCTTATAACTCAAGAAAATGGCCATAAATAAACTTTTAGAAATTATACAAAATCAAATAAAAATTTAACATGTTTTTATATAAATTATTAATTAATCCAATTTTATTATCCATGAAACTAATTACAAGTTCATAACACATTAGAACATAAAGCATGAGATTATTTCCAAACAACGATTTTTCATTTCGGTTACACTTTCTCTCGCATTACCCAATTTAACTATTCATGTTTTTATAATGTTTTTTGAATTCTATTTATATGTTCCATAATAATGTATCTAGGTTAGTTCATCTTTTGTTGATCGAAAATACATGTTTTATAAGGTTCTCATTTCAATTCATTCTGATAAGCAAGACCGATTTAAGGTAAATTTACAATTCCTTATCAATTTTCAAGCTCACTCAATTATAAGTTTTAAGAAAAAATATTTTCCTAAAATCAAACATATTATCCTAAAAACTATATTTTTCAGTTTTGGTTTTATCAAGTTAATTATGAATTTAACAGAATTAATGACTCTTTTATAATTTACCTTTAATCGCACTAAACAGTCTCATTTCTAATGATTCTTAAGAACACTTTTTTCTTGTTATAAATTCAGTTAGAAATATTTTATCATAATCTATACCAAATTTCCCTTATTAATTTCTATGTATTATTTGAATACATTATTCCATGGAAACTATTATTATTTTTCCATTGACCACGTATTCCTTGTGTATGGTGTATATAGACATCCCTTTTATTTTTGATCACCATTCATTGAATATTTCATTATGTATAAATATTTATTTTATCATGGATATGATTATTGTATTATCGATATTGAAAATTTAAATATGGTTCTCCCTTCAAATGTTTTCGTTAAATATGATCTATATATAAAGCATGATTTGGACAATCAGTAATAGGTTGGGCCCAGTTATAAATAGACCCTCGAAGCATCAACATGTCGCATGAGAAAAAAAATTTGGCGACAAACCCTTCATGTTTAATTCCAAAAAGAATCAGATATGATTTTAGGCATATAATTAAGCAATATTGATATTATAATGGTTCATATTCCAGATACATTATGTCCAATGAATAAGAAAACTATTTATAAAGCATTCAGTGATGACATTCCCTCAGGTTATCACTATAAAAAATCTAAAAATCATTTTCATGATCTGGAATTGATGGTATGTGTTTTTTAGTTATTTTCCTTTCCATAATTCTAAATCTTTATTGAATTTTCGTCACATGTTATTAATTTATGGAACCATTATTAAGAATTTGAGCTATCCCTTTAATTTTTTTCTATCCCTAGGCTCTAATGATGAAATCATTTAATAAGTGAGGGGAAGTAGTTTTTTCTATTTTTGTGTTCTATGCTAAATTAAAAATATAATATGGGAACCATTTATGTTTTTAGTAATGTAAAGAATTGTAAACTGATCAATACATGGTTATGATATCTCTTGTGTCTATTTCATTGTAGTAAAACATCCACCAAATCTTGGCTACTATGGATGGGGTTATTACAGTTTGTATCAAATAAAGTTTACTATAAACCTTGGGATATAGATGTAAAATAAACATGATAATTATAATAAATCTTTTTAGTACAGTTTGGATCAGTACACGTTATGAATATGAGATAACATAGTCCCTTCTAATATTTAGTGATGGAACCTATTGAATGTAATTGAATTAATACTTGTGGAAAATGTTGGGATTTCCCTAATGAGAATGTAAACACCTTAAGTCTTGGATCTTTGCATGTCATCACCATATTAGGACTTCTTACTCATGATATGATGAATAACCATACGACACCTATGATAGATCATTTCATGTGGTAGATGACCCCATCATTTACTAGGACTACAAATACAGTGGTGGCTAATAAATAGATCATGTCCCTTGACAAGATATTCGTTCATTGGGATGCAATGAAAAACAAATTAGTAAATAAGACCTATTTTATCAATGGGGATATTGATCAATAATGGGAATTAATCCTGAATATTAAAGAGGATGATGAATTATAACCCATGTAATGGAGAACATTTAATGAAAATTCAGTTGAAAAATTCTTCCCTCATGATAAACAAATAGAAATGAAGAGAAAATTCTGTTCATTAATGAATATGGAAGAAGAGAGTGTTTTACTATTCAAGGCCACCTTCAATGGACTATGTTGGTATTCTATTGATTACACACTCTATTTTGAAGACATGATTTATAATTTTCTTAACGTTATTGATCCAAGTCTCTCAAGGGGACTATCTTGTCAAAAAAATAATCATAAAATAAAATTTTACATAGTTCTATCAAAATTGGTATGTAAATTTTGAGATATTATATTTTCAAGGGAAATCAAGTGAAGGAGATGACTTCAAATAACCATTGAATAGGTGAATCATCAAAGGAGAATAAGGGAATGAATAAATTTCCATTATAACAAAAATTGTAGAAAGAAACCTCCGTGTAAATGCCTGAATGGAATGGGATTTTTCTATAAGTGAGAAAAAATGGTCATCAAACAAAATAATTCAAGGAGAAGAAACAAATAAATGGTTTTCAATTCATCAACTATAATGAAATGTGGATTTTTTCAAATGAATGTTAAAAGTGTTAAAATAATTTACATAAAAGGATCAAGGGGATATGTCCAAGATTATGAAATCACTATAACAAAATTATAACTACAAAATGATGTGGTGGTAATTAAATTAATACTAAATTCAAATTTATCCAATTCAGTATTTGATTCAGGATCATCACACTCTTTTATATCTACCCAATTTTCCAAGAAAGCTAAATATTTTACTTTTGGATTAATAATGTATTGTTTAGTTAAAACTCCTAAAGGAAGTATCATTATAATAAAAATGTGTCAGAAAATTCCCATTATGGAATTTAATTTCTTTTATTTTCTGACCTCAATGTCATACCTATGGTTGCCATTGATATAATACACAGAATAGATTGGAATTAAAAATACGATTTTACATTATTTTTATAAGAATAAGGGAATTACAATTTCTTAGGAATATATAAAATTCCTAATCATTATAGTATAAAATTCATCATATGATTCTTATCTGTATCCTCCCCCAATCGCTATATAGAATACTATTAATGGGGGGGCGATTGAAAAAAATAAATGAATGGGGAAAGTCATCTTCAAATTGATAGTGTACCCATTTTACAAATATACATTGTGGTATTTCATGATAAATTATGTTGACGGGCCCCAAAGCATTATGTTTTGTTTATAATGGATTTAATCCCTAATACATGACTAATATAAAAGACTCCTTAAATACTGTCTATTTTTGAATTAGTGTCTATGAAGAAACAACTATAGCTGTTGAGTAAAAAAGTATTTATTCAACAGAGTGTTTCTTCATGGGGATCCTCTATTGATCTTTTATGAGGAATGATGGATACTTGAAGATGTGAATTATCAATAGGGAAACTATTAATTTTATAATAATGAACAAATATCCTCTTCCTAGAATTGATGACTTATTTTATCAGCATCATGGTGGTCAATATTTCGTGAAGATTGACCTCCATTCTAGGAAACATTAATTGTGAGTAAAGATGGAATAAATTCAAAATACATCTTTTTGATCATGGTATAGACATTACGAGTTGACAGTAATGTCCTTTGGATTGACTAATGCACCCTTGTGTTCATTAATCTAATGAACATATTATTCAAGTAAAGACATTATGATTTAATTTTAGATTTCATTAATTTTATTTTGTTGTATTTTAAATTCTATTATGTCCATGTTAATTAAATGAAGATTATTATTTAGACAATAATAAATAAAGAGTTATATGGTAAATTTTGTAAGTTTGAATTTTAGCTTCATGAAATTTATTTTCATAGCCATATTGTCTCTACGAATAAAATACCATTTTTTCTTTCACCGACAATTAAAATTGATGAATGGCCTATTCTAATAAACATAACTGAGGTAAGTAGTTTTATATGTTTAGTAGGATACTAAATGTGTTTCTTTTAGAATTCATCTTGACTGGTTGACCCATTATCCATGCTCATGTGTAAAGGGGTTATGTTTATATAGAAAAAAGAATGTGTATAATTTTTTATAGAATTTATAAATATATTATTCAATGATCAAAATTTTAATTTATAATAAGGAAATTATTGTTTTGTGATATAAATTGGTGGATTGAAGAACGAAATGGGTTTTTTCCTTATGAGAAATGTTAAATTTATGTCATATGCATTCAGGATGTTGAAGAATCATGAAAAAATTATCCAACTCATGATCTTGAGTTAGAAGTCATACGATGTTTTCTAAAGATATAGATACACTATCACTATAGAGAAATATATGAGATATATAATGATAATAATAGTTTGAAATATATCTTTTGGTAAGATGAACTCAACGTGAGAAAAAGATAAAAGATCTAGACACTTTTAGTCTTTGTTTTCTCAATATATTACCACCTAGGAATGGAAAATAAGGTAAATGATTTATTAAGTAGTAAATATCGTGGACTTTTAAACCGAATATGGATTGAGAAACATCCTATGTTCACGGATCTAGTAAATATGGATATGAGAATGTGTAAGGAAGACGAAACATCACCCCTTTTTTTAAAAGATTGATAAACCATCATTCAATAAAAGAAAAAAATCCTCTCAATAAGATGATGATAATTTTCAAAATAAATTTAAATGATGTTAATGATGGTTGATTGGAAGACATTTATTATGGGGATGTAATGGAGAAATTAAGATAGATGTTTTGTAGTCCACCAATACATAAGCTAAAAATGGAACGATTTGATGATGCCTGTAGATCAAATTTCTCTGTAAAATCTACTAGTAATAAAATGTCTAGGTATCTAAACGATCAATTTCAGTGGGATAATTTGAAGTGGGAAATTTCTAACTATGTGTTAAGATGCCTAGTTTTTTAATAAGTGAAGGATGATATACAACATTGTAGAAGAGTAATGTAATCTCTAGTTATTCCTAAGGTTAAGAGGGATGAAATTACTATAGACACCATCATTAAATTACCAATGAATCCAACAATGAATGATGTAATGTGTGTTATTATTGATCGACACACCAAATCAGAACATTTCCTTGCAATAAGGTAGGATTTTATTTTGGATTTCCTAGAAATACTATATATTAATGATGTTATAAGAATTAGTGGGGTGCCTCTATCAATTGTTTTTTATTGAGATCCCCATTTCAAGATCAAAATTATGGATGTATTTTTAGAATTATTTGAATATTGAGACTCATCTGTATATTTTTTATCACCCTCAAACTAATGGACAATAATAATGGACTATTATAACATTGGAAGACATGTTGCGATAATTATCACTTGAAATTCAAGGTATATTGGATCATTATTTACCTTTGATAAAATTTTCCCACAATAATATTTTCCATTATAACATTCAAATGGCTCTATATGAATCATTATATGTAAAGAGATGATGAACTCTAACTTCATGGGATGATGTTGGAGAGAAGAAACTTATAGGCCCAGAACATATTAAAGATAAAATACATTGGTATAGACTATTTAGGCTTATATTAATATAACACAGTGTGGGAAAAAGATTTATGATAACAATAGGAGAATGGATTTGGAATTTCAACTGGGAGCTTATTACCTAAGGAAGTATCTCCATCAAATGGTGTCTTATGTTTCAGTATAAAAGTGAAACTGGGCCCCAGGTACATCAGACCATTTTAAATTATGGAAATAATTGGATCTATTGCATACAAATTAGAAATTAATCCAAGTATATCCAATGTTCATGATATATTCCAAATATAATTATTAAATAATTACATTCCAGACCCAGTGTATGTACTAGCTAATAAAAAAATAGAACAAGAAATTGATCGGACATACAATGAATAACCTATAAAAATTCATGACAAAAGGGATAAAATATTACCAAATTAGACTCCTCGATAGGTAAAGGTACTTTGTATATACCATAAAATAGAAAAAGAATCATGGGAACTGGAATATTTTATGATTAAGAACCACCCACATCTGTTTAGAGGGAAATATTCATGAACAATTTTGCGGATGAAATTTCTGAAGGAGGAAAGAATATAACCACACAAGATTTTACAATATGTATCCTCTTAAATAAATTAAATTAATTAGATAACATACAATAAGAAAAAAATATTTCATATAGATTAAAATATATAAAATAACCTAGAGTAAACAAAAAAACAATATAAATGAATACTGAATGAAATAAGAGGCTTTTTCATAAAATTAAGCAATATATACCAATAAAATATCAACATTACATTTGGAATAGTAATTCACCCAATAGAATAGGATCATAACATATGAGAGTATAAATAAAATTAAGGCATATTCTAAATTAGAATATAATAAAATTAAATCATATTATAAGTAAATAAATATTTTAGAAAATGATAAATTAAGAGTTGGGATTTTTAAAGAATTGAAATTCTTATATACAATTTTATAATTAATATAATAATTTAAAATAATTTTTATTAACAAAAAATAATCATATATTAATATTTTTTTCTTCTGATTATACAAAATTTTGATGAGAACCTAATTAAATTTTCAAGGTGTTATAAAATCAATTATAAATTCAAAATTGGTATTTTTCAAGTAAATGTTGATTTTAATTAAAAAATAAATTTATAATATTAAAAAATTATTTATATAAATAAAGGTTAATTTAAAAATTTTACACATTGAAAAATGGTTACGGTTAATATTTTGGAATTTTACAAAATATGTTAATTTTTTATCATTAGAGAAAAATGATAATTTTACACATTAAGAATAATACAGAATTTATTGAGTCATAGATGATTTATGGATTATGTAAGACCATAATCTTGAACTACACATAATTATTTTAATATATTTAGTTATAATATTCATTCTATTTTTATTATTGATCAAAAATAATAAACAAGTGAATAAAATTATAAAAAAAACATACCTCTCCCGCACTTTAAATATAACCCATCACCACCTCTTCCCCTTAGACCAAAAAGTGATAAAACATGTACAATTTTTACACAATCCCACTCCCAAACCTCTAAAACATGTTCTCTAATTATTGGACTCACCCAAATGTCCATTTAAAATTTCATAAAAAAAATTTCTCAAGGAGAGGAAATCAAGAGGTAAAATATATTTTTTGTTCTTTTTATTTCAATTCAACTTATTTACATTCATTATAGGTTACTTTCCTCCTCTTTCAAAACATGAATGATAACTCCATTATCATATATATAATGTAATTTTATTGTTTTATTGGAATATCCATCATCAAACCCCTTATCATCTTCCTTTTTTGTAAAATTAAAAACACTTCATGTGATGGGTCCATTTACCACTATCATGGATGATGCATTTTTAATTTCCATTACAGCCTTCATGTCTAGTCATAAAACCATTATAATGGTTAAAATAAATTTTAAAATGTATAGTAATGTTTATTTAGTGTTCTTTAACCAGTATATATATGTAATATAAATTAATTAAATAAAACTAGTGTGTGATGATCGAAAAATGGAAATATAATCTTAATCGATGCAATTAATGTTTTATTTAAATAATCGTCTTCATATTCGGGAAAAAATGATAAATAAGGCCATTTAATGTTCTATATGTTCATTAATAATAAATAATTTTTTTAGGAACTATTCCAGTTTTACAGTATCTTTCATTCATGTATACAAGTGAACTGATGATGAAAAATAAGGAAATCAACACTCGAGAATGACGAAATTGAATCTTATAACTCATAAAAAACCATAAAATACAATTATAAAATTATATAAAATCAAATAAATGGTTAATAGGTTCTAAATTATATTACTACTGAATCCAATTTCATTATTAATAATATTAATTTCAAGTGAAAACACTTTTTAATATAAGGTAATAGATTCTACCAGCGCATCAATTTTTCATTTGGGTTACACATTCTCTCTCATTACCACCATGTAATTCATAATTTTTTAATATAATTATACTAAATTATTTTTCTATGTTCCAAACTCATTTATCCATATCAGGTCATCTTATTTAATGGGAAATACTTTCTTTATAATGTTCATTATTCGATTCCTCCTGATAAGCATGCTCGATTTAAGGGAACATTCAAATTTCATACCAATTTTCTTGTACACTCCATTATATATTTTAAGAAACAAATATTTTTATAAAACTAGTCTTATTATCATGATAAATTATATTTGTGAATTTCTGGTTTTATGTAAACAATTATGGATTATCTTGATTTAAATACTCTTTTATATTTTTTCATTAATCACAGTAAAAGTGATCTTTTCTCAAGTTTCTTAGAAAAAATAGTTACTTCTTTTCAATATAGATGGACATTATTTATCCTGATATATGAATATTTTTCCTTACTAATATATATATATATATATTATTTTATTCCATTCTTCCATGGAATCCATTATGATATTTTCTTTGACCATTTATCCTTGTGTGTGGTGTATGTATACTTCCCTTTTATTTTTTGATCATCATTCATTAAATATATAATTAAATATCAATATTTCTTATATAATGAACATTATTATTGTCTTATACATTTAAATATTTTTCTTATGGTTTTTTCATTGAATATATTTAATTGAATTTTATCTATCCAAAGAATGATTTAGACTTACAGTGATGGGTGGGACCTGGTTATGGATAGCCCCTTGAAACAACGACAATCCTCAAGAGATAAAATGTTTGGATAAAAACATTTCATGTATTCTTCCAAGATGAATCAAATAGTATTGTACACATAGACATAAACTATTATAGAGGTATACTCTTTCATATTCTAGATACATTATATCTAATGATTAAGCATTATCATTGTTCAGCATTCCGTTATTACATTCAATGAGATTTTTACTATGATAAAATTTATAAATTTATTTTCATTCCCATTTATTATTGGAATCTTGTTTTAATTTATATTCCTCTCAATAACTCTTATGAATTATTGACTTTTCTTCAATTATTATTGAGTCATGTATCCCTTGCTAATAATTTCATCTCAAACATTGGTTTATTTTCTTTCCACATGTTTTGAAGATGAAATCATTGAATAATTTATAAGAATAAGTTTTTTTCTTTATGTTCTATATTTAATTACAAATTTAATAAGGGAACCATGTACGTATCTAGTTTCTTCATGAATACTATACAGATCAATCCTTGGTGATGTGATATCTTATATCTAAGAAAATTTAATAAAACAACCAATATCAATGTTCTACTGGGGGCAGGGATGATACAAAAAACACTTTTAATTAATAGTGATTGAAAATTAATTTTTACAACAAATTAAACAAAAACAATAATTCTATTTATGGAAGGAACATAATTATAGTTTTCTAATTCTAGTATAAATACACATGGTAAAACGAAATCATTGGTTATGAATTATAATGAAACAACTCTTGCTATATTACTAACATCATGATTTACTTCTATGATCATCAATTACCTTCTTTCTTAGAGTCTATTTTTGTCAGAAAAAATGTGTGACATAAACCCAGATTCTAATACAGATGAGTTAGAGTTAGTAAAATTGAATTCTATAACATTAAAATTAATATTCAATTAATTCTTCACTTGGAGATCATTTCTCAACCATAGATACCATTCTCTTAATATTTCATAGTATATACCTATGAAGGATCTCAATATCATTGTTTTAAAGTAATCACTATCCTATAAAAGAGACATATATATGGGTTTGTGTCATGTATTGTATCTTTTCATCAATTAGTTTTAATGAAATCACTCCCACTAACAATGATAACTTCATACATCACATATATTTAGTTAGCTAAGATCAAAAATTCAATAGTTTCATATGAAATGTTTCCATGAATATATTTACAAAACAAAATCAAGGGAAACCATGTTTTATAGGAGCTTATCAATGGAGAATTTGAGGTGTAGCGATGTCGCCCTTCTCCCCTGGCTCTCCCCCTGCCGCTCTCGACTTCGGCGCCTAGGGTTTCCTTCGGAAACCCTCTGATTCCGGGTGGGCGGCGTGTCTGAGTGCCGTTTTCGTCCTCCATCCCTTCATTTCTTTCCCTCTTTTCTCCTCTTCCAGATCTCTTCCTTCATTGTGGTGCGTTTTTCTTAGAGTTTGTCTCACAAGGTGGATCTATTAGTTCCGACGAAGGTTGTCGCAATTGAAGGCCCTGTATGCTTCTACCCTGCCCTGACCGCACATTCCACCATGCCTCTCCAGGTCGGATCTGGAGCGATGGATTCACTATGGTTTTGGGTTAAGCGGTTCGACGACCGTGGGTTTTTCAGGCTTACCATTTTTGGATCTCTCTCGTGTTTGGATGATGGTTTCAGCCTCGCCGTGACACCGCTTCTAGGAGCCCAAGGTTGTTCACATCTCTGCCCTGACCTCAAGTCCCTCCTTTCCTCTCCGAGTTGGAACAAGACCGGTGGTTTCTGAGAGGTTTTGGGAGGTGGGATATTATGGTCGACAGTGCTCATAGCGCAGTCCGAGTCAGTTTGTATATTTGATGATGTTTTTTATTTCTCGTGTGCCAATGAAATGTTCGTGCCAAGGTATCAGTTTCTTCGGTATTATTCCCCTTATTTCTGGTGTTGTTTCTATGGTGGTTGGGGGTTAAATTTACGGTGGTGGCTTTTGACGATTTTTTGTCTTCTATGGGGGTGGTTCCGCTGTTTCGGGCTCGCGACAACATTGTGCTGGGGTTTTTCGACAGCTTCGGTGGTGCCCTGTGACTGGGATGGTGTTCGAATGGCGACGTCGATGACGATTAGTATGGTGAGGCCGTCAGTAGGTTTCATAAGGATAATGGATGGAGATGTGACTCATCTAACATGGATGATGATGATGGAGACCCGATGGTTATGTCGGCTGATGGATGATCCAGTTCTATCATAGTTGGTGGAGGCTTGAAAATCATACAATGGTGGTTTCTGAATTTTTGAATTTGATGTTTTTGGGTCTTCCATTTTGAATTTTGAATTCCGTGGCAGTTACGTGGTTTTTTATATTATGGACATGGTGGCATGTGGTTAGCAAGTGGTTTATGGTTTCGGTGTCGGTATGTGAGGTTCCCACTTTCCTTAAAGTGGATTTTTTGAAAATTCAAAAAAAAATGATTGGATGGACTGGGGGAGGAGCTTATCAATGGTTGTTTCAATTTTAGCTAATTATTGGTTTCCATACACATGATAATCCATAGGAAACATTCTTTGGGAGAACATTCCTATTTGGATGATCAATAACTTGACAATCGGTTCTTTATAAGGAATCATACAATTAGAATTTGAGTTTTTCCTTTTAAAAGTATTACTCGCATTATATGTATAATATTCATATTTAATTTCACAACAACTGTATTTTATGAAATATTTTTCTTATCATTTTAAAAATCACATTATAAATTCATGATTCTAGAGATTTAATTTTGGAATCCTCATTCCATCTATCAATTAAATGTCATCACACTAAATTATTTGGTAACTATTTACACAAGCCACAAGTTTTTCTGATTCACACAAAAATAGATGTCTAATATATTCATACAAATCTAAATTCTTCTTAAGAAAAATATACATGAACATTTCATGTATCTTCATAGAGATATATCAGATTGAATGTATTGGCATGAGTATGCCTAGAGAAATAGATAGGAACGCCATCACCTTTTTTTAACAAAGAATATGCATCTAGGTTATTGGGTTTTCTAACCCTAAGTCCATCAAACAATGATACATTTCTCAAAATAAAAATCAATTCATGGTATCTCTAACTCCAACTTGGAGAAAAACATTTTAAAAAAAATTTGAATACATATTACTCAAAAATAAAAATAACGATAATGTAGCTAAATCTCATGGAGTCATACCTATAAAGTAATGTAAGTATTAATATTACTAAATTAATAAAATAAAAAAAACACTTTTTTTATTTTCAAAAACATGTGAAAACAATATAAAAGTTTATATATTTTATTGAGGCATATAAAAAGTACTATTATAATTCCAAACCATTATAATCTATAATAAATATTCATATTATAATAAAATCTATCAAAAATATGAAATCTAGTAAATTTTATACATGTCGTATTTTATTACTGATAATCATATTACTAGTTATAAAATTTGACTGATAGTGGAGTGAGGTAGACCCACATACATATTGTGTTTTATGATATGGTATTCAATCATAAAATATGACTCATGTCATCTAAAAAATAAATATTATCATCTAACTCCAATTGAATTTCATGATATAATGAGAATCATAAATACACTATGTCCCCTATATTTCATAAACCTGTGACTAGAATATATTTTTTAATATCCTATATTGTAATCTATATGATAGTTCAATACTAAGAGGAATCGGTACATCGTACTTTATGATATTGAAAAATAATCTATTAAAACTAATTGAAATATAATAATTTCATCACATCATATTATATGTTGTGGGTAAATATAAAATATTATATGTATTTATTCAAAAAAACTACATTAATCATATTTAATCCTTCATGTATTACGCTCTGATTAAACTATTTGGTATTGGGAGATAATCATGTTATCATTGGTAATGTAAATGACCCGTGAAAATTCTTGTTCTTTATTCAAGTTAGTAAATTTGAAAAAATAAATGAATAATGAGGCACTTGTAAATAATTGAAATTATCCTCCACCCTTAGTATTTGGAGGATCATTCTTGATTATGATCACCTGTTAGAGCCAATGGGTTATATAAATACACAAGGATGGGGGTTTATCAATGCAAGATTACATCTAAATAATTCTTCTTATTCTTGAAATAAACCTATCTAGATGATTAGAGAAAGACCATATCACAAGTTTATATAACTCTTAGTCATTATTGAAAATTAAAAAAATAGATAATCCAAGTTACACAATGATTTTTTATAAGGTTGGAATGTAGTTTGTTGGTCTACTCGTTGTTGGTGTTAGTTACTATCATAGATGAATATTCTAAACTATAAGCCAAACAACAAACTATAATTGGTTAAGATAAATCACCCTTCACCAATGATTTTATAATATCATGATACTACCATAAAAAATTATCCCACTAGTCATACATAAAATCTCTCTACTTGTAATCATTCATAAAAAAACTATAATGATTACTTGAAGAACATGGTTTATTTAGAAACTAGTGATGATATTCTTTATGATCATTCAGAATATTCAAGACAACATACTAACTTATTTTAGAATCTAATATAGATATTCTTAACAACTATCAATCGAAACTATCATTCACTAGGTTCTTGTTCTCAATAAAACGATGATGATATGTTTAAAATTTCATCTACAAGTATCTCTTATTGATCTTGATATATTTCACTCTCACACATACACAATATTTTTATAATAAAGTATATTTTCATATTTACAATCACATGATCATCTCAGTATCTTAGTTTTCAAAATATTATTCCATTTGAGAGCTTTAAATGAATATCATTAAAATAATTTTTCATAAATGGAAAAATAGAAATAATTTAGCATCTATAACAAAAAATAATGGATATAAAATTATCATTTTTTGTTTCTTGCTACATTAGTCACATTGTCTAATAATGTAATCAATCTAATGTTGACTATAATGATTATTTAAATCAAATGAAAATATTACCTTGTAGGTAGAAATTTGGTGTGGTATCTTCTTTATTCTGATCAATATATAACAACACTAATAGATATACTAATCTTATTTTGTTTTCACTTCTATGAGTCCACAGGATCAATCCCAATATTATAATTTTTTCAGTAATATCATTGTGTCATTAGTATTTATAATATTTTTTTAAACACATATAAAAAAGTAAAATTTCAAATATTATTTATTATAATGTGATTTTGTATAATAAAAATAGAACAATATCATCCAAATGACATTCTAGATTTTATATTTGGAGCTTCATCACCAATAAACTCTTATATAACATGGTTTATATTAATCATATTGATATCCTGATATATTATGATATTAATCATTTGGTTATCATATAAAATTATACAACCTGAATCACAATAAACATATTCTTTTTTAATTATTTAGGAAAAAATAATCATCATCGGGTTTGGTTTTCATAAAAATATTCAATTTACGGAAACATGATTTTCTCTTAGTAGAAACTAAAAAATATTTCTCTGTGTTAAAGAATTATTATAGAACATTAATTTCTTATATTTATTGAATATTTATAATGAATGTATTACACAAGGTTAGAGTATTATGTTTGGTGCTTCAAAGTATAATGCTCATAAATGAAGTCTAAAGATCCAAAATGGCGTATGTTTTGTGAAGTCTTGCAATAATATCTCAAAGAATTACACTAGAACTCGAATGTTTATGTAGGATCTATTATTCTTCATTCGATTTCATAAACTGATGAAATCATACTCCCAATGCCTATTCCATTTTTTTACCGTAACCTGATATAATACGATTTACTAATGTCATGTGATGATCTTTAGATATTCCAGGCGACGTTGAACCCTTGCATAACGTCTTAAATACACAACCATCACTTTTTAAACATCTATAAATCAGTATATATAATCTAAAATCATCAAGTATTCCTCTAATTTTTTTCAATAATGGATTAAAATAAATTTATAACATCAATAAATTCATCAAATAAACAAGGCTATAACATCATCAATGTATAAAATGAATACTTCCTCACTCTAAGGGATTATAATCAAAATTAAATTTTTATTATTTTTTAACATAAGAACATAAGGGTATGTAGGTGGCCTAAAATAGTGGTTCATAATATATTCTCTATGGATGACATAATTATAACTATGATTGAAGGTTCTAAAGATAATGATAATTTATAGAGTATCATATTGGATGCCTTTAGAGGCCAAAAGTTCTACCCCATTGTTTTCATCGTTCCAAGTATGTGAGACATTTATTCCAAGATCATGGATGAGGATTTACTCCATGATATAGTGAGGAACCTTCAATTGAGTATGAAATTACCTTTCAGTGAATATTAAAGTAATGTCAAGATCATTTCTACTTCACATGGGTTGATGTTATATATCCGACTTAAGAGAAGCCCATTAAAAATCATATAATATTCTATGATAAGTGAGTTTCACTAGCCAAAAAATTACTACAAGTAAGGATGTAAAATCCTCAATGATCCCAACTGATCCCATCTCCACGTCACTAACCATTTGAGCATAACCCATGAAAATTTGTCTTGAAACCAGCAAACAAACTTCCTTAAATCCACCCAAAAGTAGTGGGAGATCATAGAACACATCAAAGGATCCTTTTAGAAATCAGTAACATACTCTAGAAATAGAAGGATTTAGTAGAGATGACCTCTTACATGGAATGTTCACTGTTATATTAGAGTAGTTTCAATTTCAAGCCAATCATGTTCATCTACGAGTATGAGATCCTGAACTAATTTCAAGACTTCATGAAATACCAAAAACCTATATCCAGATCCATTATATAGGAACAAAAAATTTAATATGACTATATATTTGCAATCCAACTTGAAATTATATTCTCAAAACTATTAAGGAACCTTGAATTCATATGTTATCTCCCAAGAAGTCCCTTGTGAAATTCACCTAGTCCCCCATCATAAAAATCTGATCGCTGATCCCCACATTCACATGAATGAAAATATAACACATATATAAGAACACCACTCATTTATGTTGGATATTATAGTCCATATATTTATACCTATGACCGATCCTCGATATAAGAAAAATATTCATGTTTAGGATATTAGATATTCACAAGAAGGTAGCCCACTAGTCAGAATCATGATCCACATGAGTGATATTCTTATAAGCACCCACATATAAGTGACCTAATATGGAGGGGGTGAAGGATATAACATCATCTTCCTTTGCAATTTTTATTCTATAACACATGTGTTTATATTATTCATCTATAATTGAATTTATAGATTCTGTACAGAGAGGAACCACCATTTTGGTATAGATAACTTTTATTTTAGTATTAATTTATTTGTAATAATGGTTTTACATCAAAAAATAATCACATCTAATGAAAAAATAGATTAATTGACTATAGAAAGATATCAGAACCAGAAGAGGAAGATCTTAAACTGTAATTTACAACTAATTTATGAGAAATTAAAGAATTACCTCATCCTATAATTTTATCTTCATTTATGTTTAGGGTAACTAGATCATGTTGTATCTTTTTTCCACTGTAGTATCCATGTAGAGAATCCCTTTAGTAGAGATTTTCATGTGCACCAAAATATATGAACATCCTCATAGATTCATTGGATTCTAGACTGACTAATCCAAATCTCTTATATTCTTTTCCGGTGATCACAGAAGAATGATTCTCAAATAATTAAAAAATCATGATTTTCACCCAATGGCTTGAGAGAAGAGCAAGACATTGAACATTCAAGATCTCTATAATTTTCTATAGTAATTTATAGAGTATATTTCTATTTATTGTTCACAGAAAGTATGATTATGTAAAGTGATACAATTATATATTTATTATCGGAGTTTTGGGGTAGGAAAATCACACAGAAGACACTTTCCAAATTTATTATTATTAATTTACCTCATTTCCATTAATAATAATAATAATGATCATCATCACTTGAAAATCACAACACTTGAAAATAAAATGATATCTTTTATTCCATTTCTAATTGAAAAATTTGGCTCAGTCTTCATTCCCTAATTAACATTTTACAATCCTTGAATAATGACTAGTTATTAAATCAATAAGTGTAGTTTCATTATTCGTTGATAAATATAATATGATAAATATTATGTTTTCAAAACTATGCAAACAAATATTTAAAATTATTTTTTAAATCAATAATTCATTCAACAATATTTTTTATTAAATTATGGAGATAAAAAGCATGAATAAATAGTATTTATTCTAACTTTTCAAATTCAATATATTTATATAACTAAGACTATGAATACACTTAGTGTGTGAACCTGTAGGCCTCTTTCTCTGAAACACTAGAAATACCTGCCTAATGTACCAGGTTAGCATCTAGGAATGTACTAAAGAACCTATAGAGAATGAAGATAATTTCAAAATGATTTTCAAGCTCCCATGAATTATTACCATGTAATATAATCTTTTTATCAAGATATTTAAAATCATGTGGGTCTGATGGTTGTACAATCATCCTATATGATAAATGACCATTTCGTTCACTTTCTTGAAATGAAATCAGCCACTATGGACATTGATTTATCAAGAAATTTTCATTCCAATAATTGGGATTGAAAATTCAACTTCTATAATGGTATAGAAGGTATAAATACATTCAAACATTATCCATTAATTCAATTTCACTTGTAATGTACCCAATGCATTCAACCACTCTATAAGAATATTGCGTTAGGGTTTTCATAAGTACTTCAATGTACAAAAGTCATGTTATTCATTAATTGAAATCATAAATTATATGGATCAATACAGGTGTTCCCATATTAGAACATATAATGGCACTTGGATGTTTGGATTTTTTATTAATGGGTATGTTCTTATAACCTCATGTCATAGATATTACAAAGGGATAACACCAGGAGATGGTTTCCCAATGTATTATATGACTCCTAACCTGGATATATTTTTTCATACATGTCATATCAGAAAATATCATCTAGAAAGAGAGAAATATTACAGAATTATGTTATGTAACATTTTGGCTCTCTTCTTAATAGAGAACAATATTGACATTTTAATGAAACATATATTCTTAAGACATTATCACATGAAAATTTCAGGCAGAGGAATATTAATCACATAATAGGATAAAAACATTAATAGAGAAAATATGTAATCTTATATTTAGAAAGTCCGTTATTTGGAACTAACTCAAATATACTCCCAATTTCACTAGATACAACTAATAAAAACATTGTAGACACTAGTTATCACATGATACTCATTCCACAACAAAGATAAATCATTAATAAAGGGGTCCACCATGTTTTCCCTTATGGATACACATATCACCATAACATCACCATGATGTGAAAAATACCCCCAAGATATGAATCTTTAGAAGTATCTTATTTTTCATTTGGTGTGACCAAGAATATTAGAGAGAGACACCATAGAAGTATTATCACAATAAACTATGATAGATTCTAGAATTATTGGTACCACATTAGTTCTTAAAATTTAAAGAATCCAATTTGATTACTTGGATATATCATAATCTGTAATATACTCTGGACCCACTGTAGAATTAGCAACAACTTGATTTTTAGATCTATTCTGGCTCATGGACCATTTGTTGTGATATTAAAATATTCATAATATGAAATTAGATCATTCTGGTCTAACCCATTTTAACCATCTCTTCATCTCCTCCATACACGAGGAACATATCCTTAGTTCACCTAATATTTTTAAGGATAGCCTTAACAGTACATTAATTATGTTCTCCTTGATCTTCTTGATAACTATGTACTATACTCAATTTATATAAAAAATCAAGCCTCATAGATATCACGACATACATGATAGATCCAATCATAGGTTTTTATGGGATTTCAATCATTATCCCCATCTCCTCTTTTGTTTGAGAACACATTTTCAGGGACATATATATTCCATGTTATATTGGAACCAATCCCCTATTGGATTGTTCTATATTGAACCTCTTAATTATCTATAAAATTTGTGTAACCTAACGTTTTCTAAAAATAATCTTAGATCTATAACACATAATCTTGATCCCATGAATGTGGGTTACTTCATCTAACTCCTTCATGGAGTAGAACATGCTTGACCAAAAATTAACATCTTCTAAGGAAGGACTGTATTTTAAAATATAAAATCGGTAATAAAAATATACTATAATGAAAATAGTATCACTATAAGGCCCCAGCCTTAAACCTTACTTAATCTTTTGTTAATACAAGATTACACATTGAGGATCCTTTCAGGTTTAGAGTTTTAGAGAATTAGATCATAAAACTTGCATTACATTCCACATTTAAACAAAGTGGTTACATAAAATATAGTATTCATTTTTTCCCATTAACGGAAACATATTTAAAATAAAACATGGACTCTTTCTTGAAACTTCCTTGAAACTATCATCATATCATGTACATGTCCCTTGACATGTGAAAAACATTTCAAAAACTTGGGATGAGCATAAAAATCTCAGTAAGGGTTATAAAAAATATGGAAATGAAACATGACTTCATATATATATAAGAATTAAATCATACTTTACCCATAAAACATAGGCACTTTAACATACCTCATCAAATCATGATTAAATCATAGAAATCATAAGACATAAAAGGTAACTTGAGGCATTCCTATCATTCTTACGTAGGGAGTAACCCTCTTGGTTACATTTGGAATACCCATTATAGTATATTCCCTAAATCACTTCAGAGAAACCTTAACGTTTAACCCCTTTGCATTACCCAATGCATTGGAGAGCTATATTGGTCTCACCCGCCCTTAGTTTATCACGGAACCACCCGTCTTCATAATAATTCCCAAGAACCCCAACATAATCTTTTCACATAAAACATACATAAAGGACACGTAACATTTCCACTTTTCAATCACAAGATATCAATACAACACATTGATATAAAAAAATTACGAATACCATTTTCAATACCAAAATAAAAGAAAATTAAAACATTTTATTTATTTTTCTTTTAAAAAGAAGGTATAGCTTGTAGAGGAAGCCGAAACTCAAATAATGGTCACGGCGGCAGAGAAGTCGTTGTCGCCGCATACGTATGACAAAAACATACCCTTTTTTTGTTTTGTAAAACGCTTCGTATAAAAAAGATTCCTTTTGGATAAACGTAAAAGTCAAAGGGGTTTATAAACAGTATAAAAGAAGGTTGTTTATAAAACAAAATATGCCTCAATGAATGGAGATTGATACGAAGTCCCTTACAAAGACGGCATCCTTATTTTAAGGATAAATCAATTACAAAATTATGTGTGACAAACGAATACACCAAATATAAGTGGATGTTAATTGTAAAACAATAAGAGGTTATTCACACATATTCATAGAATGTAATATTCATGGAGTACAAGTTTATCCCAAAGAATCAAATTTGGTTTAAGAAGTTCCCTTGCAAAAATTTGACAGCCTAACGGCGTCACTACAAAATTCAGAAATTGAGTTGATGAGAGATAAAAATGGTATCTCATCACATGGAAATAAAATTTAAATCAATAATGATATATAAGAACATATTCCAACATAATAGTATTTGAATTAAAATACATAACAAAAGAATACTTTTAAAAAGAGGTGGGTGAAAGGTTCCCTTATCGACATGGGTATATTTCGATACACACACCCCGTGAAAGAAGGAAAATACAACATTGATGTAAATTCTCATAAATGAAATTATATTACACAATGAGTAAAATAATTGGCAGTACATACACCAATCAAAGGAAATTGTGTCAAATGTAGCATAAATCTCATGGGAATAAAAGTTAGATGAAAAATCCCTTACGAAAACTCGGCAGCCTAACGGTGCCACTTAAAACTTCAAAAAATGGATTGATGAGATCAAATAGGGTCTCTAATCATATTACAATAAAATTTATAGAAAGAGAAATATAAAATAACATCTTCTGTCATAACAAAGATGATCTTAAAAGAAGTGACATAAAGGATAGTACTTAAAAATAAAGAGAGAGGTTAGATCTCTTATGAAAATTCGGCAGCCTAACGACGCCACTCAAAACATCCAAAATGGATTGATGAGAGAGAATAGGGTCTCTCATCACATGAACATAAAAATTAAAGTAAGATTAATATAAAATAACATCCCAATAACATGAAAGATTAGCTTTAAAAGTAATGACATAAAATAGTGTACTTAAAAAGAAAGAGAGGAGTAGGATCCTTACCTCGGGTCCGACTTGACTCGATCGTTCTATAACGTCCTGAATAATAAACTTGAGTTAATTTCTAATTGCTTAAGATCCTTTTTCAATTTTATTATTCCTTTTATATTACTTATTACCATGTCATGAACACTATGTAATTATTTTAGTTAATAACGGTCGTTTAAACGATCATTGGTACTTGAGTCAAAATATGCTCTTTATAATTACAGGTTGTTCCTGTATCCATTATATCCAGAGTTATAATCATGATGTATATATCATATATATCATATATATCCAGTATATACATGAATTTATAATATTACATAATCATTTAGAGGTAAGAAATGAAATGCACCATTCATGGAGACGGTAAGCCGTACGTACGCATGAACGCTACTTTCATTTCTATTTCATATTTTATAGAATGGAATGATAATGATATAAAGGTATATTATAATTCAAGTATAATATAATATATAATAACATTAATTACATCCTTTATACATCCCACATATGGTATTAACGAATCAAATCACTTTGAGGGGTCGTTAGTCTGCACTTCCTAAAATGAAGATATCGCGTTTACTCGTAATGCTAACCATAACGGATATTACATAAATTAAAAATAAAGAAGCTTAAGTAAAACATAAACATATTATATATAATATACAAATATAGTGACATCTTAATGGCCACCTTTGAAGGTGATATATGGGTGTTGAATAATCATCGTTTCGTGAGGCAGAAATTCGCCATCCACGGAAACAGTATGTTCTTTAACTATTATGTGTAGGTGTATGTAAGTGTATCTCGAATCCTTCTTATAAAAAAATAATATTATATTGAAGATAATAGAGTTTTTACAAAAGAAATGAATAAAAAGAGTTTAGGGGGTTGGAGAAGCAAAATAAAACAAAAGAACACAAGTGAAGACATTACCTTAAAATCGGGTAACTCTTTTTGATTTGAGCTCAAAGGCTTCCTTGGGAAGACTTGTGCCTAAAGTGAGGCTTCTAGCAGTAATATAGGGATGTGTAGAGGAAAAACTAGCAGGGGTTGGCCGATCCAAAGGCTTTGGAAGTGTGGGTAAGGAGGTAGAGTTGGGGGCCTTTTATAGGAGGAGGGGAGGGGCACTCTTGGAAAGTAAGGTAATGTTACTTTATTTTAGAATGAGTTTCTGATTTTAATGGTCCCACATTGATTTATTTCCAGTATAAGGTGGTAAGGGTTATAAATCCACCCATACAATAGGTTTTGGACATGTTTAGGTCTTAGATTTTACATTATCTTTCCATTTTATTTAAATCGTTAAATAATAAGGTCATCACTGCATCATCATTATGTCATAAATAATTTACTTTATTTAATGTCTAAAAATTATAAAAAAAATACTATGATGTATTAAATCTTTTTATATTTCCAATTACTATTTTTATTAAAAAATATGACTTTTATAACCCCATTTAAAATTTTTTTTATTAAAACAACTCATGTTTGTGTCATTTTAATTTTAACATTAAATAAAAAGGTATTTATGTCATTTACCAACCAAAGTGGATCCATGGGGTCCCCAAGTTGACCCATAGATTTTCATGGTCGGCCATGACTCATAAAATTAGGGTAGGACATTTGTATAGGTCATTTCATATTATTAAAACATTATTTTTACCTTAAACTACACTAATTACCTCTAATCGCGATTAAAAACATAAAAGTTACTATTCACCAAAAAAATTATTTTAATCCTATTTAACCACATTTTACTTCATAATGAAATCCATGTTTGTCAGATTTTTTAAATTCAAAACACAAATGTGGCAAATTTTCATTTAAACGGAAAATCAGTTTCTTTAACTACCACTTAGTGGTTTAACTATTCATCAAAAATTGAAGTTTTTCCGAAAAATATCAAAACTTCACCCTAAGATATATTTTCTATTCTGAATTCAAAAATGATGTCTATTTTACAAAATTCAAATCATAGAAGTTACATTAATTAATTTAATAATTAATTCCCGCTGTCATGACAAATAGCGTGTTTTTATGAAACAATAAGTATCAAAAGATTGACACAAGTTTAAGTCCAATTTCAAAGTGAAATTGATTCCAATGACCAGCATTGGATTAAATGGTAAAAATATATTCTAATTTCACTTCAAAACCAATTCAAAAGATAATATAATCATATAAATAAATTAGATTAAAAAGTGGTTTTGAATTAAAATACAACATTTCTCACTATTCATTAAAAAATGATCTTTATCGGAAAAATACCAAAAATTTACACAAAGTAAATTTTGATGTCCCTATTCTAAAGAAGAAATTTATTTTGTCAAATATAACACATAAAATTGTCAAAAAGTGGATTTAAAATAGGTTCTCCATCAAAAGGCGGTTAATCGACCTTTTAAGAATATTAGAATGTTTACGCTTAAAATTGGATTCATTCGCATTTTTAATCCACTAACATTTATTATAAAAAGTAAAAATATTTGAAAAACATATATAATCATTTTTAGTTAGTTCTGTTCATTCCCTCCATTACAACAGCTAGGTGTTAAATACCATTTAAAATAATATTATCTTATTATTAGAGTGCAATATAAGATTCCCAAGAAACTCGTTGTTGTGTATTGGGTACGCCATCGAGCATAGAGTTCCCTTTAAAACATTATTTTTTTCACAAATAGGGGTAAATATAAAAATTTCATATTCGTTATTTACCTGGGGTGTTACATCCTTCCCCCCTTTTTGGAATTGCGTCCTCACAATTTTTAAAATTGGGCTTGGAAACTTCATTGAAAATCCCACATCGGAACAAGAGTCAGTAAAACTATCACTTTAAAATAAAGAAAGAGAATTACAAAGGTCTCCCGAGTTAACCCATACTAGGATTCCATGTAGGAAAACATGGACATGGAGGAGAAAACATAGGGTCATGTTCTGAGGGAGAGTGAAAGTAAACATGACTAGGATAAAGTTAACCATAAGAAAATCACAAACTTGTGATGGGTTAAACGGTATTCGATTCCCCAGTAGGAAAAGTTAACAGACAACATTTTTGTTTTAAGTTACTCTTCATTGAAGAATTTATTTTTTTGAGCTTAGCTAAATCATAATGAAACAAACTTACTTGTCACGTAGACTTTCAACTTTTACAAGATTCCTTAATCAAACTCATATTTTCTCAAAAAGACGAGTATTTAGGAAGACTTGTTCACATTAAGAGTACTATAATCAACTTCTTGAGAATCACCTAATACAAAAAAGGGAACTATATACTTCCCATGTCATTATACATTAACCAAAACCAAAACCAAAATGGTTAGTACAATATCAGATAATCCAGAAAAGGATAACCCTTTATAAAAAGAAAATCTATTCTTAATCTCCAAAATTTGTCCAACAAAACCCAAAGTTCAACGAGGACCATTTTATAAACAATTTATCCATAAAATTCATCAATGTAAGCCAACTAATATTCAAACCCAAATATTTGAAGGATTTAGTCAAATATTCTTCTAAGTTAAATCGTAACATTTATCTCCAAACAACATCAGTTGCTCTTAATGTCTCGTATTGAAAAGTAATTAACCTAATCACATATCCTCCATGATAGGTTAATAAATTTCCATAGATAACCCATAATAAACTTACTCTTAATTCATTAAATCATTTAACTAAAAAGAATCAGTCAAATTAACCAAGGACATCACGTAGTCTAGTGGTAGGCGATAAATACCAGTCACAATTTGGTTGTGGGTTCGATTCCCGCAGCTTTGTCCGACGCGACGGGTTGTCACACGGTCTGCGTGTTGTCCTTTTTACAAAACTATATAATTCTTAAAACATTCCCCAAAACGAGATAAAATCTTCAAAAATGATCATAACATATTTTAACCTCAATTTTATCTCATGCCTTTCATTTTCCATCATAACTTATAATAACCCATAATTACCTCAAAAGTAAGGATCATATAAACTCTAATGGTTACCTTTATAATTATTACCTGAACTTCCACATTGATTGGTCATCTCGTACATGATGCATTACTGATCATACAAAGGTTCAAGTGGTTGATCATGACTCCTTTAAAGTTGGTTTAGAACAACCACGAGTTTCCTCATTGAATCCCCCATTTTATCTAGTATCTTAATCAGAGAACCACCATAGTTTCCTTCAAACCTATTGTCTCTTTGTTTCCTTCTAGATCCATCAATTCACTAAAAACAGAAATGTCAGTGTGAGTTTATCAACAAAACACTCATGTACTAATGAGGAAGGTAAACACTAAGATATACTTACTCATTCACTTTATCTAAAACTAGGACTCTTTCTGAAATCCTAACCGTTACGGTAATGCCAATTGTGCTTAAAGAATACCCTAACCTCTAGAGTTATCTAAACCAACCATTGATACCAACTATAAGGCCCCAGCCTTAAACCTTAGTTAATCATTAGTTAATACAAGATTACACGTTGAGGATCTTTTCAGGTTTAGAGTTTTAGAGAATTAAATCATAAAACTTGCATTACATTCCACATTTAAACAAAGTGGTTACATAAAAGATAGTATTCATTTTTCCCATCAACAGAAACATATTTAAAATAAAACATCTATTCTTTATTGACACTTCCTTAAATCTACCATCATATCATTTACCATTCCCTTGACACGTGAAAAACATTTCAAAAACATGGGATGAGCATAAAAAGCTCAGTAAGGGTTATAAAAAATATGGAACGGAAACATGAGTTCATATATACATAAGAATTAAATCATACTTTACCCATAAAACATTGGCACTTTAACATACCTCATCAAATAATGAATAAATCATAGAAATCATAAGACATAAAAGGTAACTTGAGGCATTCATAACATTCTTACGTAGGGAGTAACCCTCTTGGTTACGTTTGGAACACCCATCACAGTATATTCCCAAAATATCTTAGGAGAAACCTTAACGTTTAACCCCTTCACGTTACCCAATGCATTAGAGAGCTATATCGGGCTCACCATCCCTTAGTTTATCACGGAACCATCCATCTTCATAATAATTCCCAAGAACCACAACATAATCGTATCACATAAAACATGCATAAAGGAAACATAACATTTCCACCTTTCAATCACAAGATATCAATACAACACATTGATAAAAAAACATTATGAAAACCATTTTCAATACCAAAATAAAAGAAAAGTAAAACATGGTATTTATTTTTCTTTTAAAAAATGGTATGGCTTGTAGAGGAAGCCGAAACTCAATTAATTGTCACGGCAACGGAGAAGTCGTTGTCGCCGCATACGTATGACAAAAACATTAACTTTTGTCGTTTTGTAAAATGCTTCGTATAAAAAATATTCTTTTTGGATAAAAGTAAAAGTCAAAGGGGTTTATAACCCGTATAAAAGAAGGTTGTGAATAAAAAAATATTCCTCAATGAATGGAGATTGAGACGAAGTCCGTTACAAAGACGGTATCCTTGGTTTAAGGATAAATCAATTACATAATTATGTGTGAAAAACGAGTAAACCAAATAAAAGTGGATATTAAGTGTAAAACAATCATAGGTTATTCACAGATATTCATAGAACGTCATTTTCAAGGTGTACAAGTTTATCCCAAAGAATCAAATTTGGGTTAAGAAGTTCCCTTGCAAAAATTTGACAGCCTAACGGCGTCACTAAAAAATTCAGAAAATGAGTTGATGAGAGATAAAAGGGTATCTCATCACATGGACATAAAATTTAAATCAATAAGGATATATAAGAACATATCCCAACATAATATTATGTGAATTAAAAGACATAACAAAAGAAGTCTTTTAAAAAGAATAGGGTGAAAGGTTCCCTTACCGACATGGGTATCTTTCGAAACATACACCCTGTGAATGAAGGACAATACAACATTGATGTAAATACTAATAAATGAAAGTATAATACACAATGAGTAAAATAATGGGCATTACATACACCACTCAAAAGAAATTTTGGCAAATTTATCATAAATCTCACGGGAATAAAAGTGAGATGAAAAATCCCTTACGAAAACTCGGCAACCTAACGGCGCTACTTAAAACATCCAAAAATGGATTGATGAGATCAAATATGGTCTCTCATAATATTAAAATAAAATTTACAGAAATAGGAATATAAAAGAACATCCCCCATCATAACAAAGAGGATCTTAAAAGAAGTGACTTAATGGAGAGTAATTAAAAAGAAAGAGAGAGGTTAGATCTCTTACGAAAATTCGGCAGCCTAACGGCGCCACTCAAAACTTCCAAAATGGATTGATGAGATTGAATAGGGTCTATAATCACATGAACATAAAAATTACAGCAAGATTAATATAAAATAACATCCCAATAACATGAAAGATGAGCTTAAAAAGGAATGACATAAAAGAGTGTACATAAAAAGAAAGATAGAAGTAGGATCCCTTGCCTCAGGTCCGAATTGACTCGATAATTCTTTAACATCCTGAATAATAAAAGTGAATTAATTTATACTTGCTTTAGAACCTTTTTCATGTTCATTTTTCCTTTTATATCACTTATTCCCATGTCATGAACAATATGTAATTATTTTAGTTAATAACGGTCGTTTAAACGATCATTGGTACTTGAGTCAAAATATGATCTTTATAATTACAAGTTTTTCATGTATACATTATATCCAGAGTTATAATCATGATGAATATATCATATATATCATATATATCCACTATATACATGCATTTATAATATTACATAATCATTTAGAGGTAGGAAATGAAATGCACCGTTCATGGAGACGGTAAGCCGTACGTACGCATGAACGCTACTTTCATTTCTATTTCATATTTTATAGAATGTAATGATAATGATATAAAGGTATATTATAATTCCACTATAATATTATATATAATACCATTAATTACATCCTTTATACATCTCACATATGGCATTAACGAATCAAATCACTTCGAGGGGGCGGTAGTCCGCACTTCCTAAAATGAAGATATTGTGTTTACTCATAATGGTAACCATAACGGATATTATATAAATGAAAAATAAAGAAGCTTAATTAAAACATAAACATATTATATATAATATATAAATATAGTGACATCTTAATGTCCACCTTTGAAGGTGGTATATGGGTGTTGAACAATCATCGTTTCGTGAGATAGAAATTCTCTATCCAAGGAAACAGTATGTTCTTTAACCATTAGATGTAGGTGTATGTATGTGTAGCTCGAATCCTTCTTATAACAACATCCTATTATATTGAAGATACTGGAGTTGTTACTAAAGAAATTAATAAAAAGAGTTTAGGGGGTTGGAGAATCAAAATAAAACAAAAGAACACAAGTGAAGACATTACCTTAAAACCAGGTAACTCTTTTTGATTTGAGCTCAAATGCTTCCTTGGGAAGACTTCTGCCCAAAGTGTGGCTTCTAGGAGTAAGAGAGGGATGTGGAGAGGAAAAATGAGCAGGGTTTATCCTAGCCAAAGGCATTGGATGTGTGGGTAAGGAGATAGAGGTGGGGGCATTTTATTAGAGTAGGGGAGGGACACTCTTGGAATGTAAGGAAATGTTACTTTATTTTTGATTGAGTTTCCAATTTTAGTGGTCCCAAATTGATGTATTTCGGGGATAATGTGGTAAGGGTTAGAAATCCACCCATCCAATAGGTTTTGGACATGTTTAGGTCTTAGATTTTACATTATATTTCCATTTTATTTAAATCGTTAAATAATGAGGTCATCGCTACATCATCATGATGTCATAAATACATTAATTTATTTAATGTATAAAAATTATAAAAAAAATACTATGATGTAGGAACTCATTTTAGATTTCCAATGACTATTTATAGTCAAAAACCTGACTTGTATAACCCCATTGAAAAAATGTTTTAGTAAAACAACTCATGTTTGTGTCATTTTAATTTTAACATTAAATAAAAAGGTATTTATGTCATTTTACAACCAAAGTGTCTCCATGGGGTCCCCAAGTTGACCCATGGATTTTCATGGTCGTCCAGAAATCATCCAATGAGGGTAGGACATGTTTCTAAGGTCATTTAAAATTATTAATACATTATTTTTACCTTAAACTACACTAATTATCTCTAATCGCGATTAAAAACAAAAAGGTACTATTCATCAAAAAAATATTTTAATCCCATTTAACCACATTTTACTTCTTAATGAAAACAATGTATGTTGTATTTTTGAAATTCAAAACACAAAGGTGGCAAATTTTCATTTAAACAAAAAATCAGTTTCTTTAACTACCACTTAGTGGTTTCACTATTCATCAAAAATTGAAGTTTTTCATAAAAATACCAAATCTTCACCCTAAGATATATTTGATATTATGAATTCAAAAATGATGTCTATCCTAAAGAATTCAAATCATATAAGTTACATTAATTAATTTAATTATTAATTCCCGCTGTCATGACAAATACCGTGTTTTTATGAAACAATAAGTATCAAAAGATTGACACCAGTTTAAGCCCAATTTTAAAGTGAAATTGATTCCAATGACCACCATTGGATTAAATTGTAAAAATATATTCAAATTTAACTTCAAAACCAATTAAAAAGATAATCTAATCATATAAATAAATTAGATTAAAAAGAGGTTTTGAATTAAGATACAACATTTTTCATTATTCATTAAAAATGAACTTTATCGTAAAAATACCAAAAATTTATACAAAGTAAATTTTGATGTCCCGATACTAAAGAAGAATTTTATTTTGTCAAATATAACACATAAAATTGTCAAAAAGTGGATTTATAACAGGTTCACCATTAAAAGGCGGTTAATCGACCTTTTAAGAATATTAGAATGTTTACGCTTAAAATTGGATTCATTCACATTTTTAATCCTCTAACATTTATTGTAGAAAGTAAAAATATTTGACAAACATATATAATCATTTTTTAGTTAGTTCTGTTCAATCCCGCCATTACAACGGCTAGGCGTTAACTACCATTTAAAATAATATTATCTTATTATTAGAGTGCAACGTAAGATTCTCAAGAAACTCGTTGTTGCGTATTGGGTACGCCATCGAGCATAGTGTTCCCTTCAAAACATTATTTTTTTCACAAATAAGGATAAATATAAAAATTTCATATTCTTTATTTACCTGGGGTGTTACATGCACACCCATTAAATCACATGTAAACACAAGGGTCACATTCATTCTTAATGAATCCATATTCCTTTATGGGTTCATTAAAACAAATCTCCCTTAACATGGATGCATTCTTAAATCCATAAATGGATATCTATAACTTTCATAAATCTTTGGAATTTCATGTAGTAAAAAACCCTTATTGATTTGTCATTTACACATCGTTTTGATTTTTTAAATTAGTGATAGTAATTTTTGACATCCATTTTCTAAATATTGTAGTCATGGTATGATATTATGGAAATAAACATTCTGATATATTTAAACAAGTAATCTAGTGAAAAGGTTTTATCTTCATAAATGAATTGACATTGTCTAATTGCATTATCAACCAGCTATTATTTATAGTTATTTCAATTAACATTCATGTCTATTTGTCTCTTGAATACCCATTTACACCCACTAGGTTTTACATCAACATGAAAAATTATTAGAACCCAAACTTTGTTTTTATTGATGGAATCCATCATAAAATGCATGGCTTTTTGACATATTATAACTTATGATCTCTCTACTACCTCATTAAAAGATTTATGATCATTATTTTTAACAAATAATAAGTTATCATCAATAATGATTATAAAAACATATTATCATATTTCTCTTACCTCTATATAACCCATATGGATAACTTTTGTTTTAATAATGACCTAATTCATAGGGAAATTTATAATGTGCCCTTTTACCAAATATTCTGTATCATAGTCGTCATCTTCATCAAATTCAATCATCATCCTTCAATACTCCTTGAGAATATTATCCATATAAAAAATATATAATGTATTGTTATAAAAACATTATTTTATAAATGGTTCTATAGATATTTTTCCCTTATTAATTTGGATACCCTATAAAGATAAAAAAATTTCCATAGGGTGTTGGTTTTCATCTTGATCTAGCCTTTACAAACACCTCAATACCCCATGATTTATCATGTGACAAAAAAAATATTATTTACACTCTATAACTTGATGTGAATATCATTTTACACTTTATTTGGTTCTCAGTTTAGTATGTATGATGTCATCTATAATGCATATCCCCAAAAGGATAACAGAATGGTTGAGTGACTCGTTATCTACCATACTATGTCTAGTAGTGTAGGGTTACTCAATTCAATAACACCATTACACTATGGTGTATAATGTGTACTGAGTTTCGGCATTAATTATGACTACATAAATTTTTTTATAAATCCTAGGTTAAAATATTCACCAGCTTTATCTGATAAATATTTATTTATCTTCTTAACTAGCTGATTCTCAAATTCATTATTGACCTCTTTGAACTTTTAAAAGGATTCAAACTTATAACTCATCAATTAGATATAACCATATATGATCTATTCATTGGTAAAAGTTATAATGTAAGATAATCCTCCTCTAGCTTCTACTAGAAATGTTCTCCATAAATTAGTGTGTACCAAATCTAGAATTTCTTTATCCCTTTCACCTTAACCAACTAATGGTGGTTTTATCATCCTTTACTATAACCATCTTTTCCATCATTAAATTAGTTTAAACTAAAAATATTCTATGTAACCATTTTGGTGGAGATTTTTCAAATACTTCTGATTTACATTACCAAGGTGGTGATTCCATAATTTGGTTTTAAAATAGTCAGGAAGATTTATTTAATTATCAAATTCTAGTATATGGTTTTTTTATTTTAATACATAAAGTTCAATATTTAACTGTTCCATACCATAAATATTCTATTATTTTGTGAGTCATAAATTTTATTTTAAAATATAAAAATAAATCCATGTTGGAAATTTGAGATGGTAGTCTCTAATGCCTAGATTATCCATCCATGCTCCTTTGGTAGATCATCGACCAACCTCAACTATAGAAACCTTTCAATATATAATCAGGTATGATATTAAGATATAAAAGCGAGAACCATAGGTAGTATATCATACCAAACTTTTATATATTTAAATATTTCACTAAATAACGAATGAACCTAAATATTCCCCTTAATTCATTGGCTAGGTATGATTCATCCTTTAATGGACCTAGTTTCCACATGAATAGAATACCACTTCATGTACCATTCCTTGCCCCAGGATCATCTTATTTTTTTACGGATGGTTCTCTAGATCCTTATACATGGAATGGGAATTCGTCCCATTTCCTTATTCCTCATATTCTTATTCAACATAGTAACTCTATGTTTTCCACGAGCTATAACATTATAAATTTGGAGGATAAATGTAAGAAGTTATGAAGGTCTCTTACACCATTTCTCGCATTATAATTGACAATAAAAATAGATAATTTTTTGGGTAGGGAGGGTAGAATGAGATCTGTGAATAGATCTATAGGTATATTAAACACCATGATGTCTAGGAGCTCAATATACCAAATCATCTTTACTATATGTGGTCCAGTTTTCATCGAATCTCCAAGTGTTCACATGAATAGTGCATTGGAGATCTTAGGTCTCTATGGTCCTACCTTCCCATGATAGTGATCATGAAGGTGAGAAATGATATTATACACATCCATATACACATATTTCTATAGAAGATAATTATACATGGGGGATAACAAGAATCATTCGACACCATTACAACATTTTCATTCCACAAATAGATAGATACTTATTACTCACTAGCCACTTTATCATGTTTCTTAGGAAGTGAGGTTTCTGGTATGTATAATTTCAATTAATGGAATGTTATAATGCTTCGAGCCTATTCTCTTTTTGGAAAATTGTGTTTGTGAGAAGGTTATCCTTCCCTAGTATGAATCCCAATTATATTGTTGAATTCATTTGAATTTATATTTTCTAAAAATTAAGAGAAGATAATTATTACTTCTTTAATTACAAGAATAGATTATCAAATTTAAATGAAATTAATTACCATTAATCTACCACATTTTTGGAAACCTAATAGAACTCACCATAAGTTTTGGAATATCTTTTGACTTAATCATTCTATTTTATGGGATCCATATTCCCCTTATCATAACCTAAACATGGGCCTATCATGTTTTTAATGGTTTTATGTGGTTGTAAATTTCGAACTGCATTAACTCAAAGTTCCTTGATCCATTTAGTGGACTCCCCAATCTTGAAATATTAAATAAACATTTCCTCATCCCTTGAATATTATTTTTAGTATGTCATTATTGAAAAGTCAACTCTTGATGTAAACTAAGTTAGGGCAACCAAAAATGTTATCTTAAAACTAAAACAATAATTAAAATCAACCCAATGTGGTTTGGTCATGAACATTGAAATATGAGGTCGATTCTAACATAATAAGTGGAAGGTTCAAACGGCATAGTATTTTAGTTGATGGTATTTTATCATTGTGAAAATAGAATTTTTTATAACATTCCATGATATTATTATGTGGATTTTAGTTAACAGATTAACAATATATAATAAAATTTTCATTCATAATATAGTTATATTTTATTCCATATTTCATTCATGATAGATTATTTGTTAGGTGATGACACAAAATTCAAAAAATATAATTAACTATGAAACATGCCAAAATAAAAGATAATTGGAATGATAATGACATTATATAATGGTTAATATATCTAGAGGACTATAACCTTACCCCGGACCATAGGGGGAACACATACAACCATATCTTGTTGTCTATAGTACCATTTTTCCAAAGTTACTATGTATCACCTAGATTGGTTTCACCAAAACTCCTAGACTCAGACCACCTCCTCTAACCTTGGATCTCTATGATTACATAATCTTTTACTTACAAGTGGGTTTTGGGATCAAATGGTTTGGATAAAGGGGATTTACATAAATCAAACCACAGGCACATGGCCCCTTATATAATAAGCGGGGATGTCACACAGACCAAAAATATTAATTTAACCATAATAAATTAAAACAAACCAACCAAATATATAGTGCTATTATATTCTCATAACCCTCCACACAATACGTATGATTTATAAACATTCAATATTGTTATCATTAAAATTGATCTATCCTTAAATTGAAATAATGGGCAAAAAATAAATCAACTTTATTCAAATTATCATAATTCCATCCAACCAGGATAAAATAACCATCATTTATAATTAAAAATCAATAATTTCATAAAAAAACTAATTAAGTGCACATGTTAACATTGAGGAAGCTATGTGTTTTAACCAAAATTTTAACATGGAAGTGGAATTAATATATATTTATCATTCCTAAAACATGGAATGTGCTATAAAATAATTGATATAGTAACATGTGTGAATATGACTTCATATATATTTAATTTCATCACTGCATAAAATTTGGAAAAATGTCTCTAGAAGACTACAGATTATATCCTATATTATAGGTTGTGTACTATATTTTTCCTGTGTAAACTGCACAGGCCAACATACTGGGTGTTTTTCATAACGTGGATGATTTTTAGGTACATAAAATGTTTTTTTATTAAACGGAATTTGTCCTTGGATTTTAATGGTATTTCAATCCTCATATTTTGTAGCTGATACACGAATTCTAAGACAACTAGTGTTCTTTTCAACAAGAGAATGAGGACTAAACATTTTGTAAAGTGTTCATGCAATGTGTAATTCTTCAAATAGTGTGCCAGCCTATCAGGATCAACATACTGGTTCAATTTGTTTGGATCATAGGAAAAATTTCATCAGAGCTGTATGAATTTATCAAAATATGCAATGAAAATAACATCAATAAATGGCATGTATATAGGTAGTACATTTCATGTACTCTGGTTTTGTCTGGGAAAAACCTATGGAACCTCTAGATTGTGATTATTAAATTTTTCTTCATTTTTCAATCGTAAACGATTATAGGTAATGTTAGTCATAATGAAGAAGGGATGAGGTTATTATGATAAATATTAAAATGAATTGATATGAGTAAAACAAACAAAAATTCATGAAAACAATCAATGAATAATATATAATTATAAATTAAACTTTTTATCTCGTTGATAGCACTTGTAGATTTTGTGCATAGTATATGTTCTTTGATGGCATGGAAAACTCAAATTTTAGACTTAATTTATTTGTAATAATTACTAGATAAGTCAAAAACATCATGTATAAAAAAATATATATATTACTAGACTAGAGAAATACACAAAAACAAGAAGAGGAAGATCATCACATGTACATTATAATTAATTCATTAGTAGATATACAATTTTATCAACTTGTAATATGTCTTCATTTATGATATAGTTTAATCAATCTCATCATAATTTCATTACATTATAGGATCCAGGTGCAGAATCCCTCTAGTGGGGATCCAAATTTTCACCATAATATCTAACCATCTCCATAGAATCATTGGGTTCTAGAATAACTAATCTTGATCTCTCTTTTTTCATTATTGTTCAAAGTAGTATTCTTCTTTAAAGAGGATGTTCTCTTAATGGAATCTATATGGCTTTAGAGAGGATGAAGATAGAGCACATGTTAGGTCTCTAGGTTTCTCTCTAGGTTTTTATAGAGACTCTTTTAATCCATTGTGAACAACATGGGTGATTATATAAATCTATATAATTAGATATTTACTATGACTAGTTTAGGGTTGAAAATCACAAAAAATTTCCTTTAGAACATTATAATTCTTATTTCACCTCATGTATAATTATAATATTATTATTATTATATTCTTGACATGTGAAACACATTACGAATGTAATTAAATATCATTTATACCATTTACAATTCGGCAATTAATCTTTTTCCTCATTCCATCATCGAAAATTACTAATACTTGAATAATGTCTATTTATTTAATAATTATTTTTTACTGAATTATTAGTTGATAAATATAATATATTAAATATGAAATTTTCTAAACCTTATAATTTTTTTTTATAATTTAACTCACTTAATATTTTGAGAAACTTGTTATTTCATCATGGGGAACAACCAAACCCAAATACATATTATTTATTCTAACTTTTAAAATTTAATACTTGAATTTAAATGAGATTATAGGTAGACTTATCATGTGACCCTCTATCCCTCTTTCTCTGTATGATTATGCATAACCACCGAGTGTCAGGTGTTAGAATCTAGAAACACGCTAATTGCCCAATAATGAATGATGTTATTGTCACAAATGCAATAATCCTATTATGAACACTTACCATGTAATATAATTCCTTTATCATAATATCTAAAATAGTGTGGGTTTCATGATGGTTCCATCAACCTATATGATCAATGTCTCTTTATTTGACTTTTAGGAAATGTACAAACCCAAAATAGTAATGGATTTATCTAGGAAGTTCGATTCCCATAAAAGGGATGATGATATCAACTTTCATAATTGGGCAGAAGGGATACATACTTTCTTACACTATCCATTAATGTAATATCAATTTTGACATTACCAACACATCCTAACTAACCCCATGAATATGTCATCATGATTTTTATAAATACATAAAAGTACATGAGTCTGGATATCCATGAATGATAATATTACATTCTAATGATATATACATACATCCGCATATAGGAACATACAATGAAAATTATAATTTATATTACCTATTAACATGTCTATTAACATTATCCAATGTCTTAGATATTACCTGGGGAGAACAAGAGAAGATCGTGTCTCAATTTATTATGAGATGCCAACCAAGGATATCATGTATCATCTATGTCATCTCAGATAATTTCATCTAGATATAGAATAATTATCCCTGAATAATGTCATGGAATCATCTAGATCTAATCATAATGGGGAAATGTTATGACCTTTTAGTGTGAAATATATTCTTAGGGCATTGTCCCATGTAAATTTCAGGAAAAGGAAAACTAATGAGGTGATAGTAAAACGTCATTAAAAATTTAATCATGTAATAATGTACTAAGAAATTATTTTCTAGGGAACTGACTCCAACACCATTATGGAAATATGTGTTTCAAATAGCTTCATGAAATTTCATGTCAAGGGTTGGGATGCCAGGATAAAAGAGGATGTGGCTAGACATGTTTTCAAACCAAACATTGATGTCTTTTTATCTTGTAATCCATGTGGAATGACCATTGATAATCTCAAATCATTCCTTGAGTTCATTCCAAGGTTAGGAGAACCCCAACCTCCATTCTCAGCCTATATCAGTAACCATTCTATATTTATCTCTAAAAAACTGAACACATATGGTAAACCATTCATGATCCTCACAAGGTAATTTGTCTTGAATGTTTCATATTTGATCATACATGACAATGAGATTGATACACCCATCATCAAATGTACATTCCAATGGAGGTCCAGAATCCAAGTTTCAATTACGAGCTTTCTATGAATCTCAAAGGAAATCATTAAGTACATTTTTATTCTTATTAACTAATGGGTAGAAATAACCTTCATTGAGAAATTATAAACAACATACCATGAATAAGGGATATTATAGGAATATCTTATGAAACTGATGATCACATCCTTTTAAACAACCTCAACAATAAACGGGGGAACACATTCCTATTTATTGTCCTCCGCATTGATCCTCCTTAAATGAAACATTCATCCGCCACATTATGTGTCATCAAATGCCACACATGAATTTTATCCCAATGATGAATTCATTGATCACATTAAATGAATTTATGATTATGAGACCCTTATTAGATACATTATTTGATATCTTTAGTTATAATTAAATGAGTTTTTAATATGAAAATGTGATGTTATTAGAGAATTATTGTATTTGGATAATTTTAAACATTTAATAATATCACTGAAATGTTTGGATAAAATCTTATGATTTTGTAGTTTAATAGATCAATTGTTCTGATTTTGAATTTTGATAAAATCTAATAAAAGGTTTTCTATCTATGGTGGAATAAAGTTATTTTGATGATTTTGGGTTCTGGAATTAAATTTTATAATGATTCCTATTTTTTACATGAATACAATTAATTTTAAGACACATTAATTCATTAGTTTTAATTATAGAATTAAAAATTCCTTTATTTATCCTTTTAAAATTGTTGATTTCATTTATGTTTTATTTTCATGCTTGAAAGTACAAACAATTTTAGATCATTATAATATTGGGTGGCAACATAAATCGATTTTTACTCATAAAAACTATATGCAGTATTATCACATAGCATGATGATCTGGTATTTGTTTTCATCAAGCATTCACGTATGAGTTTTTTAGAAGCACTCACATAGGGGAATTCCAATATACCAATACAGGTAAAAGATTTACAAGAGTAACATTTCAAGAATTCACGTAGGGGTTTTCAATGTTATATTCACTTATGAAAATTTTCACAGTAGCAATGCAGGGAAGAAAAAATCCCATACACATATGTTTTTTTAGGTGCCTATAAAAGTCACTAGTCAACATTAAGGGACCAACCATGTAAGAGAATTTTGTGAGTGGTAGAATACACAAGATATATATTATGTTCATGAATATTTTAGGAGGTCAAACCACATAACCAAAAACCCATGGTGGTAAATAGATACGTGTAGGTATATGTATATAGAAAATTATGAACATGATGGTAAAAAGATACTTAATGATATCTTGTATGGGAAATAAATTATGTAGTGAAGTGCACTAAATTATGGAAAAAAGGGTTTTTCATCAATATATGGTATATTAAGGGTGGTAGTGATGTTGGTAAAGTCTATATACAGATTACATTATTCTCTCCAATACATGGAATGTAAAGATGAATCTCAATCCCTGCAAAAAATTTTTTTGATGAAATAGATCACCATCTACTATACTTCATGGAGGTAATGGCCTATGAACCAAAGATGAATATTTTCTGAGTGTATGAAGAGGAAAAAGAAAACTGTGATTTCCCAGATTCAAAGTGTGATGAATTTTTTGGATCTTGGATCCATGATTATGTGTTCTCAAAGGGTTCAATTATTTATTTTGAAAATGATCAGATAAAATGTTTGAAGATATTAGGGGTTGTTATATGATTTCGAATTGATATCAACTAGGGGACCAACTTCTTTTATTTATATTTAAAAATTAACTGGAAATATAGAGGTTTTAGAAAATCATCAGAATCTGAAGATGAATAGAATGAAGATCTGATGTCTCAATGATGTCCACACAAGACATTGGTTTTTTCTTAATCCAAAGGCTGATTATCAAATTTTTTACTTTTTTCCATCCCTTACTGACCCTTCTTCTTAAAAAAATCCCCCTTTACGCATGGATATATCAACATCCCATAATTACAACAGAATAAAAAAATCACCTAATAACTTACCCTATTCAAAGAACATTATAACACATACCCAAAATCCTTCCAATTCATAAGTTTCTATCACTTTGAACCCCTTTAAAATATTTTTTTACTCAAGGATGGATATGGGGAACTTGTGCCTCATTGTCACGGCCTAACACATGGCCACATTCTATTGTACCATCATCATTTCCAGCATCATCCTATCCCAGTAATATCACCCTCAAGTGTGGATCAGGACACATATGAATTGTTGTGTAGAGATGACCGCATCAGAAACAAATTCCCCTGCAACATAGGTCCTCCCACTCCTGGTTAGTTAAGAGGAGAACACGTAACCCATTAAGGGTTATGTGAGTAGGGGAATCATGAGGAGATCCCATCCCAACTGCCTTGCCATGAATGGTAGGGGAGAAAATAATTTTCTGGTTTGTGTGGTTCTAAGCAGATTGGAGAATTCCGTGCTTAAGACTCGAGAACTTTAGTGAATTTGAGGGACCCTCCGCTATGGGATTGAGAACTAGTTCCTCTCGTGAGACTGAGATAAAAGAATGTTGTACCTGGAAAAGATTCGATGAAGGGATGATCTATACATATGGAATTAAAAATGTTGGACCAAAAAAGATAGAGGTTTTAGGACCATCCTTTTATATTGATTTATGAAAAGGAACTATAAATAGTGAGGTAGTAGAAAAACAATAGATATATAAGAATAGGAGGAAGAAAATTGGAAGACTCAAAGAGATCTGGCATAGCCAGTGAGCTGTTACCCAATCCAAATGTTCAATAAAAAATATTGTATTTTTTCATTCCCTCCACTCACCTTTGAATCTTCTTAAAACAAACCCTTGTCACGCGAAGCTAGCTACATCCAACACATCTAATTTACTAACAAATTCCCCTAACACACTAACCTCATACAAATACCATTATACTCCTAACCCAAACCCCTTCTAGCTCATAGGATTATTTCATAAACACTAATTGATGTTGATGAAGACTATGTGTAAAGTTATACTTGAAAATAAAGATCGTTAGAGTCCAATCATGAGTTATTATAAGGCTGGTGAATGCTTCATGAATAATATTATACACAAATAAAAGGACAATGTGATTTAAAACTTGATTAATTGAAGAACTAATGTCATGTTATCCTAAAAGATCATGACCAAAGGATTTATGTCAAGTTATTTTTGCCTTATGAAGAAGATAACCCAAGGTAAGATGATTTGGGTAGCCTAGTAGTCTTATGATTATATCAGATTTGGAAAAATTGATGTCGATGCCAAGCTCGTGGATGTTTAGGAATTCGATTACTAGAAATTTCTATTTGTAGAAAAATAATAATGATGAATCAGGTCTATTAATTTTATATCACTAATGATATAATTTTATTTAGTAATGGATTCCTATTTTCTGATGAAACACTAAAATGAATTTATTTCTTATTTCTGTTTTATCCATGAGTAGCTCCTTGCATGAGAGTAATCATACACAGTAGAGAGAATGTGATTAGAGTTAATTCATAGGTTTATTAAGTGTTTTGTTCATTATTCCTAAGAATTTTCGGTAGAATAGTCATAATAGACATGTCCATTTCTGAATTCAATTGGTTTATTTATTAAGGAGTTATTCTCAATGCTCAAGGGAGACAATGGTTTGGGTTGTTCTAGATGAATTTTTTTTGTGTCAATCTGGAACCATGTGGAGTTAAATAAATCTATTGTTTCATCTTCATTGATGTTGATTCATATTTAATCATGGTAGTTCAAGTTTATTGAATTATGTGGAATATAGTGAGGAAACACAACGAAATTTTTATTGAGATAGAATCTTCTATGGCCAATAATTTTGTTAAATTGGAAATCATGTTTAGACGGGTGTCAAAATAAATAGAGGTGAAAGTCAAATAATTTCTACCACCTATATAAAATGATTAGGAGGAACTCCAATGGTTTTTAAAATAAATATTCATTTATTTTGTTAAATATTTCGAAAATGATATTAACTCATTCATTAGACTAATCATAGATATGGGAAATGGAGTAGTATGAAGAAAATCTTAAAAAGGATAAGGACATCAAGAGAATATTCTTCATTGTATTTCTATTGGTTTCATCCTCTTTTCATTTTATTTAAAAGTAATATTATGTTTTGTGATGAATATTTTATCTATTACAAACATACATTGGAGTGTAAGAGTGATTTGGTTTAATTATTTAACTTTTTTTATGTAAATTTTCTCAAAAATTTTGTTTCATTACTCTATAGTACACTTAAATCACTTGATAATATTTTCAGGTGAAATCATCCTTATTTACATTGAAGATGATTGAATTATTCATGTGTGTAACTAAAAAATAAAATCTAACATGATTAAACCATATTTAAAATGGATGATATCTTAATTTTCATCATTTTCGACTTGGATAAATTTCTATGAAAGAAGAACTACATTTGAACCAAATAATTAAAATTCACCATGAATTTTCATTTAAAATATACTAATTATATGTTTATATTCTTATTATTGAACCATGAATTTCACCAAACACATCTATCTCTCTCATATTTTTAAGTGACAAATATATTCAATGATATTTAATTTCATAATATGTGTTTGGTAATTCTTTTCATTTTATGATTTTTGATTTCTGGATCTATAGACTATTTTCAAATTCGTTGAGGATCAAAACCCTACTCACCATTGTTTAAATAGTTTTTAGGTTTTATAAATAAATAAATTTGATATTTTGAATAAAATTTATCATATTTTTTCCATTGTTTTCTAGGAATACATGTGCAACTATAGGAATAAACATCTTATGAAAATAAAAACACTAAAAACATAATTAAAAAAAACTACAATATTTAAAAAATGAAATCTTCTATGAGTTTATTGAAAATTTCTATATCATTTTTCATGAACACTGTTTCAAATTCTAGGAATATTGAGGCCATAATCTCACAAATATAGAAATGTGATATTTATCTTAAAAAGATAAAAGTGAAATTGAATATTTGTAAAATATAAAACATGTTAATGAAAAAATTTCATTCATGACAACTATAAAATTCCTAGGATGTTGGAATATTAACTCCCTCAAATGATAGGTAACCCATATTTTATTAGGTGGCATCTTAAATCAAAAAATTATGAGTTTAAATAGTCATATCCATCACATTTACATGACCTTAATGGAATGGATATTGATGAATCTTTAACCATTTTTAGGGATTTTTATAATATAGTCCATTAACATCCTCTTAATGAAATTGTTTGGGATTAGATAAAAATGATAATTTCTACTTTATAACTTATGTGGAATTCTAGGAATTGGTTTTTGGAAGTAGATGAAAACATTTTAGAAAAATGGGATTATGTTTAATATTCATTCAAAATTTAATTTTAGACAAAAATATTGAATGATGAAAACAAAAATAAAATCAAAACATTTCTTCATAATGATGTAGAGGATTTTCATGTGGCATGTGATAGATTGAGAGAATTTCCAAAGCAGTTCCCTCAACAACATATTTCTTTTACTGTCCTCATGGCTATATTTTATAATGGTTTCTCACCACCAAGTCAAAACATGGATGACCATCCATATAGAGGAAATTATTATGAAAAAACTTATCAGGTGATTATACATATTTACTAAAATTTATCTCTTAACTCTTAAAAAACAATAATAATAAGAGTTAAAAGAGAGGTGTAAAACACTAGTTCGTTGATGGAAACAAACTCCCAATTATCTGTTATAAAAGATCAATGTAGATAATTTAGAACAATAACTTTGCCATGTGGGTAATTAAAATACAAAATAATACCATATAGAACAATTCTATTAGTGTTCCATGTTCAGGAACACTGAAAACTACAACCCAAAATATTATATTCCTATATAACCATATAAAAAAGTTAATATTTTAGTATGGGGTCCTATAAAACAAAGATGAGAGGATCCTTTTATTAATATATACAATCATGATAGTATGAACCATCTCAATCTATCTAGAAATGAACATGTAATGTTTTGACAGTATTATGCCCATGGTTTCCAAAACCAGATAAGAAAACGATTACAAAATCATCCTGGGTATGATTATTAAAATTATAAATATGATGTGGGGGTCCTTTTCAAGATATTTTTATGGTTATTTTACTCTTAAAAGGAATAAAATTATTTAATTAAAACTAAAATTATGATAGAATTCATGAATTGGAGGTAAAAATGGAGCACATAGCTAGATACATTAATTCATGAGAAAAGGGAAAGCTTCCAAGACCCAATAAAATCAATCGTATGGAAAATTTTATGGTCGATACAATGTGGAGTGGATTCAATACTCAAATTAATATTCTAAAAGTCCCTATAAAAATCAAAATTCAAAATATGGAAGAATTTTTATTCAAAAACTGGGTAATGCTATATCTGTAATTATGGGTAAAAACAAGGAAGGTAAAGTAAATCCAATTTTTCAATTAAATATAGAGTGTAAAAGGGAATAAAATTTAAATATTACAATGGGTTGGAAAAACATGATGAAGTATATGGGTAAATTCACATTATCTTAAGCAGTTTTCCCTACCCATTCAATTCCATTATTAATTGAATTCATAAAACAACATAAAATAATCATTTTCTTGGTGATTTTCAACAAGTTCCATTTGAATATTATATTCATCAAATATGTAATTCCAATTTCACAATAATTGAATGATCTCAAAAAAAATATTTCATATAAGAAAACAATGGAAGAGTTTTCATTGTGATACCTCAATGAATAGTGTGGTGCTATTATCCAAAAAATCCCTTATAAAATTAGAGATTCAATGATTTTTTTTGATACCATACACTTTACGGTATAATGGTATTCAAAATCTTATTTGATTCCTTGGGGAAAAATAATTGGATTTTATACCTCACCTTTACAATAGTTGGGGGGTATAAGAACTAAAACCCGCCATTAGAATCCTTCAGTTCAATTAGAGATCTCTCACCTACCATGTACGAACATTCAAAGACATATTAGTTGGTGTTGGATGGATTTTTTCCTTTTTGGGTGTCTTATTATAGATATAGTGTGACAAGGAAGTCTGTATCATCTTAGTAATTCTTTAATTAGCCACAGAATGATATTCCATTGATCTGTATATGGGTAAGATTATTTTCAACATTAGAGAGTGAATGGTGAAATTTAATTTCATAAAAAATGATAAATAACTTATGTTTGGAGATAATTATTCATAGGTTGAGTTGTTAAAAATGAGCCTCATTTGAAAAATTTTAAGGTGATTTGGATAAATTATTATAGCCTGAATAAACCCCTTTTAAAAGTGACAATATGTATCCCCAACACTCTGATGATTTTTAGAATCTGGATAGTTTTATATAGATGCAAAAAAATAATGTTCTAGATGAGTTGGGTATTTTAGAAGGTGGATTATCTATTTCTATGATTAAATAATTTTTTATAGAACTTTATATAGTTTCCCCTCATTGAAAAAATAGTAAAAATAGTTATATAATATTGAGTTACAGATCACTAAATACATTGATTAGCTTTCTAAAGAATTGTTTCTTAAATATCCTCTAAATATAGAGAGAAGTTATTTGTACACTTTGAAAAATAGTCAGGTAAATTATAATTATGTTTTTAATATTCATATTTTTTTCATTTTGACACACTTACATTTAGAAATAAATGGAGTTCCTCATGCCACCTTAGCCAATTAGTCTAACATAAAATCAAGAAGAACCACAACTTGAGATCAAACTCTTTCATTCTCAAGTAAACTACTATTTTTTTTGAATCCATAAATTGCATTCATTATATCATCCAAGATAAATAAAATTAGAGTATAAAATTTTATATCTATCTTGAAAAATCCAAAACCTACCTTAGGATATACCATAACTAAAAGTTATTCTGTTAGACTTGTCTGTGTTGTTCCTAATAAATGAGGTTAAATTATTGTGAATAATGAAAAAATAGAAAAAATTCAGGTTAGAAAAGATTCTAAGTGGAGTGTTTGTATTGATTATGGGAAAATATACTCATCCCTAATAAAGACACCATCCTGTGGAAATTTTTTAACGAAATACTTGAGAGGCTAGTTGGGAATGAATTATTTTGTCTCATGGATGGCTATTCTAGTTATAACTAAATTCCTATATCACTAGATTATCGAGATAAGACTATAATCACATTCATATTTAGGTGATTCAATTACTATATAATTACTATTGGAATATGTGGTTCCTCAAATACATTTCAAATATGTATAATGACGATCTTTTTTGAAATTATTGTGAGAATAATAATAGTTTTTATGGACAATTTCTCAATTATTGTACATACTTTTGAATGTTGTTTATAGATACTCAAACTTTTTTTAGGAAGGTTTCAAGAATATAATCGTGTTCTTAACTATTAAAATTTTAATTCATGTCCAATAAAGGGATAGTTCTTTGTTACAACATCTCTAATAGGTGTATATAGATTGATAATGCTTTGATTGAGTTCATTCAAAAGGTACCTAATCTAGAAGAAGTAAAATGTTCTAAAAACATGATAGGCCATACTAATTTTTATAGGAGATTCACAAAAGAATTTTTTAAAATCCCAAGGCCCATTTTAGAATTTTTTTTATAAATGATACATACATTTTTGAGGAAAATTTATGGAATCATTCAACCTTGTAAATGATAAATCTCTTTTTCACCCATCATCACTTCCCCCGATTGGAATTTTTCATTCGAGATTATGTTTGCTGAAAATGATATAGATATAGGGATAGATTTAAGCCAAACAATTAAAAGGAAACATCATGGATTGCATTACAATAGTTGATTTATATATTATTAAAAAAGAAATTACACAAAAATTGATAAACAGTCCTTGGGTGTTATGTTTTCTTTAAATAAGTTTACGATGTATCTAATAGGGTACAATGTTGTATTTTTTACTATTTATTCTTCATTAAAATTAATTTATCTAAAAAAGAAGAAAAATTGAAACTCATTAGATGGATTATTTTTTGTAAAGAGTTTTATTTGGAAAAGAAATACAAACATGGTACTAGAAATATAGTGGTTTTCATCCTTTATAGACTGACTAGTAACTATAATAATGATACAAGACAGATCAATTATTCCTTCCTTGATGCAAACTACTCACTATGTATGTTAAATAATCTGATCATTATTTATTTTTTTAAAATTTACAAGTTATTGGATTTATACATAATTATTAGAATCGAAATGAATAAATTCATTTCAAATTTAAAACAATTATTTTGGTATAATAACAATTAATTTTTTATATATAACGAAGAGATTAAAAGAGGTGTGTTCTTGAAGAGTTAATATTGTCTATTCGTGAATGGGTTTTCTCATCCCCATGGGGTGGACATCATGTTGGAGTAGGGACCACCGAAAAACACCTATAGGTTAGTTTCTAGTCCACTATATTTTTTAATTATAGAATAATCCTTTTTTTGGTTATTGAAAATGTCAATTGTTAGGGAATATTGTGAGAAAATATGATTTTCCACAAGAGTGTAAAATAAAAGATGGTTTTTTGATTTTTGGGGTTTTGAATTCATGGGACCCATAACATATTCTAATGGAAATGAGTAAATCATGGTGGCTACTAATTATTTTATAATATTGTTAGAAATTTAGAAAAATCATAATAATCAGGCATCTTTTATTATTTTAATTCATTAAAAAGATCATATATTCAAGATTTAGAATCCCTAAAGAAATCATTATATACAAAAGAACCCATTTTAAAAAATTATAATATTTAAATATTTTATGGAAATGTATGTTTCTGTCCAAAAAACTAGAACATTTATCTATCCACAATCTAATTATAATATTAAATTTGAAATATAATGATTTAAAAAATTTAGACAAAAATTCTAAAGAATGGACTATTAATTAAAGTTGGATTATGATCCCAGGGTTTATAGAGATTCCATTAAAACTCCAAAAAAAATGCCCATGTAATTACTCCTTTAGAAAACATGAAATTTGTTAATAGTGCATTAAAAAAAATTGTACTTAAGGAAATTAATTTTTGATTTTAAATATCCTTATGATAGAATATTTCAAGAGATGAGTGAGCTTGAAAATATTTGAAATAAGTCATATGAAGTTGTTAGGATTTCGAAAGGAATGTTCCAAGGTTTTTCATGACTCCATTATCAAAATTAGGACATTTAATGCTTATCATAGGTAATTTTTATTTATTAATAGATTAATTTTTTTGCTATAAATGTTAAATCAAAGTGTTCCTGACACCATACTATTATTATATTATTAGTTAATAGAGCATTAGAGCTATTATGGGATAAAATAAGACCATTCATGGTTTATAAAAAAGTATTTAAGAATTATTTTTGAACGGAAAACAAAAGGATCGTATGTTATCCCAATGATAAAATATTTTGGTTTCCCTGAAATCTAATAGAATACTAAAAATTTAGTTCTTTAGGGAATTAAACCCATAATAAATCTTGTGTGTATTATTTTTAATTTTTTAAGAAAAAAATATAGTTTTTATATGTTCTTCATTCTCTATCATACTTATTGAGTCTAATTATATATTTTTATCTCTATTTTGGAAAAATACTGCATGTGTCTAATTGAAAAATGACCAAAATACCAATTTCAATCAATGAAAAGGCGGAGCTTCTAGTTAATGAATTTTGAAAAACAATCCCTTTAGCAAAAATCTGGTCATTTCTTTTTTGATTGGAATAAATTTGGTTATAATGTTAAATATAACAATTTTATAGAGATATATTTTGATACATAGGAAATTTTATTCCAAAAAATAGGGATGGTATCTGTAGCTAAACATCAATGGAGGAAAACATAACTATTAGTGTAGTTTTAATTTAAAATTCTACACATAACATTATGCACATATATTTTGAATTTTTTCACTTTGTTCAATTGAAACAGGTGAGTCAATGTTGATTTATATGTTTTTTTGTTCTAATAGATATCTTTTTTTATTTTTTTACGTCAATTCTATCATTTATACTCTCATTATATAGAAAATTATTAAATTTTTATTCAGATATTGTTTCCCTATTGAAGATATTATAAATATTTTAAAATTAATCACACACTCTTATGAAAATTATGATTTTAATTGAAAAATAATATGTTAACTACTAAATATAATTTTCGATATTTTCATTGTGTAGTTTTTTGTAATTTGATTAAAAATGTTTGTTAATTTTATTATAATCCCATAAAACATGGTTTTGAACTGCTAAAATTATAAAATCTGGTTCAGCTAAACATTTTTAATTGTTTATCCCACTATAGGATTCAGTATTGGGGAAATATTGTGTTTTAATTATTAGAGAGGTGTATTATGTATTTTAATTTGTATTCATTTTTTAATCAAGAAAATCCAAAAACAAATATTCTTTTTTAAATATTTATATTTATTATTTGTTGTATTGATTTTTTTAAACCGAAAATTCTATTAGGAAACATCAATATGGTTTATCATTTTTACCCAATGGATTTAATTTAGAACATCATTTGATTTCCTATTTTGAAAAACATACTTCCAATAAATATTTTGGAGTATGTCTTAAATTTTTAATTGACTTTTTTCTTTTTATTTCTATTACACTCCTTTGATATGTATCCAAATAACATGTAAAATTGAAATATTAATCCATATTGGTCACATGGTTCATTGTTTTATTAATATATATTGAGTTATTTATTATGTTGTTATATTTATTCTTTTTTCTTAATCAGTATTTTGTCTACTTTTGATGAGTTGTTAATTATGATTGTCTATTCACGTTAAGGTAAATAAATTTTCAGAAGATGTAGTTGAAAAAAAATTAATGTTACTATTTCATTTAAAAAAATTCCAATTCAATCATTTTAGTAAAACCGTAAAACCAATTTTCACTAAAACCATTATTTTTAAGATGGATTTCTATTTATAAACATATGAGATTCCATTGGGTGAGTCTTTTTGAAAATTGAATCTTTGTGGAATTTTTGTTATTCAGTATTGAGACATGATTTCTTCCACTAAATTTGTAAAACGTATTTTTCTAGATTATGAAATTTAATATGTTTTGGGATTTATATGTGGCCATTATTTGATACATTTTTTTCCACATTGTAATAATGAATTAATTGAATTTTTTATGCTAGAATTGCATTATATTAGACAATTTTTATACTTTGATATTTTTTAAGTAACAATATTAAATTATTTAATATTTGTAATATTTTTTTTGATTTTAGAGTTAAAAAACAATTTCTATAATTTTGATTATATATATGTTATAACAAAAAAATGTGATATTTGGGTGAATCATATTATTTTGATGATTTCATGGTTTTGGAAATAAATTGTATAAATCTATATACATTCACAATTAATATTATTTTTTGGAATTCATTTTAATTTCATTTTTAATTTTGTAATTAATTTTTTATTTATTTCATATTTTTTATTTTTTATTTTTTATATTGTTTATTTTCAGGATTTAAGGAACCCACAAAAAAATTTATAAAGGAGGTGGATATGTAAATTAATTTCCACTCTCTAAAACTATGTAATGGTTTATAACTTGGAAAGATGATCGTGTATGTCTTTGAAATATTTATCCACATATGAGCCTTGTAAGAACATAGAAATGGGAATTCATAGATACCTATACATGTAAGAGTTTTCCAAAAGTGTTATTTATAGCTAAACCCATATTGGGGTTTTTATATTTTATTCCATGTTAGTGAATTTTTCATAGTAGAAACATAAGGGTAAAAATTCCTAGATCACATATGTTATTTAATGTTCCTAATATTACCATGTAATAAAATTCTAGGGGCCAAACATGTAAGAGTCTCTTAGGAATAACAGACTCTATATGAAATCTTCTATGTAAAATAATCATTCAAGAGGTCAATCAATGTTACCATAAATCCACATAGGGAATGAATATATACAAGTATATGGATGTAGAATGGGATAACTATATATGTAAAAAATTAGGATATATTATAAGGAAGTAAAATAAATTATGTAGTGAGATTAATCGATGTAAAAAAGTACAATAAGGGTTTTTCATCAACATAAGGGAAATCGTGAAGGGCGTCGATATTGGAAAATCTAGTATAAAGGTTTTTTCATCCTCTCCAACCACATAAAGTAATGGAAAAACTTTATACTTACTAACACATATTTTATGTTGTTGATCAATATTTTTCAAATATTCATAGATATTGAGCCCTTATAAGCTGAGAGGAATAATAATTGAGAGGTCATTGTGGAAGGAGAAAACATTGACTACCTCACTTCAAAAAGGGGTCAGTATTGCTGAGCATGTATGGAAGATAAAGGGTGTTCCCAACGATTTTTTAATTATATGAAGATGGATCAGATATCCTGATTGAAAATTCAATAAGTCTGTTATATGAGTTTGAATATTGATTTAAATTTGAGGAATTATTTCAATAAATTTCAGTGTGTAGAAAATTATCACTCAAGGATGTGTATGAGAAATCATAAGGAAAATAAAATATTATTAAATAATCGAGGGCCAGTGGAAGTGAATAATTTGTGATAAAATATGGTTGATTTAATAACGGATATCATTTGACCCTAAAGGATCATAACAGAATGATAAAAGTCAATAATGTAAGGATTATTGGATAAAATTAGCTAGGTATAGCTGATTTGGTTAACTACATAGCCTTATGATATCATATGTGTTTGAATAATTAATGTTGATGTCAATTTTATCGATGTTTAAAAAATTGAATACTGGAATATTTTTATGGAACATATTGAAGATGAAAGGGTAATAGTTATTATAGAACACTATAGTTTAAGAGTTGTATACATATTCATCAGAGGAGTTCTAATAAATTAATCAATTATTTTGATTTTCATTACTGCTTCATCCACTAGTCAATGATTTTTTGAGGATAACCATCTTCATTCGAGGGACCTTGATCAATGTTCATAGAAGATTTCATCATGTTTCATGTTAATTATATTTAATTATTCAAGTTATATGTGTCACATGAGACCATAACAGTGATGAATGATCATGGATTCATGAATTATAAGTGGTTCTCAACCCTCACATGAGACAATGTTTGAGAAAGTCTGGATGAATTTTGTTTGGGTCTAGCAAGAAGCAAGTGAATTCCAAGACAGTTGTTGTTTCTTTATTGACTTTTGTTGGTTCATGTTGAATCAAATTAGTTCATTTTTATTAAAAGTACATCAATTTGTTCAAGATGATTTTCATAATTCTTGTTGATATAGTTTCATGGAAGTCATTAATTTGTTACAAAGGAATATTATTATCACATGTGTGTCATAATAAAAATAGTTGAGAGTCATGCTGCATCTACCACCGAGATAAAATTAATTAGAAGATAATATAATATACTGAGAGATATTATTATTCATTTATTCTAGAAAATATTTCTAAAAGTGTATTATTGAGATTATTTGAATGCTAACATCTAGGTATGATGAAGTAGTATGATGAAAACATCGAATGCTATTTAAAGATCAAGGGAACATTATTAATCTTATTTCTCTTTCATTCATCCATGAATAATTTTATTTGAATATATGATGTTACATTGTATTGAATATATTTTCTCAATAAAACATATCTTGGGGAATAAAATTGAATCAATTAATTAATTTTAATTTTTTTCCTTTCATTTTTCTAAAAATTTAGATGCATCCATCTAAAGTACACTGAAATCATTTGAAAGATTATTTTTGATAAAATCATATTTACTTCCCTTTTAGTTGAAGCAATTATGTATTTGATGAACATAAAAATTGAACCAAATGTTATTCACCCTTATTTATAGAGGACACTATGTTCAATTTCAATAATGTTAACTCAGTTATATTTCAATGAATAAACAAAAACATTTTAAACAAAATAATTGAAATTACCATTACATATTCATTGATTAATTGTTTCTTGTGTATTTATGTTATCCTTATTGATACTTTTATCTTACTCAATGCATCATTTCACTATCACTTTGGGTTTTGTTGAAAAAATTATTACAAATGGCCATGGAGGAGGAATTACAAATTACAAAGAAAACATATAGGTTCTAACAATTTACTAAAGGAGACCTAATCTTGAGACCTCTCTAAGACCCATAAAAGGTGTAACCACAAGGATATTACCCAAGGGGATTACTGAAAAATATATTGAATGATGATTAATATTTTATTCTTGTTTGGTATTTGTTTTCTTTTTTCAAGTTATGTTTTCTGGATCTCCACACATTTTTCACCTTCTTGAGGTTTGACCCCTACTTAACACTACAAATGAATATTTTATTTTTTATAAATTATTAAAATTTATGTTTTTAATAATATTTTTCATATTATAATCAATAATCATCCATTCATAATGGAGTAAAACCAAAAGAAAATACATGAGAGTATTAGTAAGTTCATGCATCATATGTATGCAGTCACATGCCCACTATACTATATGATATATAAAAATATTGATTCCTATATTATTTTATAATTCATTGAAATTGTTTTCTATGTTATCAAACTCTTTTATATTATATAATAAGATACATGTTTTTCATTTAATATTATTAACGTATATTTAAGTGCATATCCAAAACAACAAATAAGACATTTGATGGACAAATATCATTTTCCAAAATACTAACTATTAGAACTCCCTTAATATTTTGTGTCATATCATTTGTGAATGTGATTCCTCCTCATTAAAATTTTTTATGTATTTTTAATAATTTTCAAATCACATTCAATTCAATAAAGAATATCATTTTCCATATTACATGGATTCTCAAACACTCAGTCCTTAAATGATCCCTTAACCAGTTAATGTTTATGTTTAACTAGACCTTATTTGTACACACTTATAGATTGCACATATAATTTGTTTATAGATCATATAAATGTGAGACACTCAATTTTAGTACTACATTATTGATCAAAACTTCTACAAGCTTCAAATGACTTCTAGAATCTGTTCCTTACCTCCTTTTTATTATTCAGTTGTTGGTACATATGATAATATATCAACAAATAAAATTTGCACCTATACCTTGATTCATGGTATCCTCTGAGACATAATAAATATATATTCAACAATAATAATAGGCCTTGTGTTTAATCATACCACAAAAACAATGGTATCACTAAAACCTCCTACTTTGAATGAAATGTTTATACTAGTCAATTTTTTCCTACTTTGATTTCATTTATTAGTTATGTTTTTCTCCTAAAATACTTTTGTGTAATTCTCTCTTAGATAATGATACTAATGTTTTCTAGTTCTACAAATTTTCCTTCTTCTACATCATTCCAGATTTTATCTTTTTCTTTATTATTATAGTATATTCATGTTGTATTCATCCACCAAATTCTTCTAATATAAATTTTTTCTTTTTTTTGGAAGTTCAACAATATTTTATTTAACAGGTTTACTCTCATGAAACAAAATTTGTCTTTAAAACTATTTGTAGGAATATTCATTCATTTTTAAATTTTGATATACTATTAAAATTTAATTTACGCTTTTTTTTAAAGATTCAGTTATTTTCTTCTTCATCCTATAAACATAATCATTTTCAATGGTAATAGTGGAAGTTATATCATCAATGATATTTTATTTCTCAGAAACATCAAGATTATATCATTTTATTTATTTGAAGTTATTATATTTCCCATCATGTAGCTGATTTTGCATATAATAATTTCCTTTTAATCAAAAATTATCTAGTATTATACTTATTATTTTATTCCAAAACATTTTGATATTTTTTCTCACAGGTTATTCATTAACTGTTTCTATTTATTCTATAGTATATTAACTATAGATTCTGGATTCATCTTCGAATGGTTCACCTTCTCTAAACTCTTATTCCGTGAGAACTTTTTAGGAATATTTTTTGGGAGATTCATTTTATTAAAAGTTTCTTTAATATTTGACACAACTTATCCAATTAAATGAATGCTCATTCAATGGAATTTTGGTTACATTTTTTTCTTACCCATTAACTAACATTTCATCAAAAAACCATTCTTATTGGTTATCTTATCAGTATCTTCATTATCATCAATTTATTCTATAATTTGAATTCTACAATATGTAGAAAAGGGAATAATTTTCCGTAATTATATAACTTAAAAGGGAGATTAAATTTATATATCCATCTCTCAGGAGTGAACCTTCATGAAATTAAAATAATAATTTCAGTAAAAATATTCCATACATTGTTCTCCATCTAAACAATAATGGTCCTGTTTAATCTTCATTTACATGAAAGATTTTAATATAATATTATTTTCCTTATTTACTATTCTTCTAATAGTGGAACATATTCTTGTATTATAGTTTATTTGGGTACCATGATGTAGATAAATAGTAAATTCACTATCTTCGTCTAAAAGAGATAAAATATTTCTAAATTATTTTTCAAGATGAATCCTCCTGGTCTTCTTTACAATTGTAATTTCATACATGTTATAAAAAACCAATTATGGTTTTAACAACCATATTAAATATATTTATAATTTCATATACTATATATTCTTCATGAATTATGATTTATTCAAATTAATGATATCTAATATGTAATTTAACTTCTTTCAACTTTTTTATTTCCTTCATAAATTCTACTAAGCATATTCAAAAAAACCCTTTTATGTTAAATGGGCCATAAATTCTTTCATATCATTTTATGATAAAGTGGAAAATGAATTATCTCTATTATTTCTATAGAATTCAATGTTTTTTTTGTTTTTAAATACCATAATGAAATTTTATTTCTCAAGGTGAATTTATATTGGGAATAATCAGTAAGATAATTCCCTATAGAGAGAATATATGAAACCATTCTCTCTTTCCAAATATTGAAACACATTCCATTGAACATATAAATTAATTTGTTATTAATTATATTATGAGAGCCTATGTAATATCATTGACAAAAATACAAGAGTTTATATCACGATTCGATATGATTCATTACGATCGCTCAGTGGGTAATTAATGTAAATAGTTGATGAATACGTGAATCTTCATTTTTATCTATTCACCAAACCCTTAGAAACTCTAATACTAATTCAACACCATTATCTTGAAATAGATAATGATACGATGATGAAATTAAGACACTACATTTCATAACTTCATTCACATCATAAATGGACACTTACATTCCTGTATTGTTATAGATATTATCCCACACACACAACAATTCTTTTAGTATCAAAAACTTTCTATAAGAATCTATATGGACATAAACCAGTTACAAAGGATGGTTTTGACTAGTATAATCTCAAATCAATAGAATAAAAAATGACCGTTTAGAAATTTATTTCCAATGAATGAAAAACCTTTGAACATGCTAATGGAATATTTATCTTCATCACTTACTCATGTAATAACCTCCTTTTAATATTCTCAATGGACAGAATGATCTATGTTTTATTTATGATCTTATATCTTTTCAATTATTATTTTATATTCATTTCATTGAAAGTTGAATGTATTTCCACAAAATATGAACTTCCCACCTTTTTTCTTCAATTTAAATAAAAATTATAAATCGGCAGTTACTCATATAGACTCTACCATAAGTTCCTTAGGATAATTAGAATTATCATGGTATTAATTATATTTTAGACACTATTTAAATACCAGTCAACATATTTATTTAAATATTTATATAACATGATATATTTACTTATTTGAAACTTCAAAAAATTGTAATATTATATGTGGTCCCATACTTCAAAGAAGTTTTGCATATGTGGATCCTTGTGATGTGGAATAACTTATTATGTTGTTAATCAACCATTGAAACTCATCCTAAATCATGAATTGTGACCCAATCTTATTCCTTATTGCACAACCACTCCGAAAATAATAGAAACAATTTTTCCCTATAATTCAAACATAGTTACTCTACAGTGTGGTCTTCATCTCCCTAGAATGTTTTTATATAAATTATTGATAAATCATAAATAAAAATTCTTTTTTGAGTATTTATGATGTTTTAATATTTGAAGAACAACCCTAAAATCAGCTCAAATAATATTTAAAAATACATTCCAAAAAATCATCTTCAAAAATATTATCAAACTATTTAATATTTATGATATAAAATTTCATACAAAACATTCCAATTTCTTCTACCTTTTCGAAAAATATTTCACCTTCTAATTTTTTTATAAGGCATTATTAGCCTTACAGAGTCCTTGTGAAAGACTTAAGAACTAATTCCTTTTTAATTTTTAGATTATTGAAAATTCATATTCAACTACTAAAATTATTATAAATCCCCATAAATCCTTATAAATTCATCAATAAAGTCATACAAATTCGGTATGAATGCATTTTAAGCCATAGTAAACATTTATGATGATTTCCTTTGTTAATTTTCATTTCTTAAACAGAAAATTCTTAAAAAGTTCATAGTTTCTTCAAAAAATCATAAAATGTATTATAAATGATCATAAATTCATATGAACTATAACTATCCCCACAAAATATTCTAAATTGTTTTGATGTTTAAGGCATATCGATTTTTTTCAACTCCAATCCCCAAAGTCATAAGAGTTGTTTGGAGTCCTATGAAATCATCATTAATTTTTCATTTTTATCAATATACTCAATGTGTTTTGGAATTACAAAAGCATTATGTGATCTTAGGGACTTATCCCAATACTTAGAAACACATTGCAACCTACTTTATGTAGTGTCTTTTCATCGACAAACACTTGTATTTAGTCTCTATGGTGATCATCTCTACGATCATCAAATGTCATCTAAGTATAAAAAACTGATAAAATATCATCCTCATGTTGGTTTAATAATTTTTTAATTAACTTTCCCTATTGGAATCTATCAAAGTATGTTTGACTTCTTCTTTTCTAAAAATTTATCACCATATAGAAAAATTAGAAGGGTTATAACAATAACCATAAAAATTATTTTTTTTTTCTTCAGGATGTAACATATGTTCTCATTATTTCGGGTCAACTCCTAGGACCTTCACCAATGAAATAGATTTCTACATCCATTCAATATTTCATAGTATGTCACAGACTAGAAAATTATTTCATTTTCATCAATGTAATGATATGTCCATAACTAACTATTCTAATATTTCTATCTATAGAGTATTTTATTTACTTTTCTGTTTTCCTTTTTGTTTGAGTTTCTTCACCAATTTTATAATTTCCTTTATTCAGTACAACATCTTTGCCAAAATTGTATGTTTTTTCTTCTCATAGGGGACTACGCATGCTCGTATTCTTCTCAATATGCCGCATACATCTACATTCTATTTATATTAGCTCCTAATAAGATATATTTTGAATTATAGCTTATTCTTATTACAAAACACCTTTTTTCTACATCAAGATTCATTCATAAATATACAAATTCTTCTTTGATTGATTAAACCCTATTAATTTTTTCATTCCACTCGATATTGATATCAAAAATAACTTTATATTTCATACTGACTTTTACATTTATATCAATTACTTTATTGGAGTTTCTTTAAGAAACCCCTTTTCCCCCAACCTTCTCTAATTCGGAATTAACAGCTTCAAATTGATCAGCACATGTTTTCTATTCCTTATATATACCACCAATCATTTAGTGATTATTATATTTAATGTATAATTATTCATTATATTATCTATTTTTGACTTTAAATTTAACAAATACTTCAAGATGAACTTTTTTATGGTCATTAAATTTGTTTTCCTAAACTATTTCTATCATGAAATCATCTACATTTGAAAGGAACATCACATCATGCGTTTGATGTGTCGTTATTTATTTGAAATAAATCTCATTTTATGATTGACCCAATGTTATTTTTGGTTTCAAACATATTTTTCAATCCCCCAGTTTACTATGAATATTATCTAGACTCGTGTTAGTGAGGTAATGTGTAACATCCCTAAATGATAAAGGGTTAAATGACTAAATGATATGACTCATGTCAACAAGGTGCACCTTCCTTTTCGGGAGTCTACCTGATTAGAACTCCGCAGTTAAGCGTGCTTGGCCTGAGTATTGATCAGGATGGGTGACCTCCTGGGAAGTTCCCCAGGATGGGTGTGAGTGAGGACAAAACACACTGGAAAGGACAAGTGTTGGCCTGTGGGGACTGTCATTAGTCAGATGACCCGTTCAGGCACGTGGGTGGACCCTGGGGTGGGCCCCATGTGTCTGCGGGGCAACTGGAGGTACGTGGTGGGCAAGGACCCGACAACCATGTTAAGGCGGGGTGTGTGTGTTGTCACCGGGACCCGGTTGTCACATTTGGTATCAGAGGAGGAAGCCAGCCTTAAGTGCGCGGTGCACTCCCTGGGTTGATATGTAGGGCCCACAACGAGGGTGTTGTGCTCTAAAGGGGGTGAATGTAACATCCCCAAATGATAAAGGGTTAAATGTCTAAATGATATGACCCATGTCAACAAGGTGCACCTTCCTTTTTGGGAGACTACCTGATTAGAACTCCACAGTTAAGCGTGCTTGTCCTGGAGTAGTGATCATGATGGGTGACCTCCTGGGAAGTTCCCCAGGATGTGTGTGAGTGAGGACAAAGCACACTGGAAAGGACAAGTGTTGGCCTGTGGGGACTGTCATTAGTCAGATGACCCGTTCAGGCACGTGGGTGGACCCTAGGGTTGGCCCCACGTGTCTGCGGGGAAACTGGAGGTACCTAGTGGGCAAGGACCCGACAGCCATGTTAAGGCGGGAGGTACCCGGGGGGAGTGGAAGCTAGGGAAGGGGAGGGTTCAACAGGGGTCCGGGGGTGCTGCGCAAGAGAAGCGGTGCCGGAGGGAGGGGAGGGGGAGCCGTGCGGGGAAGAGAGAGAGAGAAGGGGGCAGCTGCGGGAGAGGGGGAGAATTCGGGTTAGGAAAAAAATATATATATATCTAAACAAATAATAATAATAATAATAATAGTAAAAATTTATAAAAATAATAATAATAAAACTTTATAATAATAATAATAATAAAATATAATAATAGGTAGAAATTAGTTAATTATAATAATAATTATTCTGATCAAATATTTAAAATAATAAAGTAATTAAAAAATATATAATAAACATATATATATATTTATATTTATATATATATAGATATATATATATATATAAACATATATAGACATAACATACATAAACATACATATATATATACATATATAGACATTTATTATATATACATTATTATACACATATTTAAAAACATATATAAAAATAAAACAACAATGATAATACAAATTAACTGGTAATAATAATAAAATACCAACATAAAAATTTAAATTTTAAAACACCGGGTGAACGCACGGTCACCCGGGCTGAACGCACGGTCACCGCTAACGATGCGGTGACCACGCACCAGTGTGAAACCACAAATCTCAATTAATCTTCGAAAAATTTAAACCGGGACCAAGAAAGGAGAAAAACAATTTTCAGACATCCGTGGTCGGGGTGTGACAATTCTCCCCACCACAGGCACTTTCTTTCCCCCAAAAAGTCACCAGGCCGAAAGTCGGTCAAGATTTAAGTCCATGCCCTAAAGGAACTAAAGGAACTAAAGATAACTGAGAAACTCGTGGATGACCTTACTCTACACAGGTCACACCCGACCGATTCAAGAGAAAACTGAGGTCCGAGGTTGAGGGGAGAACACGAAGGGGTTCTCCCCACCACAAGAACTTAACTAGTTTAAAAATTTTAACACTCCAAACATACCACCTCACGGAGGAGGGTCCAGTACGGGAACTCATAATAGTAATAATAGTAAAACATTATAAAAATAATAATAATAAAACTTTATAATAATAATAATAATAAAATATAATAATAAGTAAAAATTAGTTAATTATAATAATAATTATTCTGATCAAATATTTAAAATAATAATGTAATTTAAAAAATATAATACACACATATATATATATTTATATTTATATTTATACATATATAGATATATATATATATAAACATATATAGACATAACATACATAAACATACATATATATATACATATATAGACATATATTATATATACATTATTATACACATATATAAAAACATATATAAAAATACAACAACAATGATAATACAAATTAACTGGTAATAATAATAAAATACCAACATAAAAATTTAAATTTTAAAACGCCGGGTGAACGCACGGTCACCCGGGCTGAACGCACGGTCACCGCTAACGATGCGGTGACCGCGCACCGGAGCGAAACCACAAATCAAAATTAATCTTCGAAAAATTTAAACCGGGACCAAGAAAGGAGAAAAGAAAATTTCGGACATCCGCGGTCGGGGTGTGACAATTCTCCCCACCACAGACACTTTCTGCCCCCTAAAAGTCACCAGGCCAAAAGTCAGTCAAGATTTAAGTCCATGCCCCAACGGAACTAAAGGAACCAAAGAAAACTGAGAAACTCGTGGATGGCCTTACTCTACACATGTCACACCCGATCGATTCAAGAGAAAACTGAGGTCCGAGGATGAGGGGAGAACACGAAGGGGTTCTCCCCACCACAAGAACATAACTAGTTTAAAAATTTTAACACTCCAAACATACCACCTCACGGAGGAGGGTCCAGTATGGGAACTCATAACCGATCCAAAATGACTCCTATAACACAATCAAAACAACACTTCCGTATAAACGCTGAACACATGACTAGAGTCAACAACTTCATTACCAGGGATAACCCATGGAAAAGACTTAACCAAATATCAAATTGGAGACCTGATCCATTGGAGTCCACAAATCGTAGCCACATTCGACAAGCATAGTTGAACCGAGGTCAACCCACACAAGGGTCAAACACACTTTTAAGAAAGACACACGAATCAGAATATTACATCCACACGACAAGTCTACTTGGATTATCATAGAACAAGTCTATCATCAATTTATGGAAAAACAACGCTTTTACAACACTGTTGAAATTTAATAGCAGCAAACAAATATGAAAATGTTTTTAATTGTTCCACCGTCATTACGGAAAACCGAACCTGGACCAAGGCTTCACAACCCTGAGAACTCCTAACTATGCGCGAGCTTCACCCCAAGACCTGTGGTTGGGGCTCTGATGGCTGAAGCCTCTTCTTCCTCACAGTCAGGTACTGACGTTCTCCCATCACGGTGTCCTCTTTAAGCGACGCTTCCTGCAAAACTTCTCCAGATGACCTGGACAGCCTCATCGATGACACATCTTCGGAGGGTTGCGACAAGACGGCTTTAAATTCCCAAATTGACCACACTGATAGCACACCACTGAACAATCTTATGAACTAGAAGCTGGGACCAAAGGGGATAACTTCTTAGGAACAGGTATCTCTGGCGCCTTTTCATCACCAGAGGGGGAACTCTCACGAACAATAGGGGACGCTGAAGTATTAACCACCATCACACCGGAAACCAGCTCAGCTCAGCCAATAATGCTTCCTCTACTAGCTTCTCGAAACCATGGTCTTTAGAAGGGAGTACTCGCTCCTCGATCTCTGGACGAAGACCCTCGGTGAAAAGAGAGGCCTTCATGAGTTCATGCGACGCCACCTCTGGAGAAAAGGAAATCAGTTCCTTAAAATGGTCAACATATGCCTTCACTGTCCGTTGGCCTTGTTGAATATGCACAAGCCCTCTTTTTTTTCACCATCTTTACTTCCTCAGGTACAAACCATTGGATGAAAACGGTTTTAAAGACATCCCACGTCATTTCACCTTGCGTTGACGGTGGGGTAACCATCATCCACTAGTCCAGAGCTGGACCCTCGAACAACTCCATAATTGCACGAACCTTAACATTATCGGGTGTTGCCAACGTTTGAAAGACACGCTCCATTTCCTCAAGCCATTTCACTGCCTCTAACAGACCCTGATCACCATGGATAATAGGCAAAGTATGAGAAGGACCAAAAACTGGGCATGACTTATCCGAATCCTTAAAAACCTTTCTGGGCGGCATTTCCTGAGCGACATATAAAAAATAAAGCCAAAACCAATATCAAACCGAAGCAACTTCAATAAAAGCGCCTTCATCAAAAATAGTCAGCACAAAGACCAAACCAACACAAACACAACCCAAAATAAAATCTCCTTTTTAAAATCCCCCTTTTTATTTTTGACTTTAAAACCACCCTTTGTCAAGACCACTTTCCAAAAACCAATCCACTTTCAAACCAAAAACTTTCCAAAACTATTTCCCCTTTAAAACCAATTTAGAAAACAAGGTCAAGCCTTTAATTTCAAATACACACCCAGGTAATCTCATGAACCGTTTCACATATCTTCATCCACTGTCCAATAACACTCGCACCAACACACATTTTTTCCCATGCATTCTCACACATGTGCAAATGTTCATAAAGAGGACCTGAGGTTTCACCCCAAATCATTCTTAACCAATTCCAAGCAAACAACAGATTTCCAAATCAAGAGATTTTAGTATTAAAACCTGTTTCATACCTTTAATGTCTTTTAAAAGAAACCAGTCCAATTTTTCAAAAACCTTTTTCATTTCCAACAATGTACTTACACAGACAAAAACAAAAGCGGCATCCAAATTTGTATCAACCACTGGGGTGAGGGACTAGTAGTCACGCTCAACCTGGAGACATGGTAGTGGGTCATGTCCCAAGCTAGCGTCGACCACTAGGAGGAATTCAAACCATGTACTCAGACTCCACATGGGTCACTACTCCATGTAAAATCGCGAAGTAAAGTCAGCTTGCCTCCGTTGTCATCTCTCAATCCAAGACAAACCAGAAAAGACAAGGACACAATTCCCGGACTAACCCTGGCGAATCGAGGTGCGGAACAGGCGAGGGTTCATGACGTCCTCCCCGTACCTACCTCTCGAGTCCCGACAGTCCTAATCTCCACCTACCAGACAACCCAAATAACAAGAACCTGGCTCTGATACCATTTTGTCATGAACCAGCTCGGGTCGACCCTAAACCGGTCACTCGAGTCGGTCCGCGGCAAGTCCCGAGGAGAGTTCCCGATCCCCCCCGGGATGGCAACATGTGTCGGGCATTAAAAATTTCAATTGTTGGGAACAATTTCAGCCCAAACTAAAAACAGCATCAAAGAACAAATATAAACCAACAAACAGATGAACACTAAAGACATAAACAAAACTACACCACGACATACCTCCACGTGACCTCTCGGGTCACCACCCAACTACAACCAACGTCGCTCCCTCACTGAGCGACTCAAGCCAGGAAAACCAGAACACAAGAAACCTGCAACTAAAATGATAAAAGATATGCGTGAGCACAAAAGTGCTCAGTAGGTGAGCCCCACAACAAATCCAAAAACACTACCAGTAAATAAATAATCTACATATTCCAGGTTTGAACTAAAATGTATAAAAGTAAGCTTTCATAATACTTTTCTTGAAAATCAAACACGAGACATTTCCCTTATTCTTTTTCGAAAATTGGTTCCCTTTCATTAGTTTTAAACTCATTCTAAAAAGCAAAGTGTTACATTTTCAAATCTTACACAAAGAAGATAATGGATTTTTATTTGAAAACCATTTTCCCAAAGTCTAACAGTATAGGCTGTGAAGGATTACTGAATGTAAAAAAGCAGGGAAATCAAGGGAAAGTAAAGGTAAACAAGCAATGAAAACCATGTGCAAGTAAAAATAAACTAGAAGTTTTCAGAAATAACCATGGGCGATCCTAAACATCCCTATAAAACCCCTGGACGTACTCGGGTTCAGACTACCTGCCGGCGTGGTACTCCATAGTCAATAACCAACTGGCCGCCCTAATAGCCAACCAGTGGCACATCCCTCCTGGCTTGTCCACAACTCCAAGGGGTACTAACCCTTCTAATCAGGGTTAGCAAGCAACCGTCACTCGATAATCTACAAGACGCCCATGAACCCATGGTGGTTTTAGTAACACTGTGTAAGTGGGAGACCCTCGCATGTGTGACTCATCTCACCGCACTTGCCAACCCCTTACACAGACATCGCTACACGACAACCCTCGAAGGGAAGTCCCCCTATAGAAATTACCTCATAAGTACGTATATATGTAGATATATATGTATAATCACTTCACATTTAATAAAGTGCCAACCATGCCGTCATATCATTTACATTTTGACCATTTAATACTAAAGCATTTCTAAAGGGATATGACACACGCCATTTCATTGAAACCCAGAAACAAACATAGAACTTTATTTAAGAAACCCAAATCAGCATATCAAACCTGGAACAAAATTGTTTCACCAGTAGAGTTCTTTTCCAATATCAAAACGCACCCCGCTTTTATCAGGATCCAAACTGTCCTTTAATCACCTTTTTAAGGAATACTATTTCTCAAATGAAATCCAAACATTTAATCACGCATCAAAAAAACATTTTTAAACCACCAAGAACCACACATAAAGTTTCCAAAAATAAGTTTAAAGGTCATACGACAATTCCTCAAATCAAGGTTCTAAGAAAAACACCATTTTCCCTAAACAATACACCTACTAGTTTATACACACCAAAAACATTTCAAAACATAGTTTCACATTTTAGAAAGAACCATTTAGCAATATTATCATGGAAGCCCACAATTGAAAGAAAGAAAACACTTTCAATGAAACGCTAGAATTAAATAGTTTGAATTATTAGCAAATCACCACACTATAAAAACTACTAAATATTACTTTTAAATTTACTGAAATCCAACAAAAAGACAAGGAATAAATAAATTCTTAAATTAAAGGAAAGTGAAAAGGGAGACCTACCTCAGCATGAAATCCAAACGCACGGTGTGTCACACCTAGCACAAACGCACAAACACATGGGCGTTGACGACCACAGTATCGTGAGGTTATCTCGCCAATGCGCTGCATTGAACGCACAACAATTAAAAACACATAACCACCGACTAATAATAATTTATATAAAAACTAATATATATATATATATATATACATATATATATATATACAAAAATATATAAACGTTGATATAAAATAGTTCGGGTAAGAAACAAGGCAAACCTCACCTAAAAACGCAAACCGAACACGACGACGTAGAACACCCCGCGCAGGCGCATGCGCACTCGCAAGCCGAAGACCTCCGCATTGCGGAATTAATCCGCCAACACGCTGCACAAACCAACAATTAATCAACCAACCATAAGATATAAATATATATATAATCACACGAAACAAAACTCACCTCGGCGCAGAGACGTGCTCGACCCACGGGTTCACGCGACAGCTAAAGGTACGGCGCGCACCGGCAGGGAGACCGTCAGAGGTCGCGCGCTGATTATCGAGTGCGCCACTGCCCGGCGCAAGACGATGGCGGCTGGCCGGGCCACGGAAAGGCGGTGCGCAACCTCCCAACGGTGTGGCGGAGCTGGTCGGAGCACCAAAAAGGATCAGGGAACGCCGGCAGGCGGTGCCGGAGCGAAGCAAGGGTGCCGACAGAGATGGGGAATACCGGCGGGGTCGCCGGAACAGGGCAAGGGCGTCGGAACGACGCCGGACAGCAAAAGCGGGTCGCCGGAAGGAGAGCGGGAGGGTGCGCCGGGATGCCGGGACGGCGGCGGAGGGCGCTGGCCCGAGCGAGGCTCACCAGAAGGGTTAGGAGGGGTGTCAGAAGGGAGCCGAGGGCTGCTGGGCGGTAGGGGGGGCTTGCCGGAGGTGCGGCAGCCGGAACGGGAGCCGGGCGGGGGCTTCGACGAGGCTAAGGGGGGTCGGGTGCGGGGCAGCGAGCCGGCGCAGGAGCGGCGAGCCGGCGCGGCGGGGCTACGCGCCGGAACGGAGGCTGAACTGGAGGTGGTGCGTCGAAGGTGGAGGAGCCCGGCGGTCGGAGGTGGTCGGAACGGAAGCCGGACTGGGCGGGGGCGGCGGCGACAGAAAACCGGTGAAGGGGAAGCGGGGACCGGAGACGACGCGGCTGGGTGCGGTGATGGGAAACAGGGTCGGGTTTAGCGGGGGTGAGGCCGGCGGTGTGGGCCGCCGGAGAGGGGGTGCGGGCAGCAGGCGCCAGTACAGGGGGGCACGGGGGTGCCACCTTGGGCGAGGCGGGACGGCGGCCGAAGGGGGCCAGTTGTGGATGCCGGAGGCCGGCCTGGAGGTGCTGCCGCAGCGACGGGAAGCCGGGGGGAGTGGAAGCTGGGGAAGGGGAGGGTTCGACGGGGGTCCGGGGGTGTTGCGTAAGAGAAGCGGCGCCGGAGGGAGGGGAAGGGGAGCCGTGTGGGGAAGAGAGAGAGAGAAGGGGGGCGGCTACGGGAGAGGGGGAGAATTAGGGTTAGGAAAATATATATATATATATATAAACAAATAATAATAAAAATAATAATAGTAAAACTTTATAAAAATAATAATAATAAAACTTTATAATAATAATAATAAAATATAATAATAAGTAAATATTAGTTAATTATAATAATAATTATTCTGATCAAATATTTAAAATAATAAAGTAATTAAAAAAATATAATACACATATATATATTTATTTTTACATATATAGATATATATATATATATAAACATATATAGAGACAACATACATAAACATACATATATATATATACATATATAGACATATATTATATATACATTATTATACACATATATAAAAACAAATATAAAAATACAACAACAATGATAATACAAATTAACTGGTAATAATAATAAAATACCAACATAAAAATTTAAATTTTAAAACGCCGGGTGAATGCACGATCACCCGGGCTGAACGCACGGTCACCGCTAACGATGCGGTGACCGCGCACCGGCGTGAAACCACAAATCGCAATTATTCTTCGAAAAATTTAAACCGGGACCAATAAAGGAGAAAAAAAATTTTCGGACATCCGCGGTCGGGGTGTGACAATTCTCCCCACCACAGACACTTTCTGCCCCCAGAAAGTCACCAGGCCAAAAGTTGGTCATGATTTAAGTCCATGCCCCAACGGAACTAATGGAACCAAAGAAAACTGAGAAACTCGGGGATGACCTTACTCTACACAGGTCACACCCGGCCGATTCAAGGGAAAACGGAGGTCCGAGGTTGAGGGGAGAACACAAAGGGGTTCTCCCCACCACAAGAACTTAACTAGATTAAAAATTTTAACACTCCAAACATACCACCTCACGGAGGAGGGTCCAGTATAGGAACTCATAACCGATCCAAACCGCCTCCTATATCACAATCAAAAAAACACTTCCGTCGAAATACTGAACACATGACTAGAGTCAACAACTTCAATACAAGGGATAACCCACGGAAAACTCATAACCAAATATCAAATTGGAGACCTGATCCATTGAAGTCCACATATCGTAACCACATTAAACAAGCATAGTTGAACCGAGGTCAACCCACACAAGGGTCAAACACACTTTTAAGAAAGACACACGAATCAAAATATTACATCCACACGACAAGTCTGCTTGGATTATCATAGAACAAGTCTATCATCACATTATGGAAAAACAACGCTTTTACAACACTGTTGAAACTATAATAGCAGCAAAAAAATTTGAAATTGTTTTTAATTATTCCACCGTCAGTACGGAAAACCGAACCTGGACCAAGGCTTCACAACCCTGGGAACTCCTGACTGTGCACGAGCTTCACCCCCAGACCTGTGGTTGGGGCTCTGATGGCTGAAGCAACTTCTGCCTCACAGTCAGGTACTGATGTTCTCCCATCACGGTGTCCTCTTCAAGTGACGCTTCCTGCAAAACTTCTTCAGATGACCCAGACAGCCGCATCGATTACACGTCTTCGGAGGGTTGCGACAAGACGACTTTAAATGCCCAAATCGACCACACTGATAGCACACCACTGAACAATCTGATGAACTAGAAGCTGGGACCAAAGGGGATAACTTCTTAGGAATAGGTATCTCTGGAGCCTTTTCCTCACTAGAGGGGGAACTCTCACGAACAACAGGGGACGCTGAAGTATTAACCACCCGCACACCAGAAACCATCTCAGCCAATAATGCTTCCTCTACCAGCTTCTCGAAACCATGGTCTTTAGAAGGGAGGACTCGCTCCTAGATCTCTGGATGAAGACCCTCAGTGAAAAGAGAGGCCCTTATGAGTTCATGTGACACCACCTCTGGAGAAAAGGAAATCAGTTCCTTAAAATGGTCAACATATGCCTTCACCGTCTGTTGGCCTTGTTGAATATGCACAAGCTCTCTTTTTTTTCTCCAGCTTCACTTCTTCAGGTACAAACCATTAGATGAAAACGGTTTTAAAGACATCCCACGTCATTTCACCTTGTGTTGACGGTGGGGTAACCATCTTCCACTGGTCCAGAGCTGGACCCTCGAACAACTCCATAATTGCACGAACCTTAACATTATCGGGAGTTCCCAACGTTCGAATGACACGCTCCATTTCCTCAAGCCATTTCACTGCCTCTAACGGACCCTGATCACCATGGAGAATAGGCAAAGTATGAGAAGGACCAAAAACTGGTCATGACTTATCTGAATCCTTAGAGACCTTTCTGGGCAGCATTTCCTGAGCGACATATAAAACACAAAGCCAAAACCAATATCAAACCGAAGCAACTTCAATAAAAGCGCCTTCATCAAAAATAGTCAGCACAAAGACCAAACCAACACAAACACCACCCAAAATAAAATCTCCTTTTTAAAATCCCCATTTTTATTTTTGACTTTAAAACCACCCTTTGTCAAAACCACTTTCCAAAAACCAATCCACTTTCAAACCAAAAACTTTCCAAAACTGTTTCCCCTTTAAAACCAATTTAGAAAACAAGGTCAAGCCTTTAATTTCAAATACACACCCATGTAATCTCATGAACCGTTGCACATGTCTTCATCCACTGTCCAATAATACTCGCACCAACACGCATTTTTTTCCATGCATTCTCACACATGTTCAAACGTTCATAAAGAGGACCTGAGGTTTCATCCCAAATCATTCTTAACCAATTCCAAGCAAACAAAAGATTTCCAAATCAAGAGATTTTAGTTTTAAAACCTGTTTCATACATTTAAAGTCTTTTAAAAGAAACCAGTCCAATTTTTCAAAAACCTTTTTCATTTCCAACAACGTACTTACACAGACAAAAACAAATGCACCATCCAAATTTGCATCAACCACTGGGGTGAGGGACTAGTAGTCATGCTCAACCTGGCGACATGGTAGTGGGCCATGTCCCACGCCAGCGTCGACCACTAGGAGGAATTAAAACCATGTACTCAGACTCCACATGGGTAACTACTCCATTTGAAATCACGAAGTAACGTCGGCTTGCCTCCGTTGTCATATCTCAATCCAAGACAAACCCGAAAAGACAAGGACACAATTCTCGGACTACCCCTAGCGAATCGAGGTGTGGAACAGGTGAGGGTTCTTGACGTCCTCCCCGTACCTACCTCTCGAGTCCCGATAGTCCTAATCTCCACCTACCAGACAACCCAAATAAACGGAACCTGGCTCTGATCCCATTTTGTCACGAACCAGCCTGGGTCGACCCTGAACCGGTCACTCGAGTCAGTCTGCGGCAAGTCCCGAGGAGCGTTCCCGATCCCCCCGGGATGGAAACAAGTGCCGGGCATTAAAAATATCAATCGTTGGGAACGATTTCAGCCCAAACTAAAAACAGGATCAAAGAACAAATATAAACCAAACAAACAGACGAACACTAAAGACATAAATCAAACTACACCACGACATACCTCCACGTGACCTCGCGGGTCACCACCCAACTACAACCAACGTCGCTCCGTCACTGAGCAACTCAAGCCAGGAAAACCTGAACACAAGAAACCTTCAACTGAAATGATAAAAGATAGGTGTGAGCACAAAAGTGCTCATTAGGTGAGCCCCACAACAAATCCCAAAACACTGCCAGTAAATAAAGAATCTACATATTCTAGGTTTAAACTACAATGTATAAAAGTAAGCTTTCATAATACTTTACTTAAAAATCAAACACGAGACATATCCCTTATTCTTTTTCAAAAATTGGTTCCCTTTCATTAGTTTTAAACTCATTCTAAAAAAGCAAAGTGTAACATTTTCAAATCTTACAGAAAGAAAATAATGTATTTTCATTTGAAAACCATTTTCCCAAAGTCTAACAGTATAGGCTGTGAAGGATGACTGAAAGTAAACAAGAAGAGAAAAAAAGTGAAAGTAAAGGTAAATAAGCAAGGAAAACCAAGTGCAAGTAAAAATAACCCAGAAGTTATCAGCAATAACCATGGGCAATCCTAAACATCCCTAGAAAACCCCTGGACGTACTCGGGTTCAGACTACCTGCCGGCGTGGTACTCCATAGTCAATAACCAACTGGCCGCCCTAATAGCCAACCAGTGGCGCATCCCTCCTGGCCTGTCCACAACTCCAAGGGGTACTAACCCATCTAATCAGGGTTAGCAAGCAACCGTCACTCGATAATCTACAAGACGCCCAGGAACACATGGTGGTTTTAGTAACACTGTGTAAGTGGGAGACCCTCGCACGTGTGACTCATCTCACCGCACTTGCCAACCCCTTACACGGACATCGCTACATGACAACCCTCGAAGGGAAGTCCCCCTGTAGAGATGCCCTCATAAGTACGTATATATATATATATATATATATGTATAATCACTTCACATTTAATAAAGTTCCAACGAGGCCGTCATATCATTTACATTTTGACTATTTAATACTAAAGCATTTTTAAAGGGATATGACACACGCCATTTCATTGAAAACCAGAAACACACTTTAAACGTTATTTAAGAAACCCAAATCAGCATATCAAACCTGGAACACAATTGTTTCACAAGTAGAGTTATTTTCCAATATCAAAACGCACCCTGCTATTATCAAGAGCCAAACGGGTCTTTAATCACCTTTTTAAGGAATACTATTTCTCAAATGAAATCCAAACTTTTAATCACGTGTCAAAAGAAAGCATTTTTCAACCACCAAGAACCACACATAAAGTTTCCAAAAATAAGATTAAAGGTCATACGAAAATTCCTCAAATCAAGGTTCTAAGAAAAACACCATTTTCCCTAAAAAATACACCTACTAGTTTATACAGACCAAAAACATTTCAAACCACAGTTTCACATTTCATAAAGAACCATTTAGCAATATTACCATGGAAGCCCACAATTGAAACCAAGAAAACACTTTCAATGAAACGCTAGAATTAAACAGTTTGCATTATTAGCAAATCACCACACTATAAAAACTACTTAATATTACATTTAAATTTACTGAAATTCAATAAAAAGACAAAGAATAAATAAATTCTTAATTTAAAGGCAAGTGAAAAGGGATACCTACCTCAGCATGATATCCAAATGCACGATGTGTCGCACCTCATACTAACGCACAAACACACGCGCGTTGACAACCACTATATCGCGAGGTTATCTCGCCAATGCGCTCCATCGAACGCACACCAATTAAAAACACATAACCACTGACTAATAATAATTCATATAAAAACTAATATATATATATATATATATATATATATACAAATATATATATACAAAAATATATAAACGTTGATATAAAATAATTCGGGTAAGAAACGAGGCAAACCTCACCTAAAAACGCAAACCGAACACGACGACGTAGAACACCCCGCGCAGGCGTAGGCGCACTCGCAAGCCGAAGACCTCCACGTTGCGGAATTAATCCGCCAACGCGCTGCACAAACCAACCATTAATCAACCAACCATAAGATATAAATATATATATATAATCACACGACACAAAACTCACCTTGGTGCAGAGACGCTCTCAACCCACGGGGTCGCGCGACAACTAAAGGGGCGGCGCGCACCGGCAGTGAGACCGTCAGAGGTCGCGCGCTGATTATCGGGCGCGCCGCTGCCCAGCGCAAGACGGTGGCGGCTGGTCGGGCCACGGAAAGGCGGTGTGCGACCTCCCAATGGTGTGGCGGAGCTGGTCGGAGCGCCGGAAAGGACCAGGGAACGCCGGCAGGCAGTGCCGGAGCAAAGCAAGGGTGCCGGTGGAGATGGGGAACACCGGTGGGGTCGCCGGAACAGGGCAGGGGCGTCGGAACGACACCAGAAAGCAAAAGCGGGTCGCCAGAAGGAGAGCCGGAGGGTGCGCCGGGATGCCGGGATGGCGGCGGAGGGCGCTGCCCCGAGCGGGGCTCGTCGGAAGTGTTAGGAGGGGCGTCAGAAGGGGGCCTAGGGCTGCTGGTCGGTAGGGGGGATAGCCAGAGGTGCGGTAGCCAGAACGGGAGCCGGGCGGGGGCTGCGATGAGGCGAAGGGGGGTCGGGTGCGGGGCAGCGAGCCGGCGCGGCGGGGCTGCACGCCGGAACGAAGGCCGAACGGGAGGTGGTGCGTCCGAGGTGGAGGAGGCCAGCGGTCGGAGGTGGTCTGAATGGAAGTCGTACTGGGCGGGGGGCGGCGGCGACAGAAAACTGTTGAAGGGGAAGCGGGGGCCGGAGACGACGTGGCTGGGTGCGGTGACGGGAAACAGGGCCCGGTTTAGCGGGGGTGAGGCCGGCGGTGTGGGCCGCCGGAGAGGGGGTGCGGGCAGCAGGTGCCGGTACAGGGGGGTGCGGGGGTGCCGCCTTGGGCGAGGTGGGACGGCGGCCGGAGGTGGCCGGTTGTGGATTCCAGAGGCCGGCCTGGAGGTGCTGGCACAGCGACGGGAAGCCGGGGGGAGTGGAAGCCGGGGAAGGGGAGGGTTCGACATGGGTCCGGGGGTGCTGCACAAGAGAAGCGGCGCCGGAGGGAGGGGAGGGGGAGCCGCGCGGGGAAGAGAGAGAGAGAAGGGGGGGGGGCTGCGTGAGGGGAAGAATTAGGGTTATGAATATATATATATATATTTATATATATATATATATATATATATCGAAACAAATAATAATAATAATAATAATAGTAAAACTTTATAAAAATAATAATAATAAAACATTATAATAATAATAATAAAATATAAGAATAAGTAAAAATTAGTTAATTATAATAATAATTATTCTGATCAAATATTTAAAATAATAATGTAATTAAAAAAAATATAACACACACACACACACACATATATATATATATACATATATATATATATAAACATATATAGACATAACATACATAAACATACATATATATATACATATATAGACATATATTATATATACATTATTATACACATATATAAAAACATATATAAAAATACAACAACAATGATAATACAAATTAACTGGTAATAATAATAAAATACCAACATAAAAATTTAAATTTTAAAACGCCGGGTGATCGCACGGTCACCCGGGCTGAACGCACGGTCACCGCTAACGATGCGGTCACCGCGCACCGGTGCGAAACCACAAATCGCAATTAATCTTCGAAAAATTTAAACCGGGACCAAGAACGGAGAAAAAAAATTCGGACATCCACGGTCGGGGTGTGACATAATGTTCTTTAGAAAACAACACCTTGGAATTTTACAAGGTTTGAAATAATAAAAGAATAGTTTTCATTATATAAAATTTATTATGTTTAATATCGATTCCATTAATTGATTCAATTATTTAAATTATTCAATTTAAAAATAAATTAATATTATCATTTGTGACCATCTTAAAATCATCAAAATGATAGTGTAATAGTTATTGATTATCTTCCCTCACATTGTTAATCCATTTATAAAAATTATCTAGCATGTCCAATATAGAATTTATTGATGCGTAGTCCGTCACTTTTAGATATATTTATTTTTATAAGGCTACCTATAATAATTTTTTGAGACTTTCAATCAGCTTCAAAGAGATTTTTTTAGTCTCATTCATAGACACTCTTATAAGGTTAATAACTTGTAATCCGTATATAGAAGTAGTAAAAACATAATGGATAAGATATTGTGAGGGATATCTCATATAATTCTTCCATATATGAATATTATAGGCATAAAAAAGGAACACATTTTTCATTGATTGTATTATCTAAATTATAGTCTTTCTTAAATGTATATTTTTCATGTAATAACCTAGCTCTGATAACATATGTTAGTTTTGGCCCACATATTCTACATTGATAACAAATTTTTCTACCTAATCTTTAATGATATGATTCTAAATTTATATATTATTTTTTTAGGAAATTTTACACCATATCCTTGGTTATCTCTATTGTGATTTAAATGACACAATATACCACCTTGGGTAGCTTCACATACTCTACAAGGTCCTCTAGTTATTCTATCATCTATTTGAGTTATCGGCATCCCATTGTAGCTGAAATATATTCCCATTAAATTATATGAAGATAGGTGATTTCATTTCACTAATTGATATTTATAATACATTTTATTACAAAGAAAAAGTGATCCTCCACTTTTGTATTTTCAATCCAAAATAAATCCATATACGTTTATCTTCATTATATAAGAATCCGGGGAAAACTAAAAACGTTATTAATGTCCACTTCACCATGGGAAAAACTAAAACCATGACTAATCATAAAAATCATGGTCCATTGGAAATAACTCTAGATCATGGTTTTTTTCTAAAGAAATAAAACTCAACACTTTACTTATTATTCACTTCCCAAATCACTTACAACTACTCCAACACATGAAAATATTATGGTATATTGATTTTAAAATCATATAATCTACTACATTGATATCAAGGAGTACCTATATACACTTAGAGGAAAATAATGGAGATATTTTTTATATCATTATAAGGCCCTTTAGAATATGTTTTTCCTTTTAGGAATGATGATCATTAGTAGAGGAAAGATTGAGTGGACTAGGTGTGGTAGTTCACCATTTCAAAACTTATATAAGGGTTGTAACCCTTGGATTGGATTCTCCATTACAAATACCACCAATGAATGTGATTTAGTGGATTTTGGAACCTCATTAATTATTTTAAATACCGTAATGATTTCATTTACCAATATTCCAATTACCTTTTGCATTAATATTATTAAAGAATAAAATTACATCAAAAAGTGGAAAATTCCACATAGTGTACATTCCCCCCGAAGAAGTTCATAAATTAAAACACATGTATCATTTATGACACATCTGTTTCATTCAATATGAGTCTACAAAACCATAATACTGCATTTTAATTGTTCCTACACATCCTTACATATTTGAAAATCATTTTAAAACATGTGATGAGTATAAAAATATTAATAAGCGATATAAAAATAAATTAAACTCATTATCCTATTGAAACACATGAATACCCATGAAAAAGTTTTCCTTTTCACATAATAAACTATGAACTCATAACTACATATAAATTAATCATTTTTTAAGAAAACCATTAAAACACATAGAAGAAATATAAAAAAATATGATGGTATCCTAGGGTATCATATTCATCACCTATTTCAAATAACATATTCATATAATCCTTTTAATATGAATGACCTATTTGATTACTTCCATTATTTTATCCTTAGAGAGGAAATCATTATGCAATGAATTAAAGTTCTATATCTCATTATCACCCATTATCACATATAATGAACAAGTACTGTAACATCAAAAAAACATAAGTAACCATGAATTTTCATTAATAACATCAACAAAAATGATATTTGAGTCCACATGGGAAATCACATTAACATATATCATAAAAATAGTAATAAATATCATTATCTTTTGATAACACATTAAAATAAAATCAATGAATAATGATAATATTATATTATCTAAAAAAAAGAAAATATTATAATGAATATTAATAATGAATGAAGCATAGGTTATGAATGGTGATCAAGTAGTAACCATTAAAAAACATTTCCGACGTGTGTAAATAATGTCAGAAGGGACCCATATGTAAAATATTAAGAGAATAACTTTAAAAAAAAACAAGAAAGTCGAAGTTAGTTGGAGATGAACATAAATGATCATTGAAGTATAGTAATGAATATTCTGGAACTAACATTAAGAATATGGACATGGAAGAGAATGACTTCAAAGGAAAACATTAAAACATTTAAAACATGGTTTTAAATACAAATATTTTAACTTGATTCCCGTTGTAGCTAATATGAATTATACAATCATGATTCGACCAACTTCGGGCCATGAACAATGTAATTTTACACTAAGGGATTCTTTTCATACTCTGGATTCCTTTTCAACACACCAAAATCTGTTACCCATTTGAATCACGTAACATACTAATGAATTTCACCATAGTCCAAAAAATGTTCTATAGTTGTTGTTTTTTTCATCACTCACATGCTAGCCATTTCTATCAAACTAGACTCTATCAAACTACTTGAAATTTGACCCATCCTTATCACTACATCAAGACAAGAATGAATAACTCTAGTGTTCTAATTAGGATGTCTTCAGAAAATAAAGGGTTGCCTTGTTGACATGGGTAGTAACATTTATCTTTTTCTGTCTCACTATTCTAGAGGCCTTATACTCTCCACCCACTTAAATAAAAAACCCTCATTTAGACGCCAAAACTCAACCCCAATCAGTGCCTCTTCACTTCTAGCTTGTTAATATGACTTATAATATCATGACTTGGCCTTACCTGAGGTATTCTCATCGTTATTTGACCTCATGGTTCTCTTGAAATAACCTGGTTTCTTTATCAACACACCATATGAAATTACTCATTTTTTCACTTATCAAAATAATGAATTTACCACATGTCAAAACATATTCTATCAGTATGGTTTTTCCTAACCCACAGACTCCCTGGGATGATTCCCAATATGTCACCCATTCAGATCATAGTTCTAGGACAACCATGATTTAATGTTGAGTAATAATCATGAATTATTAAAAAGTATATGTACATTGTCACACCCTGACTGCGGACACCTTTTTTCACTCCTTTCTTGTTCCTAGTTTGAAAATTTCAAGGTTTAATTGTGTTGGTGGGTTTCGCACCGATGCGCGGTAACCGCATCGCTAGCGGTGACCGTGCGTTCGCCCAATGTTTTAAATATTAAAATTTTTATGTTGAAATTTCATTATTTCTATTTTTTTAAATTGTTATTATTATTATTATTATTATAAATTTTACAATTATTATTATTATAAATTTTATTATTATTAATATTGTTATTATTATTATTATCATTATAGTTTTTATTTGTTGAAAAAAAAGAAGAAGAAAACTCCAAACCCTAACTGTACCCGGCACCCCCCCCCTCCTCCCTTTTTTCGCAACCCCCCCCCCTTGCTCTCTTGCATGCACCGGCCCCCCGACCTCTCTGTCGCCGGCATCCCGGCCCCCGTTTCCCCTTCGCTGTGCCCGCCGGCCATCCATGCCCCCGCTTCCCCTTCGTCGTGCCCCGCCGCCATTCCTCGGCCTCCTCCAGGCCCTGCTCCTGCACCCCCGGCCTCCACGCGACCCCCAGCCTCCACACGGCCCCGGGCCTCCGCAGCTCCCCACCCGCTCCGGCGACCCCGCCGCACCGTCCCAACACCTCTGGCATCCCCTCATCCCGGTCTCCCGACCTTCGGCAACCCCGCCTGCCTGCCAGCCGCCTCCTCCGGCGACCACCCCTTTCTGGAGACCCGAACCCCCCTGCTCGCCTCTTCTGCATGTCACCCTTCACCCTAACCCCTGGACAAACAACCCGCAACCCCCTTTCAGGTGAGATTATTTTTTTTAAGGTTATCCATTTTTAGGGGTTATTGTTTGATGTTAAACCATAAATTTTGTGTCTGTGATTTTTTCCGGTATGTTGGTTTTGGATTCCCGCAGGTGCGGTTGAGGTGTGAATAGGGTTTCACACAATTTTTGGGAGGTCCTTCAATGTTTAAGGTAGGTAATTCCATGGTTTTCCTTTCTACAATCAAATTTATGCTTGGGCGTTTCAGTAATTTTAATTCTTGTGATTCACACATTAGAAATATATACTATTAGCTGATTATAGTGTTTTTGCATTGAATTCGCTGAAAATATTTATGGAGAAACACCTTGTTTATACTTGTACGTTTTAATGACAAATTGACACATGTGTTTCATTCCATTTAATTTTTTTTAACTTGTTTCACAGCGTTGTTATACTATTACTTTTCCTGCTATATCATTTTTAAAATTTTAGAATTAGTTAAAAACATGTTTTGGGTCAATTCCTAGTTTGAGTCTGCAAGTGCTTGATAATGTGCCCAATTTTGTTTGATAATTTTGAAAATATAACTCGCTCCATTATTTCATGATCAGTTGGCTCGTTGTGATGTTTTCCATACATTGGTAGAATTGATAAAAAAAATCTTTGGTATTCTCTTCAATTACGTTTATGCAATTACACACATGGGGTACTACCCTTAGCTTTGTTTTGTTAAAATTGTGCCGGTTTACTTGTTGGACTTCTAAAAATGGGTTGAAATGGAACTTAAAAGGGTATTCCCATTTGTCTATTGGTGTGCATTTTGGTGTGGGTTTGGGTTAAGGGGCCATTTGACACGTTTTGCAAGTTGCATGTTTTTTTCTAAAATGTGAAAAGTATTGTTTGAAAAGTTTTTGGAAAACGGGTGTTCCAAGTGGTTTTAGAGGTGACTTTGAAATGATTTGTTAAATGTATTTGGGGTGTTTAAATGATTTTGGAAATGATTTTGATAAGTCTTGTTTGGCATAAATCCCATTTGACATTGTGACTTTAAAAGAGATTTTTTGTGCTGAATGTAGTTAAGAATGTGATTTGGAAAATGTGTGTCTCCGGATGACAACATGAGGTTTTTTAATAAATGGTTTTAATACTTATGTGATATGATGGCCCGGTTGGCACCTTGTTTAATATGAAATGATTGAATGTGTATTTGAGGGCGCTCTTGTCTAGAGTAACCCTTTATGGGTGAATGCATAGGAAGAGTCCATGTTTGGAGTAGGAAAGTGTGGTGAGATGAGTCATGTGTACGAGGGCCTTCCTACTTACACAGTATTCTGATAACCACCATGAATTCCTGGGAATCTTTTAGATGATCGAGTGACGGTTGCTGACCAACCCTGTTTAGACGGGTTGGTATCCCCTGGATTTGTTGTTAGGCCAGGCGGTTTTTTCCACTGGATTTGTCAGTTTAGGGTGGTCAGTTGGTTATAGACTTAGGAGCTTCACCATACTCCGGTAGGTGGTTCTGAAACCGAGTACGTACAAGGGTCATCTAGGGATGTTCAGGATCGACAATGGGTACATCTTGTGTTGCTCGTTTATTTTCTTGTTTATTTTCAGCTACACTGGTTTATTCCTGGCTTGCACTGTTTACCTGCTTAACTCTACCCCAGCTATTGTATCATTTATTTTGGGATTGTTTATTAAATGAAAACCATGGTTTTGGAAAGTTATTTCGAATGCTGTGGGATTTGAAATGGATAAATGATATTGTTTTATTAAAATGAGAAAACCCACTTTTATAATCGTATTTTCAAATTGGCGTTGATTGATTTTTTTTGGAAAAAGGAAATACCTGGAATCTGTGTTTCAATTTTGGCATCCATATTGAGCATTTTAAATGTCCACACATATCATATCTTTTAGTTTCAGGTCATTCCTTGCTCTAGTTTTCCTAGTTTTGGTCGCTCAACATTGGAGCGAGGTTGGTCTCCTGTTGAGTGGTGACCTGGAAGGTCACAGGGAGGTATGCACAGTTTTTTTTCCTTCTGATGTTTGTTTTTTATCTCCAGTATTTATTTATATTTTTATCTTTTTATAATCAGCCAAATCATTCCCAACAGTTATATCTTGATGCCCGACAGTTGTTGTCATCCCGAGGGGATCGAGATCGCCCGTCGGGACTTGTCGCGAGCCGGCTCGGGTGACTGGTTCATGTTCGGCCTGAGATGGTTCGTGAAAAAATTGTATCAGAGGAGGTTGGTTCTTGTTATTTGGGTTGTTCGGTAGAAGGAGATTAGGACTGTCGGAACTCGAGAGGTAGGTGTGGTAAGAGCGTCGCGAACTCTTGCTCGCGCTGATCCTTGATTTACCAGGGGTAGTCCAGAAATTCTGTTTTTGACCTCGTTTTCGATTGAGGAATGAAAAAGGAGATGAGCCAGTATCACGTCTCGATTTCACATAGAGTAGTGACCTATGTGGAGTCCAAGTACACGGTTTAAGTTCCTCCTAGCTGTTGATGCTTACTTGGGGCGTGGCTCACTACCATGTCGCCAGGTTATGTGTAACTGATAGTTCCTCATTCTGTTGATTCTTTGTAAGTTGTACTATGTTTGGTTCTTGTTGGTGTGATGGAGTTTTTGAAAATTAAAGTTCAATTTTGAAATGGAAGTATTTTCTTTAATATGGGTTTAAATTGGTAAAGAAATTTTTGGAATTTAAAGTGTTCTGGTTTCAAAACCGGTTATTTTCATGGAATTGGTATGGAAATTGTTTGTGTGTGACCCTTCATTTTCCTTATGAATGATCGCATGTGTGCGGGATTGTGCGAAAGGTGCGTGAGATTCACTTGTTCGTGGATGACATGAGTGGAATGGATGGACATGCATGCGACGATTCATGAGATGCTATGGGTGTTTATGTGAAACCAAAGGATTGAACTTGACTTTATAAAATGATTTTTAAAAGAGGAAAATGATTTTGGAAATTGGATTTTGTTTCAGAAATTGGTTTTTGTGTTTGGAAGTAGTCTTGAAATGAAATTGTGATTTTGGAAAAGTGGATTTTTGGTGAGCGAGCCAGTTGTTGGTATGTGATTGTCCTTATGAATAAGATTTGATTGGATGCTGATTTTTGGCTTTGTGTTTTTATTTTGTTCAGAGAATGTCGCCCAAAAAGATCCCCAATGTCTCTAATGAGCCATGCCCAGTTTCTGGTCCTTCTCGGACGTTGCCTATTCATCGTGGTGATCGAGGCATGTTAGAAGAAGTAGAGTGGGTTGAAAAAGTTGAGAGTATCTTTAGAACGTTGGAAACTCCCGGGGCTGTTAGGGTTTGTGCTGTTATGGGATTGTTTGAAGGTCCAGCTCTGGACCAGTGGAAGGTGGTTGGCCCACCATCAACGCAAGTCGGAAGAACGTGGGATGTCTTTAAAACCATCGTCGTCCAAGGATTTATACCTGAGGAAGTGAAGGCAATGAAAATGGGAGAGCTCATGCATATTCAAAAAGGTCAACAGACGGTGAAAGCATATGTTGGCCATTTCAAGGAACTAATTTCCTATTCTCTAGAGGTGGCGTCACATGAGCTCGTGAAGGACTCTCTTTTTACCAGGGGTCTCCATCCAAAAATCAAGGAGCGAGTCCTCCCTCTTAAAGATCATCGTTTCGAGAAGCTGGCGGAGGAAGCGTTTTTAGTTGAGTTGGTGTCCAGAGCACAGGTGGTTGACAATCCAGCATACCCTGTTGTTCTTGGGGTTTCTCCATCTGGCGAGGAAAGGATGCTAGAGAAACATGTTCCTAAGGAGTTATCTCCTTTGGTCCCAGCTCCTGATTCATCAGATCGTTCAGTGGTATGCTATCAGTGTGGTCGTTTCGGACATTTGAAGCCATCCTGTCGCAACCCTCCGATGACGTGTCATCGTTGCGGCTGTCTGGGTCATTTGGAGAAGTTTTGAAGGAAGCGTCGCTTGAAGGGGACGTTGTGATTGTAGAGTGTCAGTACCTGACTGTGAGGCATGAGGTGTTTCAGCTATCAGAGCCCCAGCCCTAGGTCTTAGGGTGAAGCTCGCGCACAGTCAGGAGTTCCCCAGGGTGTGAAGCCTTGGTCCGGGTTTTGTATTTCGTGTAGATGGTGGAATAATTAAAAATAGTTTCATATTTGTTTTTATGCTATAAAATTTTTAACATCATTGTATGTGTGTTGTTTTTCCATAAAGTTATGATGGACTTCTTCCATTATAATCCAAGCAATCTGGTTTGTGTGGATGTGATTTTCAGAATCGTGTGTCTTTCATAAAGGTGTGTTTGACCCTTCGGTGGTTTGACCTTGGATTAGCAATGCTCTTCAGATGTGGTTATGTTTCATTGATTTTAGGGGGTCATGTTTCCGACTCGATGTTTGGGTTAAGTCTTTTCATGGGTTTCCCCTAGTATTGAAGGTTGTTGGCTTTGGTCGAGGGTTCAATGTTTCGACGGAGGTGTTTTTTTAATTGTACTAAAAGAGTTGGTTTTAAACAGTTGTGAGTTCCCGTGCAAGACTCGCCTCCCTGTGGTGGTATGTTTTGGGTGTTAAATTTTCAAACTAGTTAATTTCATGTGGTGGGGAGAACCCCTTCATATTCTCTCCTCAACCTCGGACTTTAGTTTTCTCTTGAATCGGTCGGGTGTGACCTGTGTAGAGTAAGATCATTCCGAGTTTCTCAGTTCTCTTTGGTTCTTCAGGTTCTATTTGGACTTGGACTTGAATCTTGACCGTCTTCTCGCTTGTGGACTTTATGGGAGAAGAAAGTGTCTGTGGATGGGATAATTGTCACACCCCGACCGTAGACTCCATTTTTTTAAAATTTTTCTTGGTCCCTGTTTGAAATTTTTAAGGTTTAATTGTGTTGCCGGGTTTCGCGCCGATGCGCGGTCACCGCATCGCTAGCGGTGACCGTGCGATCGCCCGATGTTTTGAATATTAAAATTTTTATGTTGAAATTTTATTATTTTTTATTTTTTAAAATTGTTTTTATATTTATTATTATAAATTTTACAATTAATATTATTATAAATTTTATTATTATTAATATAGTTATTATTATTATTATAAATATAGTTTTTATTTGTTGAAAAAATAAAAATAAAACTCCAAAACCTAACTCTACCCGGCGCCCCACCCCCCTCCTCCCCTTTTTCGCGAGCCCCCCCCCCCCCCCCTTTGCTCTCCTGCGTCCTCCGGCCTCCTCGCCTCCCTGTCGCTAGCGTCCCGACCCCGGTTTCCCCTTCATAGTGCCCACCGGCCGTCCCGGCCCCCACTTCCCCTTCGTCGTGCCCAACCGCTGTTCCAAGGCCTCCTCCCGACCCTGCTCCCACTCCCCCTGGCCTCTGCACGACCCCCGGCCTCCGCCACTCCCCTCCCGCACCAGCGACCCCACCGCACCGTCCCACCGCCTACGTCGTCCCCTCATCCCGGTCTCCCGACCTTCGGTGACCCCGCCTGCCCTCCAGCCGCCTCCTCTTGCGACCGCCACTTTCCGGCGACCCGAACCCCCTGCTCGCCTCTTGTGCATGTCACCCTTCACCAGAACCCCTGGACAACCAACCCACAACCCCCTTTGTGGTGATATTTTGTTGTTTTGAGTTTATCCGTCGTTAGGGGTTATTGTTTGAAGATAAAACATAAATTTTGTGTATGCGATTTTATCTGGTATGTTGGTTTTGGCTTCCCACATGTGCGGTTGTGGTGCGAACGGGGTTTCACACCATTTTTGCGAGGTCCGTCAATGTCTATGGTAGGTAATTCAATGGTTTTCCTTTCTGAAATCAAATTGATGCTTGGGTGTTTCAATAATTTTAATTCTTATGATTCACACTTTATAAATATATACCATTAGCTGATTACTGTGTTTTTGCATTGAATTCACTAAAAATATTCTTGGAGAAACTCCTTGATTATACTTGTACGTTTTCAGGAAAAATTGACACCTATGTTTCTTTCCATTTAATTTTTATAAACTTGTTTCGCAGCCTTGTTATACGATTAATTATCCTGCTATAGCATTTTTAAAATTTTAGAATTAGTTAAAAAAAATGTTTTGAGTCAATTTCTAGTTTGAGTCTGCAGGTGCTTGATAATGTGCCCAATTTTGTTTGATAATTTTAAAAATATAACTCACACCATTATTTCATGATCAGTTGGCACGTTGTGATGTTTTCCTTACATTGGTAGAATTGATAAAAAAAGTCTTTGGTATTCTCTTTAATTATGTTTATGTGTTTACGCACTTGGGGTACTACGCTTAGCATTGCTTTGTTAAAATTGTGCTGGTTTACTTGTTGGAATTCTAAAAATGGGTTGAATTGAAACCTCAAAGGGTATACCCGTTTGGCTCTTGGTGTGCGTTTTGGTGTGGGTTTGGCTTAAGGGGCCATTTGACACGTTTTGCAAGTTGAATTTTTTTCTAAAATGAGAAAAGACTTGTTTGATACGTTTTTTGAAAAAGGGAGTTCCAAGTGGTTTTAAAGGTGATTTGGAAATGATTTCGTAAATGTATTTCGTGTGTGTAAATTATTTTGGAAATTATTTTGATAAGGTGTGTTTGGAGTAAAGCCCAGTTGACATTGTGAATTTAATAGAGATGTCTTGTGCTGAATGTAGTTAAGAATGTGATTTGGAAAATGTGTGTGTTCAGATGACATCTTGAGGTGTTTTACGAAACGGTTTGAATAATTATGTTATATGATGGCCTGGTTGGCACTTTATTTAATATGAAATGAATAAATGTGTATTTGAGGGCGCTCCTGTCTAGGGTAACCCTTTATGGGTGAACGAATAGAAAGCATCCGTGTTTGAGGTAGGTAAGTGTGGTGAGATGAGTCACGCGTGCGAGGGCCTTCTTACTTAAACAATATTCTTATAACCACCATGAGTTACTGGGCATCTTTTTGATGATCGAGTGATGGTTTTTGACCAACCCTGATTAGACGGTTTTGTACCCCCTGGATGTTTTGTTATGCCAGGCGAGTTTTGCCGCTGGATTGGTCAGTTTAGGGCGGCCAGTTGGTTATAGACTTAGGAGCTTCACCATACGCCGACAGGTGGTTCCAAAACCGAGTACGTCCAGGGGTCATCTAGGGATGTTCAGGATGGCCCATGGTTATAGCTTCTATTTCTCGTTTATTTTCTTGTATATTATTAGCTACACAGGTTTATTCCTGGCTTGCACTGTTTACCTACTTTACTCTAGCCCAGCTTTTGTATCATTTATTTTGGGTTTGTTCATTAAATGAAAAAGAAGGTTTTGGAAAGGTATTTGGCATTTTGTGGGTTTTGAAATGGATAAATGTTATTGTTTTATTAAAATGAGAAAACCCTACTTTTATAATCGTATTTTCAAACTGGTGTTGATTAATTTTTTTGGAAAATGAAATACATGGTATCTGTGGTTCACTTTTGACATCCCTACTAAGCATTTTAAATGCTAATGCCTATCCTATCTTTTAGTTGCAGGTCTTTCCTTGTGTAGGTTTTTCCTAGTTTGGCTCTCTCAGCATTGGAGTGAGGTTGGTCTCTAGTTGAGTGGTGACCTGGAAGGTCACAGGGAGGTATGTGCAGTTTTGTTTTCCTTCCGCTGCTTGTTTTTTTATATCCAGTCTTTATTTATCTGTTTATCCTTTTATAATGGGCCAAATCATTCCCAACAGTTAAATCTTGATGCCCGACACTTGTTTCCATCCCTGGGGGATCGGGAATGCCCCTTGGGACTTGCCGCGAGCCGGATCGGGTGACCGGTTCAGTTTCGACCCGGGCTGGTTCGTGACATACACCTTGTTTACATGGATAAAAAGAAAATAATTAGTTAAACCTCAATTTATTGTGGGTGTTACACTCTCCAATGCTTTAATGAACAGAACCCTCTTTGTGGGCTCCAAACCGGAATCCGAGTATTTGATTTTCAATTTCGGCTTTGTATGGGATCAGATACCATTTTTTACAACTAATACTTCCTTGATTCATGAACCAATTCATATGAACCCATGGATATCTTTTAATTCCATGGTATCATTCCTATCACACCATAGGCTATTACACAGTTAGGTCATGTATCATACTAACGAATATTTTCTACATTCCAACCCTTGTTATTTTAGTGTGTTTTCCTCACTCACAGACACCATGGGAAACATCCCAGAAGGTCACCCTTCCCGATCACTACTCAATGCCAGAAATGCTTAACAGTGGTGTTTTAATTAGGAAAATCCTAAAAACTAATTTCCACCATGTTGACACGGTTATTAACATTTATCCTTTTAATTCTCACTTTTCTAGGGGCATTACATAAACCCTCTATAATAATGAAATTATAATCATTATTTACAAAAAAACATGGTTATCCCTTTGTTATTATTCATCTTATTTAATTAAGGATCATGTTTTATTTACTTACTAAATTGGTATAGTTCATGTTGGTTGTTTTGGGGTTGGTCAGTTTATAATCTTCAAAACAGATCTAGTGCCCTATTAATGTTAAAAAGTTCTTCTCCAACAGATACAGAATTTTCATTAGTGTAATGGTATTGGGTTTATAAAATTTTATAAATAAAGATGTAAAATTAGATTGGATTTAGTTACTTTTCTCCGAATCTTCCTTGATGAGCAAGCTTTTTATGGTTTAGTGTTACAAATAATATTCCATTTTAATTTAATTATTATTGTATATATTTCACCATTATATAATCCTGAAAAGATATTAAATTTATCATTATTACCTAATGTTACTATTACATAATTATTCATAATAATCTATGACATAAGAATTAGAACATCATTCATTCAGGTGGTAAAACTAACCCAAATAAGAACATTTAATAATGACAGAATATGTAAGAATATATTATTGTATAGTAATAATATCACTTTTTTAGAAGATTAATGATTTCATAGAAATTTAATTAAAGTTATAAATCATATTTATGAAGAGATATATAGGGAATATAAAAAATAGATAATGGTAAGAAAATATTACTTTCAAAGTGTCTCGATATTCCCGTTTTAGGTGGTTAAATAATATGATGGTAATTTAACATAAAAATAAATCATAGAAAGTGAAATTTTATTTATTGAAACTTAATAATTTTATAAATATCATATTAATTCATTAAATTAGTTTCTAGGGAAATCCATGTAATGATGTGATGAAAAACAAAAAATAATGTCATTCTTTAAAAATGTATTTTTTATGTAACATGACAACATCTTTATATTCTAAGGGATAGAAGGACTGTAGATAATGGTTGTTACATCAACATAAGAAATTTATTGTAAAATATTGAAACTGATATAATTATATTATTATAGTAATAATATTTTTGGAGGTTGTTCCATAAAAAAGAAACATGAAAGAAATCAGTTAATACTATTACCACTTCCTTGGATATCCTCTTTTAAACCATTCCTTAAACCTTCATTGATTGGTCATTTGGGAATTCCAGAACCATTATAAAATGGGAAAGATAATTCTAGAATGGTTTTGGTAGTTATTGGTGATTTGAAATTATTTTTCTTAACTATGTTATTCATTAAAAATATTACCAAAATTAATTAAAATATTTGGAAATTTTTTAACTTTTTTGACTGTGAATTCTAAAAATAATTTTTAATTGGATAAATAAATGTTTTTACTGAATTATAAATTTATGGAGTATAAATATGAATACATATGATGATTTTTAATTATTAAATAAAATTATTTGTAATCTAGATCTCGAATTATTTCTGGGAGTATTTTTTTTAGTATTAATTGATTTATTCGTTTATGAATTTGATGGAAATCCATAAATACAAATTGTTTTAAAAATAATAGGAATTTAAATTTTAAATTCTAATTTAGCATTATTTTTTACTATTTTAAAAATTGTTTGTATTTAAAAATATAATTTTATATTGGAATTTAGGTTGGAATTGTTTGTCAATGTTTGTTCTTATACATTTGGAATTTAATCTAGAACCATGTTTGCGTGAAAAAATATATTATGTTCACATGTTAAAAAAACCCACTACCATCACCATCTTGTTACCATTAAATGGTAAAATATTTATATTTCTTGGAATTCTTTTATCAGTTCTATCAGTCCCTTTCCTACTATCATTGGCACTTACTACTGCCAGATAATCTACCACCACCATGTTCTTCTGCAAAATCATTCTATATCTAAATATACTACAACTAAATGATTTTTTAGAGTGCCCCATTCTTGTAATGACTCACCAAATCTAGTACTACGAAAACTAGCTATCGTCATATCCCCAAGGTTCTACTACCTCCCCTTGAATCCTCTACCATACCAATATATTGGTACAACTACTCAACCACATGTTGTTCCCTCTTTCACCGCCTATGCTACCAGAATGCCAACATTCCTATACCATCCCAAAATCTTTCTTAATCCAATCCCTCCTACTATTATCATTAACAAACCAATATATTCCACCGCCCATTGTATCTTCCATGGATCTGTGAGAATCCCTACCCTAATTGTTGATAAAACTCGATCACCACCACTAATCTGAGATGGAGATCCTCCAGCTCAATGCTATCCAATTATACCATAATAAAACTCCATTTTTCACTAATTCAAGCTTCACCACAAAGGGAGATAAATCCCACATCACCTGTTGTAACTGAATATCATGAAAAGTATTCTGTAGTTTGATGTACCATGCCCAAATCATCATTGATGCGTCTCAAGACGACACTACCAATCAAGGAACTATGAGACCCTAATAAGGATTGGTATGATTTCCAATGATGGAAAAGATTGAATCTACTGAACTGGATTAGATCCATGCTTCCAATCTAGATTTAATATATCCAAGATCCATGGTTATGCCACCAGATGGAAATGGAGCTCTCCCATGGAAGATTAATTACCTTGTTCTAGCATTAGATGATGACCTACATCGATTTCATTCAAATTGAAGACGAATAGATGGAATGAATAAGTCCTCCAGGAACATCATTTTAAGAACCATTATGCTAATGAAAACTAATACCACACCAAACTCCTCATAGGTGAAGAAGAAAGAACATAATAAAGAATGAATAATTCTTCGTAGAACCAAATTTCAGAAGTCATTGAGGTTTGGACTACCAGGTTGAGGGGAAAATAATATTTTTAGTTATATGTCATGTCCCTAGTGCATGTACAAAATCAAAGGAGACCTGAAAATATTCCCATTAAATTGATTGGAGGTCTAATGAGTGAACATTCCACTTGCTTGATAAAATTACTCTCTCAAAATTCACTACTCATGGACACCCAATAACTGATTCTTGAAGACCCTTTCTAATTTATCATTAGTTGATTATTCCATAGGGATTAATACATAGTTACAAAAATAATGGATATCTCGATAACAGGAAAAATTATTAATTAATACATTATTCTAATCGATGAAGTAAAAATAATGTCAATACATTCCAAGATGATGATATTTTCTCCTGATGTGGTTTTATGTTCATAAATACTAATACATTGAAATTGATTAAGTGGGTCGAACTAAAATGTAAAATATCGAGGAACATTCTAAATTCCAATTTTCCTAACTGATAACCGAGTCACATATAGCCAGTTTTATCATCCTTCATCGCAGACATCATCCAGTTGTGAGAAAAGTATATTTCCATCCCCATGTTGGATCAAAACTTCTAGACAGAACAGGAACATGGGAGATATATCTCAAACATATTTTATTTCTAAGTTCACCTGATTAGATTACATCCCTGAAATTTGATTATTGAATAAGTGTAATAGTTATATTCATCCATCTCAAGACATTCAATATATAGGCTTGCCCAAGGAACCATCATTTTTTCAATTAAATAAACCGTGATGAAATAGAAGATAAAATATTTCATTGAATCCAAATCCATAAAATCCCACTTACTAATGGAAAAAATAAAAAAAAACTCAATCCCATACACAATATTCACACTCCATACATAATAATACATCTAGCGGATCTATGAAGCACTTAATAAATTGTACTCCATTTCTCTTTGACCAAGGAATGCTTCCAAATCTGATGAAGAATTTAATTAATCCTGGTAATGAAATTAATTATTATTCATGAAGCTCTAATATCAATATAGATTGTAAAATAATAACATTCTCATTGAAATGAAGGAATAATGGATAGGGAATCTCCATAAATAGGTAAATATTTACATGGGAGGGCACTTTATGAATCAAGAGATTATGTTTTTCAGTAGATGCTTATGTGTCTTTATTCTTTCATTCTGAATTTATTGTCTTTTGATTATAATTCACTGATGATGGTACACCAATCCATATTTGGTTGAGGTAACAAGATACTATGTATCCCCATATTAATAAACTCTACATTTTAATTTCCCAGACTCCTATTAATTTATATATCTGGATTCATTCAAGCTATAATAACATTAGGATATTTTCTATTTATCTCATTTTAAATTCAACTTCCATTATTCTCAAGATCAAAGACACATTTCACTTAGGTCTTGTCCATTTCATGTGTCCATGATTAGTGGGCTGACATGATGGTAATTATAGATCTATGATTTTTATTCCATGGGGGATTTAACGATGAAATGGAAATTGCATCCCTCCAGTGAAACCAAAAATTCTAGTTAAGGGTAATAAATTGATATTTTACTTGATTAGATCGGAAATAATATATTATAATTTTTAATAATTATTTAATAGGAAATAATGTTAGAAGATTCAGAGATTAGAAAAAACATTTAAAAATGAATTTAAATATATTATAATTAAATTACATTATTGAATTTTCTTATTTAAAGTAAAAATAAATCGATAAAAACACCCATAGCATGAAACTCTTCAAATAAATACTTGATTCCAAATATTAATAAATTCTACTTCGGTTCAAAAAATTTCTTGTTGAGAACCCCTTGTTGCCTTCTCATGAAACCCAATTTCTTTTTTAGGGAGTCTGATGTTTTTGTTTTACTATATCTTTAAATTATTTCTAAAAATGAAATGAATTAACTCATCTCACCTCATTGGTTTTGACCCCTTGGTTGAGGGATCTTTTGAATAAATAATAAGGAGTTTGAGAATCATATAAGAAGGGAAAAGGGATTTGGTCACTATCCTAATTATTGAATCCTCATCCCTTTCTTATTCTTCCCCCAAAGTCCCCATATGAAACCAACACATGGAATAAAATAAATCTCATTGGAATAGAATAGTAAGAGACCTCATTGCTGAAAATGAGGCTTTAAATAGCTCTACAATAGGCTTTTATCAATGGTAATAAAGGCACTGATAATTGGAGTGTGGTTTAATGTCTAAAGCTTTTATGAGTGCTCCTAAAGTGTCATTAAAGGAACCCTTTAACAATACATTTTTAAAACATTTAAAGAGGGGTAAATTATGTTTTTTCAGACATCCATGACAACATCAACAGTGCTCCCCCTTCCATTATCTGCACTTTTCACCCCACCACCATTTTTTTAGCACTTTGGGGATTTAGAGCATCATGTGTGCCTACCTGGATTCAAACCATGTACCCCACCTTCAATGATGGAATGCCTTTACCACTACACCTTTTTTTGTATATTTAAAAATATTTCAGGCAATATATATATTTATATATATAATCACATATATATTTACATATATGTTTTGTTCATATATTTATATCAATTTTTTAAATACATCAATTCAATATGTGTTTGTGCGTGACATATATATACTTCTATTTATTTAAATATGGTATATATTATATTTATTTTCATATATTAGAATATAATATATATATTTATATGTATATATGTTTATTAATACACACATATTTGTAGATACAAACATTATAAATATATTTTAATATTGTAAAAATTGGTTAGATACTGTTTTTAATATATTTTTAGAACATCTATTGATTTACATATATAAGAATATTCATTTTTACGTTAATATTTTGAAATATGTATTTATATGAGTGATGTATTATAAGCAAATAAATGAAAATATGTAAATATATAATTGTAAATAAATTTACGTAGTGAAAAATGAAAAATTATCAAAATCATGATATAATTTAGAATGTACAAACAAAGAATAAATTCAGCCTCCACTTAAAAATGAAATAATACCCCCCTTAAAAGAGGGTCAAAATCAATCGAATGATAAAAAATTGGGGTTCCATGACTAAAAATTCAATTTTGATGGACTTATGAACTTTTCTTTTTCCAAAAAAAATGTGACATAGGTTTAGCTTCTTCACTAAGGGCCTAGATATCATCACATGATTTGATTTGATATGTTGTAAATCCCAAAAAAACACTTCGATCAAATTATTGAATATTGTTTTGTAAGGACCATGAATGACTAATAAAATTCCATTAGAGTGGCACATATCAATACAATAAAAATGAATAATGTACTTCAAAATCTGTATGGTACTTTCATATTATTACATATTTTAAAAGATAATATGGATGTCAGTAAACCATGAGAAAACTAACATGTCATGAAGATATAGAAATTAATTTTGCGAACTTACATCATCGAATAGGTTCTCCTGAGTGGAAGAAAATTGATTAAGAGTTTCATGAGTTTGAAGATGAGATGTTAAACTTTAATCTTTTATTATCTATAGTCGGAATAATGCATTTTGGTTTCTAGAGTAGAACTAATGGTACATGATGGGTCATGTTGTAAATTAATAATTTTTTCCATGGATATGCATGATGTGAGAATATATTTTGTTGTCTATACTAATATATGGACCAATGAAACCCGGTAAAGACATTGAAGTTTATTTGGCTCCATTAATCGAATATCTAAAATTTATTTGAGATATAGGTGTTACAATGTATGATTCTCATAAAAGTGAAGAATTTACATTAAGGTCCATATGTATGGAGTGAAACTTGACATATCCTCTTATGGAAATATATCCGTCTATAGAAATAAAATAATTCTAGGGGGTCACTTTTGTGAAAAAATGCACATACTCAGTTCATTTAAACATCATTCGAATAATGTGTTTTCAGGAAATCATAAATTCTTACCTCAACGACATAAATATTGTTCATTTATGAAATAATTTAATTGGAATATCGAAATTTTTATAACATCATATCTAGTAATGGGATATCAATTTTAAAAATGTTAAATAGATTGAAACTATTTTCAGTAAACCATTTTCCAATAGCAATAAAAATTTATTTTAGAAGATGAGATCAATTTTCATTTAATTGTTGTATTGTAATTGATTGTAAGTCAGAAATTTTATTGATGTCATGCATATATAAAAAATTTATTTGATATTATTATTATCAATTTTCTAAATTTAAATAGAAAAATGAAGGATGGAATCATGACTTGGATAGATTTCATTAAAATGTGGATAAAGGAATATTTGGCACTGGTGAAGGGTAAAATGTTTACTTTTATTCCTCATGCAACTTAATCTCTATATAGATAGGAAAAATTGAAATGTTTCTATTTACTTACTAGTGTAACAGTTCCAAAGGGGTATTTATCAAAAACCAATAATGTCATGTAAATGATTAATTTGTAGTTACAATGACTAAAATCACATGAATGTCATGTTCTTTTTTAATATTTAATGAATGTTGATTTCTGTTACATTCATCATAAAAATGTATGACATACAATAACTAGACTCTGCTTCTTTTTCGAATTCATATACAGTAATGTTGAAGACTTGGTGAAGTTTCCCATAATGAAAAAGAATATTGACGTTATATTATTTTAATTATATATGTTCTTACCACCATAAATATTTGATATAATGGTCCACATAATGGTTCACTTGGTAATAGAGGTTCAACTATATGGTCATTTATATGACAGATAGATATACCACATTCAATGGTATATGAATATTTTGAATGGGTATGTTAATAATCGAAGTCATCCGGAAGGATGTATTACAGAATGATATTTTGTTGAAAAATCTATTGATGTCTTTATCAATTACCAATCAGATGTTGAAATCATTAGTCTCCCAATGTCTCATCATAAAGAATGCCTTATGGGCGAAGGTATTTCAGGAAGAGATGTCGTTACAATTACATTGACAGGGAGGGAGCAAGAAAATCTTTACATATTACATAATAATAAATATGATGATCCAATACATTGAATCCCAAAAATAAATTCTTATATATTTGAATCCATCAAGGGCCGACGGATGAATATCAAATAAATATAATAAATATTTTATAGGATGGTTCATAGTTCAAATTCATAAGGAGTTATCTAAAAACATGAATTCTATTACTGAACGACTTCAATGGCTTTCTATAGGACTGAATGAAAATGTTATATATTACACTGGTTTTGTAATTAGTGGTTATATGTTCTATAAAAAAGAACACGATTATATAAGTATGATGAAAAATAGAGATGGTATCCATGTGTCTATAGAAATGAAAATATCTTGTTCTATGGATTAAAATACAATTTATGAAAATATCTCTTATTTTTCTTTATCAAATATATATATGAGTTTTATTATACCACATTTTTAGTGTCACATTACCGTTGGAAATGTGTCTAAAATATCAATTGAGTGAAAGTGGATGAAATGGTCTATTTGAAGGTGAATTTAATTTTGGAAGGGGAAAATAAAATCTTCTCATAATGGAATCACATGTAGTGAAAGTATTTTATTTATATGATCCAACAAACAAGAATTTCTCTATTTTTTTCTTAAAGACAAAAACAAATACTACGTCAGATGAAAATTCAATCAAGGATAACACTTTTATTGGGACATGACGATCAGCTCATGTTGGTCCTAATGTAATAAATTCCATGTAAATTATCGGGTACAGTAAAGAGTGGTTCTAGATTATTGACATTGTAACCAAATCCTTTAAACATTTAAAAAAAGATAGTTCAATTATAAGGTAAAAGAGGCTTTTAATATTTTATGTTTTTACACATAATATTATATGTTCTCTACAACATTAACATAATCTAAATTAAATATTTTACTACTCATGTATATAATGTCATCGCCACATGATTATATTACCAATATCTTGGAAATAAAAAGTATAATTAGGGAAAACCATTGGAAATTAGTAACGTAAATGTTACAATATAATTTATTTATTTTACCTAAAAATATTATAATGGGACATTTATTTAATTTTCATTATTTCTTGTAGAGTCTGTTTATTTTAGAAGATTTTTTACTATGTGTCATGCCTTTTCAAGAATAGAAACATCCTTTTCTCTACTCAATTATAGAGGTAATCTTCATTTTTGACCAGTAAAATAATTTTCCATCGAACTAATGTATTATGTCATATTTAGGTTTATTTTATTTCATTTTATTATTTTTAACATAATAATTATATAATTATATAGGTGGATTATTTTTTTGAGATGGGTTACTCATTCCATATTTCATGCCTTTATGCACTAAAACATCCATATGCATATTCTCCCCCAAAACCTTTCCACCCCTATAGTATTCCATTTATCTAATTCCATCATGTTCAATCAACTACCTTTATAGGAAGTGAAACGATGATGCATATTCTCAATGGATTAGTTAAACATAGAAATGAAACATTGTTTTATTTTTCATGTAAATCACTTTTTTGTTGATTGAGAACTGTAGAATCATCCAACCCAAAACACCTACCCAAAAGGATGAATAAGCTGGCTTGTCTAGGAACCAGTCCTAGAACAGACTTGATCTAATAAAAGGAAAAAAATGTTCCATCAATGGAAGTCAATATAATGCTAGACTCGGCCAAAAATAGAGAGAATATGTGATGAGCCACACGCATATGATGCCTCTATACATGTGCCCACATCACCCATCACCCATCATCCTGGAATACAATCTGATGAATCCCCTTGAACCCAGCACCTCGATCCATGTCCTTGACACACCATAAATCATCCCTTAGGCTACACAAAACACCTATACCAGCCACACGTGGAGCACTGACACCATAACAGATCCACCGAGGCGAGTGTGACCTTTCCACCAGAACAACATAGGAGAATCATATAATTATATAAGAAGACACACTAGGGGAAACACATTCACGTCTCATGCCAGACATCCAGAAAACCCAAGCCGCTAAGTGAAACATTGCATCCAACAAATCATCGCAAATCATTGGACCAATGGAACCCTCAACGTCGATTGAAAGGGGCACTAACGTGAACTCTGAACACTCATTCCGAATATGTGGAAGAGTCAAAACCATTGTCAGAACCACCAACACCATACAGAAACCACAACCAGGAACATACTAAGAAAAAAAATCCCATATCAGATGACCATTATCGAAGACACCCACGCAACTAAAATCACCAATAGGGCCTTCAAACTAGTCTGATAAGGAGTAATGAAATAAGGGTCTGGGATAAATGGTAGAGCTAACAAGAGAGAAGTGGACCATCACTGATGAGTCAAAAAATAGAATAAAAAACAGTCTATGGTGGGTTCATGTTCAGGATGCATGACCTGCATTGGAACTGTCATAGAATGAACATTTCTAAATTCAATGATAGAGCTCCCGGATAAGAAACAACTAGTCCAGCGAACCAATAATATCCTAGTATAGGGAAACCAACTCCAAAAAATAATGAAAAATGAAGCCCCATAAGATATGGATTGAAATATAGTGAGGCCAATGAGTGGGCATGAGAAAAGGCCATCCAACTGGTTTCATCGAATAATGTAGAATGATGGTGGGAACTGGGTAGAAACAAATCAAATATGTGAAACTGTGGTGCGACCTAGATGAGCATTGCACCATGGTAACAAAATTTCTCCATCCAACCCACAAAATGTATCTGGGAAGGAGTAATAGTGATCAAGAATGTGATAAGGGAGAAATAAGTGTGATTTTAGGAAAACCTAGTCTATGATAGACTCCCCTTATCGATTACATTACCCCCCCTATATTCTTGAAATGATTTAGTTAATTTTTATTTTTAAAAACTAATGTCATTTTCTATAAAAATAATTTGATTTTTCATATTTATATTTCATTTTTTTTATTATTCACAAAATAATTGTATACTTTTTATAGTTGGATTTTCTTTTTAGTTTATGTGCTCTATTTATGTTTCATTCACTTCTACAAAAAACAGCCATATACTATTTCTCCGTTAAAAAAAATTCCACCCATTACAATGTTGTATTTATCACTATCATCCAATTTTTCTACATTGCCTTTATATGAATAGGAACAATGATTCCACTTCTCAATGATTGAGGTGATTTTGATCTATCAATAGTATAATCATTGTCCATATAATTAACTATTTTTTTATATTTATGTTTAAATTATTTCACTTTAAAATTGCTCAAATAAATTTTTTTTTTCTAATATAGGTCGATTCTATTATTCGATTTAAGGTGATTTATCAATCTATCATGCATTTCTACAACAAAACAGCCAAAACAATCTTCTCCCTCAAATCCTTTTACTCTTATAGTGTTGACATTTATCAGTTTCCTTCATGTGACCTCCACTACTCAATCTTGGAGTTAATCTTGATATTTTCACTGTAGAATTATTTCACATATAATTAGTGTATTTCTTCATATTTATGTTTAATTTATTTCTTTTTAGTAATACTCATAATAAATGTTTTCTTTTACATGTGGATTCTTTTTTCTGAGTTGAGGTGCTTTGTTCGAAACTACTCATTATGTGTTCGTAGTATCCCAATGAAAGTAAATTCATATCATGTTAACATTGATAGTTAGGATTTTTATTAGACATTGAGATGTGTAGGAAGCATTGACTTTTCAATCTAACACATGATGTTATGAATTCATGTACTTCTTAATATTTAAAATTAACATTAATTTGTGAAAACACACATCTGATGTACTAATAAATGATAAAAATTTCAAATCTCTTTGATACATTAAGACCCTAGTCCATATGTAATGGTTGATCTATAAGAGTCTCTCACACCTCAATCTGATACAAGATGTTCCCAATATGACTCAACATGTCTGTTATTAGTATAAAATTGATATTTTAGTTCAAAAATTATTACACATAGAAAACCAATATAACACAATCAAATTTCCTTGATAATTTATGGAATAGATTCATAAATCATTTGTAATGTTTAAGAATTTTTCTGACATAAAAAATACACAGTGTGATCTGTATGAGTCAACGTGTGTGATTTATGTTTAAAATGAAATTTTTGAGAAAATATACAATTGACCTACTCAAAATCAAGAAAACACATTTCGATTGTTTTGATAATATAGGATAATAATAAATATGTCATCTTTAATGTTTAAGAATCATCCTCACATCAATCCGACACACAGTGAGACTGGTATGACTCTAACTGCATCTTTATTTAAAATTGATATCAATTTCCTTAAAAAAATTGAAATACTCAAAACAGATCAAAAAAATTTGAGATTATTTTTTTAATATAATAAAATGATCCATAATAGATTTTATATGTGTATGAATCAACTACACCTCAATATGATTTGTAGTGTGACTAGTATGACTCAATGTGTCCATTATTAGTTTAAAATTGACATTTCAATTTAAAGTGTCACTACTAAAAACCTATCAAGCAAACCCATATTTTTTTAATAATTTAGGAACACAATTTATACATCATTTTTGATGTGTAGTAATTGATATCACATCACTCCAACACACGATGTGATCGAAATGAGTCAAAGTGTGTGCTTCAAGTTTACAAAGGCATTTAAGTGAAAAACTAAAATCAATGTAATCAAAAATGAGATAACACTTTTCATTTTTTTATACTTTATAAAAATGATCCATAAGTCATTTATGATTTTTAGGAATCATCCTAACCTATATAAATCCTACAATGTGACTGTTATGACAAAAATATCATCATTTTATTTAAAATTGACATAAATTTTAGTAAAATAGAATACTGGCCTACTCAATACTGATAAAACACATTCAGATAGTTTAAATACTTTACAAAAAATATCCTTAAGTAATTTATAATGGGTAGGAATCCAATACACCTCATTTTAATACATTACGTTCTAGGTATTAATAAAAGTCCACGTTATCAGTTTAAAATCTTCATTTTAGTTCAAAAAGTGTCACTCACTAAAAACTGATCAGATGAACTTGGATTTACTCCATAATTTTGTACAATTATTCATATGTTATTTTGGACATGTTGGAATTGGTTTCACATCAAACCAATACATGATTTCATTAGAATGATTTAAAAGTGTATATGTTTAAAAAGAAATTTTAGTATAAAGGAAAACTAACGTACTAAAAACTAATAAAAAACATTCAAATTGTATTGATACTTTAGGAATATGATCCAGAGTCATTTTAAATGTGTTGGAATGGGCTAAACCTCATTATGATGCACAATGTGACTAGTATGACTCTAATTGTGACTTTTTATTTAGAATTGAGATCAATGTTATTAAAATTTACACATTCTATTAATTTATTCATTTATATTATTACTAACGTAATTATAGTTTTATTATATGGAGGAATTATTATTGTTGAGAAGAGGGTGGTTTGTTCGGAAATAGCCTAATTCAAGACATGATTAAAATATAAAGGAACATTGATGTTTTTCAATGTATTTAATAATTTTTCTATATGCAATAGTATATAAAATGTCTTAAACCTCTATAATATAGTGTTTTTTCTTGTGTATGTGTTATAAATTTCATTTAATTTAAATTGTATATTAGGAATTGTTTTGGTTGATATATTGTGTGTTTCTAGTGCTTCTGGTGATACGTTGTTCTATTACAGCACAATTCAATTATTATAAAGTGTGTTGTTATAGCACAATTTAGTATGACCCTTTATCATTGATTTTAAAGGAATTGATAATGGACACATTTAACAAAACTTTTAAATGTGATGATAAAGGTCCCATTTAATTTAGTATGACCCTTTATCATTGTTTAGAAGTGTTCACACCATGAAAGACCCATTATGAGTATTGGGAGAGATTCAAGGGATTAAAAACTCCTACCCACACCAACCCTGTGAATAACATAATTATTGTAATTCATTAAACAAGGATTGGTGGATAGTGACTGAAACATATTGGATGCTTCCTCTAGTGGTTCATTGATTGAAATGTCACATGCAGACATAAAATATTTTATTCAAAGTATCTCCTCGAACATTTAATATTTTGATAGATGAACTAACACAAGGGTATTTCATGGTGTGAACACTTCTAAATATCTAATTTTAAAAAAAATATGAACTAAACACTTCTGCGATGAATTGAGTTGTCAACATGGTTCAAGAGGCATCGCCGAGTATACCCCTTGCATATTCCAGCTTCATTTTCTATGGAAAACATCACAGATGGTTTTATCCTAGTTAATGAAAATTATGAAGGCAAGTACTAAAGACCATACAAGTAGAATCCATGATGCTAATAAGAATGCAAGGAGTACTCAAACACTCAATATGGATCTAGAAACCAACAACATTATAGTCCAACCTTTCAATATTTTTTTCAACCATATTTCAATCTATCATAATTTTACTGATAGAACTATCAACCTTCAATAATCTATCAAGTGATAAAAACTCAACAACCCTGAAAGAAGGATATGATAAAATAAATTGTAAAGTCTAGTGTCCATATACTTATTAAAATCAATGAATTAAAAAACCAAAACTCAGGTAAATATTTTACATAATCTATTCATAATCATAGAAGAAACATTAAATAAATTATATTATGGGATAGAAATGAGAAAGGATTCAGTGAAGAATCACTTCATGGAGAAGAAGATAAATGTGGATATCCCATTGAACATGAATAATTTACAAATGTAACAGAACAATAAGAATAAGTAATTATAGAGAAACCCCCTATGAAGAATGATAATACATAATCCAAAATGGAAGATCTACATTAACCCAAACATTTCGTCCCCACAAGGATGCATGTAGCCAAGAAACCCAATGATGAATCACTTCAAAAAGAAATACTTGAAAGTGTTGAAAAAGTATAAATTGACATCCCTCAATTGGTGGTCATCCACAAAACCAAAGGTATATGAAATTCATCAAATTAATGTTCATTTTAAGGTAAATATATTGAGGGGGTAAAAATTTTTGTATTATTAAAATTGTTTATCCCCTTGTTACCACAAAAAACGCATTGAAATTTTACATTCTAGACGTCTTCTCTAATCATGGGACTATTAGTTAGCTCAAAATATCCAATGAACTTTTTGATTTATGAGCATAAATTAATTTTATGCCTTAAATTTATTTTTTATCTCTATAGATAGGAGAAATCAAACAAACCTATATGGTTATAAATCATTCCAACCAAACCATTGGCAACCTAGTAGGTCTTTTAGATGTTGTTCTAGTAAGCATAAAATGTTTTTTTGTTCCCAAATGATTCTATATTTGGAACCCATATGAATAAAAACATAAGACCCATTCCCTCATTTATCTTAGTTAGGAAATTTATTAGGACTTTTAAAACTATAATAAATGTCAATGATTGGACTCATTCCACGACCTTTAGTTAAGAACAGATAGAGTTTAACATAATTGAAATTTTGAAAAACCATGAGGAGGAAAAACTGATTTTTATAGTGAATGTAACACCCCAAGCTTCCATGGTACGCTTCTCTTTGAATAATATAATATCGTGTGTTTACGCAACATTGAATTCAAACACACCACAACCAATCAAACTAGCCATTATGAATATTAATACCCACTTTTTGTAATTTTATACATTTTAACTTTCAAAATGGAATTCATTTTTGAATTCGAAATATCAAAATTATCTTTGGGTGAATATTTTTTATTTTTCGGAAAACATTCATTTTTTGATGAATAGTGAAAACCACTTAGTTGTAGTTTAAAACTGAATTTTTTTTAAATAGTTATTTCATTTATATAAATTTATTTTAGGTCAATATAGATACATAATAACTATATAAGTTCAATGTAATTCATTAGAATCTGTTTATAATAATTTTAGATATATAAAAATTTTATTGAACTTTTTACAGTCTTTTAGTCACCTCCATGGAGAATTTTCAAATTTACATAAAACATAATTTTACCACTTCTGTGAGTTGAATTTCAAAAACCCAAGAGGCTTAGTTTATATTAGTGAGAAAAATTTGGTTCAACAGGATGAAAATAATTTTTGATGAATATTAACTTTTTTCTTTTATTTACCACGATTAAAACTAAATTGGGTAATTAAGGGTAAATGATATTATTATTATCCAAAAACATGTCTAAATTCTATTGGATAACTGTAATTCAACCAAAAACAACTTTAGTAATAAAATATGTACCTCTTTGATCTACTTATTTTAGATTAGGACATTTATTATTATTTTATTTAAAGAAGAGTTAAAAGAGTTGAAATCAATGTTTAATAACTAAAACATTTTTAATATAGGGTTATACAAAATATACATACGAATATAAATATTAATTATAAAGATTAAAATATTTCCTACATAATGGTAATTTATTTATAATTTTTAGAAATTAAATACAAAAATTTATTTATGAAACAATGGTGTAGAAGTAATTACCATATTAATAAAATATTAAAATAATGATATTATAAATATCCAAATAAATGTAATTTGATACTTTTTATGAATTAAACTAATTTTATAGGTTAATATGACATTTTAGGGTTGGTAAAATAATTTTTTTTGATTTAATAATGCTGTTATGAATTCATCAAAAACAAAATACCAAATAGTGTCAAAATTGACATAAAAGATTTTTTTAAAAAAATATTATATTATTAATTTATATTCTATTTCTAAAAATCTAATATTTGGCCAAAGGTATAATATAATATTATATAGGTCATTAATGAACCACTATAGGTTCTCTTGAAAATTTATAGTATGTTTATTTACCATATAATATTAAAAAACAAAGAGACATGGTAAATGTCAAACTACTTAACTAAGAGTTAAATCAAAAAGATAATGTTAATATAGTGACCAAAACTTATATAAAACCTATTGGTTCAGTTGTTTTCCACCCTTCCCCACCTTATCATTTACATTATTCATTTTGGATCCATTATAAACCAAAATTGATTTTATTATAAAATAACATTTCTTTCTGTTATTATGGTGTCCCTCACCCCTCTTATAAAAATGCACTCACCCTTCCCTCTAATTCACAACTTCAAAAAAAATTGGATGGCCCAAAACCTACCAAAATACCCCCTCAACTGTCCTCCCATAATTATAGAGGCCTTATATTAGTCAGAAATCCAACCTTAGTAGCCCTTATGATTAAATCAAAAGGAAGAACTGGATGAAGAGGTAAATATTTTATCACCTTTTTCAAGATCCTTTCCTCTTCCACTACCTATTTCATTGTTTAATCAATTTAAAACAATAAATACAGTATCTTATATATAATGTGATGTTATTATAAATATGGTAAAACCATATTCATTATTCTATCTGTCCTTTGAATGACATGTCACCATACGTGCGTATGTACGGCTTACAGTCTCCATGTCTTGGTGTAGTTGTTATTCAATACATTATTAATTTACTGGGTATAATAATGATGTATAATTGATGTAAATAATAAATATAACATGATAATGATTCTGTATATAAAATATAAAATCCAATTATATTTTATTTTAATATATAAATAATGAATTTGTCGCTCGTGCGTATGTACGGATTACCATCTCCACGAAATGCGATGAGATTCATTGAAAATCGTATCAATTCAAGAATAATTTCCATTAGATGATCAAAAATTATGTTTAAATACTTAATAAAATTAAGAATATGAATAATATACATCATATCCACAACAAACATTACTTACGTAACAATGCATAAAAATGAAAACGAATCAGTTAAAACCTGAAACAATTATAATACTAAAATATAAATATTAGAAGATCATATATAATAACATATTAATGTATATGTTTATTTTTTAATTTAATAAAAAATATTTCACCATTATACTATTGGATAACAAACCCACGACCAAGGAAAAGTAAAAGGTAATGGTTAATTTCACAGTCTCTTTATTATCAGAGGTTGTTTTTATGTAAGAATCTACTCAGACCTCCTTATCTTCCACATCCAATAATCTTAAAAATTTATTCCAAAACATTTTTTATATTTTTAAGACTATTTTTTAATTTCATTTATACCCTTGTTTTATTTTAATAAAAAAAATTTAAAATATTCTTTTCAATTTTTTCCAAATAAGTTACTTTTTAACCTTTTCTACCAATTTAATATAAGAATGTTTTTTTAACTTATATGGAGGGTGAAGCATTTTTCAGAAGTTATAACATCATCGAAGTATCCCTTAAAATATTATAATAATATTTTCAAAATAAATGTTTTCTTAAATGATTTCAAAATAGAAAGAGATATTTCTCTAAAAAGGTTTTGATTTCATCTATGTCAATATCCTTTGTTGAATTTTAAGATTATTTGAAGTTTATTTATTATGTTAAAACACATCTATATTGTATTAAAGGTTTAGGGATATGTTTGAATGTGGATTTGGAATTTTACACAATTCATGGCTTGTGTAAAATGTATTAACATTTCGTATGCTAGTTTTAATACGAATGTTTATGTTATGTTAAAACCTTTTCATATGAGGTATGCGTTGGACTTAGTAAGTGACAGGTGGACCACACTATATCTCCTCAATGCATCGGTAGGTCTCATGATTCAAACTAGTTTTTTGGCCCAATGATTCGAAAAATCTTAATTGTAGTTTAGGCACAGTGCCCTGACTATGTGGTTATGATGTCTGGAATTATGCATTCCATCATTATGAAAGTGGATATTGATATTGCATGTGATTATTCAAATAGTAGAATATCCATGTTAGTAAGTAAATGAAATTACTTTGATTTATATTTTCCATATTATGATGATGTTTATGTTGTAAAATATTTTATTTTAGTTTTATACATTACCTTGAATGTTTATGTTTATTTATGAAAGTTTGCACTATATTGTTATCCTCAATGGGCATCTGAGACCACCCCATTCTATTTTTTAGTTTTCCCAGGATGCGAAGAAGTATAATATGACTGACCTGCATAGATTTTCTATGGGATCGCAGTGTTTTCTATGGAAACAATTTTGGTGTAGTTTTCCATTTTATGATATAATGTAAACCTTATTAATGTATCTAGTACTTCCAAAGATAAAAAATTAATCAGTTTTTCGAGACATGATCTTTTGTGATCATGCCAATGATATATAATAATGCACCGACTATGGGCTTCGAGGGTCAGGGCATTACAGTTTATATGATAGGAATTTTATTAAAAACATTGGAAACTAGATTTAATTAAACTATATTAGTTAACATAGCCCTAAGATTGACTCTGAGGATTAGTATAGAAGAACATCCTAGATTTTTGGTATTGTACATATTTTCTGAGTTTTCCATGAAATATATCCCTATTTGGATACAAGAAGGTAGAGGCGACTCTGGCATAGATATACCTATAGTTAAAACCTGAAAGCACCACATTGAGCTAGACTCGAATGAGAATTGGTGTATGACAACGGGCCTTGCTGCACTCTTGGTTACGACACTCTTGGGGGATATGATTAGTAAAATTCTCATTATCGTTACAAACCATTATGAAGGGTTTATCAGTATATACTTCTTCAATGAAAACATTTTTATTATTATAGATTTTATCTATAAACTGTTCAATTTATGTGATGTGTTTTATAACTATGGAATATTGGATTTCGATTCATAAAATAATATAGTTTATACCATTGATTAGAAATGGTGATTAATGGATGGAATGGAAACCGTATCAATTCATGTAATCTATATAGGGATTTCCCTCATACTCATGATTATTATAGTGGTTTTGGTGAAGCAACTAGTGTTGATCCGCTTATCACCATACTGGGACAACAACTCAGGTTACGAATAATAACCTTACCCGAATGGAGAACCCTGATCCACATCATGGAGGATCAATGTTAGATCACTTCATTAGGCAAAAACCACCAACATTAAGTGGGAGTATATATCCATTTCTATCTGAGAAATGGATAATTTCGTTAAAGAAAATATTTCATGCTTTGGGGAGTATTGAAAGGAAAAAACTTTCATGGCAGTCTACCACCTCCCTGAAGATGTTGATCAATGGTGGTCTTTGATTCAAAACACTTAGGAATATGATGAAGTTTCAAATATGAAATGGAATGATTTTAATTATCTTTTCATAGAAAAATAATTTCCTCGTGACCATCAGGGAGATATGGAAAGGCAATTTCTAAGTCTGAGGAAATAAGAGGAGGAAAATGTCGAAAATTATGAAGCTAACTTTATAAGGTTATCAAGGCATGCAGCAGATTATATATGTAACCCAAGAAGTAATATTGATCATTCATTTGATGGGTTAACACCTTTTCTACATCAATCATTAGTCTCACAATCCATCTTGTTATACAAAGACATTGTTATATATGAAATCAAGATAGAAAAGGAATTCTCTAAGTCTTACAACTTTAACTCAAAGCAAGAGAAGAAGAGATCTGCTGAAAACTCTGAAAATGGAAAGAAGGGGAAGATGGGAAAAGTTGAATATCCATCCTGCATTAAATGTGGGAAGAAATGTCCTGGTAATTTTTTGAAGGGAATGGTAGTTTTTTATAAGTGTGGTGAAAATGGCCACCGAGCACGTGATTGTAAGGGGAAAGAAGAGGATGTCGATGTAGAATGCTACAATTGTAGAAAAAGGAGACATTATGCAAATGAATGTCCTAAAATTCAAAGGAACTTACCTCAAAAATTGTGAAGGGATCAAGGACAAGCTTATTCTATCACTACTGCTGAGGTTGGTGCTCCAAAAGACATAGTTGCAGGTAATTTAATGGTTACCTCATGGTTAGCCAATTATTTATTTGATTCTGGATCATCAGCTTATTTCATATCTTCCCATTTTTCTATGAAAATTAGATATTTCCAATTTGATTTAACAAGGGAGTTGTCAGTCAAAACTCCTACGTGAAGTATAATTGCAATAATGATTTGTGAATAAGTCCCCATTAGGGCATATAAATGTTCGTTATATATTGATCTCATCATCATACCAATGATAGAATTTGAAATAGTCCTCGGTATGCATTTGAATTCAGACCATGATGTGAAAATTTATTGTATGAAGATGGAGGTTAAAAATTTTGATGATGATAAAGAGTACCTTATCTTTAAAGTAGAAACGTCACTACATAATTCTTATCTAGATCCACCCCCAGTAGCTAAGCTAAATTCAATTATTGGGGAGGAAGAGAATGAAATAAATGTGGGTAAGGGAAGGAATTTTCAAATATAGGATGTACCTATTGTGAAATAATAGTTTGATGTGTTTCCAAAGGATTTACCATGACATCCTCAAGAACAAAAAATTGAGTTTCCCATTGACTTAATTCATCGTTTAAGTCCCATATTGAAGACCCCTTATATAATGGCCACTATAGAATTAATGGAACTAAAGAAAAAACATGAGGAATTGTGTAATAAGGGTTTTTTGCACTAGTGTTTCTCCATGGGTAGCCCCTATCTTTTTTGTTAAGAAGAAATATGAATATATGAGGTTGTTCATTTACTACAGAGAGATCAATGTTATAAAAATAATGAAAATGTATCCCCTACCTCGCATCGTTGATTTATTATACCAACTTTATGGAGATCAATACTTTTCAAAGATTGGACTTCAATCTGGATATCATTATTTGTGTGTGAAGAATGAAGACATTCGGATAACTGCATTTCAAACTATGAACGAGCATTACAACTTTACAATAATTCCTTTTTGATTGAATAATGCTCCCTCTAACTTCATGGATCTAATGAATAGATATTTCAAGGAATATCTTGATGAATTTCTAGTGGTATTTATTGATGATATCTTGGTAAACTACAAAAGCTATGAAGATCATAAAAATCACATGTTCATTATTATAAAGACTCTTCAAATACATGAATTATATGGGATGTTTAACAAGTGTGAATTATGTATTCAGGAGATTTATTTCCTTATCCATATTATCTTTAAGGATGGAATCTATGTTGATCCTTCTGAGACTAAGGTAATCCAATAATGGCCGACACCAATGAGTATAACTGAGGTACATAGTTTTATTTGTTTAACAAGTTATTATCAATGTTCCATCCATAATGTTGACTAGTGGGACAACCCATTAACAAATCTAACATGAAAAGAGGTTAAATTTGTTTGGACAAAAGAGTGTGAATAATGTTTTGAAGAATTTTTTAGAAGATTAGTCAATTCTCTTATGTTGACACTACCATCAGGGAATGATGGGTTTGTTATTTATAGCGATTTATCAAAGAAAGGACTTGGTTGTGTCATTATGCAGAATGATAGGGTTATTTCCTATGTGTCACGATAGATAAGAATTCATTAACAAAACTATCGTACTCATGATCTTGAGTTAGTAGCTATAATCTTTGCTATGAAGTTATAGAGAAACTATCTTTATGGTTAAAAATGTGAGATTTATACTGATCACAAGAGTTTTTAGAATATTTTCTAAAAAAAGAACACAACATGAGGAAAAGGAGATGGATTGAACTACTCAAAGATTGTTATTATAGTATACACTACCACCCGGGGAAGTCAAATAAGGTGGAAGATTCTTTGAGAAAAAATGAGCATGGAATTTGGAAAAAGATAAGAGTTGAAAGAGATACTATTTTAGGGATCGAGTAAAGATGTATATGGGAATAACGATGGATGGTGAAACATCAATACTGTTTCAAATGGTTGCCAATCCATATTTACTAAAAAGGATAAAGAGGTCTCAGAATGATGATTAAGAGTTTCAAAAGAAGATTAAATCTCTGAATGATGGTAGATTGAGTGACTTTTTGTATGAAGATGGAATTTTGAAATTTTGGAAGAGACTTTGGTTTCTCGATATACCTGATCTAAAATGGGAATTTTTGGATAATGCTCATAGTTCCAATTTCTCTATACACCGTGGTAGCACTAATATTTATATATATTTGAAGGTACATTTTTGGTGCGACAATATGTAGAGGGAGATTTCTAATTTTGTATCATGATATACAGTTTTTCAATAAGTGAATGTTGGAAGGAAAAAACATGGAGAAGTCATGCAACCTCTTCCCATACCTGAGTGGAAATGGGATGATATCACGATGGACATTGTCACGGGGCTACCAAATACTCCTAGAAGGAATGATGAAATATGTGTCCTTGTTGATCGTCTTAACATGTCATCACTTTTTCGTGCTATAAGAGAGGATTTACCACTTGAACGTCTAGAAATACTATATATTAATGAAGTTGTGAGACATCCTTGAGTACACCTATTGATCGTTTCTGATCTTGATCCACATTTTATTTCATGATTCTGGAAAAATTTTCAGATGTCCCTGGATACTGAACTTTGTTTGAGCACTGCCTACCAGCCCCAAACTGAGGGACAATCAGAACGGACTATTCAAACCTTAGAAGACATGCTGAGATCATTCTCATTTCACATTCAAGGTATGTGGGATAAATATTTACCTATAGTAGAATTTTCCTATAACAATATGTTCCATTCAAGTATTCAGATGGAACCATATGAAGTGTTATAAGGAAATAGATGTGACACACCAACCTGTTAGGATGATATTGGTGAAAGAAAATACGTAGTCCTAGAACATGTTGAGGAAACAGTTGAAAAGGTGAAGGTAATCCAAACCCACATCGAAGCAGCTCAAAGTAGGCAAAAGAGAAATTATGATAATTGAATGATAAATTTTGAATTTCAGGTAGGAAATCATGTTTTCATGATGGTATCTCCATGGAAGGGTATTATACGTTTCGGTATTAAGGGAAAATTAAGTCTCATTTACATCAGACCTTAAGAAATTTGTGAACTAACGGGTGTTTTAGCTTACCGTTTGGAAATGCCGCCATGTCTCTCCAAATTTCATGATGTATTCCACATATCACCACTGTTGAGAAAATACATGCCTGACCCAACACATATACTCAACCACGAGGAATTAGAAGTGGAACTTGATCTATCTTATTGCGAAGATCCTGTCAAGATTCTTGATACAAGAGAACATGTGAGGAGAAACCGGATGACTCGTCTGGTAAAAGTTATATGGATAAACCATAAGATGGAAGGGGCAACGTGGGAACCAAAGGAACTTATGATGAAGAAAAACCCGAGTATTTTTATGCAGTAATATTCTAGAAAATTTGAGGATGAAATTAATTGAAGGAGGGGAGAATTTAATACCCCAAGCTTCCACGGTACTCTTCTCTTTGAATAACACAATAGCATGTGTTGTATGAAACATCGAGTTCTAACACACCAAAACCAATCAATCTATCAATTATGAATAGTAATACCCAGATTTTGTAATTTTATAAATTTTATCATTCAAAATGGACTTTATTTTTGGATTTGGAATATCAAAATTACCTTAGGATTAATTTTTCTATTTTTCTGAAAACTATCAATTTTTGATAAATTGTGAAAACCTCTAAGTTATAGTTTAAAGATGAATTTTTAATTTAAATAAATTCTAATTTTATTTAAATTTATTTTAGGTAAAAATAGATACCTAATACCTATATATGTTCAATGTAATTCATTGGTGTTAGTTTATATTAATTTTAGATATATAAAAATATTATTGAACTTTTTACCGTCTTTTACCCACCTCATAGGAGCATTTTCAAATTTACATAAAAAATTATTTTACCTCTTCTATTAGTTTAATTTCAAAAATAATAAAGACATGGTTGATTTCAGTATTTTAAATTTGGTTCAATAAGATGAAAATAATTTTTGGTGGATAGTAAATTTTTACTTTTCTTTACCATGGTTAAAATAAATCGGATAATTAAGGGTAAAATGATATTAGTATTACCCTAAAACATGTCCTAATTCTATTGGATAAGTGTAATTATACCAAATAAAACCCTATGAATAAAATATGAATCTCTTTGATCCACATGGATTAGATTAGGTCATTTATTATTATTTTATTTAAGAGGAGTTAAAAGAGTTAAAATCAATGTTTAATAACTAAATTTTTTTGATAAAGGGTTATACATAAGATAAATTCAACTATAAATATTCATTAGAAATATACAAAGTTTTCCTACATAATGGTATTTTATTTATAATTTTTAGACATTATATAATTAAATTATTTTTGAAACAATTATGATGCAGCAATTACCATATTAATGAAAGATTAAAATATTTGATTTTATAAATATCCAAATAATTGTAATTTGAGACTATTTATGAATTGAAATAATTATTTAGGATAATAAGAAATTATAGGGTTGGTTAGATTATTTTTTTTGAATTAATATTGCTGTTATAAATTTTGCAAAAACAAAATACCAAATAGTGTGAAAATTAACATAAAATATTTTTTAAAACAAATATTATATTATTAATTTATATTATATTTCTAAAATTATATGGTTCGGCCAAAGGGCTTAAATAATATTTTATATGTAACTAATGAACAACTTAATTTTTTCTTTGAATTTTATAGAATTTTTATTAACCATATAATATTAAAATACAAAGAGACATGGTAAATGTCAAACTATTTAACCAACAGTTAAATCTAAACGATAAAGTTAATATAGTGACCCAATCCTAACTAAAACCTATTGGTTGAGTTGTTTTTGACCCATCCATACCTTAACCTTAAAATAATTCATTTGGGAGCCATTATAAACCGAAAATAATTTTATTATAAAATATGTTTTCTAGCTTTTCCTAAGGTGACCCTCACCCCTCTTATAAAAGGGCACTCCCCCTTCCATCAATTTCACTCCTTCATAGCCATTTGGCTCGGCCAACCCCTGCCCAAACACCCTCTAATATGTCGTCACTTCATCCTAGAGGCCTTAAATTAGTCATAAAGCCTTTTTATGGAACCATTTTGATCAAATCAAAAGGAAGAACCCGAAGAAGAGATAATTTTTCACCTCCTCTTTCATGTTACTTTCTTCTTCCACTTCCTCTTTATTTTTTATTTACATTATAAAATAATATCTCTACTATATTTTTTATTCTATGATGTTATTATAAATATGGTACAACAATATTTATTATTCTATCCATCCTTTGAATGAAATGCCACCATACGTGCGTACGTTCGGCTTGCCGTCTCCACGTCGTAGTGTAGTTGTTATTCAATACATTATTTTACGGATGGTTATAATAATGATGTATAATTGAAGTAAATAATAAATATAACATGATAATGATTCTTTATATATGATATTACATCCAATTATATGTTATTTTAATATCAAAATAATGATATTGTTGCTTGAGCGTACGCACAGATTACCGTCTCCACAAAACACGTTGAAATTCCTTCCCCATTGTATCCATTCCAGACATATTATCATTAGATGATTAAAAATAATGTTTAAAGACATAATATAATTATGAATATGAATAATATACATCATATAAACAACAAAAATTACTTAAATAAAAGTCATATAAAGGAAAATGAATCAGTTAACACCCGAAACAATGATAATACTAAAATATCAATATTAGAAGATAGTATATGATATCATATTAATGTTTATGTTAATTGTATTATTTAATAACAAATATGTCACCATTATACATAAATTCAACAAACCCTCGACCATGGTAATGTACATTGAAAGGGTTAATTTCACAATCTCTTTATTATCCAAGTTTGTTTTTATGTAAGTATCTACTAAGACCTCTTTTTCATCCGCATCCATGTTTCCTAAAAATTTATTCCAAAACATTTTTTATATTTACTAGACAATGGGTTAATGTCATTTATACCCTTTTTTTCTTTTTATAAAATGGTTTGAAATAATTCATTCTATTGTTTTCCAAACAAGTTACTTTTTTGATCCTTTCGACAAATTTAAGTTAAGAATGTTTTTTTAACTTATACAGTGGGTGCGGTTATTTTCAGCCGTTATAACACCGTCTAATCTTCCCATTCAATATTCATAGAATTTTTTCAAAATAAATTTTTTCATAAATGAATTCAAAATAGAAAGAGATATTTCTCTAAAAAAGTTTTTGATTTCATCTATGTCAACATCCTTTGATGTATTTTAAGCTTATTTGAAGTTGATTTATTATGATACAAAACATCATATTGTATTGAAGGTTTTGTGACATGTTTGACTCTAGATGTTTTATTTTTACACCATTCAAGTTTTATGGATAATTTATTGACATTTCATATGCTATTTTTAATATAAATGTTTATGTTACGTTTAAACCATTTCATTTAAGTAATTCATTAGACGTAGTAAGTGACGGGTGGAGCCTACTATAGCTCCTCGATGAATCAGTAGGTCTCATGAGACAATCTAGTGTCTTGGCATAAGGACTTGACAAAATATTATTTGTAGCTTTGGAACAAGACCTTGACTATGTGGTTATGAAGTCTAGAATTATGCATTCTATCATTATGAATGTTGTTATTGATATTTCATGGGATTATTAGAATAGTAGAATATAAATGTGAGCAAGTAAATGGAATTATTTTGATTTTTATTTTCCATATTATGATTAATTTTATGTTGAAAAAGATTTTTTTTGTTATATAAATTGCCGTAAATGTTTATGCCTATTTATGAATGTTTCTGCAATATTGTTATCCTTACTGAGCATCTGAGCTCACCCCATTCTATGTTTTATTTTTCCCAGGATGTGAAAAAGTATATTAAGACTGACCTATAGGGATATTATATGGGATCTCAGAGTTTTCCTTGGACACAATGTTGTTGTAATTTTCCATTTTATGATGTAATGTAAACTGTATGAATGTATCCACTACTTACAGGGCTACTAAACTAATCGGTCTTTCGAGAAATGATCTTTTGAGATCATGCCAATGATATGTAATATTGCACCGACTCTAGGCATCTAGGGTCGGGGCGATACAGTTATTCATTTTGGTTAAAATTTATTTTTTGAAGATAAAATTGGAATTTTGTATTATAGAATTATATTGGAATAAAACATTACAATCTCTTTATTTTTATAAAATTATTTCTATAATGGAGTTTAATCTAGAAACTATTTGTATTAATGAACAACATGAGGAAAACGATGTCAATTTTTCAAATAATTAACCCAAATTTGATACTAAAACCTCTTTTTCACTTGTTTATATTATAGAAAATAATAAATTATATATTTCTCTATGAAAAAAGTCCACTGGGATACCAGAAAAATTAACTCGAATATATGAAAATTTGGATGAAATTAGAAGTTGAAGAAAATTGAATAAATAATGATTGAGAATAGTAGAAAATGGGAAAATTATAATGTATAAGGAAAAAAGAAATATGTATCTCCAAAATACCTACCCCGAAGAGAGGCATTCAAATTAGAGATAATATGTAGCTACACTCATCAAGAAGGAAGTTTATGTCTAGTTAAAAATTTCCCAAGTGAATTTGACATTATACAACGACTAATATTTTCTAATTTTTTCATCATAAATCAATGGAAAAAATTCCCATAACACCATCAAGGTGAATGACGAGTATCAGAAATATTTATATCAAGATATTGAAAATAATGACCAGGTTGTATCTTTCCTATATATTGTTATTGATACCCATTTTCAGTTTTCAAATCCCTAAAAAACATGCATGATACACTTAAATAGAATATGGTTTAAGACAAGTGTGGGGGAGTGGGAAAACGTAGATTTGGATGTTAATAGCCATATTATATTTGAAATTTATTTTAAATTTTTTTTACAAAATCAAAATGAAATAAATGTTAGTATAAATATATTAATATTTGTTTATATTTAAATTTTATATATTTTGGGGGTGCAAATAAATAAATATATAAAAACATTAGACTTCACTACTCTCTGTCTAAATTAAATTAACAATCTATATGTGGGGATTTAATTTATTTTCAATTACTAAATATGAATGATCGTTGTGTAAACATTTCGCCTTTTATAGGGATATTTGGTTTTAGGACATGGGAAATGTAGGGAAAATAGGATTTTTTGTGGAAAAAATTTCTAACATGTGGTCACTAGAATTAAAAATTTAATCTCAAGTAATATGACATTTTTAATTGAATAGAACCTTGTGGATCCTCCCTAAAAGACAACATTATATGTCCATTGATCTAAGAGTAAAATGGGAAATCAGGATCCCAAAATGAATCACTAGGACAGTGAAATTGTTTATGTAAGTTAAATACATGCGTACATATTAAATAAGTTATTCTTTCATGTTCATCACATATACATTTCTCAGAACAATTATAAAAAATACAAATAATGTACCTATTTTTTAGAAACCAATTCATTCACAATCTCTGTGAAGAGATTATGTAGCAATTATCATATTATTTGTATGGATTAATATTTATATTCACTTCTATATATAAGGAACTTTTCATAGGTACGTTATTATTATAATATTGGTAAGATGAGGAAAGAGGAGTTGTAAAGGTAAATTTACAAGCAACCAATCCTCTATTCAAAAAGTGTACCCTGTCATATTTTTCTCCTGCTCTAAGAAAAATAAATATTTATCAAGTTGCATCTAGTGAGCATAGTGTACCAATTTAAGTATAAATTTAATTTATTTCTAAACATATGGGTATTTCAAAGAGAAAAATATTATTGATACAAATACAAAATTAAATTTTTGAGTATATAACAATGAGTAGTGAAGTTTATTTTTCCCAGAAGGAAAATTTGTAACTAGATGATATCAAATTAAGAGTTCTTAAAAAATAAAATTTATTATTGAATTGAATACTATAGAAAATGGATGAAATGGTTTGGAAATAGGTAGAAAAATTTAAAAAACTAATGATTTTGGTAAGTCAAAATGACATCAAAGAGGGAAGATGAAGAGAATGAATCATTTGTGGTGATGAAATGAACCATTCTATAAATTAGGATGACCAGACAGCATGTAAAAAAGAAGATTTCATGTAACAGGTGCCTTATAAAAAAATTCTCTTATCCCTGAAAATTCCAAATAAGAACAACCATAAATAACTCCTTCTCTAATTCATGAATATCGGAAAAAGGTGCCGAAGAAGCTGTGATTCATGAAGCTACAAATCAAGTAGAGGAAGCTGTTGAAAAAACTACACCTCTACTTCAAAATTTCCAAACATAACACCTTGAAACTTATACTAATTGAATGAGATGAATTATTAGAAATGTAATTTCATGATCAATAAAATATAAGAAATTGTATAGAACACGTGTGTATGAAACCTGAAATTCATTAATAAGAACAGCATCACCACAATAAATGATATTATAAGATCCAACACTTTTTGAAAAAATCATTGATGTTGGAATTGTTTCAGTGAAAAAAGAACATAAAAGTGTTGTTACCGGACTAGTAGTTATAGATAATTGGGTCCGGCAGAGTATGCGGATAGAAGAAGAAGTCTATGAGCAGCACAAGAAGATTTTGTTGATGGAGCCAGGATGGTATGTTGTTACGAACAAAGGAAATGACCACCATAATTTAAAATATTTATATTAAATTTATATTAATACTATTGTTTTATTATATGTTAATGATATTTTTATATAATGAATTTGTCTTGGAAGCTATGAAAAATTAGTTTTCGGTTCCAATATATGATATTTTCTCTCATTTTAGCCAAATCATGAAAAATTTTAGAGTGAGTGTTTATGTTAACCAAGATTATTGTAAACTAATATTAAATTACTATGACTTCATCTATTTCTTTTTATTGATACCTAGTAATATAATCCAATGATCATATTATAAAAAAGTGTGAAATGGGGAAAATGGCTGGAATATTCCTAGATAAATCAACTCTGATTACAAGTGTTTCCACTGTGACTATAATATTATCTAAATTCTTGAAGTTGTAAATATATTAACTATATATTTTTTCTAACTTTATTCATTTTCATAGGCCATATTATTTGGAAGAAACAATATTTTATTAAATTTTTTGTTTAGTAATCCAATAGAGGATGCAATGGAATTGAATGGAAAAGTGTCCATCCCCATCAAAAAATCAAATGTATATTTGATATTCCTCATACCTGATATTAAGAAAAAATATTTCATCCAATATAAGTCCTTTTATCCTGGGATAGGTGATAGTAAACATGATTATCATCAAAAAAAATTTCAATGGTAAAAGTTATCTTCTTTGGCAAGAAATTCATTTTCATATAAACCAACTGACTGAATAAAAAAAATTTAACAGGAAACGAAATTATTTAAGATATAATCAAAATATTCTTCCCTGAATACTAAAACATGAATGCTCCCGCACATCCTTTCATAGTGTAAGACAAATCTCAGTATGGGAGATAATGTTAGACTGCAAAATTTTTTTTTTCCATAAAATAGAGAAGATAGATACTAATCAAGAATATAAAAAGAAGCTAAAACAATATGAATTTTATTAATTTAAACTATATATGGAAAATTTTTTCATTAGATACCTTATATAAAGCTAGCCCAAAAATCACATAGAAGTAGAAGTTTCCTTTTTAAATTTAATTTGTTGAAATCAAGATAACCAGTAAAAAAGACCAGTTAAATGGTTATTACATGACAGTGGAATTGAAATGGTTTGAGGTTTATCAACATTCATATATTCAAAGATTATGGATATTACTAGAAACATCATTTGAATGTCTTCAAGTTTTTAAATCGTCAGACAACCTAGTTTCATCGCTATTTTTTAATTTGGGTAGTGGTGGAAATGTGTTTTAAAATATGCCAAACAATTATTTATGTTTTTTATACACTATTATTTTTAGGGATATTTTATTTAAAATTGGATATTTTATTGGTATAAATATCTCATTATTAGTGAGTATCCAGTCATAAATTATTAGGTGGCTGGTTGATGTAATTTTCCAAACAGTAATACTATTGGATATCCAATAGTATTACTGTTTTGAAAAATACATCAACCAAGAACCTAAAAAATTATGTGTGGATACTCACAAATAATGAGATATTTACACTAATAAAATATCTACATTTAAATAAAATATGACTAATAATATTGTTTTATAACAAACATAAATAATTATATGACATATTTCAAATGGCATTTCCTGCACCACCCAAATTAGAAAATAGTGATGAAACTAGGTTGTCTGACTATTTACACACCTGAAAAATTTCACATGAATTTTATAGTAATATTCATAAAATTGGTATGTATGAATGTTGAGAAAACCCAAACCATTTAAATTAAACTATCACGTAACACTCATTTAACAGGTCTATTTAAATGGTTAGGTTGATTTTGACAACATTGCGTGAAAAAGGAAACTCCTGCTTCTATGTGGTTTTTTTTTGGTCTAGGTGTATATAGGGTATGTAAGGAAAAAAAATCCAATATATAGTTTAATGTAATAAACTTCTTATTGTTAAATCTTTTTTATATATTTTTGATCAGTATGTAGCTTCTCTATTTTATAGGAAATAATTCTTTTGCAGTCTAACATTGTATCCCCTACTATGAAGAGTCTTCCACTATGAATGGATGTGTGGGAGATTTCTCGTATAAGTATTTGGGGCACTATATTTTGATTATATCTTAAATATTTTTTTTATGTTAAAATATTTTACTCAGTCAGTTGTTTTATATGAAAATCAATTTGATGCCAAAGTAGATAAACATTACCATTGGAAAACAAACCTTTTTATAATAATAATTTTTACTAGAACATATCCAAGGCTACAAGGATTCATAGTGGATGAAATATTTTTTCTTAATATCAGGTACAAGAAATGTCAAATATAGATTTGATTTGTTGATGGGGATGAACTCATTTCTATTAAATTTCATTTCATCCTTTATTGGTTTCTCTAACAAAAACAATATCAATTTTTTGTTTTTTCCAAATAATATGGCCTAGAAAAATGAATAAAGCTAGAAAATATATTAATTAATATATTTACAACTTCATGAATATAGATAATATTATAGTCATTGTAGAAACAGTTGTAATCAGAGTTTATTTATCCAGAAATATTCCTGCCATTTTCCCCATTTCACACTTTTTTTTATATTATTATCATATTTTTCTATAACTAGGTATCAATAAAAAGCAATAGAGGAAGTCACACTAATTGAATATTAGTTTACAATAATCTTCGTTAACATAAACACTTACTCTAATACTGGTCATGATTTTTCAAAAAGTAGAGAAAATATCATCTACTGCAAATGAAATAAAATTAATCCTATTTGGTTTTGGAAATTGCACTTGGATTATTATGTTCTTATAAGGGGAATATTTTTCTTCTGACGGGAATTATTTGGTTTCTATGTTATATTTTTAGTTCATAATTTTGATGGATAAGTAGTTTCGGAAATTAAAATGGGATATATTTGTTCTTGGTAATTACAATGCTTATTTGGTTTTGGTTATTTAATATGATCATATTGGGTCTCTGAAATTGTAGTTGGAATATTATGTTCTTTAATGGAAATTATTTGGTTTTGATGTTTTATATTGCTTTGGTAATTGAAATTGATATTCTGTGATAGTAATTATACTGACTTATATTTGGTTTTGGTAATTGTACTGTATTATATTTGGTGTTAGTAATTGCAATGGTTTATATTTGGTTTTGGAAATTATAATACAGTCAAATATGGTTTTGGTAATTGGATCTGGTATTATTTGGCATTGGAAACATTATTGAAAATATTATGTACTTATGAGGGGAATTATTTTTTACGAGGGGAATTATTTGGTTTTAGTAATTACAATGGATATTTTATGTTGGTAACTACAATGGGTTATATTTTGTTTTGATAATTGAAATGGTTTATATTGGGTGTTGGTAATTGCAATGAGTTATATTAGGTTTTGATAATTGCGATTTGTAATTGCAATCTGGCCAAATTTGGTTTTCGTAATTAGAACAAGTCTTATTTGGTTTTGGAAATGCAGTGGGAATACTATAAGCTTATGACTGGAATTATTTTATTATATGTGTTATATGGTTTTGATGTTATATTTGATATTCGTATATACAATTGGTTCTTAGATGATTTTTTTCACATTTTAAGTACATAAAATAAGATCTTTGTAGATGTCACTTTCAGAGTTTTCATATCAAACAAATGCATACAACAAATTTACAATATTTTTAAATGGTATCACAATCCCATTCCATTACAACAGAAACTATATAATAAAATATTACAGCCAATAAATTCTTTAATACATTCATTTCAATTTAAAATAAAATTGGAATCAAATGTTTTATACACTTCTCAGCCTCTTATAATGTTATGCTAGAAATCTACCTAAAAATATGTAGTTCAAAATTGGGTAAAAAGTATTCCTATAATAGAAAAACAACACAATTATAATAGTTATAGAAAATAATGCGGGTAAAAAAATTACATTTAAAACAGAATTTCTAGACGCAACACAAAAATCTAATCATACTTACTTTACAACTCCTTGTGTTAAAAGAAAAATGATATCAGATACCATATCGAAAATACAATATTAATCTTATAAATAAAATTTATCATGAAATGAAATCATATCGTCATCATAGAAGTATAATTTTTTTCAACTATGTCCCCTTTCAACACCAACTGTCTAGAAATCATTTCATTCTATCTCCCCCTTACATGTTTGGTGTCTTTTTAAAAGAAACCTTTCTTAAAACTGTGATTTAACTATCATGACCAATAAATCTATCTGTTGATGTATTTATGATAACAAACTATATTTAAATGTTATTAAAATTAGATTAGGATATTTCATAACCTGAATCTGTTGCACAATCCATGATAATTCATTTCATTCTCATTTGTGAAAAATCATTGTAATGTTTTCAAATAACATATTTTTTATCAGCATGTACTTCAACAGAACATCCTTCGAAAATCAGAATATTTCTATACAATCAGGTCCATCATCCCAAAATATATTTTTTAGGTGTTTCTCTCACGTTAATCCAATAATAATGTTTTTAAATCCTGCCAACTATGATACCCAACAAACTCAAAATTTCAACTAGAACATTCAACAACATCATTGGAATCTTCATGTGTACACAGAATTGATCATCACATCGAACCATTCCAATAACATATATGAATTGAACTACCATTTCAATACATTATATCAGAAAACAAGAACCAATAATTTAATTTTCATGTTGAACTAATCCAAATAACTTGGGAGAGTATCTAGTATAAACCATGAACATTGATGCATGGTGAGTGTAAAGATTATATGGAAACAAATCTCGCAAATCAAATTCTATATTTGTTCCGCTATACCGATTATTTTCCCAACAACCCCTCTAACTGCTTACAAAAATCAGAAAAACATAATATTGAGTTCACATAATATTGTGATGAACATAATATTTAAGCATTCCATTAAACCTTTCACGTAATTCAGTTCTATGAATGCACAATGTTAAAGAATCTTTCAAAAATAAATTCACCCACTTTTATCGCAATATGAATACATCATCTAACCAATGCAATTTCTCATACCCATATTATGCACTAAAGGAAAACCACTCCCAATCAAAAATATTTACATCATTGTATTGGAACATACTCTTCTTAAATATTTTTATAAAATTAGATCCATCATTCATCCAATTACCTAAATAATTAACACCATTTTTCAACAAATGTCATGAATATAGGCAAATTTTAGCTCAAACTAAAACTACATAAATGGATTTTCCCAAAGCCTCACCCATATCAGTAAAAATATTTTAAGGTCTCTTCTTGGGATTCACATATATTATTTTTTGAAAATTCCATTAATTTTATTTGGTTTCATCATTCAAAAAAGAATCCACTAAAATGAAAATCTCTCGATGATGATTGAGGCCCATAAACACAAAAAACATCCTATACAATTTATTAGTGCTTATAGCGGTGTCAAAAATAAAATAAAATATCCAAAAAACAAATAATATGCCTTTGTTTTTAGATTATTAGGGAAATTATTACTAATTTTTAAATTCATTTCAAACTACATACAATATAAAAATGATGGATTTTCTTAACATTATCTTCCTAGATACTCTACCATGCAATATGCAACACAATGAAGCAATTCCCTACCCCGCATAGACCTCAAAATTTCAACTGATCAACACTCATGTATCCAACCCCATGTAATAGCTATTTATAAGTAGAATGAATCATTTGGTTTAATACATGTTGAAGCATTCACATCTATCTAAACTGATTGTGATTCTCGTATTTTTTTTGGGACCTCATCATATGAATTAATAAATCTTTGTGTAATGGGTGATTATTCTCTTCCGCAAATACAGTACATGCATATTGCACAAAAGGTAAAAAACTAACCCTTATTCTAAAATGGAAATGTGTATGTGTCTTAGCTCGAAGAAATATCACCATGTTATCAAGTTTGTCAACCATAATATGACATTTTTTCCTACATGAATAAAGGCTTGCTGTGAAAACTTATTTATCCTATGTCCATTTTTTAAAGTATTTTCAGCGTACACTGAACCCATTTACTCCCCCATATGTGACCTAAAAACATTGTGGATCATCATGTGACTTGAATATCATCCCTATAACTGGTCTGATAAATGTTACTACAACATAATCATGACCATCAGCAACATTGTAACAACCAGCAAAAAAACCATAAGTTCATGAAAAGTATAATAATTTTCTAATAGGATTTATTCCTTTTGAAAATGTATAATATATATTAATAGAAAAGTAACTAAATTAAATATAATTATCAAAATACTATTTTAATATATATATATATAATATAAAATTATATTTTAGTAATTATAAACAAAATAATTTCTAATCTATATTAAATATATTTTCCACTCAATGTTCTAGGGGATGTTCCACACTACAACAAAAATGTATATTTCTAAAACTATGAAATATATTATCATTACATATAATTAATATAAATATGAATTCATATTTTTACAAATAAGTATTATAAAAATTATTAAATTTAGCATTTGAAATTGTAAAAACAATTTTACATTGAATTTAGTTTCCACTACACACATGATGTTACTTTTGGAGCTGTATATTTCTAAAACTAAAGAAAATATTATTGTTAAATATAATTATAACATATATGAATTTTAATTTTTTTACTATTTTTTTTAAAAAGATTTAATTTAGAATTTGAAATTGAATAATGAATTTAAAATTGAATTTATTTTCCACTACCTAGTGGATGTTCCGACCTATGATGCTCCACTATAAGATCTACTGGAACATCTAGTGGAGGTTATAGTGGATCTTCTAGGGTCCGAACATCCACTACAAAAAACCAATGTAACTTTTTCAATGCAATAAAAATATATATTATTTTTCATTAAATACCATCTAAAAACAACAAAAAATGATCTTGGACAGATTTACCATAAAACAAATAGTAACCGAACGTCAAATATAATATCCAATACTTTCAAATGATTCAGTATATTTTAATGGATAGAAAATTATTACTGATTTACCAAAAAACATTAAATAATTTCAAATATATGCCACAATACCTTCCTCACTATCCATTGTATAGTGAACCAAAATACAAACTTCAAACCATGTTATGGCTCCAAAGATTCAAACTTCTTTGAATCCCAATAATAATGTATTATGGTCCCACAATCATAGACCCACTAAAAATGCCCCCATTGTAGCTCAATCCTAGAAAACCCCACTAAAACCCTCAAATCTAGTGCACCTTGCCTCCAATCCTTCATAGGAAGCCTTCACTTAAAAAAGGAAAATGAAAAATATGGAAATCCCTACCTTGAGATGTGTCATTTCTTGTGCGAATCATTTTCGAAGAGACAAAAATGACATCTATCAAATCAAAGTTGCCGGATCGTGACACCTATAAAATGAACACGTGTTAAGATCCCCACAAGTTACTAGATCATCCTGTAAAAAGTGGAAAAAGAGATGATAAATCACCCATGATTGCTACAAGACCATTTATCTGGTTCCATAATTATGTTACCACTCCTATGTTCGTATAATAGTCCAAAATCTGTTTACAACTACCCAACCTTCAATTGTTTCCTCTGACACAACTCTTGCTACTGGTTTGTCGCAATTACACTATCATCCTGAAATCCTACTTCCACCACTCACTCCCTTCGCTACCATTTCTTCACCAACATCTACCACCTCCTATGGTTTCATAAATGGATATGTGAGAAGCCTATTCCCCCTTTGCTGAAGGAACTAAATCTCCCTTGGTGAGTTGAGTTAAAGATCCACCGACTTGGAGCTCGCTAGTGCAGCTATGTTAAAATCGAACTCGAGCCTACACTTATTGAAGCTATACCAAAGAGGAAGTCAAATCCCATGTTGTTTTTTGAAACCAATGCGTGAGTAATTACGATGGGTGGTTACACACACTGAAAATAGAATATCAGGATTCTATAATTTATAGTAGGTGGTTTCTCCAATCGCAAATACGATCCCATGTTTTTTTTTGTATTTTTGAAGGGATTTATCTGCCGTTGCAAATAGTATATCGAGTGGAAGTTATTTACGAAGGGCCACGTCACAAATATTTTTTTAACCAACACCCATAGTTAATTAGGGGATAGAATTTGTGACAAAATTCCATCACCAATGATCTATCATATATATACCTACATACAATATTTTCTCATTTCATTATTCTCTCAACTCTTCACACTCTAATATCATATTTTTCTCTACAGTTTTTTCAATTTTTTAAATTTAACAGTTGAGGTGCAATTTTCAATCCCTAAATAGACCGAAAGATTCAGTTTTAATGTACTTATTTGTTGATTTTTTTAGATAATTCAATTTATTTTTTGTTAGTAATAAATGTTATTAATTAGATGAAAATAAATTTTATTAGAATTGGACAGTTTTATTTTTCATTAGTTATTTCTACAAATTTTTTGTTTCATTAAGATTTAATGTTTTTTTAAATGTAAATATTATTAATTTTTAGTAATTACTATAAATTAATACTAATTTGTAGTAAGTTGTATTAATTAGTATTAATTAGTAATAATTAGTATTAATTAGTATTAATTAGATTTAATTTGTATTAATTAGTAAAAATAACTATTAGTTATTAATAGTTATTATTAATAATTATTAATTGGTATGAAATTACAATAACTAGTAATAAATTTTAATAAATTATCATAAATTGTAATAAATTGTATTAAGTAGTAGTAATTACTAGCAATTATCGGTAATTAGAAATAATTTTTAATAATAAGTAATAATTAGTAATAATTATTATTAAATAGTAATAATTAGTAGTAATTAGTATTAATCATTATTAATTTGTATGAATTAATAAAATTAGTAGAAATTAGTACTCATTAGTTTTAATTAGTAATAATTAGTAGTAATTAGTAACAAATTGTAAGGAATTTTCATGTTTTTTAATGAAATGAAATAATTATCATTGATTAGAGGTAATTAATGACAATTTGTAATAATTATTAATAATTAGTGATGATTAGTAATAATTATTAAAAAGAGTAACAGATTGTAATATAAAGTAATAATTACTAATAATTACTAATATTTAGTAATAATTAGTCATAAATAGAAATAATTAGGAAAATCTAGTAAAACATTGGAATAAATAGTGGTAATTGGAGATTATTATGAAAAATTAATGTTATTTAGCAGTAATTACAAAAAAATAAAGATAAATTAGTGGTGATTAGCTGTTATTAGAAAATATTAGATGTAATTAGAGGTAATTTGAAAAAATTACCGGTAATTAGCGGCAAGTAGTAATAAATAGTAATAAATAGCAGCCAATATAAATAAATAGTAATAAATATGAATAAATAGTATTAATTAATTATAATTGCTAAAAAATGGTATCAATTTTCAATATTTAGTAATAATTAGTACTAATGAATAACAATTAGTAATAATTAGTACTAATTAGATATTAGTAGTAGTAATTTGTAATAATTAGTAATTATTAGTAAAAATTAAGAATAAATAGATGTAATTTAGGATCATTTGGAATACATAGTGCTAATTGGTGTTTATTAGAAATAATTAGTAAAAATTAACAGTTATTGGCAGTAATTAGAGGTAATTAGTAAAAATTAGTAATAATTAAAAAATATTTCTCATAATTAATATTAAATAGTATTAAAAATTGATAATTAGTGATAACTAAAAACAATTAATAATAAACAGTAACATTTACTAATAAATAGAAAAAAGTAGTAATAAATAGTAATATACATTAATATTTTGTAATAATTAGTAATAATTAGTATTAAGTAGTAAATATTACTAATAATTTTTAATAATTAGTAATAAATAGTGATAAATTGTAATAGATTGCAATAAATAGTAACAATTAGTAATAAATAAAAACAATTAGTTGTAATTTTGTAATAATTAGCTGCTATTAGCAAAAATTAATGGTATTTAGTATCAATTAGAGGTAATTAGAAACAATTAGTCGTAATTAGTAATAATTAGTGGAAGTTAGTAATAATTAGTAATAATTCATAATAAATAGTAATAATTGTTAATAAAGAGTAATAAAGAGTAATAAATAGAAATAAATAATATTAATTAGTAATAAATAGTAATAATTAGCAAAAAATAGTAATAAGTAGCGGTAATTAGTACTAATTAATAGTAATTAGTAAAACATTGGTATAAAATACTTCAAATTAATAATAATATGTTGTAATTAGTGGTAGTTAGTTAAAATTAGCTATAATTAATTTAAAAGAGCGGTATTTTCTAAAAATTAGTGGTAATTAGTAAAATGGTAGCAGTAATAAAAAGTAATTAGATAAAATTAGCTGTTTTTAGTAAATCATGTTGTTAATTTGTAAAAATTAGCATTCATTTGTTAAAATAATCTTTAAATATTAATATTTTGTTATAATTTTTATAAAAAATTTTTAATTAGTAAAAATTATATGTACATACTTTTAATTAATGGTTATTAGTAAATGTACGTGGTAACTAGTAAAAAGATGCAGTAAATAGATTAAATTGGTAATATTTAAAAGCAAATTATGAAGTTTTAATAATTAATATTATTTGGATTATCTTTTTCATATATTAAATTAATCATTAACAATTTATTTATTTTCTATTTTCTAGCATTATGTGGCGAAATGAAGTAGATAACATTCATTATTACATGATCGTTATTCGATAAATTGTCGAAAGAATTCAAATGGTTCTGGTAAAATTCATGTATATATTGAGGGATTTGATGCTTCTTAATCATATTTATCATAAAAACACAGTATTTTTTCAGTATGGGGATTTAAGTGTCCATGTATGAAATGTGATCTATTGATGCTTGAAACATTTGACAATGTTTGGTTCATCTATTATGATTCGGTTTTCGAAATAATTATTTTTTTTGGTATCAACATGGTGATGGAAATTCATGAGATGATACTAATAATTTCATTAATGATCCATCATAGTTTCAATATTGAACACATGATATGGATGGTCCATCTTTTCAACAAACTGAATCTCATGATGATCTCGATTCCACTATAGTGTTGGATTCATCCTAGTTTCATGAGAATTTGATGTCTAATGAGGATTCCTCATATGTTGGTATTAAGATATGATAATTTGAAGTTGTTTCACAATTTATGGTTATTATATTAGATAATATATTCACATATTGATTTTTTATCCGATATTCTATTTGGTTAAACCGTTGTTACCTAAAGGAAATGTGTTTCCTATAAATTTCTGTGAGAGAACGTTTATTTTTTGTAAATTAGTTATTGGTTTTCTGAACATTCATGTCGGTTCAAATGATTGAATTTTATATTATACTGAAAATGAATTCTTAGTTAATATTCATACATGTAGAAAATATAGGTACAAAAATGAACAACAAGGGATGTATAGATTGATTCTTGTAAAATAATTATGGTATTATCATATTTCATCCTACATGAATAACTTATTTATGTCTCAGAACACATCATCATTGATTTCATGATATAAAACCAATATTTCAACTGATAAATGATTAACCAATCATGTTTTTGGTGAATCATGGAAACGTTTTGACCTAGAACATATGTCATTTTCATCATAAAAATGAAATGGGTGATTCTGTATTTCTGCTAACGGTTTTTATCCATCAGTTCATACAGTAGTAAATATTCTTATAGGACTGCATTTATAATGTCACACACTTTTCTATCCTAGAAGTTTATGAATGAGAAATATATCTTTTTAACAATAATAATTCTAGGACATATTAAAAATAATCTTCATGTTTATTTGAAATTTTTTATATATGAGTTAATTTTATTGTTGAGTAATGGTGTCAGTAAATATGATGTTGTATCAAAATGCAATTTCCTATTGAAAGCTGCATTAATGAAGACAATTAGTAAATTCCCAACATATTACTTATTATCTTGTTGAACAAATCCTTGTTCTAAATCACGAACATACTGAATAATAATAAAAAAATTATTCTCATTAAATGAATAAATCCCTATTTTTTTGGTCAATGAAAATTTGTTCCTAATGATCATCCTTTTTGGTGGAACAGATTTCATTTCAGAAAAAGAATAATTGAAAGAGATTCACCTCCAACAATAATCTCTGGTATTGAGTTAAAATATATTGCCCATTCATTACGATCCATTTCATTATGACATGACTGTAAACCAATAGAAAATTGATGACTTTGGGAAAGAACACAATTGGATAAAACAGAACATTTTTTGTGATCTGTCATATTAGTCTGATTTGTTGGTTTGCCACTTGTTGGATTTAATGCATATTGAGACAAACTATTTTGATAATATGTTTTAAATACATTTGGACATACCATTTATGTCAAAAGATAATGTAAATAGATTATAATAACATTCCCAAATATAAAGGTGACACTAACTTGAACTATTTTAATATGACAGATCATAGATTAGGTGATGATTAAATGTCATAAAATTCATGGCATGAGGACAGGCCATCTGCAAATGAATCTTCAAAAGTTCATTGCGTGGACAAGTAGCAGGGATTATATAATAATATTTCACTATCCAAAAACTTATAAATAAATTACTTATTTTTTTCAATGTTTTAGCACTGTCTGAAACAAACAAATGGAAAAGATTGTGGTTATTGTGTTAGTAAATTTATGAAAGGTGTCATATTTCATAAAATAACTAGCATCCTCAAAGAGGTATTTTCGAAGATAATTACTTTTTCATTTATAATATTTTTTAATCAATTGTGTATTTATATTTTTCGAGTACTACTATGACTACCATAAATTTATATACATAAAAAGATATTGATTTTCTTATAAATGAAGGGGTAGTATACCTAATTGCAGAATGTACACAAATAACATGAATATGTGACTTCCATATAAGTAATGTATTTTTTTATATTTATGTTTAATTTATTTTTTTTAGTATTACTCACATAATAACTTTTTTCCTTTAGAGGTGAATTCCTCTTTTAGAGTTTGGATGGTTTGTTCAAAGATATTAATTCTCATGATAGATTGGACTCTGAGGCTTCAACATAAATTTCAATTAGAAGGTAATATTATTGTTAATATACTTTTTTTCCATAAAATACAAAATGTTCTCTACTAAATTAACATAATCTAAATTAAATTTTTAACTACTCATACAGAAAATGTCTTCCACATACATATTCTCCCTCAAAACCTTGTCACCCCTACATGGTCTGCATTATTCATTTTCCTTCAAAGAAAGTGGAGGTAAGTTAAAGGAATGTGATTAATGCTGACACTCCATTGTTTCCAGTTCGATAATGAAATTAAATGTAATGTGTAGAGATATTGGAAGTTTGGATTATTTGAGACTTTTGGGTGTATAAGAATAAAACGCACCTCAAATTTATAGAAAATGTGTCTAGTATGACTCAAAGTACTTGTTTTTGTTTACAATTTACTTTAATTTTACTAAAAAAGACAACCAACATACTGAAAAATTAGTATATACAATAAAATTATTTCAATACTTTAGAAAAATGATTCATAAGTCATCTATGAGATGTTGGAAACATCTGCACCTCAATATGTTACACGATATAAATGATATGACTCAAAGTTCCTGTTATCCATTAACATTTTAATTTAAAAAGTGTTACTCACTAAAAACATAGAAAAAATTCCCAAATTGTCTCTATAATTTTGGAAAATAATCCATAAGTCAATTTTGATTTGTAGGAATAATTCTCACTTCAATATGATACATGATCTGAATCATATGTGTCAAAGATAATGTTTCCAGTTTGAAATGACATTTTAGTAAAATAGACAAGTGATGTAGTCAAAACTAAGAAAACATATACAGATAAAGGCACAACCTAATATAATGTGTTGTTAATAAAGGGTGGAAATTATCATCAATGATGATTACACTTTTTTAGTGGTTTTAAATGATTTTTTCGTCGTTGATAAATTCCATTCATGAAATAAATAATTTCTAGTATCACCATGGAAACCTTGTCTATGACACCAGACACCTGATACTACTCCTCTATTTTTCTGGCTCTATTCTTGTTACCAAACCATGCATTTGGAACCATGATTTTACTACCACTTCCTTCCTGTACCATTCCAAAATATTGGTACAACTCTACAAAATTCTACCTTGTCCTCTATAATTTCTATTGCTACTAGTGTGCTGCAATTCCACTATCATCCCAAAATCCTTCATCCATAAATCCCTCCATCCGCTATTGTTTCATAACCAACATTTTCCACCATCGATAGTATCTTTCGTGGAACAATGTTAACCCCTTTGACTATTATATAATAATTACATGATCTATTGCTTAGTTGAGTTTAAAATTCTCTTACCTAAAGCACACCGGTGGAGCTATGTTAAAATGGAACTTGAGACAACACTGATTGAAGTAATGCCACCGAGGAAGTTGAATCCCATGATACATGTTATAACCAGATCTCAAGAACAATTTCTGGAGATCAATGTACAATATCTGATGCATCCTCACAATGCTCGATGATGATTTTGCCGGTTGATAGAGACCAAGCCTCCACTGAAGCTTGTTGCGACTTCTTAGGATGTAAGAGACAAAATTTGCTCTACCAAAGAAGATTCATTCCAACATTTTTGATTGAAGATATCTATGATCTGTGGCCCCACTACCTTGATGAAATGGACCTCCACCAAATAAGATGAACTACCCAATTCCAGCCAATGATGAGGACCTATATGGATGTTTAACTAATTGAAGACAAATGTCATGCATATGACTTTGAATGTGCCTATAATTTGATGAACCAAGATGCTATGTAAGATGAATTTTACACAGAACTCATTGGAGGTGAAGAAGATCGAAAATATTAAATCATAATGATGCATTATAGATCCAACTTTTTTAGTCAAGTGATTTGTGTATCATCACGCCATGGAAAAATTGTTTTTTCTACCTATATGTCATGGCCCCTCTGTAGGTCCCAAATTAGAGGATCCATTTCCCTCTGCCCCTCTCACTGATAAGAGGTCCACATGAGTGTTCTTGCAACATGGTTGAACAAATGACTCTCTCAAATACATGTTTTCATGTACACTTGAGAAGTGATGCTCCAAGACCCTTTCTACGTTTTTGCTCTTAGATTGTGCCCTTGGGATGAATCCATAGTGACTCTAACTAGGTAGAGCCCATGATCAGTCAAAATAAACATTTAGTATTTAAATTTGATTAATGAAGGTCAATTAATGTCAATACTTTCTGACACAAAGAGGATTTCTCCTAGTGCGGTTTCAAGTTCTCATATACAAAGGCTGTGAAATCAATAATGTGGCTTGAGCTGCACTGCCCAATACCCATCAATATTCTCAGTTCTAATTTTTCATACTAGACAATTGAGTCACATGTATCTAGTCAACCCTGCCTTCTATGCAGTCATCATCTCATTGTGAGTCGAGCATATTTCAGTCCCCAAGTTGGATAAAACTTTCTTGTTAGGATTGATCCTCAAGTGCTCTGTTTAAACCAAATAATAGCCTCAAGATCACCTAAGTAGACCAGATCCTTCCTTGAAATGTCATCCTGTTGATGTGGAATAACTATGTTCATCCATCTTAAGACATTCAAGCTGAAGACAATACCAGATGCCCACTGAAATGGAAGACAAAATATGACATTCACTAGGGGAAACATGGGTATTTACGATGGGGAAGGGGTCATTCTCAAATAGTCTATCAGGTCAGACTATTTGTGACGTGGCCCACTCCCAGTGGTAAATAATTAATTATTTTTTGTGGGAAGATGGTTCTAGCTGCAAAAGGTTTGGCATGGTTTGCCCACCATACTATAGGAACGGTTAACTATGACAGGATTTTTTACCCATCCCAAATACAAGGCGGCGTTTTTTTACTATTTGCGATAGGAGATAAATCTCATCGCAAATAGTTTTTCGACTGTCTGGCATCGATGACTGGACCTATCATGAATACCTTTTTAACAATATAAGCTATCAAAAAGGGGGTTATTATTTGCGATGACAATACCATTGCAAATAATCTAACATATACATACCCCTATCCAGTTTTTTTCTCATTCCACTCTTTTCTCTACCTCTCTCTCCCTCTGTACTTACATTTTTTCTCTCAAAATCTTCCAAAGTTTAATATTCTAAATTGGAGAAATATTTGCAGCTTATAACCTCCGAAAGATTCTTTTTTATGGTATTTATATATTTCTTTTATTTTTTTAGTTAATATTTTTTTAATATTATTTACAGTTATTGTTAATTAGTTGAAGCTAAAATTATTTATAATTAGATAGTCCTATTTATAATTAATTATTTTTTGTAAATAATTACATGTGATTAGTATTAATTAGTATTAGTTTATAATTATTTAATTAATTATTAATAATTAATAATAGACAGTTTTAATTATAAAATTATTAATAAGTATTTATAATCAGCGATAATTCGTAATAATTAGTAATAATTTTTAATATATTGTAACATATTGTAACAATTAATAATAAACAATAATAATAAGTATTAAATTATAATAATTTGTAATAATTACTAATTAATTGTATCAATTGTTAATAAATATTATTAAAATTTAATAAATAGTAACAAATAGTAATAATTAGCAATAAATATTATTAATTAGAAAAAATTATCAATAAATACAAATAAAAAGAAATAAATTTCAGTACATTATAATAATTTGTAATAATTAGTAATAAATTATAATAATTAGTAATAAATTTCAATAATATGTAATAATTAGTAATAAAAGTTAATAATTACTAGTAATTAACAATAAATTTTAATAATTAGTAATAATTAGTAATGAACTTTTATTATTTTTAATAAATTATTAATAATTAGTAACAAATTAGTAATAATTAGTAATACATTAGTAATAATAAGTAACAATTAGTAATAAATTGCAATAATTTGTAATAAATTGTTATATTTTGAAATAACATGTATTAATTTGTAATAAATTATAAGAAGATGTAATAATTAGTAATAAATTGTAATAATAAGTAATAAAATTTAATAAAGTGTTATAATTAGTAATAATTAGTAATAATTTGCAATAATTAGCAATAAAAATAATTAATTTTCAATAATTAGCCATAATTTGAAATAACTAACAGTACATTAAAATATATTGAAATATTTAAGATTAAATTTGAATAATTAGTATTAAATTGTAATAATTAGTAATAATTAGTAATAATTGTTAATATTTAGTAATAATTGTAAATATTTAGTAATAAATATTAATAATTAGAACTAATTAGTACTAATTATTAAAAAATATTAATAAATAGTAATAATTAGTAATGAATAATAATAATTTGTAATAATTAGTGATAATTAGTACTAATTATTAATAATTAGTAATAATTAGAAATAATTAGGACTAATTAGTAATAATTAGTAATAATTAGTAATAAATTTTAATAAATTATTGTAAATTGTTATAAATTGTAATAATTTTTTATAAAATAGTAATAATTTGAAATAATTTGGGATAATTTGTAATAAATTTTAATAATTAATAATAATGAGTAATAAATATTAATAATTAGTAATAAATTTAAATAAATATTAATAATTATTTTTAATCAGTGATAGTTAGTAAGAATTTGTAATAACTAGATACAATTAGTAATAAATTTTATTAATGAATTGTTTTCATATTAATGTTTAATTTATTTATTTATAGAATTACTTACAAGATATTTGTTTCCTAATATAGGTGGATTCATTTATTTCAATAGAGATGATTCGTTCAGAAGCTGATTCCATGGGCAGACGTTTTTGAGAGGGGATCACATGCACCAACAGATAAAATATTAATGATTTTAAATATTTTGTGGGTAATTGTAAATGTTACCATAGAAAACATTGTTTGTTATGTATATAATAGATATTATTTAAATTCATGAAGTAAAATTTATTTCAATTAGATTATGTACTATGCATACATAGATTACTGGTTTTTGCTGGTGTGTTATTATTCCTACAATACACAGTAGCAGGCTGAGCCATTATTTGTGATTTTTAAATAGCTAATAATATGGGGTCCTTATGGTCGCTAAAAATAGGATAGATAAAGGGTATCCATTATTAGTGCTTAGGAAAAAAATATTATTTAGTAGTGTTAAAATATTATTTGCATCCTATTAATGGGAATATCTATAATAGTGTAAATTATGTTCTCATCATGAAAGAAATAATTACTTCCATCACCATCGATATTCGTGCCCTCTATAGTCTACAAAAATTGTTACTTGATACAGATCCTCTATTTTTCTATCCCCATGCATGCTACCACACCGATGGTAGCATGGTTTTCCTACCAGTCCTTTATTTATGTACCATACTAAAATATTTCAACCACAGATCAACTTTGTACTATGTCCTCTACCATAGATATTTAAATCATTGTGTCACAATTCCACTATCATAAAAAATCCTCCTACAAACACCCCCTCTTTCTGCTACTATTTCATTCCCAACATATGCCACCTCCCACAATTTCATCCCTGAATTGGTATGAAGCCCCTACCCCCATTAGTGATGAAACCCAAACTATAAAAATGACCCAATTTGATGATTCACTGACTAGAATCTCCCTGGTGCCGCTATGTTAAAATCAAACATGACATGAAACTGATTGAAGCTAAACCACTAAGGAAGTATAATCCCATGATTCTTATTGCAACCAATGCTTGAGGAAAAAATTCTAGAGAATGATATACTAGATATGAAGCTTCTTTTGTTTCTCGATGAAAATATCACCATTTGAAAGAGATCGATCCTCTACTAAAGATCACTGTGACTTACAAGGATGAAATATACCAAATCCACTCCACCAAATAAGATTCATTCCATCATGAGGGATCGAATATATATGATTTATGTGGCTGTAATATATTAGAGAATTACAGCTTCACTGAGGAAGATGAACTAACATGTTCTGGACAAATATGAAGAACTACAATGATGTGTCACTGATTGAAGACAAATATCAGGATGATGACATCTCCTATGCATTTCATTTCAATAACCATGATTCTATGTAATATGAATGCCACACCAATATAATCATAGATTAATATTGTCAAACATACTAAATCTTTAAGATTCTATGTAGAAAAAATTTATAATTCCATTGATTCATGGATCATCGCACCATTGAAAAATTATTTTTTCCACATATATGTTGTGTCCTCTATGTAGGTCAAAAATTGGAGGAGGTCTTGGACCATTTCCATAACACCGATTGGAGGTCCATAAGAGTTTTCATGGAATATTTTTTGAATAAATGCCCCTCTCAAATTCATGTATGCATGTACACATGTGAAATGAGGCTCCAAAACCTTTCTATGGTCTTGCTCCTTGATTGTGACCATAAGATGAATCCATAGAGCCTCTAACTATGGATATCCCTAGATTGGTAAAAATTAAAATTGAGTATTTGATTCTAATTGATGATGTTCAACTGAAGCCAATACTTTCAGAGATGAAGAGATTTTCTCCAATGTGGGTTTAAGATCTCATATAATAAGGTTGGGAAATAAATGACGTTGGTTGAGCTGCACTGGACAATACAAAACCACATTCCTAGTTGTAATTTTCATAACCAAATATTATGTCACATGAAACCCTTCATACCATTCTTCTATGTATTCATCATCTATTTTTGAGTCAATATGATTTCAGTCCCCAAGTTGGAACAAAATTTCTTATCAGGAAAACTCCACGATTGATCTATTTCAACCAAATTACTGCTGCATGATCTCCTGGGAAAACTAAATCCTACCATAAAATGACATTCTATTGATGTGAACCAAATATTTTCATACACTATATGTCATTAAAGCTATATAAATTCAATAATAACAATGAAATCGAAGTCAAAAGATGGCATTATATCCAAATCAACTAGGCCCCATTCTAAGGCCAAAAATCGTAATCCAAATCCAAAACATACTTTATCTTCCTCCTATAAATTGAATTTGAAATCCAGAGGATATGAGATACAATGATGTAATTCTACTCCATTTCTCCTCGAGCATGTAATTCAATCCAAGATACAAAGAAGAATTTTATTTAAGTCCCACACTAAAATTATAGACTATTCTGTAATCTCTGAAATTGATAGAGATTATAAATGAAGAGTATTCTGATCAAAAGATAAGAATAGTGTATTTAGTATCGCTAATAATAGGGAAGTATTCACCAGAGTGGGGGGATTTTTTTGAATCACCATATTATGGTTTTGAGTTTCTACTTCTATTGTGTGATTCTTTATTTTTCATTTCATATAATTTGGTGGTAATTCTCCAAGGATGGTATAGTAGTCTATTTTTGGTTGAGCCAAATAGATTTTCTATATCCCTTATATTAATGCATTATATATTTTAATTGTTTAGTCTCTTATGATGTTATCTCTCTAGGTTAAATTGTACGGTATTAACATTAGGATATTTCATATTTCTTGAACTTTGATGTCATATTCCCTTCTTCACTTGATCACACACAGATACCACTTAGGTCTTCTCCAATTCATTAAATCATGAGTAGTGGATTTACAGTCTAGTATTTGGAGATCTATCATTACTACACCAAGATATATTGTTTGATATTGTGGAAATTTCATCCCTCCAGTTAAACAAAAAATTTCATGTGAGGGTAATCGAATGACATTTAACCTGATAAAAATGAAAAAAACATTATAAAATGGAAAAATGATTTAATTTGAAAAATAATTTGATGATATGGGGTTTGGAAAATACTTTAAAAATAAAATTTTAAACAAATTTAGTATAATTCAATTAATATTTTTACTAATTGAAACCACAAAACCAAGGAAAAACTCACCGATATAATTTTCTTATCTGAAAATAAACCTGATTCCAACTACAAATGCATTTTACTTGTGTTCAAAAATTATTTTTATTAGTTCCATTTGATGATTTCTAATCAATTTTTTTGTGATACAGTTCTCAAACTATGTTATCTTGTAAGGTGGTGAGAAGATCATTATAAAAGATATCGGACTGACACTCTTTGGAATACTTATTTTGATAATATATAATAAATGTCATACTCATGTCAAGTGAAACTGAACATACACTGTTTGAAAGAGAGGATACGAAGGGATGAGAATCAACCCAAAAATCACATTTATATATGAATTTGTGATATTTGTGGCCTTATCCCTTAGTCTACCACAACCCTTTTAACCATTTTTGCAGAGACAAACTTTTTATCTAGGTTACATTTTTTATAGATAAAAATGAAATGGACCTTATAAACTTATTTGAATATGAAAATTTAAAATTTGGAAACAATTTTAAAAGTAATAATTTCAATATTTGGAAAAAATTAATTTTAATACATGTATACATTACACAATGAATAAATTTTTTCGAAACAATGCATTTTTTGAAAATAAAATTGAAATTTCATCATAAAATGTATAGTATTGATTCTCAAAAAATTAATTAATTTATGAATAAAAATAAAGTAATGTGACATTGATCTAAGATAAATGATAGAAATACCCTATGAATACTTAATCAATGGAAAAAATTGAAGTATTTTAGATTATGATATTTTTCCTTATTCACATAAAAATACAATATTTTAGAAAATATCAAAAATTCACACAAATCTAATTTTGATATGATGAATCCAGAATTGAAGTTCAATTTTTATAATCAAAATTCTAAAATTTAGAAATTCAAATTTTAAACTGAAGCACATAACACATGGAAAACAATTAACATAAAATAATGACAGCTTCCTTTTCAAAATTAATAATAATATTCTTTAACTATTGTCATGACCCGTCCTCGGGGCCCGTGCCGTTACTACCCCAAGCCCGCCTTCCATAGCCGGGAAGTAAAATGAGCATCTCGATCGGAGATGATAGAAGATGGCACACCGTGAAGCCATACAATCTCATGAACATAAATTCGTCCGAAGCTCTCCACTGAGCCCTACTCTCTGATGGGTAAGAAGTGTACCGACTTGGTGAGTCGGTCGACAATCACCCAGATGGAGTCGTGACCTTTGGAAGTGCGTGGAAGTCCAGTCACGAAGTCCATAGATATGTCATCCCACTTCCACTCCGGAACCTCCAAGGGTTGTACCAAGCTTGCAGGTACGCGGTGCTCAGCCTTCACCTGTTGGCAGGTGAGGCATCGAGAAACGAACTCTGCCATAGCCTTCTTCATGCCCGACCACCAGTGCTGTCGTCGTAGATCCTGGTACATATTCGCCACTCCAGGATGTACCGCCAAGGAAGAAGTGTGAAACTCTCTCAGCACCTTCTCCCGTAAAGCAACTGGTACCAAGGTACGTCCTCTGAAAAGTATGTCATTCTCTGCTCCAAAGGAGAAACCATCAGGTGCCTGTCCTGAGGATATCTGTGCATGACGCGTCTCACAGTCAGCATCCCCACGCTGTGCCTCTCTGACCTGCTGTAGAAGTGAAGGAGTGACTGTGAGAGACTGAAGGAAGGTTGCTCCATCTCTATCCACAAAAGATATCTGCAAAGAGGGTAGCTTCTATGTCGCCTCCTCAAGTAACTGAATGCCCGTCCTCCTGCTGAGGGCATCAGCTACTACGTTACCCTTCCCAGGAGTATAGAATATCTCAAAAATCATAGTCCTGGAGGAACTCAAGCCATCGCCGCAGTCTCAGGTTCAGGTCCTTCTGCGAGAAGATGTACCTGAGACTCTGATGGTCAGAAAATACTATAAAGCGCTCGCTCAGCAAATAGTGTCGCCACGTCTTCAGAGCGAAGACCACTACTGCTAACTCCAGGTCACGGGTAGCGTAGTTCTGCCCATGCGGCCTCAACTGACGTGATCCATAGGCGATCACTGCCCGCTCCTGCATCAGAACAAAACTGATTCTGGTCCCTGATGCATCGCAGTAGACTACGTACCCTACTCCATCCTCAGGCAACCTCATGATAGGTGCGCTGTTCAATCTCTGTCTCAGCTCCTGGAAGCTCTGCTGACATCTGTCTGACCACACGAAGGGTTTCCCCTTCTTCGTCAAAGCTGAGATTGGTTCTGCAACTCTGGAGAAGTCTGGCAAAAATCTCCAGTAGTATCCAGCTAGTCCCAAGAAACTCCACACCTCCGTCACGCACCTGGGTGGCTGCCAAGCTAACACTGCCTCGGTCTTCGTAGGATCCACTGCAACTCCCACCTCAGAGATGACGTGTCCCAAGAAGTGGACCTCACATATCCAGAACTAGAACTTCGAGAGCTTACCATAAAGCTGGTTCTCCCGGAGTGTGTCTAGTACAACCCGTAAGTGGTAGGCGTGCTCCTCCTTAGTCATCGAGTAAATCAAAATTTCATCGATGAAGACCACGACAAATCGATCGAGGTATGGCTGAAAGATCCGGTTCATGAGGGCCATGAACACTTCTGGAGCATTGGTTATGCCGAAGGGCATAACCAAGAACTCATAGTGGCCATACCTACACCTGAAGGCCGTCTTCTGCACGTCCTTGTCTCGAACTCTGAGCTTGTGATAGCCTGACCTGAGGTCTATCTTCGAGAACCACCGTGCTCCCTTGAGCTGATCAAAGAGGTCATCAATTCTCACTAGCGGATACTTGTTCCTCACTGTCACCTGGTTCAGGTGACGATAGTCGACACACAGTCGCAAGATCCCATCCGCCTTCTTGTCGAACAAAATCGGGGAAGCCTAGGGTGAAACACTGGGTCAGATGAATCCCTTGCCCTGCAAGTCGTCCAACTATACCCGTAGCTCTCGAAGCTCAACGGGGGCCATCCGATATTCTGGAGTCGATATCGGAGCTGTCTCGGTGTACAGGTCAATATAAAAGTCTACCTCTCTACGAGGAGGTAACCCTGGAATGTCGTGGGGAAAAACGTCTGCATACTGATCCACCATTGCAGGAAAACCAGGACTCCGCAAGTCAACTGCTCCTAGGATGAGGCTAGCCAACTGATGAGTGATGGGCTGTCCTCTCCTTCGCGGAAGTCCATCCTGTGCTGCAAAGGCACCCTTCTCGCCAGTGAAGGTGAATCTGCTCCCGTCGATGCATACACATCACACCTTGCACCTAAAACAGTCAATCTGTGCATGGACCGTAGATAACCAATCCATCCCCAAGATGACGTCGTAAGGCCTCGATGCTGGTACAAGAAGATAACAGCCAAATCTCTCGCCTCCTAGAGTAAGCTCACCCTGCCAGAACCAGTGAGTAATCGTCGAGTCTGCTCCCGTAGGAGTCTCTAGCCGTAAGTATCGAGCCAACGGCTCTATCGGAATCTCCGAGCTCCGAACAAGGGCAGCGACTATGAAAGAGTGACTCTCTCCTGTGTCTATAAGTACTGCATCAAGGGTGGAATAGACACAGATAGTAACTCGAATCATCTCTGGTGCGCCGTGGTCATAGGCCTCCGCTCCCTGGATCTGTGCCTGTCTCTGCCTGCCAGCTCCTTGTGGTCGGGGCGGGCCTCCTGGTGGTGGTGGTGGTAGAGCCTCAAAGCGTCGACCACCACCTGATGCTCGGCCAGCTCCTCTGCCTTGTCCGCCTGCTCCCTGCGGACCGCCATGGTCGACCCTCTGCCTCTTCCTCAGTGGTCTCTCAACCGTCTGCTGCTCCTCTGCACGGCGGGTCGAGCAGTCACGAGCCATGTGGCCCTGCCCGCCGCACGAGTAACACTGTCTGCCTCTCGAAAGACTGGCTCCGCGTTGTGTGCCCCGCACTTCTGAGCCAGTGTCCTGAGGTCGTCTACCTGAGGTTCTAGTCTTCCTAGACCCATGAGTCGTCCGTCGACTGCCTGCTGCGGAAGACTCTGCTAGGTGCCGCCCTGCAGTGGGTCTCGGCGCTCGTGTAGACTCAGCAAAAAATCTCTCGATCAAAACGGCCCGCTCCAGTTCTCCTGTCTGAGTCGGAATACTGAGGGAGATCAGCGATGCCCTGATCTAGTGTCTCAAACCCTGCTCAAAGGTCTGGGCCTAAAATAATGGGTCCCGTACCATGTCGGTCGAGTAGCCCGAGAGATCGGTAAATCTCGCCGAGTACTGGGCGGCCGTCATACTACCTTGCCGCATCTGAAGAAGCTCTTGAATGCGCACCGCATGGAGGGTGGCTGGGACGAACTCCGAGCAGAAGAGGCTCTCAAAGTCCATCCACAGTAGAGATGCCTCATCATGCACCTGGAGCATCAAGCTCCACCATCGGCCCGCGGCTGCGTGCAGTAGGCTCGCAGCGAGGATCACCATGAGGTCTGCCCGTGTCCTCACTAGCCTGAAAACTCGTACGACTGCCACCAACCGGTCCTCGGCTGCCTGGGGGTCCATATCCCCGCGGAACCTGGGCGTTCGCTGGCACTAGAACTCATGTAGTGCACTGAGGCGATGTGCATCCTCAGCGGCTGGTGCTGGAAGTATCGGGGGCTCGACGGGTAGAGCTACCGCTGGTGCCACTGCTGACAAAGGGCCATGCATCGAGGCCTCGTCGCTCGGTGGGCTGTCGTCATGCTCGACTCTCGGAACCCTAGCTGGCTGACGTCGTGGGGCCATCATTAAAAGGTAACAGGTGCACCACGGTCAGAACAGTATACCCAGTGAGCAGATATAAAGTAATCACAAAGAAAACTTTGAAACACACATGCAATCAATGTTTTGGTGCATTAAGTAGGAAATCAGAAGTCAGGGTCCTGGTGTACGGATACGTCGGCCGTCGCACCAACACTGAACTCCCAGGACTGATAACCACACTCAATACACTAAACACTATTTCTTCACATAGAAAAGATCAGAGTCTGCGGTAGAACCGAACTCCTCTGATACCAATTTGTCACGACCCGTCCTCGGGGCCCGTGTCGTGACTACCCCATGCCCGCCTTCCATAGGCCAGGGGCTGGTGACTAGCACCAAGGCATAAATCCCGGTAAAAAGGGAAGGCATTGCCTTTGTAAAGTAAACAAGCACCACAGAGTAAGCAAGCGGAAAAGTAACACTAAGTAAAAAACAGAGTACAACTGTATGTGCGGAAAAGTAAGTGGGCCAGTATAAAAAACCAAATTGAATGTAAAGTACAACATGAAAGGGAAAACAGCAACTGAAAAGTAGAAGACGCTACAACGAGCTGTCCACTGGAAATCCCATCTGAAGGGTGGGTACAGATAGCTCCACTGCTCCTCGGGTCCTGTTGTCCGCTCCGAGTACGTCCCGCCCAGTGGTCCACCTCCAGGTACCATCCTGCTCTGCAAGCCTCAACCACGATCAACACTGTCCGTCGTCTGCAACCAACACATCGTAGTGCGGGCATAGCCCTTGCAGGGGTGAGTATAAGCTACTCATTAGGGACCCCGAGACCCCCGAAGGTCTCCCAAAATCCAAAAAGGATAAACCACAAAGAAAAGATACAATAACGAAGTAACAATAGACACTGCATAGGTATCTGCCCATACATATACCTAAGTCGTCAATTCCAATACGCTCCAACCTCTGAGCCCAAGTACAACCCAGTCCACATAGAAATGTATATGTATTCCACATAGGAAAGAAAAACGTAATCCACATAGGATAGCACAACACAATCCACACAGGAAAACAAACAGGATTCAACTCACACAGGTATACTTCTTCGAAAGACGATAGAGATGATCACTGTTCCTTCTAATCATCAGACCCACAAATGATCGATAGGTACTAACCCCCGCAAAGACCCACACATGATCGGTAGGAAACTAACCCCCGCATAGACTCACACCGGATCGGAACCACACAGGATCGGTAGGCGCTGGCTCACACAGAACCGCTGAGCGCTGACCCACACAGGATCGGACCCACACAGGATCGGTAGCACTGATCCACATAGGATCGCTGAGTGGTGTAGTCGTCGTCGTCGAATCCACTGAGGATCTCTGCACAGTCGTCATCGCAGTCACAGTAGCAGTCGCAGCCAACACTAGGGTTCTCGCACACAGCAAGCTCGTTCGGGAGGGTCCGCTCCATGAACCGAGAGGCTGATACATCAACAGTCACATAGTCCAGAGATGATGTATCCAAAAGTTCTGTATCGTCAACAGGAACTCAACGCAACAGACGGCGCGTCAATCGGACGCCCAGTCTGAGAGTTATTGGCTTTTTCTTTCCAGGGGCTCGGTTGGTTTTTAAGGCAAAACCAACCCGACCATACTCCACCTACGTCCAAACCTCGAGCGAAGTATTCCAAAAGATCCTTCTCACTAAGAGGAACTAAAAAAAGTTGACGGCACGTCAATCAGACGTCCGTAGCTCAAGATATGAGCGTTTACGCTCTGAGGGCCCGGTTGGTTTCGTGTACGAACCAACCTGGCTGAACTAAAAGTATTCTGAAACCTTGAGTGTGATATGTCGAAACGACTGTCTCATTCTACGGATCATGTCGCCACTAACGACGCATCGATCGGAGTTCTGTAGACCGAGTTATGGGCAATTGAACCCAAATGGTCCGAAAACGGGGGTTTCGGGCCCGGACCGACCCGGCCCGAGACCCCCCCGGTTGGCCCGAACCGGGTCAACCCGCCCCGGACCGGGTCGGCCCGGCCCTGCAGACCGGCCGGACGCTGGTCCGGCTGGGGACAACACGCCCAGCGCACTGTCTGGCTCGGCCTTTGGCCGAGCCGTTTTTGCAAAGAGCGGGGGGGCCTGCCCCCCTATGTAACCGCGGCCCCCCCCCAAAAATTATAGGGGGCCGTCTGAACCGGCCGGGGGAATTTAATTCCCCCGGCCCCTCCCCTTTCCGGCCTGCACGACCTGGCCGGCCGACTCCTTCTCAACGGGACTGGCAATGGCCAGTCCCCTTCCGGCTCCGACACTGGCGGCCCGGCTCGGCCGCCGGTAACCTTGCTCCGCCGCGGCCCGGAACCGGCCGCGGCCCTTGTCGTCCGGTGCGGTGCGACGACACCGCGCCCCTCCGCCGTGGCCCTGCTCCGGTCGTGGCGTCTTCGGTTTTCTTCAACACGGCGCGATAGCGTCGCGTCCTTGAATTTCTTTCCACGGCGCGGCACGACGGCGCCGCACATATCTTCTGCATGAAACCGCGTGGTCCGACGACACCACGCTTTCTCGTACCAACCCCAAAGAAACCAACACGAAAATAAGGAGGAGGGTCGGCCGTGTTTGTGCAGTCCGACCCCCTCGCGTTATTGGATAAAATTTGGATTTAATCCACGAAGATCATCAAGTTGGTATTCACGAACAATTAAATAAATAAAACCCCTACCTCGGTTTCAAGAACGGTGCACGTCAACGAGCCACGGAAGGCGAGCGTCGCGGAGGTCGGGCGTCGCGGAAAAAGAACGTCGACGTCGCCAAGCGAGGATTCGAAGCCGTTGACAGAGATTTTGTCACGGAAAACCATCGCGGAAGAGACGACGCGATTGAAGAACATCGTGTCGCGGATACGGCGTTGCGGAAGAACCATTGTGGAAAGAGACGTCGCATCACGTGTCGATGTTGCGGAGAACGAACATTGATTCTGTTGTCGTCGAGGTGCGTCCGAAGAGGAAACGTCACGGAAGAAGTTCTCCACGTTCTTCGGCGGAGATGTTCTTCATTGAAGAAGAGGATGTTCTTCCCAATCCTCTCAAGGTTGAAAAATTCTAACAATAATAAAATAAGACCAAGTCTTATTTTATTAACACAACCTAACCATTTGAAATTAAAGAGTTTGAAATTAAGTAACTCACTTAATTAATTATAACAAGTTGTCAAAAATTAATGAAGTGAGTTAATGGGGAGTTAGGAATGTGAGGGGTTAAGAGGGTTTAGGGAGTTAGGGAAATTGAAAAGGTGGGGGGTTCGTGTGGGCCCCACCCTTTTAATTATCCACACATGGGAAGTTGGGTGGATGTGGGCCCCCCAACAACTTCCCATGGGAGAAATTAACCACCTTGAAAAAGAAATAAAATTGATTCAAAATTTTATTTACTTTTTAAAGGTGGTTAATTTCTCCAATGGGAAGTTGGTGGTGGGGCCCACATCCACCCAACATGGGGCCCACACGAACCCCCCACCTTTTCAATTTTATTTCTTTTTCAAGGTGGTTAATTTCTTCCATGGGAAGTTGGTGGTGGGGCCCACATCCAACCAACTTCCCATGTGTGGATAATAAAAAGGGTGGGGCCCACACGAACCCCCCACCTTTTCAATTTCCCTAACTACCTAACCCCTCTTAACCCCTCACATTCGTAACTCCCCATTAACTGACTTCATTAATTTTTGACAACTTGTTATAATTAATTAAGTGAGTTACTTAATTTCAAACTCTTGAAATTCAAATGGTTAGGTTCTGTTAGTAAAATAAGACTTGGTCTTATTTTATTATTGTTAGAATTTTGCAACCTTGAGAGGATTTGTAAGAACATCCTCTTCTTCAACGAAGAAAATCTCCGCCGAAGAATGCGGAGAACTTCTTCTGTGACGTTTCCTCTTGGGATGCACCTCGACGACAACGGAATCGATGTTCGTTCTCCGCGACATCAACCCGCGACGCGACGTCTCTTTCTGCAATGGTTCTTCCACGACGCCGTATCCGCGACGCGACGTTCTTCTTCCATGTCGTCTCTTCCACGAAGGTTTTCCGCAATGAAATCTCCGTCAATGACTTTGAATCCTCGCTTCGCGACGTCGACGTTCTTTTTCTGCGATGCCCGACCTCCGCGACGCTCACCTTCCGCGGCTCATTGACGTACACCGTTCTTGAAACTGAGGCAGGGTTTTTATTTATTTAATTGTTCGTGAATACCAACGTGATGATATTCATGTATTAAAACCAAATTTTATCGAATAATGTGAGGGGGTCGGACTGCCCAAACACGGCCGACCCTCCTCCTTTTTTCGTGTTGGTTTCTTTGTGGTTGGTATGAGAAAGCATGGTGTCGTCGTACAACGCAGTTTCATGCGGAAGATATGCGCAGCGCCGTTTCGCCGCACTGTGGAAAGAAATTCAAGGACGTGATGCCGTCACGCCGCGTCAAAGAAAACCGAAGATGTTGTGGCCGGAGCGGGGCCATGGCGGAGGGGCGCGGTGCCGTCATACTGCGCCGGACGACAAGGGTCGCGGCAGGTTCTGGGCCGCGGCGGAGCAAGGTGACCGGCGGCCGAGCCGGGCCGCCGGTGTCGGAGCCGGAAGGGGAATGACCATTGCCGGTCCCGTAGAGAAGGAGCCGGTCGGCCAGGTCGGGCCGACCAGAAAGGGGAGGGGCCAGGGGAATTAAATTTCCCTGGCCGGTTCAAACAGCCCCCCATAATTTTGGGGGGGCCGCGGTTACAGAGGGGGACAGGCGCCCCCCCCCCCCCCCCTTGCCGAAACGGCACGGCCAAAGGTCGAGCCAGACAGCACGCTGGGCGCGCTGTCCCCAGACGGACCGGCTTCCGGCCGGTCTGCCGGGCCGACCCGGTCCGGGGCGGGTCGGTCCGGGCCCGAAACCCCCGTTTTCAGACCATTTGGGTTCAATTGCCCATAACTCGGGCTACGGACCTCCGATTGACGTGCCATCAGTGGTGACACGATCCTTAGAACGAGATGGTCGTTTCGACATTTCGCACTCAAGGTTTCGGAATACATTGTGTTCGGCCGGGTTGGTTCGTACACAAAACCAACCGGGCCCTCGGAGCAGAAACACTCATATCTTGAGCTACGGACGTCCGATTGACGTGCCACCGATTTTGTTGAGTTCCTCTTAGTGAGACGGATCTCTTGGCATACTCCGACCGAGGTTTGGATGTAGGTGGAGTACGGTCGGGTTGGTTTTGCCTTAAAAACCAACCGGGCCCCTAGCACGAAAAACCCAATAACTCTCAGACTGGGCGTCCGATTGACGCGCCATCTGTTGCGTTGAGTTTCTGTTGACGATATAGAACTTTTGGATACATCAACTCTGGACTATGTGACAGTTGATGTATCAGTCTCTCGGTTCGTGGAGCGGACCCTCCCGAACGAGCTTGCTGTGTGGGGGAACCCTAGTGCTGGCTGCGACTGCTACTGTGACTGCGACGACGACTATGCAGAGATCCTCAGTGGATTCGATGACGACGACTAAACCACTCAGCGATCCTATGTGGATCAGTGCTACCGATCATGTGTGGGTCTGATCCTGTGTGGGTCAGCGCTCAGCAGTTCTGTGTGAGCCAATGCCTACAGATCCTGTGTGGGTCTGATCCTGTGTGGGTCTATGCGGGGGTTAGTTTCCTACCGATCCCATGTGGGTCTTTGTGGGGGTTAGTACCTATAGATCCTTTGTGGGTCCGATGGCTTAGATGGATCAGTGATCATCTCTATCGTCTTTCGAAGAAGTATACCTGTATGAGCTGAATCCTATTTGCTTTCCTGTGTGGATGGGGTTGTGTTATCCTGTGTATATTACATTTTGCATTCTTGTGTAAAATACATATACTTTTTTGTGTGGACTGGGTTGTACTTGGGCTCGGAGGTTGGAGCGTATTGGAATTGATGACTTAGGTATATGTATGGGCATATACCTAAGCAGTGTCGGTTGTTACATCGTTATTGTATCTTTACTTTGTGGTTTATCCTTTATGGATTTTGGGAGACCTTCAGGGGTCTCGGGGTCCCTACTGAGTATCTTATACTCACCCCTGCAGGGGCTATGCCCGCACTACGTTGTGTAGGTTGCAGACGACGGACAGTGTTGATCGTGGTTGAGGCTTGCAGTGTAGGAAGGTACATGGACGTGGACCACTGGGCGGGACGTACTCGGAGCGGACGGCGGGACCCGAGGAGCAGTGGAGCTATCTGTACCCACCCTTCAGGTGGGATTTCCAGTGGACAGCTCGGTGTAGCGGCTTTTACTTTTCAGTTGTTGCTTTCCATTTCGAGTTGTGCTTTACTTTCAGTTTGGGTTTGTATACTGGCCCACTTACTTTTCCACACTTACAGTTGTACTCTGTTTTTACTCAGTGTTTACTTTTCCGCTTTCTTACTCTGTGGTGCTTATTTACTTTACAAAGGCAATTCCTTCCCTTTTTACCCGGATTTACGCCTTGGTGCTAGTCGCCAGCCCCTGGCCTATGGAAGGCGAGCTTGGGGTAGTCACGACACGGGCCCCGAGGACGGGTCGTGACATCTATAACCTAATAAATTTTTTTACAGTATTATAATAAGAATTATTAATATAATTAAAATATAAAATTGATTCATTATAAAAATAACACACAGATTCTCACATACCCCCTAGAGAAGCTACATAATCATAATTTTATTCATTGACAAACAAGTGGAGGTATTTTTATTTCATACCCTCTTCATGTTCCCCAGTTTCTTCTTAAGTAACATGATTTTGTCGTTAAATTCTAATGATGTGAGTTGCTTTATTTTTCAACACCTACACTCTATAATAAATAATCTGAATTTGATTATACTTATAAGAATGATTCACCTTTAATTGTAACACTTCAGTGATTAATAAATGATATGTATCCAGTAAATTATTTCTAAATATTGAAACATAAAACACATTATGTACCACTGATAAAATCAATGTAAAGGGTAGTTGTTGGCGCCAAAATATGGCATGAAAGGAAGGCACGAAAAAGAAGGCTGGCGCGCTGCCTCGCGAAGCCCCGACGCGAAGCCCCGACGCGAAGCGCCCCGATCATCGCGGCCTCGCAATGCTACAGAGGCGGTAACTCTCTGTGAACACATATGACGTTCGGGAGCCCGCCGCAAAGCTCCAGAGGTGGTAACTCTCCGCGAACGCATTAGACGTTCGCTAGCCCGCCGCGAAGCTCCAGAGGCGGTAACGCTCCGCGGATGCCGTTGACGTTCGCGAGCGCACCGCGAAGCACCTGAGGCGGCGCGCTAGTTCTTCTTCGCGACACACCTTCCCTATAAATACTGGACTCCCCCTGAGTCCTGAGGACGGACAATCCGACCTTTCGGATTCTCCTCTCCCAAATCGTGAAGCACTCTTTGCCCCAGGAATCATGAGCTCCACGAGGTACTTCTACTTCGCGAGACGCCTTTGCTTTGTCTTGTTTTGAGCCCCTCTTCCGAGAGGGATGCCCTTCGCGAAGATCAAGGGAATTCGCAAAGGAAGGGGACTCCCAAGGGAACCCGGGCAGCTGCGGAGCGTTTATTATTTGCGAAACACCCATGCTTCACTCGTGATCCCTATGCTAAGGCAGGATCACTACACATCGTGAAGCACACTGCTTCGCAAGACCCTGCTTCGCGAGGCACCTCTTCTTCGTGAGGCAGTGCTCTGCGAACACTGTTCCACTTCGCGAAGCACCTTCCACTCACACCTATGCCCCATGCTAAGGCCAAGGCACTCCACTTCGCGAAGCACACTCCTTCTCATAGAAATTCCTCTTCCAATGCGACCCTCCAGGTTTGCACGATGTGATTTCAATGTCTCATGGCCAATACCACTCATAGTGTTGCTTCGCCTAATGCTTTTCGCATAGGCACGCTAATGGTTATTGATTCTTCGCATAGCCACACTAACGTGGACCCCTCTATGGTTCGTTCCACAACCCCCCTTGGCCATGGACTTACTGGTACCTTCCCTTCCCCAAGGACCAGAGGGTACCAGTTATGTACGTACTAGGGGTGCGGAGTGAACCCACCTCGTCCGAGCTGCAGGACGTTAAACTTCCAAGCACCACGTCCTCAACACATGACGTTAAACTGTGACCCGACCTCGTGCCTCTCACGAAGGGTCCCCCCCAGATCGAACATTTTTTACTCCACTCGCCTCCACATGAAATGAATCACCGATCCACAAGGGATGATATCCTTCTTATTGGAGTGGCGTATGTTCTCAGGAGAAGGGAGACCCTGGTTCTCCAATGGATGGCTGCACCCCTGCATCTCCGTACGTCCCCACCACCAAGGTCAGTGGAGGGCGTGATAGGGAATGAGGCACCCCCCATTCGGGCCTCCATCCTGGAGTAAGTCCCAGCACCATGGGCCGCATAATGCATAAACCCCTTTTCGCTTCTCACGGACGCATCCTCCGCGACGTGATCATTAGGTCCTTGCAACCTCTTGTTTCTCACACCGAGCATGACTCACGTGGGTTTAGAGTGAGCACCGACCCTGACCCCCATCCCATTTGAACTATGAGATCTTTGATCCATGTCAAGGCATGGTACGTAGGAAGCCTCCATGAGGTTCAAGCCACATTACTCTGTCGTTCATTCGCGTCGAGTTTCGCCCCTGTCCCGCATGACGATAAACTGCACGCCCTCGTCCCTCATGACGTTAAACTGTATTCCACCCCCCATGACGTTATAGTGTATTCCGTTCCACATGACGTTAAACTGTATCTTGTCCCTCATGACATTAAACTGTATCGCATCCCGCATGACATTAAACTGTATCGTGTCCCGCATGACATTAAAATTTATCCCATCCCGCATGAAGTTAAATTGTATCGCGTCCCGCATGACGTTAAACTGTATCGCATCCCGTATGACGTTAAACTGTATTTCGTCCCGCATGACGTTAAACTGTATCCCCCCTCTTGCGCCGCCTTAGAGCTGGATCCCCATCCCAGCGAACTACGAGGACTTTGATCCATGTCAAGGAATGGTACGTAGGAAACCTTCCCAAGGTTCAAGCCCACCACTAGTGGACCCACGTGTCTACATTCACGTTGGTTCACCTATGAAACCCTTTGAACTACGAGGTCTTTGAACCATGTCAAGGCATGGTACGTAGGAAGCCTCCACGAGGTCCAATCCCACCACCATTAGGACCCTCCTGGTCCTCCCCATTCACATCAGCTCGCTGACGCTGCCCATTGGACCAAGGTCCACCCTCGTGCCGGTCCACCGGCACCATCCTGAACTACGCGGACTTTGATTCCCTGCCACGGGGATACGTAGGAAGCCTCTTCAAGGCTCAAGCCCAACTTCACCATCACCCCTGCGATGGTCCCATTTCTCTCCCCCTCCACTCCATTCATCCACCTATCACACATCATGATTCTCGCCCGGACCGTCATATCTCGGTGAGACCATGTCGGTACGCTCCACTTCACAGCCGCCCATGGGCTGGCCCCGGTATTGGCATCCCTTCAAGGGAAACCCCTCAATCTGATCTATCCTAACTAATGCTCTGATCGGGATGATCCATCTCTGATGGACGTTAAACTCGCGGTGTACCCTGTGTTAAACACGGGAAGCTGAGGAAAACCTCAGATATGTGCCTATGAAATATAATTCCCTGCGCTCGATGTGGGATGCCTCGGGCATCCACGCCCTCGAGAAGCCCTGTGACCAGTGATAATAGACAAACATCCCAGGTTCCCCAGCATCCAGACATGCTACTGATGCCTCAATGTGACTACTCTTCCGACTGAAGGTTGTTGCCCTGACTAGAACCTTTGGAATGTCCCGACAGAAGCAGTGTAATTAACTGACGTCAATGGAAACATAGCATTGGGAAGAGTTTCACGAACTACGTATTAAATCTATGAGGGAGACTCAGACTAGGTAATGAGTTCTGAGGAGGAATCCACAGAAGGAAGAACCGACATGCCATCATCCCGTTTCGATCAAGGAGAAGACGTACCTGAACAAGGAACGAATGCCTCCCGCCTTTGGAAAGCGGGAACGCGGGGCAACAAGCGCCGCGCGTCCTCCTCCACGGATGGACGGATGCGCGCGCCCCGGTGAAAGCGTCAGAAACAGAAATGGTGTACCTGACGTGAAATTCTTCTCCTCAACGTGGAGATTAGTAGCATTCGAGACACCAGAAGATTGACATGTCACCGGATCCAGATATCTGGCGCCTGGTCCCGCCAAGCAAATAGTGGGCCTATCGTGAAACTCACCAGAAGTCGGGGTAGTAGAACGTGGGGCACTCCGTTCTGCATCCTGTTGGCGTGGATCCTTCTTACATACGTGGAGAATGGAAGGAAGCTGGGGTACTGGCTGTCAGTCCTTTTCCTCTCAGTGCTGATGAGTTGATCCCTTCGTTTCCAGGAACCAGGTTGCTGTTACAGAGACGCGATCACCGCCTGCTAGCCTACGCAGGGGCAGAGGCAACACCACCACAACCACCCCACATAGCGCCGTTACTGCCACGACGGCTTCCACATCGTGGATTACGGGGCGCCCACGTCCCCCTTCCCCATCAGAGGTCATCCAGCGAAGGGTGATCAACAACCTCGTGCATAGGTACGAGGAAGAAGGGGTCATCCCAACTAGGGATATGGCCCGCTTGGACCTAGAGGCCTCCAGGCCCTGCCGTCAAAGCCGCCCTAACAGGGCACGCAGGGAGCCCCTGCTCCCCACCCCAACGTTAAACCGTTTCGAGAGCCTCTCCCCGGAACGCCTTGATAACTCCTCGCCTTACGCTGATGAGGCGGGCGCCGTCCGGCTCAGCCCGCTCAGGGTACCGACCCATGGGATCCAAGCGAGAGCTCCCGTCCGGCTGCATCAGCGCCGCCGTCCGACTCCGTAGGAAGAGCAGGCAGGTCATGCCCATGCACCACCTGCACCATTTCTCCTAACCCGACGTCAGCACTGGGCCCGGGCTGAGGACGCTCGCCCACGCGCGTCGACGTCGACAGCTACAGTGGCCCGAGCCACCACCGACGTGCATCATGAAGCCACTGCATACACTGAGCATGGGCACTCCTCCACCCAACCAGGATCGAGACCACAACCGCCCCACGGGCAGGCTGGGTTGACTCTCTGGGTTGCAGGCCCAAGTGGTGATCTCCGCGAACTAACTTGTGGTGGTGTCACCCCGTACGGAGGCCCTCCCCATACCACTACTCCACAGAGCGTGGGCCTTCCCCGCTCCGAAGTTCGTCATGGAGGTATGCCTCGTGCTACCCCCATCCTGAAGGAAGACCTGCCCCGCGGAAGTGACACTCGGCGCGGAAACCTTTTCCACTATAACGACCCATACTTTACATACATTGTTAATACTTCAAAATTGAAGCACACTTATTACAACATATGACGAAACCACAAAGGACCGTATAGGTATAGTGTCTTTAGAAACTGGGAAACATAAACAACTGGTTCATAAATCTTCTACAGTGCCTCCCATTTATTTCATCATATCTAGGGTCCCTTTTAGCATATTCTACTTAATACCCATCTTCCTGACCTGGGGAAAAGAAAACATAAAAGGGTGAGCTCAAATGCTCAGCAAGGGCAATAAAGGAAATAAAAATCATATCATATCTTTTTTAAAAATCATAACCTGCAAAAGAGATCATAAAACCTTAATAAATCATAGAAGTGAAAATGAGATCCCCATAATCATAACATGAAACTTGAAACTTTGTGGCATGCACACATAATCATGGAAAATCATTTCTTGTTAGTCTTGACTCATTGCCAAGACCATCTTAGTGGACAAAGTCCCTTTCTGAACCGAGTTCACTCCTCGTTTCAGTCCTGTATCACTGAACCGAAATAACCTTCCGTTCCAGCCATGTCTATCTCATAAGATATATAATCTTTACCCAATGCATTGGAGGGAGATATAGGTCCCACCCATCTTATAATGAATCCTTTCTTATGTGTGCCACATAATCATAAAACATACATCATTGCATAACACATGTAACAAAAATGGGATTCTTGAAACATCATGACATCATAAATCAATTCATATAAGATAAAGGAATTCATAAACATAATTCCATCACAACATAGTCAAAACAATGTAAAAATATGGATAGAAACAGAACCCTTTATTATCTTAGATGGAAAATAATTTTGATAAAACACTTGAATTGAATTCTTGAGGAAAATATCCTTTCTTCTTCAAAATCAATTTATTTTCACAAAACATCATGCAATTTTAAAAGAATGAGATTTTATTGAAAATAGTCATGAAATCTTATATAGGATGCTTCATGAAAATAAGGCTTTATAAAACAGTAGAAATCCGTTCGTGCCGTATAAGTTAAAAAAAACATTCTTCGTACTTTTGTCGGAAAAGTCAAAAAGTACCTCGTATGGAAAAACGACAAAAGATTCCTTTCATATTCTTTACTAAAAACTCACCTAAGGATAAAATTGGATTTAAACTATTGCAAGTGGATGGAAACAATATTACATATTGAGGGAACATGGATGTGGATGATAAAATACACCCCAGTAAATACTTACGAATAAACAATCTCGGATAAAAATGAGATTGTGATATTTCCCTTACCTTAGGTCCAATTTGCCTTGTATGTGTCCGAAGCTCCTGTATAATGGTTTAAATAATGTTATTGACTTATTCCAGAATCATACATATTGATATGATATCATATATGGTCATATTTTTAGCTTCTTGTTAGTAATATTTCATTGTTACTTGTTACTCGGGTCTTTATTGCCTTTTGTTCTTACGCATGTTTTGCCGAATAAATTCTTATTCTTATCTTTAGGTTATAGATAATTCATTTACAGAATGGTATTAGTGTAGTATATACCATATTCATTCATTCAATTCATTTATATAATCATTATGAAATGAAGATCATGTAGAACGAGTCGCATCACATCGTGGAGACGGTATTCCGTACGTACGCACGAGTGATGATATCGTTCCTATGATCGTGGAATTGTATTGGAGTATATATATATATTATTTCAGTATCAATATTACTTCATAATAATCATATATAGTTACTTATTACACCATTATAACCATCCTTGTAAGGTGATGGTGGAAAAATAGATTACACCACGGCGTGGAGACGGTATTCCGTACGTACGCACGCGCGGTGATTTCATTTTTCCGTAGGATGGATAGAAGGTGAATTAGGGTTGTTTCATATTTATAATAACATATCAGTATGTAAGTAATACTGATGTTATTACTTTGTCATGAAACAACTAAAGAAGAAGAAGTTGAAGACGAAAGAAATTGAAAAGATCGGTAATCGATATTACCTCTTCTTTGGAACGCCTCTTTGAATCCTCCACTTAAGGAACTAAGATTGGTCTTTGGAGAAGACCAGGACCTCTAGGATTATTCTAGGTAAGTGGAGAGGAGAAAATGGCAGGGGTTGGCCGAGCTTGAGTGCTCAATTTGGTGTGAGGAGGAGGGGGAGGAGGTGCCCTTTTATAAGGGAGGAGAGGGGCACCTTAGGAATTTCTCAAAATATTATTTTATATTAAAGTCAAAATCGGTTTATAATGGTTCCAAAGGGTCTTATTTCGAAGCTAAAGTGGGGATGGGTCGAAATCCTATCAACCAATAGAATTTAGACAAGTTTAGGATATTATTTTAACCTTATCAATTAGATTTAACTCTAAGTTAAATAATTTAACTTTTACCGTGTCTTTTTGTTTTCTTTCACTATATGGTTAATACACTTACTATAACATGCCAAACGAACCCAAAATTGTTTATTATTAATATATATATCCTTATCTAAGTCATTTGGCCGAACCTTAGATTTTTAGGAATAAAATAACAATTAATAATATAATATTTGATTTAAAAACTATTTTGTGTCAATTTTGACACTATTTGATATATGATTTTTGTGAAAGTCATAACAGAATTAATTGTTCGAACCAAGTTGATTAAATCAACATTAATATATCATAGTAACCTATAAAATTAGTGGAATTCATAAAAATCTCAAATTACATTTATTTTGGTGTTTATAACATCAATTATGTCAATATTTTATTAATAAGATAATTACTGCATCATCGTTGTGTCATAAATAAATTAAATTATTTGATGTCTAAAAATTACAAATAAAATACCATCATGTAGGAAATCTTTTTAGCTTTCTAATTAATATTTACAATCGAATTTATCTTATGTATAACCCCATATTAAAAATGATTTACTTATTAAACTTTGATTTTAACTATTTTAACCCTTCTTTAAATAAATTAATAATAAATGTCCTAATCTAATCCAAGTGGGCCTAAATGGTCATATTTTATTCCTAAGTTTTTTTTTGGTCGAATTACACTTGTCCAATAGAATTAGGACATGTGTTAGGGTAATATGGATATCATATTTACCCTTAGTTACCCTATTTACTATTAACCGCGGAAAAAAATAGTAAAAAGTTACTATTCACCAAAAATTATTTTCATCTCATTGAACCACATTTTAGTCCTTGATATTAACCGTGTCTCTCGGATTTTTGAAATTCCATTCACAGAAGCGGTAAAATTAAGTTTTATGCAAAATTCGGTTTTTAACCTACCACTTAGTGGTTTCACTATTCATCAAAAATTGAAAGTTTTCAGAAAAATACCAAAATTTCACCCTAGGCTAATTTCGATATTCTGAGTCCAAAAATGAAGTCCATTTTGAAAAATAAAATTTATAAAATTTCAAAAAGTGGTTATTACTATTCATAACGGCTAGTTTTAATAGTATATTGTTGTTTAGTGAAACTCGGTATTGCGTACGACGCAAGCTATCGAGGAAGGTCGCGATTGTGTGCAAAGCAAGCCAAGCAAGTGTTGTGTAGAAAAAGATTCCTTTGATGGTTTATATAACATAAAAGTCTCGGGTATTACATTCTACCCCCCTTAAAAAGAATTTCGCCCTCGAAATTCGTCACTTTGTAACAAACAGATGAGGATACTTCTCCCTCATCATATCCTCAAGCTCCCATGTAGCTTCTTCAAGTTGGTGGTTTCTCCATAAAACTTTCACCAAGAGAGTGGTCTTGTTTCGTAGGACTTTTTCGCTACGATCCAGAATCTCTATCGGCTGTTCTTCATAAGAAAAATCTTGCTCCAGCGGTACAACTTCTGAGCTGAGTACATGTGAAGGATCTGGTATGTACTTTCTTAGGAGAGATACATGGAACACATCGTGAACTTGAGAGAGATTCGGTGGAAGCGCCAATCGGTAAGCTACCTTCCCAACACGATCCAGTATTTCGAAAGGACCGATATATCTAGGGCTCAACTTCCCCTTCTTTCCAAATCTCATAACCCTCTTCCAGGGAGATATTCGTAAGAACACTTTATCGCCCACTTCAAACTCTAGGTCTTTTCTTCGGTTGTCGGCATAACTTTTCTGTCGACTCTGAGCTGCTCTTATGTGTTGTTGAATAGTTCTGACCTTTTCTGCCATTTCATCAACGAGATCAGGTCCTAACAGCCTTCTTTCCCCAACTTCATCCCAGCAAGTTGGAGTCCTGCATTTCTTTCCATAGAGAGCTTCATAAGGAGCCATCTGAATACTGGAGTGAAAGCTATTATTATAAGAAAATTCCACCAAAGGTAGGTGTTGATCCCAACCTCCTTTGAAATCCATAGAGCAAGCTCTCAACATATCTTCTAGGGTTTGAATTGTTCTCTCAGACTGACCGTCTGTCTGGGGATGATAAGCAGTGCTGAAACTCAACTCTGTATCCAGAGTATGCTGAAGACTTCGCCAGAACTTCGAGGTAAATCTCGGATCCCGATCAGATATAATAGAAAGTGGTACTCCATGCAATCTTACCACTTCCTTTACATATATCCTGGCAAGCTGATCTAGAGAGAAATCCTCTCTAATAGGAATGAAGTGTGCAGACTTTGTAAGACGATCAACTATGACCCAGATAGCATTATTGCCTTTGGATGTTTTAGGAAGTCCTGTGACAAAGTCCATAGTGATGTTTTCCCATTTCCATTCGGGTATGGGTAATGGTTGTAACATCCCCTTAGACTTCTGTCTCTCAGCTTTAACTTGTTGACAAACCAAGCATCGAGAGACATATTCAGCAACATCTCTTTTCATGCCATCCCACCAGAAGTACTCTTTCAGGTCCCTATACATCTTCGTACTTCCAGGATGAATAGAAAATGATGAACTATGAGCCTCATCCAGCAGCTCCTTCTTTAATTCGGGGATGGGAGGAACACAAATCCGATTCCTGAACTTTATTATCCCATCACAATCAAGGTTGAATTCAGGAACATTTCTCACCTTCTTTTGTAACTCGACATCTTCTTTCTGTGCCTCTTTAATCTTCACATGTATAGATGGTTGAACATTCATTTGAGAAAGATAAGATTTTTCCCCTTCCATTATAATTCCAAGATCCATCCTTTGTAAATCCATAAATATTGGATCTTTTGTGATCCTCATCATGGATAAACTAGCATGGTCTTGTCGACTTAATGCATCTGCCACCTTGTTTGCTTTCCTAGGGTGGTAATGGATTGAGCAGTCATAATCCTTAATCAGCTCCAACCATCTTCTTTGACGCATATTCAGCTCCTTTTGTGTGAAAATATACTTTAAACTTTTATGATCAGTATAAATATCACACCTTTCACCATAAAGGTAATGCCTCCAAATCTTTAATGCAAAGATTACCGCAGCCAACTCCAAATCATGTGTTGGGTAATTTTGCTCATGGATTTTCAACTGTCGTGAGGCATAAGCTATCACCATATCATTTTGCATAAGAACACACCCCAATCCCTTCTTGGATGCATCACTGTAGATCACAAACCTTTCTCCACTACAAGGCAGTGTGAGCACAGGTGCACTGGATAATCTTCTTTTCAACTCCTTGAAATTCTCTTCACATTCCTCTGTCCAAACAAACTTAACTCCTTTCCGAGTCAACTTGGTGAGTGGATTAGATAATCGTGAAAAATCTTTTACAAAACGTCGATAATATCCAGCCAAACCAAGAAAACTTCGGATCTCAGTTACTGTTGTTGGTCTCGACCATCTTTCGATAACCTCTGTTTTTGCTGGATCTACAGATATCCCCTCTTTTGAGATTATGTGACCCAAAAATGCAACTTTTTGAAGCCAAAATTCACACTTGGTAAATTTGGCATAAAGCTTCTCCTTTCTCAGGGTCTTCAATATAATTCTCAAGTGATCTTCATGCTCTTCCTTGCTCTTTGAATAGACAAGAATATCGTCTATAAAGACTACCACAAATTGATCAAGATAGTCTCTAAAGACTCTATTCATTAGATCCATGAAGATAGCAGGGGCATTAGTAAGACCAAATGGCATCACTATAAATTCATAGTGTCCATACCTTGTACGGAAAGCCGTCTTTGGTATATCCTCCCTTTTGACCCTTAATTGATGATACCCTGAACGAAGATCAATCTTGGAAAAGTATTGAGCTCCGCGTAGTTGGTCAAATAAGTCATCAATGCGTGGAAGAGGATATTTGTTCTTGATAGTGATCTTGTTAAGTTCTCGATAATCAATGCAGAGTCTCATTGATCCATCTTTCTTCTTAACAAATAGAACAGGTGCTCCCCAAGGTGACGCACTAGGGCGTATGAATCCCTTATCAAGATTCTCTTGGAGTTGCTTCTTCAATTCCTGCAACTCAATTGGGGCCATTCTATAAGGTGTCTTTGAAATAGGCAAAGCACCCGGTACGAGTTCTATTGAAAACTCAACTTCACGATTTGGTGGAAGACCCGGTAATTCCTCCGGAAAGACATCATCAAACTCCCGTACAATGGGCATATTCTTAATCGTAAGTTTCTCTCCAACCATTTGAGATAAATAACCTTCATTTAGTGGAATCATGACCCATAAGATGGAAGGAATTTCCACTGGAAGGTTATGTTCATCCTTGCATTGATAGACGATCATAGATTGATCTGGAATATGAAATGTGACTTCCCTTCTTTGGCAATTGATATGAGCTCCGTATAAAGAAAGCCAATCCATGCCAAGAATCACATCAAATTCCACTATAGGAAGGATCACAAGATTTGCAGGAAGCACTTTCCCACAAACTTCGATCGGAGAAGAATTATAAACTTTTGATGCGATTGATGTGCCATTAGGTGTTGTCACAGCTAACTCAACATCTAATTGTTGAGGTAATACGGTGATACTCTTAGAAAAGTCTTCAGAAATAAAAGAGTGGGTGGATCCAGAATCAAATAAAACATTTGCTACTTTAGAGTGGATGGTAAGTGTACCTTTCACCACATCGTTATCGTACTCCACATCGCTGATAGAAATTGCATGTGACTTTCCTTTGTCTTTAGCCTTAAGAGTTTGTTGACGTCGACCATCATCATCAACCCTTGGATTTGGGCATTGATTGGCATAATGCCCCATCTCCTTGCACTTGAAACATTGAAGTGTAGTAGGATCATTCTGTGTATCCCTTCCTTTGTTTGCGTCATTAGACATCTTCTTCCCATTATCACGGCATTCAAATGCCCGATGAGCTTCCTTTCCACATTTAAAACATTTACTTGTCCCTTTAAGACAACTCCCTCCATGTTTCTTTCCACACTTTGAGCATAAGGAAAAGCTCATCTTCTTTTCCGTGTGCTCTTTAGATTTTTCTTTGAATTCCATCTTCCTCTTCTTATCAAACCCATGTGACTGATGGGTTACTCCAATCTCCATCTCGACTTTGAGAGCACATCGAACGATTTCCTCGTAGCTATTGAAGTCCCTTATGGCTAACGCCCTTCGAAGACTTGGTTTTAAGCCACTAAAGAATCGATCGATCTTACTCTCAGGTTGGATAATAATACCAGAAGCGTACCTTGCAAGTCTTGTAAAATTTGCTTCATAGGTACTAACAGATTCATCATCCCTTTGCTTCAGTTCAAGGAACTCTTTCTCCATCTTTGTTCGGAGAATACGAGGGAAGTACTTATTGAAAAATAAGTTCTTGAACTCGTCCCATTCCATAGACTCAATTTCATCCCTTTGCCTCGTATTCTTAACAAGATTCCACCATTGATCAGCATCTCCTTCTAAACGATACACTGCTAGGATGACTTTATCATGTTCAGAACATTGAAGAACTGAAAATATCTTTTCAGTAGTACTAATCCATTGTTCAGCAACCAATGGATCAGTAGATCCACTGAAAGAAGGTGGACGCTGCCTCATGAAGGATTCAACAGAATGTTGCTCCCTCTTTTGCTCGTTTGGGAATCCTGCATGATTCATAGCTTGAGAAAGTTGTGTGAGCATGGCTACAAGATTTTGCATTCCATCTCCCATATTGTTTGGTTGCTCAGGGGGACAATCATTGCATTGCCCATCGCATTCCGCATTAACACGGTTCCTTCGGGTTCCAGCCATTGACTAAAACCAAGAAGAATAGTGTGAGCAACACTAATTATAATAGGAAACCACATAATTCAAGAATAAAATTTTCATGCTTAAGGTCTTATCCTAGGTTATTCAAGGCCATTTCTAAAACACTAAGATTGTGTTCTATGCTTAGACTTATCCTTAGGGTTCTTACTAAGGCTTTCACATCCTAGTTTCCAAAGGTTGACTATACCTTTCCTCTGATACCAACTATAACGACCCATACTTTACATACATTGTTAATACTTCAAAATTGAAGCACACTTATTACAACATATGACGAAACCACAAAGGACCGTATAGGTATAGTGTCTTTAGAAACTGGGAAACATAAACAACTGGTTCATAAATCTTCTACAGTGCCTCCCATTTATTTCATCATATCTAGGGTCCCTTTTAGAATATTCTACTTAATACCCATCTTCCTGACCTGGGGAAAAGAAAACATAAAAGGGTGAGCTCAAATGCTCAGCAAGGGCAATAAAGGAAATAAAAATCATATCATATCTTTTTTAAAAATCATAACCTGCAAAAGAGATCATAAAACCTTAATAAATCATAGAAGTGAAAATGAGATCCCCATAATCATAACATGAAACTTGAAACTTTGTGGCATGCACACATAATCATGGAAAATCATTTCTTGTTAGTCTTGACTCATTGCCAAGACCATCTTAGTGGACAAAGTCCCTTTCTGAACCGAGTTCACTCCTCGTTTCAGTCCTGTATCACTGAACCGAAATAACCTTCCGTTCCAGCCATGTCTATCTCATAAGATATATAATCTTTACCCAATGCATTGGAGGGAGATATAGGTCCCACCCATCTTATAATGAATCCTTTCTTATGTGTGCCACATAATAATAAAACATACATCATTGCATAACACATGTAACAAAAATGGGATTCTTGAAACATCATGACATCATAAATCAATTCATATAAGATAAAGGAATTCATAAACATAATTCCATCACAACATAGTCAAAACAATGTAAAAATATGGATAGAAACAGAACCCTTTATTATCTTAGATGGAAAATAATTTTGATAAAACACTTGAATTGAATTCTTGAGGAAAATATCCTTTCTTCTTCAAAATCAATTTCTTTTCACAAAACATCATGCAATTTTAAAAGAATGAGATTTTATTGAAAATAGTCATGAAATATTATATAGGAAGCTTCATGAAAATAAGGCTTTATAAAACAGTAGAAATCCGTTCGTGCCGTATAAGTTAAAAAAAACATTCTTCGTACTTTTGTCGGAAAAGTCAAAAAGTACCTCGTATGGAAAAACGACAAAAGATTCCTTTCATATTCTTTACTAAAAACTCACCTAAGGATAAAATTGGATTTAAACTATTGCAAGTGGATGGAAACAATATTACATATTGAGGGAACATGGATGTGGATGATAAAATACACCCCAGTAAATACTTACGAATAAACAATCTCGGATAAAAATGAGATTGTGATATTTCCCTTACCTTAGGTCCAATTTGCCTTGTATGTGTCCGAAGCTCCTGTATAATGGTTTAAATAATGTTATTGACTTATTCCAGAATCATACATATTGATATGATATCATATATGGTCATATTTTTAGCTTCTTGTTAGTAATATTTCATTGTTACTTGTTACTCGGGTCTTTATTGCCTTTTGTTCTTACGCATGTTTTGCCGAATAAATTCTTATTCTTATCTTTAGGTTATAGATAATTCATTTACATAATGGTATTAGTGTAGTATATACCATATTCATTCATTCAATTCATTTATATAATCATTATGAAATGAAGATCATGTAGAACGAGTCGCATCACATCGTGGAGACGGTATTCCGTACGTACGCACGAGTGATGATATCGTTCCTATGATCGTGGAATTGTATTGGAGTATATATATATATTATTTCAGTATCAATATTACTTCATAATAATCATATATAGTTACTTATTACACCATTATAACCATCCTTGTAAGGTGATGGTGGAAAAATAGATTACACCACGGCGTGGAGACGGTATTCCGTACGTACGCACGCGCGGTGATTTCATTTTTCCGTAGGATGGATAGAAGGTGAATTAGGGTTGTTTCATATTTATAATAACATATCAGTATGTAAGTAATACTGATGTTATTACTTTGTCATGAAACAACTAAAGAAGAAGAAGTTGAAGACGAAAGAAATTGAAAAGATCGGTAATCGATATTACCTCTTCTTTGGAACGCCTCTTTGAATCCTCCACTTAAGGAACTAAGATTGGTCTTTGGAGAAGACCAGGACCTCTAGGATTATTCTAGGTAAGTGGAGAGGAGAAAATGGCAGGGGTTGGCCGAGCTTGAGTGCTCAATTTGGTGTGAGGAGGAGGGGGAGGAGGTGCCCTTTTATAAGGGAGGAGAGGGGCACCTTAGGAATTTCTCAAAATATTATTTTATATTAAAGTCAAAATCGGTTTATAATGGTTCCAAAGGGTCTTATTTCGAAGCTAAAGTGGGGATGGGTCGAAATCCTATCAACCAATAGAATTTAGACAAGTTTAGGATATTATTTTAACCTTATCAATTAGATTTAACTCTAAGTTAAATAATTTAACTTTTACCGTGTCTTTTTGTTTTCTTTCACTATATGGTTAATACACTTACTATAACATGCCAAACGAACCCAAAATTGTTTATTATTAATATATATATCCTTATCTAAGTCATTTGGCCGAACCTTAGATTTTTAGGAATAAAATAACAATTAATAATATAATATTTGATTTAAAAACTATTTTGTGTCAATTTTGACACTATTTGATATATGATTTTTGTGAAAGTCATAACAGAATTAATTGTTCGAACCAAGTTGATTAAATCAACATTAATATATCATAGTAACCTATAAAATTAGTGGAATTCATAAAAATCTCAAATTACATTTATTTTGGTGTTTATAACATCAATTATGTCAATATTTTATTAATAAGATAATTACTGCATCATCGTTGTGTCATAAATAAATTAAATTATTTGATGTCTAAAAATTACAAATAAAATACCATCATGTAGGAAATCTTTTTAGCTTTCTAATGAATATTTACAATCGAATTTATCTTATGTATAACCCCATATTAAAAATGATTTACTTATAAAACTTTGATTTTAACTATTTTAACCCTTCTTTAAATAAATTAATAATAAATGTCCTAATCTAATCCAAGTGGGCCTAAATGGTCATATTTTATTCCTAAGTTTGTTTTTGGTCGAATTACACTTGTCCAATAGAATTAGGACATGTGTTAGGGTAATATTGATATCATATTTACCCTTAGTTACCCTATTTACTATTAACCGCGGTAAAAAATAGTAAAAAGTTACTATTCACCAAAAATTATTTTCATCTCATTGAACCACATTTTAGTCCTTGATATTAACCGTGTCTCTCGGATTTTTGAAATTCCATTCACAGAAGCGGTAAAATTAAGTTTTATGCAAAATTCGGTTTTTAACCTACCACTTAGTGGTTTCACTATTCATCAAAAATTGAAAGTTTTCAGAAAAATACCAAAATTTCACCCTAGGCTAATTTCGATATTCTGAGTCCAAAAATGAAGTCCATTTTGAAAAATAAAATTTATAAAATTTCAAAAAGTGGTTATTACTATTCATAACGGCTAGTTTTAATAGTATATTGTTGTTTAGTGAAACTCGGTATTGCGTACGACGCAAGCTATCGAGGAAGGTCGCGATTGCGTGCAAAGCAAGCCAAGCAAGTGTTGTGTAGAAAAAGATTCCTTTGATGGTTTATATAACATAAAAGTCTCGGGTATTACACCCACGCCCACTATACAGGGTATGGAGTCCATCTTCCTGCCCCCGACCACCGATCTGAAGGCACCGTCCATCCAGTCCTGCTCCAACGTGGGGGCCCTCCCTATGTCCTCTCCGCAACCGGTGAAGGTCCTCCTCGCCCCAGCAACTCCAGGAGTGAAGTTCAGCCTTGCTCCGCCCGCATCGACCATGGAGGTCCTCCCCATGCTCCTACCGGTTCCAATAGAGGCTCCGCCCACATGGATGTTGTTCATGGAGGTCCTCCCCATGTACCCTTCGACAATTGCCCCGGTTCCCCTCGCACCCCGGCTGTCTCGAGTGGGTCCCCCCTCCGTCACGGCACCAGTGCCGCCCCGAGACTGCTTGATAGGGATCAACCCTATCCCGAAGAGCCACCCCGGGGCAGGAGAGCAGGTCATCGCCGCCACAAGAAGAATCCTGGGAAGGCCCGGGTGGAGATCAAACCTGCCCGCTTCTCCGACTCTGAAGCGGAATGCGATTCAGCAATGGAACATTCTCCCCACTCCACCGTATCAAGGACTGGGGCAGGAACCAGACGCGTTAGCCTCATTTTTCCGGAATATGAGGTTCGCCAAATTCCCATATTTCTCCGTAGGTACATCCAGGAGGAAGAAGTCTTGGGAATTCCACGGGTCTCGACTGCGCAATCATCGCCATTGTCACCAGAAGCACCCTCTACCTCTACCAGAGATCACGGAGATCTATTTTGGGGGCCAACAGCGGTAGAGAGATGACATGACCTATCTCCGGTAGCTGTGATTCATGTGCCAGAAGCTGTGGCTATCAGCCCATCGTATCGTGACATCGTGGCGAGGTCACCTTGCTCTTCGGAGGATGGCCCGGAATTCAGCGCCCAGTCAGATCATTCGCCGTATTCTCCTCCACCGAGTTTGTTATCCCAGACGTCCGCCTCGGTACCGCTACTGGTCCCTCAGCCGCCCCCAGTTCACAAGTAGGGCAACACAGGGACAAACCCTGAATCCGAGCCCAGGAGCTTCTGGAGTATTTTTTGCAGCGGATTACTTCCCAGAGAAGTTCTGGCTGACAGCGGCGCTGAATTTTCGCGTACCAGAGTCACTTACCCCTGAAGAAGTGGGGTGATTTTGTAGAACCCAATGGGCGACACACTTCTTCCTTCATTACGAATAGGTGGTGTACACCTGAAGTCGAGAGAACTTCGAAGAAATCGGCGAGCAGTGCTGCCTGATCGATGCGGCCGCACTTCTTGTGGCCCAGCTCCCTGAGTCGCCAGGCCTCCAGGGCACCCTTCAACAGAAATGCATCCATAGTTTCAAATCACTCCACAGAATCTTCAGGGAAGCTACCCCCCATGTGCAAGTCCATGTTTGGGGACACTATGCCGCTCTCCTCTTCGACCCTATCTGACGGCAGCCCAATTCGCTATGCGACATCGAGGACATGCCCTCAAGAGGGGTCGCGGTACACATGGCCGACGTTGTGGATAAGGAAGACGAGCTTGAATTCCTCGATGGAGACTTACCCCCCGAGAGCGTACCGCCACTACTGGACCCATCAGGGAGGGTTACCCGTCAGCAGAGGAACCTGCTAGGCCTCCCCGTACCCACCGAGTCACTGGTACTCGGTCGAAATGCCAGCAAGGGTAAGGAGCATGTCGGAACTTTCAAGCACTCAGACCCGTTTGCCTCTACGCAGAAAACGAAAGAAGATCCTGAGAAGGCCACGTTATGCTAGCAGCTTGCTGAGCAGAAGTGGCTGGTTGACGAACTCTTGGTTGCGCGCACCGCAGAGCGGTGACCCGACTATGGTAATCCCAGGCCGGGGCAGCAGGGGCAGGAACAAGTCCCCCCCGGTGAGATGCCTCCGGGCAACCCTGATCATGCTACTGCCGCAGACAGGGCATAAGCCGGAACTTACGGCAAGAGGGTGCGATACATCTCGCCAAACCCTCCCGAACGACGGGGAAATCTGAAGAATCCAGTCCGGTTTCCCCTAGTTGCCTCGCAGGTCGTTCCGCCAGTTGACCCACGAGTGGCCGAAGCTGTCTACCGTGATTGTAACGCCCCGACCCCAGCTACCCAGAGTCGGTGCATTACTTCGTAACATTGGCATGATCACAAGAAAGATCAAGTCTCGAAAGACCGATTGGTTTAGTAGCCTTGGAATAACTAGATACATCCATAAATTTTTACATTACATCATAAAAAAACATCTTGTCTTCATATCCCCTCATACTATCCCTGCAGGTCATTCATAAATTACTTCTTCATAATCCTGGGAAAAATAAAACATTGAAAGGGGTGAGCTCAGCTGCTCAGTAAGGATAACATTATAGCAGAAGCTTTCATAAATAAGAATAAACACTTAAGGCAATCTATAACTAAAACAAAAGCCTTTTAAATTTGAACTTCAGCATAAAATGGAAAAGGTAGAATGAAATAATGCCATTTACTTACTCACATGGATATTCTACTAGTCGAATGATCACATGCAATATCAATAACCACTTTCATAATGATGGAATGCATAATGCCAGACTATCATAACCACATAGCCAAGGCCTCGTGCCAAGACTACAAATAAGATTTTGCCAAGGCCTTGTGCCAAGACACTAGTTTGTCTCATGAGACCTACCGATGCATCGAGGAGCTATAGCGGGCTCCACCCGTCACATATTAAGTCCAATGCATTCCCATATGAAAAGGTTTAAACATAACATAAACATTCGTATTAAAACTAGCATACGAAATGTCAATACTTTCACCATAAACTATGAATGGTATAAAAATAGCACATCCACAGTCAAACATATCACAAAACCTTCAATACAATATAGAAGTTTTGTATCATAATAAATCAGCTTCAAATATGCTTAAAATCCATCAAAGGATGTTGACATAGATGAAATCAAAACTATTTGAGAGAAATATCTCTTTTTTTGAAATCATTTAAAAGTCACACTATTTGTCAAGAAGCCATTTAAAAGTAGATTTTTGAATCAAAGTGTCCCATACCACTTTGAAACTTTTTAAAAGGAGTTTTAATTTCTAAAACATTAGTGTCCATATAAATAAATCCTTAAAACCATTTTTAAAACATGGACATTAATGAGCAAGATTTAGAAGAATAAGTCTTTAAAACATTTAAAAATGGTATTTTAGTTAGAGATTCTAACCAAAAGAGACACTTGAATACAAATAATTGAGGAAATCAAAACTTTGTAATATCATGAGAATAAAGGGATTCATGATATACTATGTCAAAGTACATTATATACACCACATAAAAGTGATTTGGTGTATATCAACAAAGAAGTCTCAATGGAATGTAAATTGAGATGAAATCTCTCATAAAGGCCGTATCCTTAGGTTAAGGATAAATCAACGACATAATTATGTGTGACAAATATAAATACACTAAATATGATTGTATATTCAGTGTAAAACAATCAAAGGATATTCACACATATCCTTGTAAAAACAACACCAACGAATTGGATGTTTAAGTCAACAAATGGTGAATGAGTTACAATTACTCTTATCAAATTCAAATCAATGACTTGAGAATTATCAATGGAATGATTATGTGTATCAAACTTATATCCACAGGAAGGGGAGTGGAAATTATGACATAATCAAATGAATAGTGATTTCACACATAATCTTGGGGTAATATAATCAATGAAATATGAGTAAAGCCAAATGAGTGGAAATTGAAATTTCAAATTCCCTTATCGATTAGGTAACTTTCGAAACATACAACCATGAAAGAAGTATCATACCATGATGATGTAAATACCCATAATTTAAAGTATATTACACAATTAATTCAATCATGGGCAGTACACATACACCACATGCAATAATTAAGTGGTGAACAATGGAATTCTCACGAAATTAAAAGTGAGATTAGAAAATCCCTTACCACGTTAATCGACTGAGTCGCATGGCCAAAAGTTAATAACCACCAAATGATTTACAGAATAACATGAATATAAAGAGAATCATGATAATATATATCAAATGGCCATACACAATACACCACTTTCAATAATTTAGTGGTGAATAATGGAAATCTCACGAAATTGAAAGTGAGATAAGAGAATCCCTTACTTTGTACTTTTTCCTTGGTCGATGGTAAGTTTACCTCCTGTATAATGGTGAAATAATTGTTATTGAATAATACAAGAATCATTTACTTTAATATGATATCATATATGATCTTTTAACATTGATTTGTTAATAATATCTTAGAATTATCATTATTTCGGGTGTTAACGGGTTCATTTTACTTTATATTATTTGTTATGTGAGCCATATTCGTTATTAATGGGATGTATATTATTCATATCCAGAATGATATCAAGTACTTAGATACTATTTATAAATCATCAAATTATAATTATACTTGAATGGATATGATGGACAATGAATCTTATCGCGTTCGTGGAGACGGTAGTCCGTACGTACGCACGAACGCTACTTCCATTTAATTTTTCATTTTAAAAGTATTGAATCCAAATGATACATAGGTATATTATTATTCCAGTATAATATAATATTTTATATATGTTACTTAATTTCATTAACACCATCCTTTATACGTTCCATGTGTGGTATGAACGAGTCATATCATTTTAAGGGGGCAGTAGTCCGCACTTCCTCAAATGAAATTATCGTATGTATATACAACATGAAACTAATAATGGTATGGAATTACAGAAGCCTATATATAAAATATATATCATTAATATCATATTTAATTACAGTGCCATCATAATGGCCACCATGAGAGGCGGTAAGATGTATTTGAACAATCATCGTTTCGTGAGGCGTTAGTTTGCCATCCACAGAAACATTATGTTCATCATCCATTAGATGGAGTTGTGTGTATGTGTAGTTTGAATCCTTCTTTCAACAACATCCTAGTATATTGAGGATACTGGTGTTGTTACAAAAGAAAGGAAATAAAAAGAGTTTGGGGGTTGGAGAAGCAAAATAAATGAAAATAATTTAAGACAAATCGTTACCTTTAATTTAGGTAACTCACTTTGGTTGGAACCAAAGGACTTCTTGGAATGCTTTCTGCCTAAGGGGAAGCTTCAAGGAGGAGGAGAGGGATGTGGGGAGCTTATTTGGGCAGAGTTTGGACGAGCCAAGTGGCTTGAGAGGTGTGAGGAATGAGTAGAAGTGGTCTCCTTTTATAAGGGAGAGGAGGGGCTCTTTAGGAAAGAGTGAAAGTATTACTTTATAATATAATTATATTCGGATTATAATGGTCCAAAAATAATTGAGGTCTAAGATAAGATGACTCATATTCTAAATAACATCAACCAATAATAATTGGACAGGTTTTAGATAATATTTTAATCATTATAATCTTATTTATTTAAATGATTTATTAATGAGGTAAACATTGCATCATTATTGTGTCATTAATAATTTAACTTATTTGATGTCTAAAAATTATAAATAAAATATCATTATGTAGGAAATATTTTTAGCTTTCTAATGAATATTTATAATCGAAAATCCAACATGTATAACCCTATGTAAAAATTGTTCTTCTAAAAGATGTAAGCTTATGCCATTTTTATTTTTATTTTAACTTTATTAATATAAAGTGTCCCTACCACATACAAGTGGCTCCAAGGGGTCCCCAAATTGAACCAAGGATGCTCATGGTCGGGTATGTGTCCACCAATAAGGTTAGGACACGTTTTAGGTTAATTTTGTATTATTATAATATTATTTTTTAACCCTTATTTACCGGATTTACCCTTAACCATGGTAAATAAAATATTTACCACAGTAATTATTCAAAATGTCTAAAAATAAAAGTTACCTATTTACACAATTTGGACATCCTGATTCCAAATATGGAATCCATTTTTCTAAATTCAAAACACAGAAGTGGCAGAAATTAATTTAAAATTAATTCCCGCTGTCAAAACAAAAAGCGTGTTTTTGAAGAGGTAATAACTATCAAAAGATTGACACTTGTTTATGTTCGGTTTAATTGTAAAATTATGTCCAATGACCAACATTATATTAAATGGTAAAAATATATTCTAAATATACTTTAAAACCACTCAAATTCATAATTTATCACTATTAATTATTTTGATTAAAAAAGTTGTTTTTAATTAAAATTTAGTAATTTTCACTATTCATCAAAATATGAAAGTTATCCGAAAAGTACCAAAATTTCACCTTAGGCTAAATTCGATATTCCGAGTCCAAAAATGAAGTCCATTTTCAAATATAAAATATATATAATTTCAAAAATTAGGTATTACTATTCACAACGGCTAGTTTAATTAGTTGTGGTGTGTGTTAGAACTCGAGGTTGCGTAAAACACACGCTATCGCATTATTCGAAGGAAAACGTACCGTGGAAGCTTGGGGTGTTACATTCTCCCCTCCTTCAATAAATTGCATCCTTGCAATTTTTAAAATTTTGCTTGGGAATATAATGGAAAGTCCCACATCGGAAAAATAGTCAATAAAACTATCACTTTAAAAGAAAGAAAGAGAGGTATAAGGGTCATCCAAGATAACCCATACTAGGATTCCATGTAAGAAAACATGGATATGGATGATAAACTAAGTGTCAAGTTCTGATGGAGAGGGATAGAAATCATGATCAGGAGAAAGTTAAAAATGAGAAAACCACAAACTTTTGTTGGGACAAACGACCATTAGTCTCCTAGTAGGAAAGTAAACGGACAACATTTTTTTTAAGTTACATTACATAAGGAAGAGGAATTCATTTATGATATTGACTAAGAACATTATGAGATATACTTACATTTTAAGTAGATTTTCATTTTTTAATAAATTTCCACCACTAACTCAATTTTTTTTAAATGATGAGTATTCAAGAAGACTTGGTCACACTGGAAGAGCTAGAATAAACTTCTATAGATTCACATGATCCATGCAGGATAAACTATATATTTACATTGTCTTTGAAGATTAATCAAAACCAAAATGGTTAGTGAATGATCTAATGATCCCCCAAAAGCATATTCATTGAGATATCTTAATTTCTAAAATTAAACCAACAATACCCCAAAGTGAAATAGATACCATTCAATAACCAATTGTCCTTAAAATCCTTTAATATAATCCAAACTAATATTGAAACCCAAAACATAGAAGAATTTGATTATGTAGTCTCCCATGTTACATTGTATCTCCAAATGACATCAAATACTCTTAAAGTCACATACTTAAAAGTAATTAACATTATCACATATTCTCTATTATAGGTTAATCATTTCCATAAATAACCCAAATCACTATAAATCAATAATAAAAACGTAGATAAAAATCCACCATTACTCTACAAATGAAACCCCATTGTATTCTATTTTCCTTGGGCATATAGTGTTCCCAACAAAGCGAACATCTTCCAAAATAACATTTTTCACTTAATCACCAAATCATTTTCCTATACTAAGGGTATTCATTTGATAAGACATAAGATCCCAAATCATCTTATTATTGATCACTAAAATCATTTAACCAAAAAAAAAATAGTCACACTAACCAGGGACTTCACGTAGTCCAGTGGTAGGCGATAAATCCCAATCACACTTTGGTTGTGGGTTCGATTCTCACAGCTTTGTCCGACGCGACGGGTTGTCACACGGTCTACGTGTTGTCCTTTTTCAAAAACTATATTTTATAATATTACCAAAATGAGATAAATTCCTCATAATAACATAATTTAACCACAAATGATATATCATACTTTGCATTTTCATCCCAAATTATAATAACTTATCATTTTCTCAAACCCCAATGATCATATAAAACCAAATGGTTATTTATACCTATATCCACAAGAGAAGAGACAATTCTTCCTCAAATATCATTCTCACATGGCAAACTGCGGGGTTACAAATATAAGAGAAAATTATTCCAATGTAAACCCATCAACAAGTAGTGCTAATTTTTCTCCAACCATTTATTTCTACATAGCTTCTTCTTTGACCAAGAAAATATCCTATAGAATAGGACATTCACTCGAGTAATGGCCAGGTCCCCTACATTTACGGCAAATGACCGTAAATGGACTCTTGGGACCATTTTTATCTTCTTCCATAGTACTCTTCATTTTTCTTCGGCAATTCTTCACTTTATGTCCTTCCTTCCCGCACATAAAACATTTCGTTGTCCCATTGAGACACTTTCCTGGGTGTCTCTTTCCACATTTCCTGCATGATGAAAATTGAGGGTTCTTTTCTCCATGGTCTCCATTGCTGGAGCTCTTATCATTTATCACCTTTCTCTTCCTTGTTGAGTCTGGGAGTTGGTTAATATATATGTTGTTGATTATATTTTTGGAAAACTGATTTGGCATAAAGACGATATCTTTTACGCCTATCAACATTCCATTTTGTTGCTCATTTCCACCACCGTTCCCACCTTGTACATCATTCTCAAAGTCACTATGACTTCCTTGGAATCCAACCATTGACTAAAACCAGAAAGCATTGTGTGAGTAATAGTAGTCGTAAAATCATTTAGAGATTAAAATGTCACCATATTCTCAATTTGAAACATATTAGGATTAACCAAGGTCATTTACTCTCATCTTACGTATATATTACATAAATTGGTTTGTAAAGAAAATGTAAATTATCCTAAGCATATCCCCCGGGAGTGTCGTAACCAAGAGTGCAGCAAGGCCCGTTGTCGTGCACCAGTTCCCGTTCGAGTCTAGCTCAAAGCGGTGTTTTCAGGTTTTACCCCTAGGTACATCTGTGCCAGAGCCGCCTCTACCTACTCGTATCCAGACAGGGATGTATTGCTCGGAAAACTCACAAAATCTCTACAATACCAAAATTCTAGGAAGTTCTTTTATACTAATCCTCAGAGTTCATCTTAGGTCTACGTGCTCTAATCAGAGTTTATCTAAATCTAGCTACCAAGGTTTGTACTAAACTTCCTCTGATACCAACTGTAATGCCCCGACCCCAGCTACCCAGAGTCGGTGCATTACTTCGTAACATTGGCATGATCACAAGAAAGATCAAGTCTCGAAAGACCGATTGGTTTAGTAGCCTTGGAATAACTAGATACATCCATAAATTTTTACATTACATCATAAAAAAAACATCTTGTCTTCATATCCCCTCATACTATCCCTGCAGCTCATTCATAAATTACTTCTTCATAATCCTGGGAAAAATAAAACATTGAAAGGGGTGAGCTCGGATGCTCAGTAAGAATAACATTATAGCAGAAGCTTTCATAAATAAGCATAAACACTTAAGGCAATCTATAACTAAAACAAAAGCCTTTTAAATTTGAACTTCAGCATAAAATGGCAAAGGTAGAATGAAATAATGCCATTTACTTACTCACATGGATATTCTACTAGTCGAATGATCACATGAAATATCAATAACCACTTTCATAATGATGGAATGCATAATGCCAGATTATCATAACCACATAGCCAAGGCCTCGTGCCAAGACTACAAATAAGATTTTGCCAAGGCCTTGTGCCAAGACACTAGTTTGTCTCATGAGACCTACCGATGCATCGAGGAGCTATAGCGGGCTCCACCCGTCACATATTAAGTCCAATGCATTCCCATATGAAAAGGTTTAAACATAACATAAACATTCGTATTAAAACTAGCATACGAAATGTCAATACTTTCACCATAAACTATGAATGGTATAAAAATAGCACATCCACAGTCAAACATATCACAAAACCTTCAATACAATATAGAAGTTTTGTATCATAATAAATCAGCTTCAAATAAGCTTAAAATCCATCAAAGGATGTTGACATAGATGAAATCAAAACTATTTGAGAGAAATATCTCCTTTTTTGAAATCATTTAAAAGTCACACTATTTGTCAAGAAGCCATTTAAAAGTAGATTTTTGAATCAAAGTGTCCCATACCACTTTGAAACTTTTTAAAAGGAGTTTTAATTTCTAAAACTTTAATGTCCATATAAATAAATCCTTAAAACCATTTTTAAAACATGGACATTAATGAGCAAGAATTAGAAGAATAAGTCTTTAAAACATTTAAAAATGGTATTTTAGTTAGAGATTATAACCAAAAGAGACACTTGAATACAAATAATTGAGGAAATCAAAACTTTGTAATATCATGAGAATAAAGGGATTCATGATATACTATGTCAAAGTACATTATATACACCACATAAAAGTGATTTGGTGTATATCAACAAAGAAGTCTCAATGGAATGTAAATTGAGATGAAATCTCTCATAAAGGCCGTATCCTTAGGTTAAGGATAAATCAACGACATAATTATGTGTGACAAATATAAATACACTAAATATGATTGTATATTCAGTGTAAAACAATCAAAGGATATTCACACATATCCTTGTAAAAACAACACCAACGAATTGGATGTTTAACTCAACAAATGGTGAATGAGTTAAAATTACTCTAATCAAATTCATATCAATGACTTGAGAATTATCAATGGAGTGATTATGTGTATCAAACTTATATCCACAGGAAGGGGAGTGGAAATTATGACATAATCAAATGAATAGTGATTTCACACATAATCTTGGGGTAATATAATCAATGAAATATGAGTAAAGCCAAATGAGTGGAAATTGAAATTTCAAATTCCCTTATCGATTAGGTAACTTTCGAAACATACACCCATGAAAGAAGTATCATACCATGATGATGTAAATACCCATAATTTAAAGTATATTACACAATGAATTCAATCATGGGCAGTACACATACACCACATGCAATAATTAAGTGGTGAACAATGGAATTCTCACGAAATTAAAAGTGAGATTAGAAAATCCCTTACCACGTTAATCGACTGAGTCGCATGGCCAAAAGTTAATAACCACCAAATGATTTACAGAATAACATGAATATAAAGAGAATCATGATAATATATATCAAATGTCCATACACAATACACCACTTTCAATAATTTAGTGGTGAATAATGGAAATCTCACGAAATTGAAAGTGAGATAAGAGAATCCCTTACTTTGTAATTTTTCCTTGGTCGATGGTAGGTTTACCTCCTGTATAATGGTGAAATAATTGTTATTGAATAATACAAGAATCATTTACTTTAATATGATATCATATATGATCTTTTAACATTGATTTGTTAATAATATCTTAGAATTATCGTTATTTCGGGTGTTAACGTGTTCATTTTACTTTATATTATTTGTTATGTGAGCCATATTCGTTATTAATGGGATGTATATTATTCATATCCAGAATGATATCAAGTCCTTAGATACTATTTCTAAATCATCATATTATAATTATACTTGAATGGATATGATGGACAATGAATCTCATCGCGTTCGTGGAGACGGTAGTCCGTACGTACGCACGAACGCTACTTCCATTTAATTTTTCATTTTAAAAGTATTGAATCCAAATGATACATATGTATATTATTATTCCAATATAATATAATATTTTATATATGTTACTTAATTTCATTAACACCATCCTTTATACGTTCCATGTGTGGTATGAACGAGTCATATCATTTTAAGGGGGCGGTAGTCCGCACTTCCTCAAATGAAATTATCGTATGTATATACAACATGAAACGAATAATGGTATGGAATTATAGAAGCTTATATATAAAATATATATCATTAATATCATATTTAATTACAGTGCCATCATAATGGCCACCATGAGAGGCGGTAAGATGTATTTGAACAATCATCGTTTCGTGAGGCGTTAGTTTGCCATCCACAGAAACATTATGTTCATCATCCATTAGATGGAGTTGTGTGTATGTGTAGTTTGAATCCTTCTTATAACAACATCCTAGTATATTGAGGATACTGGTGTTGTTACAAAAGAAAGGAAATAAAAAGATTTTGGGGGTTGGAGAAGCAAAATAAATGAAAATAATTTAAGAGAAATCGTTACCTTTAATTTAGGTAACTCACTTTGGTTGGAACCAAAGGACTTCTTGGAATGCTTTCTGCCTAAGGGGAAGCTTCAAGGAGGAGGAGAGTGATGTGGGGAGCTTAGTTGGGCAGAGTTTGGACGAGCCAAGTGGCTTGAGAGGTGTGAGGAATGAGTAGAAGTGGTCTCCTTTTATAAGGGAGAGGAGGGGCTCTTTAGGAAAGAGTGAAAGTATTACTTTATAATATAATTATATTCGGTTTATAATGGTCCAAAAATCATTGAGGTCGAAGATAAGATGACTCATATTCTAACTAACATCAACCAATAAGAATTGGACAGGTTTTAGATAATATTTTAATCATTATAATCTTATTTATTTAAATGATTTATTAATGAGGTAAACATTGCATCATTATTGTGTCATTAATAATTTAACTTATTTGATGTCTAAAAATTATAAATAAAATATCATTATGTAGGAAATATTTTTAGCTTTCTAATGAATATTTATAATCGAAAATCCAACATGTATAACCCTATGTAAAAATTGTTCTTCTAAAAGATGTAAGCTTATGCCATTTTTATTTTTATTTTAACTTTATTAATATAAAGTGTCCCTACCACATACAAGTGGCTCCAAGGGGTCCCCAAATTGACCCAAGGATGCTCCTGGTCGGGTATGTGTCCACCAATAAGGTTAGGACACGTTTTAGGTTAATTTTGTATTATTATAATATTATTTTTTAACCCTTATTTACCGGATTTACCCTTAACCATAGTAAATAAAATATTTACCATAGTAATTATTCAAAATGTCTAAAAATAAAAGTTACCTATTTACACAATTTGGACATCCTGATTCCAAATATGGAATCCATTTTTCTAAATTCAAAACACAGAAGTGGCAGAAATTAATTTAAAATTAAATCCCGCTGTCAAAACAAAAAGCGTGTTTTTTAAGAGGTAATAACTATCAAAAGATTGACACTTGTTTATGTTCGGTTTAATTGTAAAATTATGTCCAATGACCAACATTATATTAAATGGTAAAAATATATTCAAAATATACTTTAAAACCACTCAAATTCATAATTTATCACTATTAATTATTTTGATTAAAAAAGTTGTTTTTAATTAAAATTTAGTAATTTTCACTATTCATCAAAATTTGAAAGTTATCCGAAAAGTACCAAAATTTCACCTTAGGCTAAATTCGATAATCCGAGTCCAAAAATGAAGTCCATTTTCAAATATAAAATATATATAATTTCAAAAATTAGGTATTACTATTCACAACGGCTAGTTTAATTAGTTGTGGTGTGTGTTAGAACTCGAGGTTGCGTACAACACACGCTATCGCATTATTCGAAGGGAAACGTACCGTGGAAGCTTGGGGTGTTACAGTGATGAAAAACCTAGCAATGCACTTGTGGTTAGGGATCCCCGTCAAGACAGGGATCCCCACCCTGATGATCTTATTGCAGCACTCATAGCCCGCCTCGAAGTGTTGGAAACGCGGCAGGTGGCGGTCCCACCAGATGGCAAACCGTATCCCACGTGGGTGGATGATATGCCCGCACCACCGGGTTTTGGGAACCCCACTTTCTCGCCTTTCAACGGGACAGGGGACCCGCCACAGCACTGGGCACATTTTTCTTCCATGTGTGGCCCCATGCTGGGGACCCCGGCTCAGCAAGAAACCGCCAAACTCCGGTGTTTTCGTACAGACAATGGAAGGTCCATCATTCATCTTGTACAACCAGCTCCCTATCGGATCGGTGACAGGTTGGGAGGACCTCCGCCGGTAGTTCCTGTACCAGTTCAGCTCCACCACGCGGAAGACTAGCATTACAGACCTTTTCAAGTGCAAGCAAAAGCCTGATGAGCGGGTTGCAGATTTCACTGCCCGGTGGAAGGGACTTACGTATTCCCTTGATATGCCACTGACTCAGGAGCAATTACTGACGATGTGTGTGGGGAATGTCAAAACAGATCTGGTACCCTCCCTGATTACCCAGAACTACCCTGGGGGGTTCAGATATTTCTCAGATAAGGCTCAGCGCCTTGAGGAAGCCCTACAACAAGCTAGTCAGGCACGTTTGTTGCCCCCTATGATCCCAGCCAGGAGGACCGCCAGGGCTGAACCCGCTGCGGTGGCCCAAATAGAATCCCTGAGGCAGCTGGAGTTACTACCGGCGACACCATCTCCGCAACCCCGCAGAGGTCCTCCTCCTCAAGCACATGCTCATGCCCAGCAACGACCACCTCAGAACCGACAGGTTCCCCCGTGCAACGCGCCACTGCCACCTAGGCGAGACAATCAGGCGCCGCCTCCTCGGCAGGCCCCTCCGGCCCCTCGTCAGGTCTAGGCCCCCAGGGCCCCTTATCCGGAAAGAAGGCACCAGTCTTATTCGTTCAACGAAAATCAGGTCCCTGGATATTTCCGAATTGCTCTAGAGCAATGGATCGTGTGCCTGCCCGATTGCAGAAGGCTGACAGAGGTGAATCTCACTGATCACCCCAACTACTGCCCTTATCATCGGTTTCTGGGGTACACCCTCAAGCAATGCTATGTGTTTAAAGACTGGCTTCAAGACTAGGTCAACAAAAACATAGTCAAGTTGGGCCCAACACCAGTGCAAGTGGAGGGTTTCTTTGTTGGGTCAGAGATCGATAGTGACAGTGAAGGCGAGTGGCAGCAGGTTCCCAGCCACGGATCCCAGAAATACGATGACTGGATGGCTCGAAAAACCGTCGTCCATGCCCATGGTATCATCCTGGCGCACCTAAAGCATCCTAGACCATCATAAGTGGTAGCTGGTACCTCTGCATCGTCTTCACAGTCGACCTCTTACCAAAAGGGCAAGTAGCTGCGACGCAAGAAGAAGCAACGCGCACTGCCGGTGCTATCGTCATCCCGCACTCTCGGTAACTTTATGCCACCTGAAATGGGGATTCCTCCCATAATCTTCTCAGTGGTGGATGACTCCTCGAGTGACAGCCATGGGTATGCTTCGGTTAACACCGTGGAGCTGGTAAAGCCCTATATGACTCCCGGTGAGGGGGAGCGCCAGGCGAACCTCCCCAACGTTTCCAGCCGACGTCAACGTTAGCGGAATCGCAACCGCGCCAGTCATCGAGGTACGTAAGCAGGCACTTTCAGTCAAGCCGTGCACACTACTGAGACCAGGCAGCAGGCTCAGTGCAGAGCTCAGCACACGCAACCCCATCTAACGCCCTCGGCTCTACCTCCACTGCCGTTCGTGCTACTAGATCAGAGAGAGCTGCCTCGTTCGTATCACAGTCAGACTTTCTCGGCTACAGGCCAACCTCCGCTGCCCAATCCTAGTCCAGCGACTACTCTCCAGGCTTCTACTAGTAGGCAGCAAGATGTACCCAGTACTAGTCGATCGCCGGTTCAACCAGCAGGACCCGCTATGCCTCCGAATGTTGAACGACCTCCTGTAAGCAGAGGTTTGCGTTTGGCATGAAAGTATGATGTCCTGAAGCACCTAGCCGGCATTCCGGCGAGGCTTTCTATCCTTGAGGCCCTTCGCCTGTCATCCGAAATGCACGAGGCACTTTCTGAGGCCCTAAGGAGCCCCCTCCAGTTTGAGACGGAGGTAGAAGCTTCAGAAGCCTTCCATACCGAGACGATTGAAAACGCCAAATGTAAGGAGGTTATCTCGTTCTCTGATGAAGATGAGGACCCTCCTATACAGGGGCACATTCGCCCGCTGTACATCACTAGCCACTTCAATGGCATGGAATTCTGCTGCTACCTCATTGACACGGGTTCTGGAATAAATCTAATTCCGACCCGGACGTTGCAAAATCTGGGTCTGTCTGAAGGTGATTTAACTCTCTCTGACCTCAGAATCTAGGGGTACGACAGGACCGAGCAAACCCCAGTCGGCAAGATCCTCCTGAAGACTCAGTTCGGTGGCATAATTTCCAGCACCGAGTTCATGGTCATCTCTCAGGACACCGCCTACAACGCATTGATGGGTAGGCCATGGCTCCATCTGCATGCATCGGTCCCTTCGTTGTATCACCAGTGCCTCAAATACTTACTCAACGATAGAGTAGGCGTGCTCCAAGGAGATGCGTCCCCTTTCGCTTCTTGTGAGGCCCGCTATCTGGATGCGATTTATTACAAATGTAAGGATAAGAAAATCCTAGTAAGTGAGGATGAACCCGCCCCGGTCACAAGTGATCCCTGGGAAATCATGGATGACGCCTACATCCTCCCGATCCACCGGTTGGAGGCCACGACCCCCGACATGGGGCAATGTTTTGTTGTTTCGGGTACGCAAGGAAGGCATGTTTCTGTGTCCAAGAGACGGCGGAAAATCACCTCATACTCCTACACCAATCAGGCTCAGGTCATCCCGGAACCTCCTACCACTGTACAGTACCGGAATGTCAAACTTATGACAATGGAGGTACGCCATACGTGTCTCTTCTGCCAGGCTGGAATCCACCGACTCAGGCCGACACGTCACCACTGCTTTGATATCATCAAACGTGGCCCCATAGGCCGAAGGCCAGATGGGATAGGATCGGCTGCCTTCATTGTTATGGTCTCAATTCCAAGTGAGTCTCCCGATGTGATGACCGCTGCTGCCCAAGCCGGCACCAGCTGCCCCTCGGGTTTTGATATCTCAGAAGTATCTTCCGTTGTGGGAAGTCCCCCCGCGGGTGGGGAGGAAGACCTGGAGGATGCTCCCCCCCCGCCTTTGAAGAAGGCGTCTCTACCACGGTTGATGAACTGGTACAGGTGAACCTTGGTAGCTAGGTAGATCCGAAACCCACATTGATCAGTGAAGCCATGTCCCCCGAGGAGCGGCAAAATTACATAGGCTTCCTCAAACAACACCGTGACGTGTTTGACTGGAGTTACAATGAGATGCCATGACTAGATCCCCAGGTAGTCATTCACCGTCTGGGCCTCCCGGAAAAACACCATGGGTTTAAGGAGTCTCCCCGGAAGATGCACCCTTCTCATGGTGCTATGGTTGAGGCCGAAGTTGACAAGATAATTAAATCCAACTTCGTTAAGGAGGTCCAGTACCCCAAGTGGCTTGCCAACATTGTGCCAGTCAAGAAGAAGAATGGGCAGATTAGAGTCTGCATCGACTTCCGCAATCTTAATCGCCACTGCCCAAAGGATGACTTCCCACTCCCGGTGACAAAGTTATTGATTGACGCCATGGCCGGGTTCCAAGCTCCCTCTTTTATGGATGGGTATTCCGGGTACAACCAGATCCGGATGGCCCCCGAAGACGAGGAGTCCATTGCCTTCAGGGCTCCCCAAGGTACCTTTTTCTACCAGATTATGTCATTCGGTTTGAAGAATGCAGGTGCCACTTATCAGAGGGCCATGCATCGCATATTCAAGCCGATCCTCGGGACATTGGTGGAATTCTACGTGGATGACCTCGTAGAAAAATCATGTCAGTGCCAGGACCATATCAAAGACCTTGAGAAAGTGTTCGGTTTCCTCCGTTCCCGTCACCTAAAGATGAACCCGTTGAAGTGTCCCTTCGGGGTCACCTCTGGGATGTTTCTGGGATTTGTCGTCAGATATCGAGGTATCGAGATCGACCAGGATAAGATCAAGTCCTTCAGCAAAATTCCTCCCCTGAGCAACATTCGGGAGCTTCGAGGCCTTCAAGGCCACTTGGCCTATATATGCCGATTCATCGCGAATCTGGCCAGCAAGTGTAAGCCCTTTTCCCGGCTCATGAAGAAGGGCGCCACCTACGAATGTGATGAGGAGTGTCGGACCTCCTTTGATGAAATCAAGCAGTATCTACTCCAACCTCATGTCTTGATGCCACCCATCTCCGGAAAGCCGCTGGTCCTTTACGTGACTGCCCTGGAAAGATCCCTCAGTGCACTGCTCGCCCAGAAGAATAACGAGGGTACTGAGAACAGTCTCTACTATCTCAGCCACATGCTTCTCGATATGGAGGTCAGATACTCCCCTATCGAAAAGAGCTTCCTTGGGCTCGTCTTCGCCGTGTAAAAGTTGCGACATTACATGCAGTACCATGAGGTTCAATTGGTCTCTCGGGTAGACCCACTGAAGTACATCCTGAACCGCCCCATGCTGACTAGAAAACTAGCACGGTGGACGATGATTCTCCAGCTGTTTGATATCAGGTTCTTACCTCAGAAGTCCATTAAGGGACAGGCGTTGGCAGACTTTTTAGCTTCCCATCCAACCTCCGCGGATCAATCCCTGGACCTGGATTTTCCTGACGAGACGATCCTCTCAGTCGATCATGTTGTCCCATGTTGGAAAATGCATTTCGACGGTGCCTCCCGGAGCCCCGCCGGTAGGAGGCTCAATGATCCCAAGCTCAACAGAGTGGGCCTGAGTATTGTCTTCATTACCTCGGTGCAGTTCGTCCTGCCATACTCGTTCATGTAGTCAGAAGGATGTACGAACAATGAGGCAGAGTACCAGGCTCTCATCACCGGCCTTGAGTTGGCCCTTGAGATCCATGAGCCCCATCTTCATGTGAAGGGAGATTCGGAGCTAGTAATCAAACAGGTTAATGGAGACTACGTCGTCAGGAAGCTGGAGCTTGCACCATTGCTGGAGTACACCCTCCGCCTAACGGCCCAGTTCCCTTCTCGACCAGAGGTTACCCATGTCCCACAGTCGCAGAACGGCCAAGCAGACGCCATGGATGGCTTAGCCGCGTCACTTGTAGAACCCGATCAAGATGATTTGATCATACATGTGGCACACCGAAGAGTCATTGCCCCCATCACCCAAGAGGACAATGATGGCCTGCAGGTAAGTCATCTCACTGCCGGACCCTCCACGTCAGGGGTCCCAGGTTCGTCAGACGCAATGGTTGAAGCCACTCCTGACTAGAGGGCACCTTTTGTCGAGTATCTCCAAAATGGTCGCCTCCCGGACGACCGGGCCGAGCGCAAGCGAATCCGATGCCGCGCGCTGCAATTTACCCTCCAGAGCAGCCCCAGCCTTGAACAAATCCTTTATAAGCGGAGTTTCGATGGTGTCCTCCTCCGTTGCATCCAAGGAGTAGAGATACCTCAAGTTATGCAAGAGGTTCATGCCGGTTCCTGTGGCGCCCATAAAGCTGGGCCGAAGCTGTCCCATCAAATCTGGAGGTTAGGGTACTTTTAGCCCTCTATGATCCACGATTGTATTGGGTATGCCAAGAGATTCCACGCATGCCAAGTTCACGCCAACTTCCTGCATCGGCCTCCGGAGCCCCTCCACCCCACCAAGTACTCTTGGACATTTGCGGTATGGGGACTTGATGTAGTGGGACCGTATCCACCGGCAACAGCCCACCAGTACAGGTTCATCCTGACTGCTACAGATTTCTTCTCCAAGTGGGCAGAAGCAGTTCCGCTCAAAGAGGTCAAGGCCTGTTCCATCGTTGACTTTGTGAGCTCCAATATTATCCACCTGTTTGGAGTCCCTCACGCCGTCCTCACCGATAACGGCACCAACTTCCGAGTGGCTGAACTGAAGAAATTGTACGCCAAGTACGACATCCGGTCGAACCATACCTCCTGGTACCACGTGCAGGCAAACAGATAGATCGAGGCGTTCAACAAGACCCTCTCTAACATTCTGCAGAATATGGTTGGTCAGAACAAGAAAAGTTTGCCGGACAAACTCCCCAACGCCCTCTGGGCTTACCGGACGACGACTCGCAACTCTACCCAGGTGACCCCATATTCCTTGGTGTATGGAGCTGAGGCCATATTACCCATTGAGATCCAGTTGCCATCATTACACACTGCATTTTATGATCACCAGACATCAGATGAGGTAGCCTAGATCCGTCTAGCTGAATTAGAATCACTGGACGAGAACCGGATTCGTGCAATGCACAATCTGGAAAGGCATCAGGATAAGATAGCGAGGGCCTTCAACATGAAGGTTCGTCTCCGCTCTTTTCTACAGGGCGACCTGGTACTGGCCATTCGAGCGCCAATGATTCACGGTAGGAAACCTCCCAAATTAGAACCCAAATGGGAAGGGCCTTATATTATCCATAAGGTATACCCCAATGGAGCATACTCCTTGGTGACCACGGATGGAGAGCGTATAACTCCTCCCACCAATGCCAAATTCCTCATGCGATACTTTGCCTAGGGAGAAAGGGTCCTGCACGACCCTAAACTGCGAGATGGTCACACACGACCCTAAACTGCATCTCCATCCTTACTGCAAGACGTTAAACTGCAAGCCAGTCAGGCCTTCCTGACCGAGGCTTAGCCTCAGGCCCCATAGCCTCCACGGGCCCCTGGCCCCCCGTCTTCACCTCGAAACATTAAACCGCAAGCTGGTCAGGTCTCCCTGACCGCGGTCCGGCCCCAGGCCACTTGGTTTTTCCCCGACTTACCCTCTTACGGGATTGTACGGTATGGTGTGGGACTACGTCCTCATTCACATCGGATTACATTCCGTACCTTACATATCCCCAAATGAGATTTTCCTCGTCCAGCATGGCATTAAACGTCATTTCAATAACTACGTGTGGCTTGATTCCCATATCAATGGAATACATATGAACGCTCAGACGCCTCGTCCTGAGCCCAGCCCCAAGCTTTTCTCTTCCACTACCCCCTAGCAAAAGTGTCCTTGGAGGATCTTTGTGTACCATAGAGTAGGCTTTCATATCCCCGCTCATACAACCCCGCTCACACAAGGATTGTAAGGGTCGCACCATGTGCCCACTCCCATTCTTCTATCCTCCCACGTCCTCACCGCACGAATCTAAACTACTTGGCCTTCAAGAAATATGTATGGCTTGATTCTCATCCTCATGAGATACGTAGGAACGCCCGGACATTTCGTCCGTTGGCCCAGCCCAAAATCCAAAATCTTCCCCTCGGTTCAAGACATGGCAGGGTGCACACTTTTTCCCCCACTCACATCGAGCAAGCCTCGACACGGCTGCACATCCCCCTTGGAGATGCTTTCCTCTTTCGTGGATGGATACAGCTATGCTTCACCCACTCCATGATCGGGATTCCATCATTTTTCACACCCAGAGGGACCCCCAAGAACGGCCTGGATACAATGCCCAAGGGCTCTCCTATAGTTACAGGCCAATGCCCCCGAGGGTTTTCAAGCAACAAGCCGATACAAGTCCTGCGTTACGGATTTGGTCATTGGTCGACGCTCATTTGTTGCTCCCATATCGGGTTACCATAGGAACGTTGTGTTTCGAACATGGATCTTTGGGTCCACCCCGAGATGTCCCAGACATCGAGTGCAGTGATTCGTTCTGCCCCATCCCGAGGTGACAAACTTCCCCCCGGGTGGTACTAGCGATCGGGCCCACGACCCCGATTCCCCATACGGGTGTACGGTGTGGTGTAGGACTACGTCCTCATTCACGCCGGGATCACGTACCATTCCATACGCCTTCCCTTATGAGGCCCAGCCTCATGCCCCTTGGCCTCCTCGGGTCCCCGACCCTCGTCCTCCTTGCAAGAGGTTAAACTACAAGAAGTTAAGGCCTTCCTGACCAATGCCTAAACATCAGGACCCTTGGCCTTTCTCAGCCACGACCCAGGTCCTCTCTTATAGGAGTGTACGGTGTGGTGTGAGATTACTTCCTCATTCGCGTTGGCTTCTTCGCCAAATCGTACACCTCCCTTGTTTAGGGGTATATTACTACCCTTCTCGTCCCGTATGACGTTAAACTACATTTAGAGAACTACGTGTGGCTTGATTCCCATCCTCATGGGATACGTAGGACCACCTGAATGTCCAGGATTCGGGTCCAGACCCATCTCTCGGGAATCTTCATCCCATCTTGGCCCCTTGGCCTATCCTTCCTCCATGAGGGGATTATATGGTGTGGTGTGGGACTATTTCCTCATTCACGTCGGTCCCGTAATGACCACTCCGTGTACCTCTCCCCACTGAGCTCTTTCGTCGATCCCTTTTCGGCGTTTCACCAATGTGCCTAAGAGTACTCTGGTTTATTACCTGGAATTCCAAGCTTTACTCAAACACGTCCGCACCCGCTTTCCAGGCTTTGTGTATCCCTGCATCAGGACTTTCATCATCCTTCACACCCAGAGGGACCCCCAAGAACGGTCTGGATACTAAGCCCAAGGGCTCTCCTACTGTTACGGGCCAACGCTCCCGAGGGTTTCGGACAACGAATCGATAAAATCCCGCGTTGCGAATATGGTCAGTGGTTGATGCTCGTTTGTTGTTCCCACCTCAGGCTAACGTGATATGGATGCTTCTTCTACACCATGGTTAACAGTTTTCCTCTATTGCCATGCCAACCCATTAGGCCCAAAATGTCGGGTGCACAATTCACACCCTTCATCACTTCACCGTGTCCGAATGGAGTCTCGGAACTTTTTGTACTTTTCCTCTGTGCACGTCTGCGCGTTGGGGGAACAAGCTGTGTCAAAGGTGTCCTTTGGGACTCTACCAACTCCCGTTTGACTCGCACCAAGTATTACGATAAGGACTCCCCCCTTGTTTCCCACACCAAGTTTAACTCACGTGGGCGTAGGGATCGGGTTGACATCTGTGCTTACTCAGGAAGTTGTCACCATCCACGGTCCGAGCTCTAGGACCATAAACTAAGATTCTCATCTGGAACTACGTTCAGCTTGATTCCTATTTTGATAGGATACGTAGGAATGCCCAGACCCTTCTTCTGTGGGTCCAGCTTGAGTTCAGCAAATTCAACTCTCTGGTCCTGCCTTCAGGACCCCGACTACGGGACCGTGTGGCGTAGTGCGGGATTATGTCCTCATTCACGTCTGGTTTGCAATGGCTGCACCACGCACACCCCCATTCTGAGATTTAGCCCTCCTATTCCTTGTCCAGCATGACTTTAAAAGGAACCCTTCAGAACTACGTGTGGCTTGATTCCCATCTTCGTGGGATATGTAGGACCGCCCGGACGCCCTGTCTTCGGGTACAGCTCATTTAAGGAACCAGTCTCACCCCCTGTTTCACCTCTTACCTTTATATAGGCCTCATGTCCTAAGGTCTCCCTCTCCGATTGGCGTACAATTTGATGTGGGATTATGTATCCGTCAATTGTGTTTTATAAGACTGCGCACATTTCCTGCCTACCATCGTCTCTGCTACGTCTGCGCTACATGACGATAAAATGCATGCTTGGTCCTATCATACGACCCTAAACTGTGACATTATCGTCCTGGCCGCACGACAAAAAACGGCACTGCATTGTGGTGACCTCGTTGTAGAGGACATCACGTTGGGTATTGGTCACGTGCCATGACATTTGTCAACGCCCATCACGGCTTGATCCTTGTGGCGACATCACGGCCTACTATTATAGGCCTATCGCTTCACAAAAAAAACCATTCACCTTAACGAACAAACAAGATTCATCAAATTACGCTTCTTTTAGTGCAATGGCCACGCCCGCACTCCCCTTTTCCCCTGGCACTGGTACCTTACCGTGTCGCCTTCCAGAACTACGTGTGGCCTGATTCTCATTCTTATGAGATATGTAGGAGCGCCCGGGCACTTCCCCATGGGCCCAACCTAACCTTTGTGTTCGGTCCCTTGACTCGATCATTTCCCCAGAGAACGCATGGTAATTAGGGCTTAGGTCCTCCTTCACATTGGGTCTTGATGCCATGCGTCCCCTGCTCCTTTTACCCATTCATGGTCTAAGGCCCATCAGGAACTGCGTGAGGATTGATTCTCATCCTTATGAGATACGTAGGAGCGCCCGGGCAGTTCTCCCCGGGCCCGGCCTAACTTTCGCCTTCAGTCCTTTGACCAAAAACCTCTCCTAAGGAGGTCGTGCGGTGTGGTATGGGATTACGTCCTCATTCACGTCAGGTTGTTCATCGCACCGCACACACCCCCTATTCCCATTCACACCAGGTGTTTGAGTTACTTCACTATGTTCCTCTTATGTCTCTTCCCGTCCATGGTCCGAATTCTACGACCCTAAACTATGATCTCCCTATGGGAAAGGACATTGCTCCCTCTATCCAATACGTCTCGTTGTCGTATTCAGATGTGTTTTGACAAAGAGCCCGAAGTGTGGGATTTTCACAGGGATATTCCCCTCATCCCATGACCATTCTTCGTTAACTCTCCATTTGGATCCTCATCCTCTTCCACGTCCAAAAGGACCCTTTTGACAACATGGATACTAGGCTTAAGGGCTCTCCATGAATGTTGGACCTAAGGGCCCTCCAATCATTTTGGGCCAACGTCCCAAAGGATTGATCGACAACATTTGTGACATGGTCCCGTGTTTCGAACATGGTAAACAGTCAACCCTCATTTGTTTGTCCCCATTCTAGGCTAACACAACAGGATACTGTGTTGCGAACACGGTCAGAAATTATCCTCCATCGTCACGCCACCATCACCGTGATCTGAATCTCGAGTTCCATGATTCACAATTTTCCACTTCCTCATGTTCAAGTGGAATTCCATCATACTCGGATCTTTCTCTTCATGCATCTAGGAGCGCTAAATGATCGTGTTAGTGTCATTGGGATGGTATTTACCAAGCATCCATTTGCCCTAACCTGCCCCTTTCTATGTCGGTAAATTCCCACCGCTACTGCTTGATTCCCACACCGAGCACGACTCGCGTGGGCTTAGTAATTTTGGCAGGATGTGTACCAACACGGCCAGGCTTCTCATCGTCCCGCATGACATTATACTGCGCTTCCAGAACCACGTATGGCTTGATTCTCATCCTCATGGGGTACGTAGGAACGCCTGACCACTCTACTTTGGGCCCAACCCAATCCTCACTCTTGGTCCCTTGACCTGAAGAGTTTCCTCCGGGGGTATGTGGTATGATTTGGACTCCAAGTCCTCATTCACGTTGGTTTCATATCTACCGTGCCACATGCTCCCTGGGATCTTCCCTTTTATCCCATGTCCTATCGTATGACGTTAAACTACAGGAGTCTATGTGTCCTCAACGCATGACACTAAACTGCGGTTCTACCTTGAACAAGTTCAGGATGCCCCAAGATCCCATTAGGAAGTGACAGATCCCCTCGCCAGAGAGGCCCTGCCTGAATTAAGGAATGATCCATGATCAAACCGATGCGCCCATCTGGCGTACTCCCACCACGGTGGTGTAACTACCTTAGTGTTGGATTCTGTTTGGAAAAACCAACACACCATATTCCACGCTTTGCGTGCCTCTTATTCGGACCCTCGTCCCCTTTCATGTCTCACGAGACCCCCTAATGGCCTGGTCTCATGTCGCATCGGCTCACCTACCGTCCTGGGCCAACGTTCTGGAAGACGGGTCATGTCTGGAGGACCCCCTAACTGTATGGATGTCGACCTATGGTCTTCCCACTATCCTGGGCCAACGTCCCAAAGGATTGCTCGACAACACTTGTGACATTGTCCCGTGTTTCAATCATGGTCAACAGTCAACCCTCATTTGTTGTCCCCATTACAGGCTAATGCAGTAAGGATACCGCTTCTCCTCCAAGGTTAACAGTTGTCCCTTACTGTCACACCATCCCCACAGTGTTCTGAATCTTGGGTATTGTGATTCATGCTTCTCATTTTCATCTGTTTGGACTGATTTCAGCGCCCCTGGTGTTGCCCCGTTCGTGCATAAGAGCACGTTGAAGAAACGGTAATTCGGCTATCCTGAAAGTTCCTTCTCTGATCAAGCCTCTCCTGTCTTTCAGAAATCCATACTGGTAATCCGAATCTCGGATGCCCAGAGCATGATCCCCACTCCTATGTTAGGTGGGATGAGAGGGAAACTATCTCCTGTTTCTCACATCGGGCTCGACCCACGTGGGTTTGGGGAATTGTCGTCGAACGTCCCGCAAACACTGTAGGGATGTAACAATGCAATTCAAACAGTGGAGATCGTGTCCGCTACGACATTCGATACAAAGATGAAAGAAGCAATTGAAGCACAAAAGTACCAATAAAAGGTTTTTGGGTTTGTTACAATACTCAGGGGTCGACTCCCCCCATGGATGGGTTGACCCCGTCAAAAGAGCGTTGCAGATCTGCCACCCGTTGGCATGTGGCATCCAAGGCTTGCTGCCGCTGATTTAGCTCCCGCTCCTCCTCAGCAGCGGCGGGGCGCAGCTCGTCAGTCCTGGAATTGGCCCTCTCTACACCAGCTTGAACGGAAACCATTTTTCTAGAGGTCTGCCTCATATGATCTTCTGCCTCTGCCAACTGGGCCTTCAACCGTGAGACCAGCTCAGATTGTGCATCAAGAGAGGCTGAAAGCTCGTCTGCCCGGGTCTGCATCTGTTGGACCTCGCCTTCAGCCTCCTGGATCTTCTTGATGCTGTTCGCCTTCCTCCGCTGCCAGCCCACGCTGATCCTACGATCATGCTCTCAGATCTTCTCAGCCATAAGATCTCGGATGAGTGTGTGGGGACGTTGAGCATCCACTCCCCCAGCGCACAGTTCGTGAAACCGCGAGTGGAGTCTATCTGTTTCGGTCAGTCATTGCGCTTGGGGAGTGTCCTTGATAAAGCGTGTGATCATCTTCCACAACCGGAAGTGGACTATGCTGATGTCTTCTTTGTCAGAGGCCATTTCGTCATAGTCCGCGTGATTGGAAGGCTCGTACGCGGGATACTCCCGCAAGAAATCCTCGGTAGGATCTACATCTGGTGTTGAATCTAGTACGACACCTGCCGCTGAAGCAGGCGTGACAAGACTGGGATCGACCGGTTGATCCTCTTCCTCAGAGTCCACCTCAATGACTTAGGGTACGGCCCTGCTGGTGGTCCCGCCAGTGATGATGTGCGTCACAGCTTGAGGATATGGGGGGACTATCACCACCATCACCGGCATGCCCCTAGATGGGACGCCACCAGACATCCCGACTAGTCTTGCCGCAGCAGCCCACGCCAGTCGAAGAACTGTACGACAGAGAGGGACATAAACATTAGTTGGCATGGTCTACATGTGACAACGAGGAGACCAGTAGAAGAGTCTTACAGAGATCGACCTCCTGGAGCTGCTCTTGAGCCGGTACTGACGGGACCCCGAGGCGAGGCCCTCCGTATACTGTTGGAAGGTCTGGAGATTCCAGAGGAGCCACCTTGGGTGCTTTGGTCCCACCTGACGCGGAACTAGATGCAGCCATAGGCGCGGGTTCTGAAGGACCCGCATCATCACCCGCCAAGGGGCGAGAACGAGGACGGTGAACAAGTTCCTCCTGCATGGCTCAAACATCGGTGAGAAGTTCATTGTGACCCAAGGACGGATCATAGGGAAAGAAGTTCAGAATGCTACCTCGAGAGCCTCTGTGAATTCGTCAGAATTTGAGCCTCGGTCTCCGACCTTCCCCTCCTCCAGCAGGCTCCCTCCTCCAGCCTCATCCTCCCGGGAGGAGTCCTCTGATTCATCCGGCAGGGGGAAGTGCTCCCTCAGATCGGCAGCCGATAACTGTGGGGGGACTGTCTGATTCAACAGTACCCTCACCCGGTCTGTCATTGGGCGAGGGACACCACTGGAGTGGACGTAATCCTCCATCTCTTCCAGGTATTGTTCTGCCTCTGCCGGAGACGCCATGAATCTAGCCCGAACGGGGCCTATGCCCGGCAATTCCATCCCGAGGCGATTCAGGTGGGCCCATATATCGGGTGGGCTGAGGAATTGCCAGTTGACATCCCAAATGTCCCAAGCTTCTAGGAAGACGACATCCTCTACCATGTCGATATGACGCAGGCACTTCCCCGGAGCCTGAGTAGATATCCTATGAAATCCCCTTGGTGGCCGCCCCTCCGGATGGCCCTGCTCTTCTGGAATCACCGGATCCACCGCTGCTGCCATAACCTTGTCCAGTGCGGGTCACGCCACCATGGCATCCCTTCTACCGCGAGTGGCCCTAGCTTCCCTCCAACCCCGACCTCAAGATAGTGGAGGCCCACCATCACCGACCTGGATAGTTGGTTGCTTCAGCATCTCCCACGGGTAAGCATCCTCCCAACTGATGGCGTACTCCCTCACCAATCTGAAAGCGGCGGTGGATGGAGGTAATGCAATCCACATCTTCCCATCTTCCCGTGTGAACATTAGCCACAACTGCCTCATCACACACGGGTGATCCTCGTGACGCACCTCCCAGTAGATGTAACGCCCCGACCCTAGTTACCCAGAGTCGGTGCATTATTACATAACATTGGAATGATCACAAGAAAGATCAAATCTCTAAAGACCGATTGGTTTACAAGCCTTGGAAACACTATATATATTCATAAGTTTTACATTACATCATAAAATGAAAAACTACAACAACAACATAATGTCTCAACATCCACACTCATATCCCCACATAATATCCCTACTGGTCATTCATAATTTACTTCTTCACTTCCTGGGAAAAATAAAACATAGAAAAGGGGTGAGCTCAAATGCCCAGTAAGGATAACAATATAGCGGAAACTTTCATAAACGAGAATAAACATTTAAGGCAATGTATAACTAAAACAACAGCCTTTCAAACTTGAACTTTCAACATTGTATGGCATAAATAAAATGAAATAATGCCATTTACTTGTTCACATGGATATTCTACAAATCGAATAATCATATGAAATATCAATAACCACTTTCATAATGTTGGAATGCATAATTCGAGACTATCATAACCACATAGCCAAGGCCTCGTGCCAAGACTACAAATAAGATTTTGCCAAGGCCTTGTGCCAAGACACTAGTTTGTCTCATGAGACCTACCGATGCATTGAGGAGCTATAGCGGGCTCCACTCGTCACATATTAAGTCCAATTCATTCCCATATGAAAAGGTTTAAACATAACATAAACATTCGTATTAAAAATAGCATACGAAATGTCAATAATTTCACCATAAACTATGAATGGTATAAAAATAGCACATCCACAGTCAAACATATCACAAAACCTTCAATACAATATAGATGTTTTGTATCATAATAAATCAACTTCAAATAAGCGTAAAATCCATCAAAGGATGTTGACATAGATGAAATCAAAACACTTTTTGGTGAAATATCTCTTTCTATTTTTGAAATCATTTAAGAGCCATATAAAATAAAACATTTTCTTGAAAATATTCTTATAAGCTTGTAAGGAAAACTTTGAAGATTTTATAACGGCAGAAAATAACCGCACTCGCCGTATAAGTCAAAAAAACATTCTTACCATAATTCTGTCGAAAAGGTTAAAAAGGACCTTGTTTTGAAAACGACGGAAAGATTCCTCTTATAAAAAGTCAAACAAGGGTATAAATGACTTTAACCCATATTCTTTTAAATAATAAAAATGTTTTGAAATACATTTTTATGAAACATGGATGTGGATGATAAAGAGATCCCGGTAGATTATTACATATAAACAACCTCGGATAATGAAGAGATTGTGAAATAACCCTTACCAATTTGGTAACTTATGAAACATACAACCCATGAATGAGGTATCATACAATGAATATGTAAATACACATAAATTAGAGTGTATTACACAAAGAATATAATTATGGGCAGTATACACCACACAAAAGGTGATGGTGGCAATATGACATGAATCTCACGGGAATAAGAAGTGGGATGAAAACCCCTTACCTTGTACTTTTCTTTGGTTGGGGTAGGTTAAACTCCTGTATAATGGTGAAATAATTGTTATTAAATTATACAAGAATCATATACATTAATATGATATCATATATGATCTTTTAATATTGATTTGATAATAATATCTTAGTATTATCGTTGTTTTGGGTGTTAACTTACTTGTTTTCTTTTATATGTTTTGTTACGTAAGACATGTTTTTTAAGGATAGGTTTTATATTATTCATATCCAGAATGATATCAAGTCCTTAAAAATCATTTTTTAAATCATCAAATGATAATTATACTTGAATGGATACGATGAAGAATGAATCTCATCGCGTTCGTGGAGACGATAGTCTGTACGTACGCACGAGCGACAATATCATTCTTTTGATATTAAAATAATATATAAATGGATGGTATATCAAATATAAAGAATCATTAACATGTTATATTTATTATTTACATGAGTTACATATCATTATTATACCCATCCAAATAATAATATTTGAATAACAATTACACCACGACGTGGAGACGGTAAGCCGTACGTACGCACGTATGGTGACATGTTATTCAAAGGGTGGATAGAATACTGAATATGGTTGTACCATATTTGTAAAAACATCACAGTATATATATGATACTGTAGTTATTATTTTAGAATGGTAACAACAAAGGAAGAAGAAGTGGAAGAAGAAATGAACTTGGAAAAGGGTGGTGAAATCATTACCTCTTCTTCGGGTTCTTCCTTTTGATTTGATCAAAAGGGCTCCTTATGTTGTCTTTCTGATCAAACTAAGGCCTATAGGATGTAGTGAGGGAAGTTGGGAGAGTATTTGGGCAGAGTTTGGCCGATTCAAAAGGCCTTTAAGGTGTGAAGAAATGAGAAGGAGGAGTGCCCTTTTATAAGAGGGGTGAGGGGCACCTTTGGAAAAGCTAGAAATATTAATATATAATAAATTAATATTCGGTTTCTAAGGGTTCCAAAGTTTATTATTTTAATGTTAAGGTGGTTATGGGTCTAAAACAACTCAACCAATAGAATTTAGAAAGGTTTGGGTACTTATATTAACATTATCTTTAAGTATTAACTCTAAGTTAATTAGTTTCACGTTTACAATGTCTCTTTGTATTTTTATATAATATGGTTAATAAACTTACTACATACATCCACGATACCCCCAAGTAGTCCATTAATGATGAACCTATCATGATATAAGTCTCTTGGCCGAACTTTAGATTTTTTGTAATTTAAGATCAATTAATAATATAATATTTTTTTGAGAACTCTTTTATGTCAATTTTGACACTATTCAATAGTTGATTTTTTTAAAACTCATAAAAGATTGATTACTTCGAAAAACGTCAATTACATCAATCATAATATATCATATTATCCTAGAAAATTAGTTTAATTCATTAAAAGTTTCATATTATATTTATTTGGGTATTTATAATATCAATTAGTTTAAGTTTTCACTATTATAGTAATTAATACATCATCATTGTGTCATAGATAAATTAAATTATTTAATGTCTAAAAATTATAAATAAAATATCATTATGTAGGAAATCTTTGTATCTTTCTAATGAATATTTATAATCTAAAATCCAAAATATATAACCCTATGTAATAATTGTTTTTCTAAAAGATATATGCTTGTGTCATTTTTGTATTCATTTTAACTTAATTAAAATAAAGTGTACCTATCACCTACAAGTGGCACCATGGGGTCCCCAAATCGACCCAAAGATGCCTATGGTCGAACATGTATCAACCAATAAGTCTAGGACACGTTTTAGGGTAATTTAGTATTATTATAATATTATTTTTTAACCCTTATTTACCAGATTTACCCTTAACCATGGTAAATAAAATATTTACCACAGTAATTATTCAAAATGTATAAAAATAAAAGTTACCTATTTACAAAATTTGGACATCCTGATTCAAAATATGGAATACATTTTTCTAAATTCAAAACACAGAAGTGGAAGAAAATAATTTAAAATTAATTCCCGCTGTCAAAACAAAAAGCGTGTTTTTAAGAGATAATAACTATCAAAAGATTGACACTTGTTTATGTTCGGTTTAATTGTAAAATTATGTCCAATGAACAAAATTATATTAAATGGTAAAAATATATTCTAAATATACTTTAAAACCACTCAAATTCATAATTTATCACTATTAATTATTTTTATTTAAAAAGTTGTTTTTAATTAAAATTTAGTAATTTTCACTATTCATCAAAATATGAAAGTTATACGAAAAGTACCAAAATTTCACCTTAGGCTAAATTCGATATTCCGAATCCAGAAATGAAGTCCATTTTAAAATATAAAATATATATAATTTCGAAAAGTAAGTATTACTATTCATTACGGCTAGTCTGATTGGTTGTGGTGTGTGTTAAAACTCAAGGTTGCGTACAACACACGCTAATGTATTATTCAAAGAATGCGTACCGTGAAAGCTTGGGATGTTTCATTTTTAATTTTTTATGTCCCCATTTAGTCAAAAAGTTTAAATTATTGTATTTAAAAAGGGTTCACTATTAAAAGTTGATAAAAGTGCAATATTGAAAATGAATTTGTTCTTGCATTATATCTAAGAAACTCATAATATGGATTCTAAAATTATAAGGATTATATAATGTTTAAAATTTAGATAATACTATTCATAACCTCTTTTGAATGGCTTTTTTATGTAAGTCATGGTGTGATTGAACTCGGTGTTGCGTGTAGTGCAAGTTATTGAATTATTTTGAAGAAATAACACACTATGAAATCTTGGGGTGTTACATTCTCCCCTCCTTCAATAAATGGCATCCTCGCAATTTGAAATTTTTTTTCGAAAATAAAAGGTTGAAAATAGAAAATATATTTGTGGGAAAACCCACATCGGAAATTGGGTTACTAAAATTTAGTCTTAATATGAGGAAAAGAGAAATGAAAGGGTCACCACCAAATTATGATCTCGATTAGGAGAACATTGGTGGCAATTAGAGACATATAATTGGAGGAAAAACGTAAATATTTATAGGTAGTGATTGAGGTCATCAATCACAAACAAGTATAAAATTGAGGTCCTTAAATTCATCATTCTATGATGATTTGAAATACCATCGGTTCAACAAAACATAGGGTATTAGGATAACACATTTTTGACGTTTTAAAATATCTTAGTTAAAATCCCACATCGAAAAATGAATTAATGAGGCCTCTATAAAGAGTCGAAAGTATGAAGATTACCGAAAATAACACATATTAGGGTTCCATGTAGGAAAATATGGATATGGAAGAAAAATCTAACCATCAATTATCTGATGGAGAGTGGTAGAGAACATGGCTATGAAAAGGCCAACAATCCCAAAGCCATAAATTAGTGATGATTTAAGTTACCATCTAGGAAAACATTTTTATTCTAAGTTGATTTTATTAATATTGAGGAATTTATTTATGAGATTGGCTAAGATCATAAGGAGATATACTTACTTTATAATAAGAGTTTTATCCATTAATAAATTTCTACCACAAACTCATCTTTCACTCTAAAAGATAATAGAATGTAAAAAAATTCTATTTACACTATTTTTGTAGGGTTCCAAAATAAACGAATTTATAATTCATCTACAAGATCTTTTAATAAAAACTACATTATTTAATCCAGGACATCTCGTGGTCCAGTGGTAGATGATACACCCTTGTCGCCCTTCGGTTGCGGGTTCAAGTCTCGCAGCCTTGCCCGAAGCGACGGGTTGCCTCCCGACCTCCGGGTTGTCCTTTTATGGAAATCCAAAATAATCCAAACTAGAACTATCCAAAATACTTCTGTCCAAACTCATAGTCCAACATTTATAAGGAAGGTAAACATAATATAGATCCTTTTTACCCCGTAATAGCATATGAATACCTTCATCATGTATTACCATATTCCTTATTTATTACATTCATACTCCCTTATTCCATATAGAATGCTGGATATACTTCATTAATCCAAAAATGTTTTAAACCCCAATAATGATGGAATATACAAATCATTAATCAGTTCCAAGGTAGTCAAGAATATCCAATATAATTTATCCAAAACAATCACATATTATTCCAAAATCACTACCTCAGTATCAGAACTATATTATGATTTATCATTCTCTCAACCATATATTTTCCAAAAATTTATCCTGCTATTGAGTCACTTTTCGTTGTTCCACACAATCTCAAGTCCTTAATGAAATAGTACTGCAGTACAATCCTTATATACTCCATAATTATTATAACAAGTACATTGTTGATTCAACACTCAATTGACATAATCAACATAAGAACTCTAATCATTCCTCTTCATCTGTGGTATTATCATAACTTGATTATTATCCAATAACATCATTTGCGGCATAGTCTGATGACTGGGACATAGTTTCGCGTAGTGTCCAAACTACTTGCAAATGAAGAATTGTACATTGAAAACCATTTTCTTACCCTTGCAGTCACGTACTTTGTGCCCTTTTCCTCCACACTTATAACAAACTCCCATTCCTTTCAGGCAAGTTCTAGGGTGTTTCTTTCCAAAGTTACCACATATGGGAAAATTCTTCTTTTCCCTCTTCCCTTTATCCATCTTTCTCTTTTCCATCCTTTTGTTCTCTTGCTTCCCTTCAAAGCCATAGGACTCAGTAAACTCTTTACTTATCTTATCAACACATGATATTATTTCTTCATATGATGATAATTCATGGGAGACTATTTATCTTATAAATTCTAGCTTAAGACCATGAAAGATATGATCCTTCTTTCTCTTTGGATCATGTGCATTTCTGGAGTTCTCATTTCTTCTACTGGGCGCCATTTCTAAACAATGGCATACACTAGATCAGTTTATGAATCAAAATACATAATCCCATAGTTATAAAACACTTAACATAAATTGAACTATTTATGGATATAATCCATAATCAAAAAAATGTCTCCTTTGAGGAAGTATATACTCATAAACCCTTCATAATGGTTTGTAAAGAAAATGAGAATTATCCTAAGCATATCCCCCGGGAGTGTCGTAAACAAGAGTGCAGCAAGGCCCGTTTTCATGCACCAGTTCCCGTTCGAGTCTAGCTCAAAGTGGTGTTTTCGGGTTTTACCCCTAGGTACATCTGTGCCAGAGCCGCCTCTACCTACTCGTATCCAGACAGGGATGTATTGCGTGGAAAACTCACAAAATCTCTACAATACCAAAATTCTAGGAAGTTCTTCTACACTAATCCTCCAAGTTCATCTTAGGTATACGTGCTCTAATAAGAGTTTATCTAAATCTATCTTCCAAGGTTTGTACTAAACTTCCTCTGATACCAACTGTAACGCCCCGACCCTAGTTACCCAGAGTCGGTGCATTATTACATAACATTGGCATGATCACAAGAACGATCAAATCTCGAAAGACCGATTGGTTTAGTAGCCTTGGAAACACTAGATATATTCATAAGTTTTACATTACATCATAAAATAAAAAACTACTACAACAACTTAATGTCTCCATAATCCACACTCATATCCCCACATAATATCCCTGCAGGTCATTCTTAATATACTTCTTCACTTCCTGGGAAAAATAAAACATAGAAAAGGGGTGAGCTCAAATGCCCAGTAAGGATAACAATATAGCGGAAACTTTCATAAATGAGAATAAACATTTAAGGCAATGTATAACTAAAACAACAGCCTTTCAAACTTGAACTTTCAACATTGTATGACATAAATAAAATGAAATAATGCCATTTACTTGTTCACATGGATATTCTACTAATCAAATAATCATATGCAATATCAATAACCACTTTCATAATGTTGGAATGCATAATGCCAGACTATCATAACCACATAGCCAAGGCCTCGTGCCAAGACTACAAATAAGATTTTGCCAAGGCCTTGTGCCAAGACACTAGTTTGTCTCATGAGACCTACCGATGCATCGAGGAGCTATAGCGGGCTCCACCCGTCACATATTAAGTCCAATGCATTCCCATATGAAAAGGTTTAAACATAACATAAACATTCGTATTAAAAATAGCATACGAAATGTCAATAATTTCACCATAAACTATGAATGGTATAAAAACAGCACATACATAGTCAAACATATCACAAAACCTTCAATACAATATATAAGTTTTGTATCATAATAAATCAACTTCAAATAAGCGTAAAATCTATCAAAGGATGTTGACATAGATGAAATCAAAACACTTTTTGGAGAAATATCTCTTTCTATTTTTGAAATCATTTAAGAGCCATATAAAATAAAACATTTTCTTGAAAATATTCTTATAATCTTTTAAGGAAAACTTTGAAGATTTTACAACGGCAGAAAATAACCGCACTCGCCGTATAAGTTAAAAAAACATTCTTACCTTAATTCTGTCGAAAAGGTGAAAAAGGACCTTGTTTTGAAAACGACAGAAAGATTCCTCTTATAAAAAGTCAAACAAGGGTATAAATGACTTTAACCCATATTCTTGTAAATAATAAAAATGTTCTGAAATACATTTTGAAGAAACATGGATGTGGATGATAAAGAGATCCCAGTAGATTATTACATATAAACAACCTCGGATAATGAAGAGATTGTGAAATAACCCTTACCAATTTGGTAACTTATGAAACATACAACCCATGAATGAGATATCATACAATGAATATGTAAATACACATAAATTAGAGTGTATTACATAAAGAATATTATTATGGGCAGTACATACACCACACAAAAGGTGATGGTGGCAATATGACATGAATCTCATGGGAATAAGGAGTGAGATGAAAACCCCTTACCTTGTACTTTTCCTTGGTTAGGGTAGGTTAAAATCCTGTATAATGGTGAAATAATTGTTATTAAATTATACAAGAATCATATACATTAATATGATATCATATATGATCTTTTAATATTGATTTGATAATAATATCTTAGTATTATCGTTGTTTCGGGTGTTAACTTACTTGTTTTCTTTTATATGTTTTGTTACGTAATACATGTTTGTAAAGGATAGGTTGTATATTATTCATATTCAGAATGATATCAAGTCTATAAAAATCATTTTTTAAATCATCAAATGATAATTATACTTGAATGGATACGATGGAGAATTAATCTCATCGCGTTCGTGGAGACGGTAGTCCGTACGTACGCACGAGCGACAATATCATTCTTTTGATATTAAAATAAAATATAAATGGATGGTATATCAAATATAAAGAATAATTAACATGTTATATTTATTATTTACATGAGTTACATATCATTATTATACCCATCCAAATAATAATATATTGAATAACAATTACACCACGACGTGGAGACGGTAAGCCGTACGTACGCACGTATGGTGACATGTTATTTAAAGGGTGGATATAATACTGAATATGGTTGTACCATATTTGTAAAAACATAACAGTATATATATGATACTGGAGTTATTATTTTAGAATGGTAACAACAAAGGAAGAAGAAGTGGAAGAAGAAATGAACTTGGAAAAGGGTGGTGAAATCATTACCTCTTCTTCGGGTTCTTCCTTTTGATTTGATCAAAAGGGCTCCTTATGTTGTCTTTATGATCAAACTAAGGCCTATAGGTTGTAGTGAGGGAATTTGGGAGAGTATTTGGGCAGAGTTTGGCCGATCCAAAAGGCCTTTAAGGTGTGAAGAAATGAGAAGGAGGAGTGCCCTTTTATAAGAGGGGTGAGGGGCACCTTTGGAAAAGCTAGAAATATTAATTTATAATAAATTAATATTCGGTTTCTAAGGGTTCCAAAGTTGATTATTTAAATGCTAAGGTGGTTATGGGTCTAAAAAAACTCAACCAATAGAATTTAGAAAGGTTTGGGTACTTATATTAACCTTATCTTTAAGTATTAACTCTAAGTTAATTAGTTTCACTTTTACAATGTCTCTTTGTATTTTTATATAATATGGTTAATAAACTTACTACATACATCCAAGCGACCCCCAAGTGGTCCATTGATGATGAACCTATCATGATATAAGTCTCTTGGCCGAACCTTATATTTTTAGGAATTTAATATCAATTAATAATATAATATTTGTTTTAAGAACTCTTTTATGTCAATTTTGACACTATTCAATAATTGATTTTTGTGAAACTCATAAAAGATTGATTACTTTGAACAAAGTAAATTACATCAATACTAATATATCATATTATCCTATAAAATTAGTTTAATTCATTAAATGTTTCATTTTATATTTATTTGGGTATTTATAATATCAATTAGTTTAATTTTTCACTATTATAGTAATTACTGCATCATTATTGTGTCATATATAAATTAAATTATTTAATGTCTAAAAATTATAAATAAAATATCATTATGTAGGAAATCTTTTTATATTTCTAATGAATATTTATAATCTAAACTCAAAAATATATAACCCTATGTAATAATTGTTTTTCTAAAAGATATATTCTTGTGTCATTTTTGTATTCATTTTAACTTAATTAAAATAAAGTGTCCCTATCACCTACAAGTGGCACCATGGGGTCCCCAAATCGACCCAAAGATGCCTATGGTCGAACATGTATCAACCAATAAGGCTAGGACACGTTTTAGGGTAATTTAGTATAATTATAATATTATTTTTTAACCCTTATTTACCAGATTTACCCTTAACCATGGTAAATAAAATATTTACCACAGTAATTATTCAAAATGACTAAAAATAAAAGTTACCTATTTACACAATTTGGACAACCTGATTCCAAATATGGAATACATTTTTCTAAATTCAAAACACAGAAGTGGCAGAAATTAATTTAAAATTAATTCCCGCTGTCAAAACAAAAAGCGTGTTTTTAAGAGATAATAACTATCAAAAGATTGACACTTGTTTATGTTCAGTTTAAATGTAAAATTATGTCCAATGAACAACATTATAATAAATGGTAAACATATATTCTAAATATACTTTAAAACCACTCAAAATCATAATTTATCACTATTAATTATTTTGATTAAAAAAGTTGTTTTTAATTAAAATTTAGTTATTTTCACTATTCATCAAAATATGAAAGTTATCCGAAAAGTACCAAAATTTCACCTTAGGCTAAATTCGATATTCCGAATCCAGAAATGAAGTCAATTTTAAAATATAAAATATATATAATTTCGAAAATTAGGTATTACTATTAATAATGGCTAGTTTGATTGGTTGTGGTGTGTGTTAAAACTCAAGGTTGCGTACAACACACGCTACTGTATTATTCAAAGAAAGTGCATTGTGGAAGCTTGGGATGTTTCATTTTAAATTTTTTATGTCCCCATTTAGTCAAAAAGTTTAAAATATTGTATTTAAAAAGGGTTCACTATTAAAAGTTGATAAAAGTGCAATACTGAAAATGAATTTTTTCTTGCATTATATCTAAGAAACTCATAATATGGATTCTAAAATTATAAGGATTATATAAAGTTTAAAATTTAGATAATACTATTCATAACCTCTTTTTAATGGCTTTTTTTTGTAAGTCATGGTGTGATTGAACTCGGTGTTGCGTGTAGTGCATTTTATTGAATTATTTTGAAGAAATAACTCACTATGAAATCATGGGGTGTTACAGTAGACCTGTGGGGTCAGCCGCTGGAGGAACCAGAACTGCCTCACAAACCGATGCGGGGTGTACGGTTCGCAGAGTGGATCACGATCTATCCGGGCCACCAAAACTCCACCTCGAAAGGACAGGAGGTAATCCCGATGTTCTTCTGTTCCCCGCCCGTCATCAGTAAGTATCCCCATCGGCAATGGGAAGGGGTGGAAATTAAACTCATCCGCCCTCCACACCCGATTCAGCACCATCATATTGGCTAGTTTGAATGGGATGCTCCCGACCGCGTTCAGGATGGAGGGGCGGAAGTTCGATCCCGGCGGCAAAATGGGGTTTGGATACTCGTAAATCCCCCTGATATGCGCTGCGATCCACCCATAGAAGAGGTGGAAGGGCCCGCATATCCTTGGCTGCTTCTTGCCCTCGCTAATATGCCACAACATTCTGTACAGTTTGGTGAGCATCGGAATCCTCAGATTGATCCACTGCCCCATGGCCAACATCGACGCCATAATAAACGAGCTGGGACGCACCCCCATGCTTGTATCCCTCACCGGTATGATCCAACCATAGATGACAGCTGCGATGAACGCCGCCAGCCTGACTATCGGCTGTTGTTCAATGCTGACACTGAAACCCCAAGTCTTCTATTGGCTGCCCTTAAGACCCGCCAATACGAGTGCCCCTTGCCCCGTTGGGCTGCCCTTGGACAAGTTCGAGGCCTCAGAGGGAACTCTCGATTCCTTGGGTAATTCAGGAAGCATTTGAACCATCTCCTAAAGTGGACATCCCTCACTGCCTCCTTGTCCTCTCCAGGGACAAGTGCCATCAGCGCTGACGCCAGTCACGACATTTGCTCCATATCCTCCCACGTGCTGATGACGGGGAGGAACTCGTCATACATGGCCCCAAAGATCGGGACCCCAAGAATCTGGTGGACATCCCATAGGCGGATGCCCACCTCACCGTGATGCAGGTGAAAGGTATTGGTCCTAGACGACCATCTGCTCAGCAATTTCGGTGTCAGTTGCTTCGTTTGGTAATGTGGAATTGGAAGTCCCATGCCGCCTCATAAAACCCCACTCTCCTCAGCTCAGACCCAAACTCCTCGCATGAGGCACCTACCCAGTAGGCCCAGGCCCAGTCATTAGTAAAGTTACTGCCCTGGCGCAGGTCCCACTCATCAGACCATCCCTTCTTCGAATCCTGCAAAGCCGCCTTCAGCATGGTACGGTAGAGAGGAGGGGACGTCTCCTGTTGCAGTGTCCTCCCATCAATATCATTCACATGGTTGTAGAGATAGTCAGCGGTGACGGGTGTGAAGTTCTCCTGTGGATGACCATCGGCCGCCCTGAACCATTGGTGCTAGCATGGTGTGCTCCTGAACCAGCAGGCCGGTTCGTCCCTACTCGCCTCAGGGATGAAGACGTCATCCCTCAACCCGAAGTCGTACAATTGCAGCTTCTTGCACTTCGGATAATCCTTCTGACCCTCCGATAGCAGATCTGTCAAAGAAGTGTGGTCCGAGTGGCTTCAGACCATCTCCCCCAGGCATGGACAGTTGGCCATCTCATCCCGACGAGCAGCATCTGCAAGCACCCCCAATACAGCCTCTTGATGGGCCATTTCGATTCCGGCCCTCAAGAAAATAATTTTTTCAGCTGGATCGCGAAGATAGACAGCGAAGCCGAATCGTGAAGCCGGATCGCGAAGATCGGTCGTGAGACCATGTCGCGAAGTCTGGCCGAGGCTGACAAGCAGAAGTTCGCTTGGCGCGGACGTAGAGTTGGAGACCCGCGGTTCGCTGCGAAGCTCGATTCGCGGAGGGCTATCACAGAGTACACGGAGCTTCGTGAAGTCGAGAGCGCAAAAAGGCAAGGAAGTCGCGTGAAGACAAAAGAGGTCGACCCCCCCTATTTATAGGCGGTGACCCAGGAGCATCGAGGCGCGCCTCACCCGCGTAGGGCATCGCGGCGCGTCCGGATCCGTGACCCCGGTCAGCACCGCAGGCCCCCCATCGTGAAGCTACATCGCGAACCGCCGACAATTTTGGCGATATTCCCTCAGACTTCGACCCTTCGCCCTCCACGGCTCCATGTCTAAGGGGGGATTTTTTTGGCGCCAAAATATGGCACGAAAGGAAGGCACGAAAAAGAAGGCTGGCGCACTGCCTCGCGAAGCCCCGACACGAAGCCCCAACGCGAAGCCCCGACGCGAAGCGCCCCGATCATCGCGGCCTCGCAGAGCTCCAGAGGCGGTAACTCTCCGCGAACGCATATGATGTTCGCGAGCCAACTACGAAGCTCCAGAGGCGGTAACTCTCCGCGAATGCATTTGACGTTCGCGAGCCTGCCGCGAAGCTCCAGAGGCGGTAACGCTCCGTGGATGTCGTTGATGTTCGCGAGCGTGCCGCGAAGCACCTGAGGCGGTGCGCGAGTTCTGCTTCGCGGATCCCCTTCCCTATAAATACTGGACTCCCCCTCAGTCCCGACGACGGACAATCCGACCTTTTGACTTCTCCACTCCCGAATCGCGAATCACTCTTTCCCCGGGAATCATGAGCTCCGCGAGGTACTTATACTTCCCAAGACGCCTTTGCTTTGTCTCGTTTTGAGCCCCTCTTCCGAGAGGGATGCCCATCACGAAGCTCAAGGGCATTCGCGAAGGAAGGGGATTCCCAAGGGAACCCGGGAAGCCGCGGAGTGTTTATGATTCGCAAAACACCCAAGCTGCACTCGTGATCCCTATGCTAAGGCAGGATCTCTACACATCGCGAAGCACACTGCTTCACAGGACCCTGCTTCGTGAGGCACCTCTTCTTCGCGAGGCAGTGCTCCGCGAATACTGTTCCACTTCGCGAAGCACCTTCCACTAACACCAATGCCCCATGCAAAGTCCAAGGCACTCCACTTCGCGAAGCACACTCATTTTCGTAGCAATTCCTCTTCCCGTGCAACCCTCCAGGTTTGCACAATGTGATTTCAAAGTCCCATGGACAATACCACTCGTAGCATTGTTTTGCCTAATTCTTCTTCGCATAGGCATGCTAATGGCTATTACTTATTCACATAGCCACGCTAACGTGGACCCCTCGATGGTTCGTTCCACAACCCCCCTTGGCCATGACCTTACTGGTACCTTCCCTTCCCCAAGGACCAGAGGGTACCGGTTATGTAAGTCCTAGGGGTTCGGAGTGAACCCACCTCGTCCGAGCTGCAGGACGTTAAACTGCCAAGCACCACGTCCTCAACACATGACGTTAAAATGTGACCTGACCTCGTGCCTCTCACGAAGGGTCCCCCCAGGTTGAACATTTTTTACGCCACTCATCCCTACAGGAATGTAATCACCCATCCACAAGGGATTATATCCTCGTTATTGGAGTGGTGTATGTTCTTAGGAGAAGGGCGACCCTAGTTCCCCAACTGATGGCTGCACCCCTGCATCTCTGTACATCCCCACCACCAAGGTCAGTGGAGGGCGTGATAGGGAACGAGGCACCCCCCATTCGGGCCTCCATCCAGGAGATAGTCCCAGCACCATGGGCCGCCTAATGTGTAAGCCCCTCTTCGCTTCTCACGGACACATCCTCCGCGACATGATCGTCAGGTCCTTGCAACCTCTTGTTTCTCACACCGAGCATGACTCACGTCGGCTTAGACTGAGCACTGACCCTGACCCCCATCCCATTTGAACTACGAGGACTTTGATCCATGTCAAGGCATGGTACGTAGGAAGCCTTCATGTGGTTCAAGCCACATTACTCGGTCGTTCATTCACGTCGAGTTTCTCCCCCATCCCACATGACGATAAACTGCACGGCCTTGTCCCGCATGACGTTAAACTGTATTCCATCCCGCATGACGTTAAACTGTATTCCATCCTGCATGACGTTAAACTGTATCCCGTCCCGCATGATGTTAAACTGTATCGAGTCCCACATGACGTTAAACTTAATCGCGTCCCGCATGACGTGAAACTGTATCCCGTCCCGCATGACGTTAAACTGTATCGCGTCCCGCATGATGTTAAACTGTATCGCGTCCCACATGATGTTGAACTATATTCCGTCCCGCATGATGTTAAATTGTATCCCCTCTCTTGGGCCGCCTCAGAGCGTAAGCCCCATCCCAGCGAACTACGAGGACTTTGATCCATGTCAAGGCATGGTACGTAGGAAACCTTCCCAAGGATCAAGCCCACCACTAGTGGACCCACGGGTCCACTTTCACATCGGTTCACCGATGAAACCCATTGAACTACGAGGTCTTTGATCCATGCCAAGGCATGGTACATAGGAAGCCTCCACGAGGTCCAAGCCCACCACCATTAGGACCATCCTGGTCCTCCCCATTCACGTCAGCTCGCTGACAATGCCCAACGGACCAAGGTCCACCCTCGTGCCGGTCCACTGGAACCATCTTGAACTACGCGGACGTTGATTCCCCGCCACGAGGATACGTAGGAAGCCCCTTCAAGGCTCAAGCCCAACTTCACCGTCGCCCCTGCGATGGTCCCATTTCACTCCCCCTCCACTCCATTCATCCACCTATCACCCATCCTGACTCTCGCCCAGACCATCATATCTCGGTGAGACCATGTCGGTACACTCCTCATCACAGCCGCCCATGGGCTGGCCCCAGTATCGGCATCCCTTCAAGGGAAACCCCTCAATCTGATCTATCCTAGCTAATTCTCTAATCGGGCTGATCCGTCTCCGCTGGACATTAAACTCGCGGCGTACCCTGTGTTAAACACAGGAAGCTGAGGAAAACCTCATATATGTGTCTATGACATATAATTCCCCGCACTCGATGTGGGATGCCTCGGGCTTCCACTCCCTCGAGAAGCTCTGTGACTAGGGATAATAGACTGACATGCTAGGTTCCCCAGCATCCAGACATGCTACGGATGCCTCAACGTGACAACTCCCCCGATTGAAGGTTTCTGCCCTGACTGGACCCTTTGGAATATCCCGACAGAAGCAGTGTAATTAACCGGTGTCCATGGAAACATGGAACTGGGAAGAGTTTCATGAACTACGTATTAAATCTATGAGGGAGACCCGGACTAGGTAATGAGTTCTGAGGAGGAATCCACAGAAGGAAGAACCGACATACCATCATCCCATTTCGATCAAGGAGCTTTTGTACCTGAACAAGGTACAAATGATGCCCGCCTTTGGAAAGCAGGAACGCGGGGCAACAAGCGCCGCACGTCCTCCTCCGTGTACGGACGGATGTGTGCGCCCCGACGAAAGCGTCGGAAACAGTACTCAATAAGTAGTTATTCCCAATTTCTCTTGAAAATTATAAGGACTAATAAACTATGGAATTAATTTCCCCTCTATTCCAAAACACATCTCACATTTCCATGGATATATTTCAAGAAAAATAGTCTTGTGCCTAAAATGGTAATAGGTCATATTTACCTTTTCAGGCATCTCTTTGTCCAAATATTTTCTATCTCCATTAATCTTCCCTCATACAATTTCAGATCATATTTTACAATTGAACCCTCTATTATAACAATTCAGGCCCTAAAAATTTTCTCGCACTAAATTCATCCAAACATACTTGAGTCCGACATCGCTTTCCATATAATGCTTCAAATTGTTCCATCATTATACATTAATGAAAAATTTTAATTATTAAAAATAACAATAAACATAAGTGTTGATTAATATGGTATGTATTTGATACAATATCCATATCCTTTTGATTATATAAAATGAAATTTTTATTGAAAAGTGATAGAAATTGTTAATTGATTAATTTTTAAATTTTCAGGTTTCAATTTGATATTTATTGAAAATATTTTTTAAAAGGTTGGTTTTTAGTTATATAATTAATATTTTTTAATGTGAAACTGTGATATAATTGGATATTTTTTTGATCATTTGAGGGTTTTCATTGATATTTTTATTATTTTGAATTCATCAAAAAAACTGTGAAATTTTGGTTTCAATTTCATAAATGTTATGTTCTTAAATTTGTAAATATGTATTTCAATATACATATGTAGTTTTTGCAGCAAAGGGTTGAATATTTTCTCTTCATTTAATATTTGAATATAAAATTTTATGTATTTTAGGTGAGTAAATTCATATCATAATGAAATTTCATAGAAATATTTTGAACAGATTTTTTAATTTAATAATTAAAAATGATGGCAAATTACTCGACTAATGTTTTAATGTAATTATTGTTATAATATTTTCATTTAAGATTTTAATGTGCAGCGGGTCTACTAGTACTTTTCATAGTGGTTTGATACTGGTCCACAATTCTACATTTAGCTTCAACTACCACCAAAGGTTTTATGACCATTATTGCAGTTACTAGTCTCCCTTCATACTGCCATAATCATAATAATACTATCACCAATTAACACATTTCTTCTATCGCCACCATTCTCAGGTTTCTTTTACCTATAGATTAAACGATACACAACTGTAATGACTATAGCCTTCTAATATCATCACCAATTCCCTCTACTTCCTTGTAATTTTCTACCAGTAATGTATTTTAATACTGTCACACCTTAATATAGTTGTCGCTACCACTATTAGAAAATAGTTAGGGAAAAGGAGAAGAAATTTTGAATCTCGATGCATGAAATTAATTCATTGTCCCAAATAGTTTCATTCACTCCATCTTTTATGGTGTAGGGTTATCTATGGAAGATTACCTCAAGGATTTCACCAAAATTTATGGAAAATATAACACCAATCATTGAATACCACACCACACTAATAATGTAAAAATATATTGAGATTTTATTGAATTGAAGGATAATTAACCACCATAAGTGTTTTCGTCATCACTTATTTTTAGATCGAAATTTGTTTGAATCGCACTTGTTTGGTCTCACCATTTTAGAGAAAGAATGCCTTGGTATGACAGAAATGAGACAAAATTTGGAGGGGCTCGGGGGACCTGAACGGATTTTGAAATTTCAAAAAACCAAAAGATATGACTAATCACATTATTAGTCATTTTTTATAAAATATTTTATATTATATTATTTATTTGTTCTGTTTTGATTTATATATATATATATATATATATTCATTGTACTAAATATATATTTTTTAAACACTTATTAACATTCAGGAAAATTGATATTTTATTGGTAATAATAATTCCTAAGGCTCGTTTTGTAAGGGATGATCTATGAGAATTATACTTTCATTTCCAATATGGAATTCCCATTTATGTACAACTAATAAAACCATGAAAATAGTGTTTTCAATAATCAAAACACTATGTTAATTTTAATTAATATTTTTTATAAAAGTATAACAGTCCCCCAATTTTATTCATAAATATTAATTCTTGAGACCAAAGTGAGTCATTAAAAATAATAAAGGTATCTTTCAAAGAAAGTCATTACTTAGTATCAATAACTCAATTAATTTTCATATTTATAGGTTGTAAAAGCATTAAAATTGTTAATCATTATGATAAACTAGATATATCATATATACAATGAACATTCATCCAACATCTCATTTTGAAGAACTTTTATGTCCACGTTTTTATATCCTTTGTCATGAACTCTATAAGGAGTAAATCCATTAACTCTAGTATGAAGAAACACAACATATATGTTCACGTAGGAAAAATATTACTGTGTGCTTTTGTTTTTTGAATGCATAACTCATTGGCTCCTAAAATTTCATGAAGTGTTTATAACTCAAACACTATTCATAATGGATGATATTGACTCAATTTAGTTGGGGTTATAGATTTCAATTACAAAAATCATCTTCATAATTTTTTTAACCATCAAACACTTTTATTAGGATCTATATAAAGAAAATGTTGGGATTCCAATATAGAAATGAGTTATTCTAAGGGTTTTAAACTCATATCATTATTAATTTCATGAATGATCACTCTTAGTAGATATTTTTTGAATGGACCATCAAGGTTTTTATATGATCATAGAGAGACAATTGTTATTGTACCATCCAGTAACAATTATCTCAAATAATTATGTCTCAAACTTATATTTCTAGACATTACATTATCCATGTAACTATTTATCTTTGATATAGTTTCCTCAATATCATAATAGATAATGAAAGGAGATAATCTGACTTGGCCATAATATTATATACAATAATAAATTCCTAATCCATTCTACTTATTTTCAACATGTCATTATGTCAATAAACTCTGACTCCATGGATGAATGTGAAATATTTTTTTTTATTTCTCACGGAAGAAATAACTCAAACTCCTAGAGTATAAATCCTACAATATATAAATTGTTTATCACCTATATTTGTAATCTAACATGCATCAGTCTCTCCTTCTGGTACATCTTGATATTCATTATAGTATAAAATTATATATTCAGTGTTTCTTATGTATCCAAATTTTCACATTATGCATGTCCAATTACCCACACTAGTATTACTAGTTTATGTACTCATTTTACATACTACAAAAGCCTTATTAGGTCTAGTGCAATGTATTGCAATCATTAATGAACCAATTGCACTAGCATTATCATGTTGTTCCAAAACTCTACCTGTATTTGGAAGTAGTAAAAATATATATTGAAATGAATTATTATCATCCTTGAATCTAAGATGATCAAATTTATTTTAAATTTACTCTAGGTAATGTGAATAACATAAAGAATAACCCTCAATATATTTTCATAAATTAATACATTGAATAGTACCGACTATTGTATGCTAATTCATTTGAAACATAGAAGATAAGTAATTCATTGTCCCAATTACACCTATCATATTGGTCCCAAAAATTAACAAATCATTCCCACATAGACACAAAATAGCATTGTAGTCCATTGTAAATTTTCAATAAACACATTTATCTATATTATTATGAGTAAAGAAATTATATAAAATAAAGGAATAATATTTTTCATTCCATTTCTTTACTTCTTTTTGAAGCCTATGATGTGATTTAACTAGCTTGCAATCTCACTTTTCATTAGCTTGTAAAAAACCCTACTTGTTACTCAATGTTAATCTCTTCATTTAAGTATCCATTTAAAAAATAAATTTTTACATCCACTTAATGGGATTAAAAATTATTAATTGATTCTAAATTAAATAAAATCCTTATTTAAATAATCCATGCTATAATAGAATAAGTTTCAAAATAATAAATCTCTTATTTTTTTATAAAACCTTTAGCAACCACTCTATCATTAAAATCATGAATGTTACAATTTGAATCATATTTTTTCCTGAAGAGTATTTTACCAAAAAATGGTTTTGAACCTATTGGTAAATCTGTAATGACCCATGTAATATTACCCATATGGGAATACGTTTCATCGTTGATTTCTTCTATCCATACATAAAAATATGTATAAGTCATACCATTTATATATTTATTTGGGTAATCACATATAGTCAATACAATAAGATACTTATTTAAAAGATGATTATGTTGATCTTCATCAACAATAAAAAAATTGAATCATGTGAAAAAAGATCTAGAAGTATATGTATCTTTTTCAAAATTCTTGTACGTCATTTAGGTTCAAATTTAGAATCATCTTTATTCTCTTCTATTATATTCAAACTAGATGGATTACAAGAGATAGGGGTATGAGTAATAACATCCCTCACATCTTAATTATAAAACATATTTTTTTAGAAACCTTAAATCCCTTGATTCAATAATTATATTATCTCCCAAATCTATAATTATACATACTTTTCAATTTTTTTCATATCTAAAAAATACATATTTAATTTATCTAGGGACAAGTTTAGTTCTTATAGGATCAATAACTCTATAGTAAGCTAAATTCCCCACAATTTGAAATTTTAAAGATCATGTCTTATACCTCTCCAAATTTTATAAGTGTATAACATATTTTTCATAGAGGAAATACTATCATGAATATGAATTGTAGGAATTAAAGTTTCCCCACATAAATTTAATGGTATATTTGACTTATTAATCAAGAAATTTAACATTCATACTAATGTTTGATTTTTAATTCTTAGCGAAAGAATTTTTATGAGGTTTTAAGGTGTGGAACATTGATGAATTATATCATTTTCTTTACAAAACATGTTAAAAAAATTCATTATGTATTCAACACCTCTATATGAGTGTAATAATTTAATCAATTTGATTAATTTATTTTCAACCTATGATTTATTCTACTTAATGAAATTAATGCCTTCTTCCTTTGTTCTATGAATATTTATATATGTAAATATCTACTACAGTCATCAATAAAAGTAATAACATATCTTTTTCCTCTAGGAGTTAATGAACCATTTAATTCAAAAAAACCAAAATGTACTAATTCTATTATATCATAATTATATTCAATAGTATGAAAAGGCTTCATAACTATTTTAGATTCTACAAATGTTTTACATTTATTAAATTAATTTCAAACATTAAGTATGATTTACTTGATAATTACTTTTAATGAATTGTAATTAACATGTGTTAAATTATCTTTCCATATATTAGAGGAATCAATCAGGTGAGAAGAAGATTAAATCATATTATTAATTGATAATTGATATATTCCATCAGTTGAGTACCCTTTCCCCACAAACATGTATCCCTTTGACAATATAACATTATTGGATTTGAATGAAACATGAAAACACTTCTTACATAGAAGGACAACATAACTAAATTATTTTTAATTTAAGGTACATGATAAATATTATGAAGATTCAAATTCTTTAAAGACATAAATTTTATTTCCATCCCTCATTTTCCACTAATATTGATACAATAATTATTTAAAAGGTTCACTTCCTTCATGATAGTACAATTAGTCAAATTTTTTAACATCAAAAAATCCTTGTACAAAGGCACAGTTGCTCTAAAATCATGCCACCATCTCATATTCACTGACGTCATATTGTCATCAAATATCATTTCAAACTAGATTCTCTTCATTCATCATATTTTCATCGGTTTTATCAAATTTATTTATATAGTGACATTATCTTGCGAAATTCATTGAATTTACATAGATAATGAAATTTACATTCCTAAGAGAATTATTTCCTTTCTTCTTAAATTGTAGAATATTCATTTTTAAATGTAGGTAAGAGTATGGTTGTGCCTTACCCTCAATGATATTAATCATTTAATGAAACTATGAATCCATACCCATGTATCTCAATATGGATTCGTATTCAATGTAATGAATCATATGCAATTCTTCCAAGAAAATATCATTACACTTATTAATGACCGATGTAAAAAATCATTCCACATAGGTGGTAATTTAGAAATAATTACACCAACATGGAAATTATATAGTATTTTAATCTTAAGGGTAATAATTCTATTTTCTATAACATGATGCTCATGAATATTCTCCAACATCAGCTTTTTATCAACCATCTTTAAGGTTAGATACATTTCAATAGGAAACATATATGTATATTCTTCCTTAGCTTTGTACATGAACTCGAGTGCATCAAAAATATCTCGAGTAGACTTCATTTGATGAAAATAGTCATAAAGACGATTTTATAATGTGTTGAGAATATTTCCATGACACAAAAAATTATTGTCTTCACATTTATTCCTCATTGCGGGAATGTGATCGACTTGGGTCACATCAATAGTTGTGCCATCAAGAGTTGCACCGGGCTCATTGGGAATGGGAGGAAGATTCAGATAAAGAATTTAAAAATTCATAAATACCGTAACAATAAACTTCACCATGTCATTAAATTAGCAAGAGTTACTACCGTCAAACCTTGAATTTTGACCATGTCATGGTTCATCAATTTAAGGGATTCAAAATCCATCTTCTAGGTTATTTCTAATGTTCAATCACTTTTTATTGTTAAATAATTAGAAGGTAGAAGGAGATGATAAATTGAATCCTGATGCATGTATTTAATTGACTATCAATAAGGGTTTTATCCATCCCCCACTTTATGTGTGTATGGTTCTTGTATGGTGTTTCTCTAAAGGATTTAACTAGGATTTGTAATAACATTGAAGACAAATCGTTGACTAAACTACCATAATGATGTTGAAAAATATCTAGAAAATTTCTTGGATTAATGGATAATTAACTTCCATTAGTGTTCTTATCATCTCATATTTATAGATCAAAATATGTGTGAATCTCACCAATTAGATATCACCATTTTAGTTAAAGAACACCTTGGTTTGATAGAAATGATACAACTTTGGGGGGGGGGGTCGTACCTTCTCAAATTTTGAAATTAGAGAAACCAATAGTAAATTTTAATCACCTTATTGGTCATTTTAATAATAAAATATTTTTCATTATTTATTGTTTATATATATATATATTTATAAACACTTATATTTGAAAAAAAAATATTGCATTTAGATAAATATATATTTTTCTAATAATTCAAATTCCCATGGATCGTATTTTAAGGGATGAGCTATGAGAATTCTACCCACATTTTTAATGTGGAATTATCATTATTGTACAACTCATAAATCTGAGCAAAGGGTGTTGAAAATATAAATAAAACATTCATTTTGATACATATTTTGAAAGAAAAATTATAACAACTAGAGTAAAATCAAGCTACCACCCCCCTCTACATTATCAAAAACAACCATAAACATTCCCATCTGACGTTGAGCTCAAACACTAACCAGGTAAAGACACCACTCGATCTTAAGAACAGATAATGCTCTTTGAATCCATGAACCGTGATCAATGCCATGTGATGAACCATATGAAAAATATGATGAATTATTAAAACCAATAATAAAAAATTAATGATTTATGTAGATTAAGTTAATAATGAAGAAACACGATCCCATGATTGTTTGAGATGGAATGATAATAAATAAAATATTAATGGAATTAGAAATTATAAATGAAGAATAAAGAAGGATCTGAACTAAAACAAGGAGTGAAGACCAAAAAAAGACAATATTTGAATTTGAGAGGGGTTTTTAGATGTCAAGATTTGGCTGAGGCACTAAATTAATATCCCTAAAATGAATTTAGGGCTGATTTAGTCTTGTGTCATTGGGTGTATTTTTATAGGTCAATGATTTAATTAATCAAATGGCCTTATATCATCTAATTAGTTCGGCTACATTTATGTAAAAGTATAAACTAAATTTTCAGGATGAAATTCGATAATGTGATCAGGAACTAGTGGTATGAATCAGAACCACCAAACTAGAGCCTCGACATAACTGAGGTAGAACCGACACCACATGCAATAAAATTTGACGATCTAATATCACTGTTCATCAATATTCACTAGAGATCTCAAAAAATTGAGGCGATGTTGATGACACAATCAAAATCGGGGATGATACACACTATTCAAGTTGAAGATTCGTGTATAATGGTTGACAAGTACTCACGTAAGTGTAGAGAACGAATCCTTTAATAGTGGATAAGAATCAACATAACATTATGATTCACAGAACATGAAAAGAGATAAATGGAAGAGGAAACCAATATTTTATTATAAAAAACATAGGTTTCAATGTATCCCTCCCACAACTCCATTTCATTCTTAAATAGATATTTCAAGGCTCTCATGAAATGATGAATCTCTCATAGCATGAACTGATGAATTTTTTAAGGTACATTGGCCCTCCGTAAATAGGCCTTGTGGGAGGTGTCATGTTTGACACTACTCCCACAAATCCCACCAATTTCCACCAAAACATTATAATTAACCCATGGGAATCCAAATACAATGGAAAACTATCTTGGATATCATTATATCAGTTACTACACATTCAGAATGTGTAAAAACAAGGTTTGAAGATGAGGTATGTGAGGTTGGTGCACAACCGTTGAAATGATGGTGTACATCTAGAAAAATATCTCCATCAAATCTCCCCCTCCATATACAATCCACTATATCATCTTCAATGATATATATTCTCACGTGCAACCTCATTTGCAAACATATCTACCATGTTCTCCTTCATATGGATCATCCCGAGTCACACTAGTTTTTGATCCATCACTTCGCATATCTAATGATAATGAATTTATATAGGATTTGTATGAGAATGATACATGGATCTTGTTATCTATTCCAAATCACATTGACTAACAAAATAAACCATGTACTCCTTCTGACTAACGCCATGCTCCTAGAGAATATGTTTTAGGCACAACATCTCCTTTCCAGCAAAAAAGTGGAAATGTAATCTACTTCCTTGGTAGATAAATGGACACAGATCTAAAACCATTACATCCATGATACAACTCATATTGTAAAATTATAGATGTATCCTGATGATGGATTCTTGTTATCAAGATCTTCTACCTTATATGCATTTGTATAGCCCTACAAAATAAGTTTTTCTTGCCCATATCAAAAACATGCATTTGATGTAATTTTATAATAACTTAGAATCCAATTAACTGAATCCTAGTACTTATTCCAGAAAATAGAGATAAATTGAGTCATGATTTCCACTTCATGTGAAATGTCAGTTCTTATACTCCCCATAGTGTCCATCAGGATTCCAACTACTGAGGAGTATGGTATCACCTCTGTAGGATCAATTTAATCCATGGACTATTGGAATGAAATATTTATCAACATAAAATGTCCATGAAGAGGAATTCTTATTTTTTTGGCTTTTTCCTGGTTTAAATTTTTCAGAACACGTTCAACATACTTCTCATAGGATATCCATAACAACTCTTCTTTATGTCACGAATGATTTTCTTCCACAAACATAGAAATAATTGTAAATTACATTAAGAGGGATGTTTTCCAGACCATCACAATTGTGGAATCTCAAAATTCAGTGGGACCAATGGTGATCTATTGATGAGGTATCCAGAAACCTGAATAGCTTCCCTCCAGAATAGCTTAGGGAGATTATCCATATTCATAATGATTCTGACATTCTCAATGTTGGTTTTATTCATCCTTTCGTCAACTTTGTGGTGTTGTGGGCTACGTGCGACCGTCCTCTCATGTCGGATGCCCTGACTCCTATAATAGGCATCAAATTATATGGATCTGTACTCTCCTCCATTTTCTGAATGAAGACAATTTAGTTTCCTTCCAATTCCACACTCCAACATGGTTTGGAACATATTGAAGTAGTGCAGTACTTGGTCCTCCTTCTGCAAGAATAACAACCACACCCTTTGTGATAGATCATCAATAAAGGATAGGAAATTATTCTTACCACATCTTGAATCCACCTCCATGGGTCCATGTAAATCAGAGTGAACCATATCCAATAACTATAATCTACTTGATGAAGTAGTATTTAATGAGACTCTATTCTATTTCCAACACTAGCAGTATTTACAATCATCAAGTGATGATTCCTTATGAATATTGATGCATTTCATTTTTTTAAGGTAGATAACGCTCTTTCACACATGTGGCTAAGTCTCATATGACAAATATTTGTTTTCATCTATCCTTCCATCATGTTGAGGTTGTCTGTACATATCACCACAAGATTTTGAACCAAATACCTAATATGTGTCCTCGAGCAATAATGATGGCCCCTTTTTTCATCTTCCATGCTCTATTGATGAAGATGTTGTCATATCCTTTTCGATCAAACGATATACTTGAAAAAAGGATCATTTGAAGGCTTATAACAAGAAAAATATCTTTTAGGGTGATTTTGTATCAAATTTTATTATTAACTAGGATATCACTCATGACAGAAATCTCTTGTGAACATGTATTTCCCTTCTTGACTACACCAAAGTCAACATCTTGATAAGTCCATAAATACTAACTATGGGGAGTGATATGTTACTATGATGCATTATTTCCCCCAATTCTATTTCTTCACTAGATATATGAATGAATTTCACTTCTTTGTCATTGGGGAAAAACAACTTCTCTAGTGATGCTAATGTGCACATCTCCATTTCTTCTTTATTGGTTACTACATAGGCCCTTTTCATGAAGAAATATTTTGGATGTTCAACTTCATGTTTCTCTCCATAACAAAATGGTAGATTTTTTATAATGGCCTCCTTCCATCTGTGAAGCATACTCTGCATTTTCTTCATCCTATACTTCATACCACATGAATTCCTCCATGTTTTCTTCCTCACTTCTTTAGGACAAGAGATTTCATCTGGTTGTAACATTCATCCTTCCGTTAGTAGTCACCATTTAACAATGATTCATTTACCATTTCCATGATATATTTTCATCTGAGTGGCAAGTTTCTGAGTGATTTGACAACTATATATACTCTATCAATAATTGAGTTCAGAAGGTTTTTCTACTGATCCTCAGAATTAAGAGTTTTACTTGCAGCAACCAATTGGTTCATCAGGCATTGAAACTTGCTTTTGATATCATCTATATGGCTTCCACTCAGTAGACGAGTATTCATCAACCATTTCAAAATAAGGATCTTTTTCTATGTAGTATTTGACTAGTACATATTTTCCAACTTCATCCAATGTTCATACATGCCAGTCTCTTGTGTAGCATAGTGGTGGATGTTGGGATTGATCCATTGGTCGATTTGACTGATTGTTTTTTATTCAGCTTCAACCACTCTTTTTTCCTTGGTGTAATTTGATGTGACTCACTTGTTATAAATGGGGTCAAAGAGATCATTCACATTAGTTATATATTTAATCCAACACTTCCAAATAATGTATTATGATGAACCCAAAATGATCATCCCTCTTTTTGATGGTACCTCCTTTTAATTTCAATTCGGTAAATCATTGTGTACAATAGAGAAGAATGAAAGTTACCTTTGTGTCTGTAATGGTCAAAAATTGTGGAATTGACTCTGGGATCCATGAAATTTGAAACTGATTGATTATGATGTGATCAAAACAGTGTCAACAACTAAGATAGTCTAATGATGTCGCAACGATGTGGCACTAATGTTCCACGGTGGAGTAGATTCTGGAAACTCACCGGGAAAGTTGTCCATACCAGAAAAATATATTCCTCTCCAACAAGGGGGTATTGTAGAACTCAATGTATGACCAAACTTTTACTGATCCTTGGAATATCATTTTAGAACTTTTTGAAATGTTGTTTTCATTGTTTTAATTGGTTCCCCATGAACTATTAGAATCTGACATCAAAATATGATTCAAAGAAACTTAAATATTCTAGTCAGATGTGAATTACGAATTATTTTCATCGTTTCACTGCAAATGGATCTGATACCACTTTTTGTGGTTCACATACTATGAATATGGATAAATGGAAGTGGAAACTAAACATTTATTTCACAAAATAATGTTTAAAATGTACCCCTCCCACTCCTACCTTTTTTTTCTCACATGGAGATCTCAAGGCTCTAATGAAACAATGAATCTCTGTTGGCTCGAATTGATGAATTGTTGAGTTTCACTTGGCCTTACATAAATAGTCATGGTGGGAGGTGTCATGCTTGACAAATCTCCTACCAATACCACCTACACCACCAAAACATTGCACTTCACCGATGGGTATCCACCTACTAATGACAACTCTCATAACTATAATAAATAGTTTCTACACATGAAAAATGTGGAGAATGAATGTTTGAAGTTGTGGAATCTAAGGTTGATAAACTACCTTTCAAATGGTGGTGTATAGCTAGAAAAAAAACTCTATCACATATGGGTGAAGAATAGGAATTTGTATTAGGGTTATTGCATATGTACAAGGGTTTAGTTTCACACATAAAGGTAATTCTGTAGCCTATTTGTGTAGGGGTGACATCTTTGATGTTGATGGAATTGTATAAGGGTCCATTATAGTTATATTAGGGTTATTTCACTAAGACTAATGGGCTCACGTTAGGGTGATTCCATGCTCTGTATGGGTCACTCATTTTTTTATATAGGTAATGACACATGGAACTAAGTGTTAAAAAGGTATTTCAAGTGATCTAGAGATAACCCAAATTCCAATATTAAATTTTTGTTTATAGGTGACCTAATATGTCGAAATCTGAAAATATGAAATATGAGAAACTCATAATTTCTCAAAGAATTCACTAAGATAATTTTCTCTTATTGGACTTTGTATAGAGAAAATGAATCAATCATACTGACCCCATTTTATAGAAAAATCCCATGATCATGATGAAACATGATGTTTGGAGATTAAATTGAGTCGCTTGATGAAGAAAATGTACAATGACAACCTCACCACAAGGAGGATGTTGAGGTACTTCCTATGTTATTTCATATGAGATGGATATAATGTATAGAGATAAGTGTTAAGTGTAATATAGAATATTCTAGAGATATATAGAGTCTTCCATGGGGAGGAATAAGAGAGGACCACTCACCATCTTCTGTTATTCATGTGATCTATCTCCATTCAATGGCTGATCAGTATTCTATTCATGGAATCATAGATCATCGATATAGCACGTAAAGTACATGGGAGATGATCTAGAGGCTAGAGCACACTCAAAGTAGGAGGGAAATGGAGTTTGAGTTGGAGAAAGAGGTTGATCACACCAAATGATATTCTTATATATTTCCAATTTTTAGTTTCACTATAATGATTCATTTTTAATTAAGTATACTACTATAATATAACCCTTTCATAGCGCTAAAAAGTACTTTTATTAGTACTAGATAATCACTAACTAATATAGTATGATTAAAATCATGAGTCCCTTATCAGTGAATGAAAAGCACTGATAAAGGACCCCATTTATGAAATATTTGATTTAGCATTGATAAATAAACCTTTTATCAATGCATTTAATACCTCTAATAAAGGACCCCGTTATTTGAAAAATTAATAGAATTGTTAAAGGGGCACACTGATACACCATAAATAGCACCGGAAAACTAAAAGATCAAGTACCATTTATGAATTAAAATGAAATATATTTCATAAACAAAAATAAAAGTAAAAACATCTATATTATAGTAATTAATATCGTTTTCTTATATAATTACATGATTAGGTACAAATTATTACAGACATTCAGAAACATAAATGTTTTTTTGTCTTTTCCCCTGACCTCGATTCGTGCTATTTCCAGAAAAAAACCCATGCTGAAGAAATAATGCCCCTATATAAGAAAAAAATTATTATGTTACTAAAAATATATAGATATGAATTAAACAAATAGTCTTAATTTTAAACAAAACATTGACTCATACAAAAAAAAGTGTATCATATTTTTTTGTGTTTGATTCATTCACGTCTCAAAAATTCTTGTTCGTCTTGAAACATTATTTCTTTGAAAATAAAATAAACCAGTATATGATGAAAATGATAGGGAAATTAATTAATTAATATCATATATATTAATGAGAAAACAATCGGGTCTTGTTTGGAGGATTTTGGCATTTTGATGCTCATTTTAACTAAAATGAAACTTATATATTGAAAAGACACACTTCGAGGAATATCGGTAACACCTTGCGTCAGATTGAGGTGGAAAAAATTCCTACTTGTAAAAAATTAATTATGTATATTTTTTCTATTTCATTAATACAATCTTAATTTTTTTCTAAATTTTTTGTACATTAGTTGTCTTTTCTACTAAAATGTCATATTAATCAAGAAACACATTCTATAAGTCATACCTATCACATCATATGTCAGTTTTATGTGAGACTAATTCCTTCACATCAAAAATATATTATGAATCATTTCATTAAATTATAAAGACATTATTAGCACATTTCATTGGGTTTCAATGAGTGACACACTTTGAACTAAAATGCAAATTTTAAAATATTAACACACACATTGATCATACCAGAAACATATTGTATTTAATGGAGGTGTGACTGATTTCTAAAAATAAAAAATAGACTTATGGATATTTATTCATAATGTATAAAAACAATCATAATTTTTTCCCTCAATTTTGAGTATGTGAATTTTCTCTTTTACTAAAATGAATATTAATTTTTATATAAGAAGTTGTACATGGATTCATATTGGTCATACCATGCATCGTATTGAGGTAAATATTATTCCTATATGTACAAAATTATATATGGATATTTTTATAAAGTATCAAAACAATCTTAATGTCTTTTCTTAGGTTTGAGTACATAATGTGCATTTTTAAATAAAATTTCATTTTAAACTAGAAAAATGAACTTTTAGTCATACTAGACTCATAGTGTGTAAGTTTGACATGAGGCCAATTCTTATATGTCATAAATTTATTATGAATCATTTTTTAAAATTATCAAGATAATAAAAACGTGTTTTCTCAGGTTTTAGTGAGTGACACTTCATGAACTAAAATGATTATTTTAAACTGATAGTGGACACTTTGAACCATGTCGGGTACATATTATACCATATTAAGGACAATATAATTCCTAAATGAAAAAAATTATGTATAGATCATTATAATAATGTATGAAAACAAACAAAATGTGTCTTCTTGGTTTTGAAAATGCTAGTTTTTTTACTAAATTTAATTTCAATTTTAATAAAAGAAACAGTTTGGGGCATATTGGTCACATAGTGCATTGTATAGAAGTGATTATGATTCATACATGTCAAAAATTGCATATGGATAATGTTCATGATGTATCAAAACAATACTAATTCACTTTCTTTTATTTTAGTACACTACATTTATTTTTACTAAAATGTCATTTTAAAATGGAAACAAGAACATTGATTCAATTTGGACACATCGTGTATCGGTTAGAAACAAGAATGATTCCAACTTGTCAAAAATAACATATGAAAAATTTAACTACCATTTAATGACAATCCGAGTGTGTTTTCTTAGATTATAGTGAGGGACACTTTTTGAATAAATATGACATTTTCAAAATGGTAATAGACACTTTTACTTATATTATCTAAATCACATATCGGATTGTTGTTATACTAATTCATAGACATAAAAAACTAATTATATATCATTTTCCAATTGTATCAAAATAATATAAAGAAGTTTTCTCAGTTTTTAGTATTTTAATTGACATTATTTTAGAACAATTAATTGAAATTTTAAATAAAAAGATGAACATAGAGTCATATCAATTACATCATGCATCAAATTGAGGTGTGGTTGATTCCTAAATATCTCAAATGACTTATGGATCATTTTAATAATGTATAAACTAAATAAACATGTGTTTTTTTATTTCATTTTGTCACTTTTTTTCTAAAAAGTCATTTTAAACTAGAAACACACACTCGATGTTATATTCATCACATTGTGTGTCCGTTTTATGTGTGACTGATTCTTACATGTCAAAATGACTTATTAAAAGTTTTACTAAATTTACAAGGAAATATATTCATGTTTTATCAATTTCATATAGTTAAACTTTTTAAACAGAAATTCCATTTTTAAACTGAAAGCATACAGTTTGAGTCATATCGAGCACATCATGTATCAGATTGAGGTGTCACATTTTCTTACAGGTCATAAATGAATTATGGATCATTTTCATAAATTATAAAAACAATATCAATCCTTACTCGTGGTTTTGAGTATTTCAATTTTCTTCTTTATTTATAGTAATATTAATTTTAAATAAAAAGTTGTACTTAAAGTCATATTAGTAACAGTATGTATCAGATTGAGATGAGGTTGATTCACACACATACCAAATGACTTATGGATCAATACCTAGTTTTATATAACCTTTACATGTTTAACTTCAATCAATTCATATTGAGTTGATGTTCCTCACCAAAAAAACATTTCTCGTTGTAGTTACATCTCATGTTATAGTGTGCATCAGTGTTTCCTATAATAATTTTATTTTAAATAAGGAGAAAGGTTTTTCATATAAAAAATCAACACAATATGAAATGTTAGATGTTTGAAAATGAACGTAAATGTAATTCATGGTAACATTGAAAGAAAGTAACACGTTATATCTTTTGTGGCTTGTTGTAGAAAGTTATAAAACCATATATGACTTCCCAAAAGATCTATGAAAAACACCAAATAAGTATTAAATAAAAATTATAAGTAAATTAATATACAAATAGTTGATAAAATGGCTAAACCATTAATTAAATAAGTAGTAGGGATTAACCATTCCATGATGGTTGTGTACATTCTTTTCCCACTTCCCTATTGTCATTATCTCATTTGTATCATTGATGTCCAATCTCTCAAAAGCCTGGGAAGCATCGAAGAAACCACCCCAACTCGAACAAAAGAATCCACCTATATAATAAATCTATTCTTATGTGAGTAATACTATAAATAAATAAATAAAACATTAATATGAAAATATAAAAGAATTATATTGATAATGACTTTACTTAACAAACATTTATATTTCCTACGTGATTGAGCTGAGGCAGCACCATTGCTCTTCCTACAAAGGAAGTGCAGGGATCTTAAAGAAAATTGATAACTTCCAACACTGCAGGGGGTGAAAAATTTTTTAGGTAGAGGAGTTATATGGACTTTATAGTGTATAAAGACATGAAATATAGACATAAATATTAAAAAAGAACTCATTATGTAACAACGATATTTAAATAAATGTTTCATTATATAATTCTTCAGTAAAATAGAGAAAATATATAATAACATTAACATTACATCTCCCCTAGGGGTATCCTTTATTATAGTATGTTCTTCCTTAGGATTGGTAAAATTATCACGTGTTCCAGACCTTTTCTGAATGATTAGTCAAAAATTTAATTTATATTATATTTTAGTAGTAGAGAACATCTAATATTATGAGGAAAATTTTAGAACATTAAAAAAAATTTAACTTCATTGTTGAAATATATATATATATTTCAATTGTTTTAGGCATTTGAATCTTCCATCTTGAATACAAACACCATATTTTTGGCCAACTATAACTTACAAGACATTTTCTATTTTGGAACCAACATGAACTGATTGTGATCTCCCAATGAAAGGGTAATCCTCGATTGAATTTTCATTTGAACTGAGAGTTGTTTTAGTTTCCAGTATAGAAATCAACTAGTTCGTTGTTTATATAAAAGAGACATAAATTATTTGTACTGATTGTGATTCTAATATGAATGACTCACCTTCTTACCCTTCCACAATGATATTCTTCTTCACGAGGCCCATTTCCCCAAATTTCACTCCACTCCTATTATCAACAAATTTCCAATGGAAAATCATCACATGAAATGTTGTATAATACAACTCATGTATTTTTTTTGATAATTCCCAAATAAGATATATTTTCGTAAAATGTATTTCTATCCTTCAAACCAAATACTTGTGTCACTTCCTCCCAAAGCATAAATACTCTATTTTTTATCGTACTGCAGTCATCATTTTGGTTTTTATGGAACATATAACCGCAAATTACAAAACTAGTGTATGATATTTAATTTTCATTTTCTACCCTATCTCCCCATCAATTCCATTCAAAAATTGAATTTGGGTTTTCAGATAACTAGTTATAAATTTTAACTCGAAACATTCTTATAATATTTTGATTATGCGTATTTAATATCCATAATTCATCCATTGATGCATTAAAATCTCTATGAATTATTTTGTGGGATTCAACATATGGATCAAAATCTTCACTATTATGTAATGGTGAATTTTCTCTGGATTTGTTAATGTAATTATAATAATATCTATTCTATAAGTCCTCTTACCCATAAGGTGTCTATTTTGATGGGAATTTGGGAGATTGATGCTATTATCATCTGATAGGTAATCCGTATAAAATTTAACAATGTCTTCAGAAATATATTCTTTTTCAATATAGACTTCTATTTGACATTGATTCTTGAAATTGCATTTCAAAATATTAATATTGTGTTCAATGTGGTATATAAATTTTTAATGGATAAGACCACATAGTTGAACCTATATAAAAATTGAAGCATGAGGTGGACCATTATATCAATGAATTATGGTTGTAAGATCATATCTAATTCACATAATGTAACATAAAACTCCTTATTCATGATTAGAATCTTCATCATGTAACGACCCGAGAAAACCGTGTTTTGAGTTATGACAAGTTTGTTTTACAATGCCACCAGATAAGTGAACAAAAAATCAACCTATAAGATAATAATAATAATAAAATAGAAAAACGCATCAAATGAATGAAAGCTCCTTTTATTAAAATGAGTAACATCACGGTGGCTACAGCCCACACTGATCAAACAAAAAGATAGGCTAACCAAAAATCCCAATTAAAAACCCAATTACAATAATTGGGAGACCGCTTAAAACCCCCAGGACCCCAAGAAAGCGGTAAGGGTTTCTGACATCCATCAGAATAAACATGAGGATAGCTGAAGCCACTACAAGCGTGCTGAGCACCAATGGAATCACACGAACCATCTCTTCTTTTCTCCTTCAGTATTCTGGAGTGAGGGACACCCCGAGACCAGACCCTTTATAAGCACACTAATCCGACCGTTGAACCCTAACAGCTATAAATATGACCGTTGGATTCTCCCATCCACTATGTTTTATTTTTGGCCATTGGAGATAAGAATGGATTACCCCAAAAAGGATTGGAATGTTAATTATGTAATTTTATTTAATATTTAAAGAATGTCATCAATAATAATTTATTTAATTTATTTCTTGTTTTCCCAAAAATGCGAATTATAATTTATGTTTCAAAACGGTGAAAATTGATATTTTATTTTTCAACTATTCACTATACATATTTTTTTTTAATTTGAGCAATTAAAATTTTATGGTAAAGCTGATGGGTTTTTATTTCATCTACGAAAATATGTACTAACTCTTGAGTTATATATATATTTATTGCATCTAATTAATTGAATTATTTTATAATATTAATGTGAATGTCTATAATTTGAATTAACAGTTTTAAAAAAAACTATGTCAAAACATGATTTCATTTACTTATGTGTTTCGTAGTGGTAAGGTTTATATCAACGCACTCCTTTGAGTGATTGAATGTGGTTACATGAAAGGTTTTATTAATATTAATCTTTAATTAAGGAAATTAATGTATTTAACTAATAAAATCAATTTAAACACATATATATACATATATGATATGTTTCTAATAACTAATGTTTTCTTTATATATTATATGAACCATTGACCTTTCATAATAAAATATTAAGTAATTAATTATTATGGTTTAATAATAATAAAGTTAATATAATAAGGTTAATAAAAATTATTGATGTTTTAATAATAAAAAATATATATATACATATAAATATATTTGTTGATTATTTTAATATATTTTTGTTGACCTATGACTTTTTTTAAATAATTTAAGTTATATTAATAATTGAATTTTTAATAATAAAAACAATGTTTTAATAAATTGATAAAAATATTAATAAAAAAACTTTTTTTAAAACCCACTGAACTGCGTTTCATTAAACGCCGCAACAATCCAGACTGTCAGATCTTCTCCCCTCCGATCACAGTCGTCCATTCCATTTAAAGGTGCATCGCTTCTAGCTGCACAATCTTCTCTGGTTTTATCCCAGTCGTCCACTGTTTTCGCGTCTCCCTCTCTCCCCGCGGCATCTTCTTCCTCGCACGCGCCGAACCACTGGGTTAGGCCCCCCATTTTTCTTCTCTAGGCCGGCGAGTGGACACGCGTCGCTCCCTCTTTTCCATGGTTTGGCACCGAAATCACCTCGGATACTCGGGTCGACGACTCCATGAAGAGCGCGCTGCTTCTTCTTCTGTTTTTTTTAAACCCTGGTTGCACCAAAGGCCGAAGAGTTTTCACCTGACTTATTTGGTCTTTCGGACCACCGGTCCTCGTCGCTGGTTCGTTTTCCCCTCCTCTGCTCCGAGCAAAGGTAAGGGACAAGTTCTATTTTGGTTATTGTTTGAGCTTCGGATTTTATACATATACATATATACGTGTTATATGCATATGTATATTTTCTGTGTTTATACATCCAGTTTCACTTGCCTCGTGGCTGCCGACTGCTCACCTCCTCTCCATGCTAAGGTAAGGGGAATGTTTATTTTGGATCAGTATAAGTTTTCGTATATATATATATATATATACGTTATGTATATATATATATTCCCTGTATATATGAACCCTGTGACAACCTAGATTGTGAGGATCTCCCTTTCAGGAAGGAGAACCCAGTAGGAGTAAGAAGAACTCCTCTGCTCCGTTTTCATACAATTTTTATAATCTTTACTAATTTATACACACTTCTTATATAAACATGTATAAGTATATACAAGACCATATAAACCAAGTATCATTCGTTTTTCCCTTCCTAAAACCGAATCTGAATAGGGAGCCCTTCCTATTTTAAAATTTTCTTTTGTTTGGGAAAATACCCGGTTATATGTATATTCATCATGTGTAGGTATATATATATACATAATTATACAAAAGAATAAGACCCATTCATATCAGCTTCCCACTTACTGCAAAAACAAGCTGGGGTAAAAGAATCTCTTGGGTACTATTTTACTTCGGTTTTGGGTGACTGTGTATACAAGAATACACTTTGTGTATAAATATATATTTATGTATAAATGTATATATATATATATATATAATACAATTTATGCATGTATACAAATTCAGTTTATATGTATTCAACCAATTCTTCACCCTGCCATATGAAAATGGAGTTTGTGGGTAATTGTATAAACATATAAGATTATGAAAAAATATATAGAGCATAAATATATATGTACATGTGGTTATATAAGATGTACATGTACATCTATGTGAAAATATGAGGACAAGCTTATTTAATTATTTTAAAATTTACCACAATATAACATGAAGATTTATTACAAATTATATGTACCCTTTATGATTATTACTTCAAGAGAAATACCCAAAACTATTATTATACATGTTTATACGAATGATGAAGTTTAAGGGATATTTTGATATCAAAATAATTCTTACAATTGAAAAATTTCATTATCACAATTCTTGATAAATCAAGATTTTTGTTTTGTGAAAATTGTTAGTATGAATTCCTTACACTTTTACAAGTGTATACATGTATTCATATATATGTATGCATGTTTATGGAACGAACTTGTTTTTAACTAGGTATTATGATGTTTTGGAATGTTAAGTGTTTATGTTCGTTTCCTTAAAACCCATGTTTTCAATTGTTAAGATAATTTCTTATGTATAAGGATTTTTAGCATGAATATCTTAGCTTTCTTTAGGATTGAATTATCTTCAAGTTATGAATATGTATGTGAAAAAAGGGGTTTGATTTAGGTTGTATGAATAAAACCATATGAATGAAAGACCATGTCATGATATGTGAGGGATGTATTGGATTTAAATGTGATGGGTGCACCCGAAATTATATAGCGCAATATGAATGTTTAAATGTGACGGGTGCGCCCAGAATTATATAGATCTCTAATGTATTAGGTAAAGTATGAGTCTCATGAGACATTATGTGCGACGGTCTAGGCTGTTAGCCTTGGTTTGTGCTTCCATGTTAACATGATTAACAGTTATCCTTGAACCATTATGTATGTTATACGGTCTTGACGAAAGTTATTGACAATGTCCGGCTTTATACATTCCCTCTGCATGTGATGATAATTGGTCAACTAGGGGTTAGTTCAACTAATAGGAAATCCCCTAGTTGAAAATTCTCATGACTATGAAAATGTAATTATGTGTTAACAACTGAATTTCATGTGGTAAGTTGTTATAAGAACTGTATATGCTCATGAATCATTTTTTGAATATTTTCTGTAACGCCTCGACCCCAGCTACCCAGAGTCGGTGCATTACTTCGTAACATTTGCATGATCACAAGAAAGATCAAAACTCGAAAGACTGATTGGTTTAGTAGCCTTGGAAACACTAGATATATTTCATAAGTTTTACATTACATCATAAAATGAAAAACTACTACAACAATATAATGTTTCCACAGTCCACACTATAATCCCCTCATAATATCCCTGTAGGTCATTCATAACTTACATCTTCACTTCCTGGGAAAAATAAAACATAGAAAAGGGGTGAGCTCAAATGCCCAGTAAGGATAACAATATAGCGGAAAATTTCATAAATAAGAATAAACATTTAAGGCAATGTATAACTAAAAGAAAAGCCTTTTAAACATGAACTTTCAACATGGTATGGCATAAATAAAATGAAATAATGCCATTTAATTATTCACATGGATATTCTACTAATCGAATAATCACATGCAAAAATCAATAACCACTTTCATAATGTTGGAATGCATAATGCCAGACTATCATAACCACATAGCCAAGGCCTCGTGCCAAGACTACAAATAAGATTTTGTCAAGGCCTTGTGCCAAGACACTAGTTTGTCTCATGAGACCTACCGATGCATCGAGGAGATATAGCGGGCTCCACCCGTCACTTACTAAGTCCAATGCATTCCCATATGAAAAGGTTTAAACATAACATAAACATTCGTATTAAAACTAGCATACGAAATGTCAATAATTTCACCATAAACTATGAATGGTATAAAAATTGCACATCCACAGTCAAACATATCACAAAACCTTCAATACAATATAGAAGTTTTGTATCATAATAAATCAACCATAAATAATCTTAAAATCCATCAAAGGATGTTGACATAGATGAAATCAAAATTCTTTTTAAAGAAATATCTCCTTTTATTTTGAAATTATTTAAGATCCATATAAAATAAAACATTTTCTTTGAAAATATTCTTATAAGCTTGTAAGGGAAGCTTTGAAGATTTTATAACGGCGGAAAATAGCCGCACCCGCCGTATAAGTTAAAAAAACATTCTTACCTTAATTTTGTCGAAAAGGTTAAAAAGGACCTTGTTTTGAAAACGACCAAAAGATTCCTTTATAAACCACTTATAAAAGTCAAAAAGGGTATAAATGACTTTAACTCATATTCTAGTAAATAGTAAAAATGTTTTGAAATACATTTTTAAGAAACATGGATGTGGATGATAAAGAGATCCCAGTAGATTATTACGTATAAACAACCTCGAATAATGAAGAGATTGTGAAGTAACCCTTACCTTGTACTTTTCCTTGGTTGGGGTAGGTTAACCTCCTGTATAATGGTGAAATAATTGTTATTAAATTATACAAGAATCATATACATTAATATGATATCATATATGATCTTTTAATGTTGCTTTATTAATAATATCTTAGTATTATCGTCGTTTCAGGTGATAACCGATTCGTTCTTTTTAAATGTTTGGTTACGTAAGACATGTTTGTAATGGATAGATTATATCTTATTCATAATCAGAATGATATTAACATTATTTTTAACCCTAAAATGAGAATAATACTTCAATGGATACGATGGAGAATGAATCTCATCGCGTTCGTGGAGACGGTAGTCCGTACGTACGCACGAACGCAACTTCCATTTAATTTTTATTTTAAAAGAATCGAATCCAAATGATACGTAGGTATATTACTATTACATTATAATAGAATATTTTATATATGTTACTTAAGTTCATTAACACCATCCTTTATACGTTCCATGTGTGGTATGAACGAGTCATATCATTTTAAGGGGGCGGTAGTCCGCACTTCCTCAAATGAAATTATCGTATGTATATACAACATGAAACGAATAATGGTATGAAATAAAATGGAATTACAGAAGCTTATATATAAAATATATATCATTAATATCATATTTAATTACAGTGCCATCATAATGGCCACCATGAGAGGCGGTAAGATGTATTTGAACAATCATCGTTTTGTGAGGCGTTAGTTTGCCATCCACAGAAACATTATGTTCATCATCCATTAGATGGAGTTGTGTGTATGTGTAGTTTGAATCCTTCTTATAACAATATCCTAGTATATTGAGGATACTGGTGTTGTTACAAAAGAAAGGAAATAAAAAGATTTTGGGGGTTGGAGAAGCAAAATAAATGAAAATAATTTAAGAGAAATCGTTACCTTTAATTTAGGTAACTCACTTTGGTTGGAACCAAAGGAATTCTTGAAATGCTTTCTGCCTAAGGGGAAGCTTCAAGGAGGAGGAGAGGGATGTGGGGAGCTTAGTTGGGCAGAGTTTGGACGAGCCAAGTTGCTTGAGAGGTGTGAGGAATGAGTAGAAGTGGTCTCCTTTTATAAGGGAGAGGAGGGGCTCTTTTGGAAAGAGTGAAAGTATTACTTTATAATATAATTATATTCGGTTTATAATGGTCCAAAAATCATTGAGGTCGAAGATAAGATGACTCATATTCTAAATAACATCAACCAATAAGAATTGGACAGGTTTTAGATAATATTTTAATCATTAAAATCTTATTTATTTAAATGATTTATTAATGAGGTAAACATTGCATCATTATTGTGTCATTAATAATTTAACTTATTTGATGTCTAAAAATTATAAATAAAATATCATTATGTAGGAAATCTTTTGAGCTTTCTAATTAATATTTATAATCTAAAATCCAACATGTATAACCCTATGTAAAAATTGTTCTTCTAAAAGATGTAAGCTTATGCCATTTTTATTTTTATTTTAACTTTATTAATATAAAGTGTCCCTACCACATACAAGTGGCTCCAAGGGGTCCCCAAATTGACCCAAGGATGCCCATGGTCGGGTATGTGTCCACCAATAAGGTTAGGACACGTTTTAGGGTAATTTTGTATTATTATAATATTATTTTTTTAACCCTTATTTACCGGATTTACCCTTTAACCATGGTAAATAAAATATTTACCGCAGTAATTATTCAAATTGTCTAAAAATAAAAGTTACCTATTTACACAATTTAAACATCCTGATTCCAAATATGGAATCCATTTTCCTAAATTCAAAACACAGAAGTGGCAGAAATTAATTTAAAATTATTTCCCGCTGTCAAAACAAAAAGGGTGTTTTTAAGAGATAATAACTATCAAAAGATTGACACTTGTTTATGTTCGGTTTAATTGTAAAATTATGTCCAATGACCAACATTATATTAAAATGTAAAAATATATTCTAAATATACTTTAAAACCACTAAAATTCATAATTTATCACTATTAATTATTTTTATTAAAAAAGTTGTTTTTAATTAAAATTTAGTAATTTTCACTATTCATCAAAATATGAAAGTTATCCGAAAAGTACCAAAATTTCACCTTAGGCTAAATTCGATATTCCGAGTCCAAAAATGAAGTCCATTTTCAAATATATAATATATATAATTTCAAAAATTAGGTATTACTATTCACAACGGCTAGTTTAATTAGTTGTGGTGTGTGTTAGAACTCGAGGTTGCGTACAACACACGCTATCGCATTATTCGAAGGGAAACGTACCGTAGAAGCTTGGGGTGTTACATTCTCCCCTCCTTCAAATAATTGCGTCCTCGCAATTTCTAGGGTATTACTGCATAAAAAGACTCGGGTGGTTCTTCATCATAAGTTCCTCGGGTTCCCACGTTGCCTCTTCCATCTTATGATTTTTCCACAAAACTTTTACCAGACGCGTCGTCCGGTTTCTCAGCACTTGTTCTCTCGTATCAAGAATCCTGACCGGCTCTTCACAATAAGACAGATCGGGTTCCAGTTCTAATTCCTCATAGGTGAGTACATGCGTTGGGTCAGGCATGTATTTCCTCAACAGAGATACGTGGAACACATCGTGAACTTTGGAGAGACTTGGCGGCATTGCCAATCGGTAAGCTACAACCCCAATTCGTTCTATAATTTCGAAAGGTCCGATGTACCTGGGACTCAATTTACCATTCTTACCAAAACATATGACTCCCTTCCACGGAGATACCTTCAGGAAAACATGATCACCGACTTGAAATTCCAAATCCTTCCTTCTTCACACACAACTGATGGTATCCAGATCGAAGGTCAATCTTTGAAAAGTATTGAGCTCCATGCAGTTGGTCAAATAAATCATCAATACGAGGTAGGGGATACTTGTTCTTTATCGTTATAGCATTGATCTCCCTGTAGTCGATACATAACCTCATAGATCCATCTTTCTTTTTAACAAAAAGAACAGGGGCTCCCCATCGAGAAACACTAGGGCGAATAAATCCCTTATTACTCAATTCCTCTAGTTGTTTCTTTAGTTCGACTAACTCTACAGTGGCCATTCTATAAGGGGTTTTCGATATAGGCCTTGATCCAGGAATCAAATCAATGGAAAACTCAACTTCTCGTTCTGGAGGATGACCAGGTAAATCTTCCGGAAATACATCTACAAATTCTTTCACAACAGGTACATCCTCTATTTGAACATTCCTTTCCTCACCCGCAGTTATTTCATTCTCTTCCTCCCCAATAATTGAATTTAGTTGTGCTACTGGGGGTGGATATAAATAAGAATTAGGTGGTGACGATTCTGCTCTAAAAATAAGGTGTTCCTTATCACTATTATCAAGAATCGTAACCTCTTTCTTCTTACAATAAATCTTCGCATCATAGTCCGAAAGCCAGTCCATACTGAGGATTATGTCAAACTCAATCATAGGTATGACGATGAGATCAGCAGATAAAGAAAATTTATGTGCTCTAATGGGGACTTATTCACAAAACTTTGTTGCAACGATACTTCCCTTAGGAGTTTTAACTGACAACTCCCTTATTAAATCAAATTGGAAATATCTAATTTTCTTAGCAAACTGGGAAGATATGAAACAATGCGATGATCCAGAATCAAATAATGCATTTGCTAAACTTGAGGAAACCATTAAATTACCTGCCACCACGTCTTTCAGAGCTGCTACCTCAGCAGTAGTGATAGCATAAGCCTGGCCTTGATCCCTTGGCCTTTTCTGAGGTAAGTTCTCCTGACGCTTAGGACATGCATTTGCATAATGCCCCATCTCCCTGCAATTGTAGCACTGAACGTTGGTAGCTTCGTTCTTCCCCTTGCAATCATGAGCTTGGTGGCCTTTTTCACCACACTTGTAACAGACTCACATTCCCTTTAAGCAAGTACCATGATGTTTCTTCCCGCATTTACCACAAGATGGATATTCAACCTTTCCCTTCTTCCCCTTATTTCCATTCCCAGATTGATCAGCAGGTCTCTTCTTCTCTTGCTTTGCTTTAAAGTCATAAGACTTAGAGAATTCCTTTTCGGTCATGATAGCACATGAGACAATGTCTTCGTACGATGAAAAGGATTGTGAGACTAACGCTCGATGGAGAAATGGTTTTAACCCATCAAAGAAATGATCAATCTTAATTCTTGGGTTCCGAATATAATCACCAGCGTACCTCGCTAACCTTGTAAAGTTAGCCTCATACTTTGTGACATTCTCATCCTCCTTTTGTCTCAGACTCAGAAATTGCCTTTCCATATCTACTCGATGGTCGCGAGGGAAGTATTTTTCTAAAAACAGATCTTTGAACTCCCTTCATTCCATATTTGATACTTCATCATCTTCCTTCATATTTTGAATCAATGACCACCATTGATCAGCATCTCCAGTGAGGCGGTAAACTGCCATGATAACTTTTTCTCTTTCACTGCTCCCCAAAGCCTGAAATATTTTCTCTAGGGAAAATATCCATTGCTCAGCTACTAAGGGATTTGTATTCCCATTGAACGTTGGTGGTTGTTGCCTCATGAATCGATCTAACATTGATCCTCCACGCTGCGGATCAGGGTGCTCCATACGGGTAAGGTTATTATTCATAACCTGAGTAAGTTGTCCCAGTATGGTGATTAGCTGATCGACACCAGTTGCATCACCAGCCCCACTATAATTATCTTGAGCAGGAGGTCAATCCCTACATGGAGTGCGTGCATTGATACGGTTTCCATTTCTTCCACTAGGCGCCATTTCTAAACAATGGCATAAACTAGATCAGTTTATGAATCAAAATACATAATCCCATACTTATAAAACACTTAACATAAATTGAACTATTTATGGATATAATCCATAATCATAAAAATGTTTTCTTTGAGGAAGTATATACTCATAAACCCTTCATAATGATTTGTAAAGAAAATGAGAGTTATCCTAAGCATATCCCCCGGGAGTGTCGTAACCAAGAGTGCAGCAAGGCCCGTTGTCGTGCACCAGTTCCCGTTCGAGTCTAGCTCAATGCGGTGTTTTCGGGTTTTACCCCTAGGTACATCTGTGCCAGAGCCGCCTCTACCTGCTCGTATCCAGACAGGGATGTATTGCTCGGAAAACTCACATAATCTCTACAATACCAAAATTCTAGGAAGTTTTTCTATACTAATCCTCAATGTTCATCTTAGGTCTACGTGCTCTAATCAGAGTTTATCTAAATCTAGCTTCCAAGGTTTGTACTAAACTTCCTCTGATACCAACTGTAACGCCCCGACCCCAGCTACCCAGAGTCGGTACATTACTTCGTAACATTTGCATGATCACAAGAAAGATCAAAACTCGAAAGAACGATTGGTTTAGTAGCCTTGGAAACACTAGATATATTTCATAAGTTTTACATTACATCATAAAATGAAAAACTACTACAACAATATAATGTTTCCACAGTCCACACTATAATCCCCTCATAATATCCCTGCAGGTCATTCATAACTTACATCTTCACTTCCTGGGAAAAATAAAACATAGAAAAGGGGTGAGCTCAAATGCCCAGTAAGGATAACAATATAGCGGAAACTTTCATAAATAAGAATAAACATTTAAGGCAATGTATAACTAAAATAAAAGCCTTTTAAACATGAACTTTCAACATGGTATGGCATAAATAAAATGAAATAATGCCATTTAATTATTCACATGGATATTCTACTAATCGAATAATCACATGCAAAAATCAATAACCACTTTCATAATGTTGGAATGCATAATGCCAGACTATCATAACCACATAGCCAAGGCCTCGTGCCAAGACTACAAATAAGATTTTGTCAAGGCCTTGTGCCAAGACACTAGTTTGTCTCATGAGACCTACCGATGCATCGAGGAGCTATAGCGGGCTCCACCCGTCACTTACTAAGTCCAATGCATTCCCATATGAAAAGGTTTAAACATAACATAAACATTCGTATTAAAACTAGCATACGAAATGTCAATAATTTCACCATAAACTATGAATGGTATAAAAATAGCACATCCACAGTCAAACATATCACAAAACCTTCAATACAATATAGAAGTTTTGTATCATAATAAATCAACCATAAATAATCTTAAAATCCAACAAAGGATGTTGACATAGATGAAATCAAAATTCTTTTTAAAGAAATATCTCCTTTTATTTTGAAATTATTTAAGATCCATATAAAATAAAACATTTTCTTTGAAAATATTCTTATAAGCTTGTAAGGGATGCTTTGAAGATTTTATAACGGCGGAAAATAGCCGCACCCGCCGTATAAGTTAAAATGAACATTCTTACCTTAATTTTGTCGAAAAGGTTAAAAAGGAACTTGTTTTGAAAATGACCAAAAGATTCCTTTATAAACCACTTATAAAAGTCAAAAAGGGTATAAATGACTTTAACTCATATTCTAGTAAATAGTAAAAATGTTTTGAAATACATTTTTAAGAAACATGGATGTGGATGATAAAGAGATCCCAGTAGATTATTACGTATAAACAACCTCGAATAATGAAGAGATTGTGAAATAACCCTTACCTTGTACTTTTCCTTGGTTGGGGTAGGTTAACCTCCTGTATAATGGTGGAATAATTGTTATTAAATTATACAAGAATCATATACATTAATATGATATCATATATGATCTTTTAATGTTGCTTTATTAATAATATCTTAGTATTATCGTCATTTCGGGTGATAACCGATTCGTTATTTTTAAATGTTTGGTTACGTAAGACATGTTTGTAATGGATAGATTATATCTTATTCATAATCAGAATGATATTAACATTATTTTTAACCCTAAAATGAGAATAATACTTGAATGGATACGATGGAGAATGAATCTCATCGCGTTCGTGGAGACGGTAGTCTGTACGTACGCACGAACGCAACTTCCATTTAATTTTTATTTTAAAAGAATCGAATCCAAATGATACTTAGCTATATTACTATTATAGTATAATAAAATATTTTATATATGTTACTTAAGTTCATTAACACCATCCTTTATACGTTCCATGTGTGGTATGAACGAGTCATATCATTTTAAGGGGGCGGTAGTCCGCACTTCCTCAAATGAAATTATCATATGTATATACAACATGAAACGAATAATGGTATGAAATAAAATGGAATTACAGAAGCTTATATATAAAATATATATCATTAATATCATATTTAATTACAGTGCCATCATAATGGCCACCATGAGAGGCGGTAAGATGTATTTGAACAATCATCGTTTTGTGAGGCGTTAGTTTGCCATCCACAGAAACATTATGTTCATCATCCATTAGATGGAGTTGTGTGTATGTGTTGTTTGAATCCTTCTTATAACAACATCCTAGTATATTGAGGATACTGGTGTTGTTACAAAAGAAAGGAAATAAAAAGAGTTTGGGGGTTGGAGAAGCAAAATAAATGAAAATAATTTAAGAGAAATCGTTACCTTTAATTTAGGTAACTCACTTTGGTTGGAACCAAAGGACTTCTTGAAATGCTTTCTGCCTAAGGGGAAGCTTCAAGGAGGAGGAGAGGGATGTGTGGAGCTTAGTTGGGCAGAGTTTGGACGAGCCAAGTGGCTTGAGAGGTGTGAGGAATGAGTAGAAGTGGTCTCCTTTTATAAGGGAGAGGAGGGGCTCTTTAGGAAAGAGTGAAAGTATTACTTTATAATATAATTATATTCGGTTTATAATGGACCAAAAATCATTGAGGTCGAAGTTACGATGACTCATATTCTAAATAACATCAACCAATAAGAATTGGACAGGTTTTAGATAATATTTTAATCATTATAATCTTATTTATTTAAATGATTAATTAATGAGGTAAACATTGCATCATTATTGTGTCAATAATAATTTAACTTATTTGATGTCTAAAAATTATAAATAAAATATCATTATGTAGGAAATCTTTTTAGCTTTCTAATGAATATTTATAATCGAAAATCCAACATTTATAACCCTATGTAAAAATTGTTCTTCTAAAAGATGTAAGCTTATGCCATTTTTATTTTTATTTTAATTTTATTAATATAAAGTGTCCCTACCACATACAAGTGGCTCCAAGGGGTCCCCAAATTGACCCAAGGATGCCCATGGTCGGGTATGTGTCCACCAATAAGGTTAGGACACGTTTTAGGGTAATTTTGTATTATTATAATATTATTTTTTTAACCCTTATTTAACAGATTTACCCTTTAACCATGGTAAATAAAATATTTACCGCAGTAATTATTCAAATTGTCTAAAAATAAAAGTTACCTATTTACACAATTTAAACATCCTGATTCCAAATATGGAATCCATTTTCCTAAATTCAAAACACAGAAGTGGCAGAAATTAATTTAAAATTATTTCCCGCTGTCAAAACAAAAAGCGTGTTTTTAAGAGATAATAACTATCAAAAGATTGACACTTGTTTATGTTCGGTTTAATTGTAAAATAATGTCAAATGACCAACATTATATTAAAATGTAAAAATATATTCTAAATATACTTTAAAACCACTAAAATTCATAATTTATCACTATTAATTATTTTTATTAAAAAAGTTGTTTTTAATTAAAATTTAGTAATTTTCACTATTCATCAAAATATGAAAGTTATCCGAAAAGTACCAAAATTTCACCTTAGGCTAAATTCGATATTCCGAGTCCAAAAATGAAGTCCATTTTCAAATATAAAATATATATAATTTCAAAAATTAGGTATTACTATTCACAACGGCTAGTTTAATTAGTTGTGGTGTGTGTTAGAACTCGAGGTTGCGTACAACACACGCTATCGCATTATTCGAAGGGAAACGTACCGTAGAAGCTTGGGGTGTTACATTTTCCTTGCTTACACACAGATTTTTCAGAACTGAAGTAATCTTCGTTGTAAATTATGCATTATATATTTGTTGTGCTCTCTGATCATGTTTGATTTAAAGTTTATTTTAAGAATGTACTCCTCCTCTATGCAAGTGGTTTTAAAAAATGTTGGATTTCATGTTTTTAAGAAAAGTTAATGCTTCGTTTTTAGCAATGTGTTTTTATTCTCTTCAAAAGGACTGCTTTGAGAAAGATTTTTCTTAAAATGTTTTTTTAAACCACTTACTGGGCATATTTTCTCACCCTACGTTTTTTGTTTAACATTTTTCAGGCATGGTTTGTGTTAGTGAAGTTTATCAGAAGCAGTTGGTTTCCCAGAATCTTGTGCCTCGCGATCTTCTGTTGAAATGGGAAATGGTTTCTATTTTGTAAAATGATGTAATGAAATGTTAGTACATCATGTCTCATTGGCACCCTGGGTTTGGGGGTCACTACAGTTGGTATTAGAAGATGGGTTTAGGAAACTCTGGAAAACCAGGTGGTATAAATGTATAGCTATGATTGACTAAGTAAAAATGTTATAACATTTAGATGGCTAATGAAAATGTACCTACCGACCTACTTTCACTTCCCACTGAGGCTCTAGAGAACATTGTATCTCTAGGTATTCGTGAGAAATTTCTAAATTATGCCCGAATTCGCATGACATGTAAGCACCTGTATGACGTGTCAAACTCGCCTAGGGTGCTTAGTCTTCACCGAGGATTTGCGATGGATTATCTCCTAATGATGATGACCCAATTTACCTCTTGTGCACGTCAGGGTAAGTATCACAAAGGACTCTTCTGAGTGTTCATGACTGGCGAGGATTTTGTCACGATGCTTGATAACCCCTTTCAAGAAGCTGCTACTACCGGAGACCTCCGAGCGGCTTACCTATTGCAGATTTTTCACTACGGCTTCTGGGCCAGTTAATGGACTTTTGAGTATTGGAAGATGGGTCCACCAGATTGTCTCTTAGGCAAGAAGTGTATACTGATGTTTTCCAACTCCATACTCTTCACGCTAAACTCAGGACGCATCGTAAAAGTTCCCATGAGTTTAGACCTCTATGTTCAGCCTGTGTGTGGTTTGAAGAGTTAGGAAGTTTTTCCACTCTTTGTGGTGTACGTCTAGTAAAATTAGGCTTTGTCATGTAATATTTTTCATAAATGGAAGTTTCATGATTCATTTCATGTCTCTACATTATCAATATTGTTAAGAGTTTCCATTCGAATGTTTTTTTTCATATGGCTGGTCAAAGGAACTTCTCATCACTACCCGATGAGTTAGTAGAAGTTATCTTGATCATGGCATGCACGGTGGATTATCCATCCTTTCTATACCTACGAGGGTCCTGCCATCGTTTGCTCGATCTAGAAAATGGTCATGAGATCATGCGTTTGTGTCAAGAGGATGATCATGTTTTTCACCTCATCGACACTGCTCAACACCCCTGCTACAGGCGAAGGGGAAGGTACTATGAGGGCATATTCTAGTGTTTTACTCTGGCACAAAACTTTTCTGCCTGAGCGTGCTTCCTCGTAGCTGCTCAGAATGGCCACCTTAGTATAGCCTACATGTTCCAGGTCTTGAATTTTAGTCTCCTCAACCACATCATTCCTCTCGACTACCTCGATCATGATGTGGCCCGAAGAATTATCAAGGAGTTTATCTACTCAGACGTTTTGGAGCTTTTCAACGCACGAGCCTCCCTTTGGAAGCCCGTGTGCAGTACACACAAGCAGGAGTTCAAGACGTACTGTTTGAAGTGTATCTGGTCTAGGGAAACAGAATAACTATGTTCCAACATTGGTATTCCATTAACCGAACCAGATCCACTGTTTCGGTAATATTGCACGTGTGGGGTTTCAATTTTTCTTTTTATGATAGAATTGCGAGGGCGCAATTCTTTGAAGGGGGAAATAATGTAACGACCCGAGAAAACCGTGTTTTCAGTTATGACAAGTTCACTTTACAATTCCACCTGATAAGTGCACAAACAATCAACCTATAAGATAATAATAATAATAAAATAGAAAAACACATCAAATGAATGAAATCTCCTTTTATTCAAACGAGTAACATCACGGTGTCTACAACCCACACTGATCGAACAAAAAGATAAGCTAACCAAAAATACCAATAAAAAACCCAATTACAATAATTGGGAGACCTCTTAAAACCACCAGGACCCCAAGAAGGCGGTAAGGATTTCAGACATCCATCAGAATAAACATGAGGATGGCTGAAGACACTACAACCGTGCTGAGCACCAAGGGAATCACACGAACCATCTCTTCATTTCTCCTTCAGTCACCTGTAGTGAGGGACACCCCGAGACCATCCCCTTAATAAGCACACTAATCCGACCATTGAACCCAAACAACAATAAATATGACCGTTGGATTCTCCTATCCAATATGTTTTATTTTTGACTGTTGGAGATAAGAATGGATTACCCCCGAAAGGTTCGGAATGTTTATTATGTAATTTTCTTTAATATTTAAAGAATGACATCAATTATAATTTAATTTATTTATTTCTTTTTTCCCAAAAATGCGAATTATATTTTATGATTCAAAATGGTGAAATTTGATATTTCATTTTCCCACTATTCACTATACATATTTTCTTAATTTGCGAAATTAAAATATTATGTTAAAGCTGATGGGTTTTTATTTTGTCTAAGAAAATATGTACTAACTCTTGAGTTATATATATATTTATTGCATCAAATTAAATGAATTATTTTATAATATTAATGAAAATGTTTATAAATTGAATTAACAGTTAAAAAAAACTATGTCAAAACATGATTTCATTTACTTATGTGTTTCGTAGTGGTAATTTTTATATCAATGCACTCCTATGTGTGATTGAATGTCATTACGTTTAATGTTTTATTAATATTAATCTTTAATTATGGAAATTAAGGTAATTAGCTAATAAAGGAAATTAAATCATATATATATATATATGATATGTTATAAATAACCAATGTTTTCTTTATATATTAAATGAATCATTGTCATTTAATAATGAAATATTAAGTAATTAATAATTATGGTTTAATAATAATATAGTTAATATAATAAGGTTAATAAAAATTATTGATTTTTAAAAAATAAAAAATATATATATACATATAAATATATGTTTTGATTAAATCAATATATTTTTATTGACCAATGATTTTTTTTAAATAATAAAATTATATTAATAATTGAATTTTTAATAATAAAAACAATGTTTTAATAAATTGATAAAAATATTAATAAAACAACTTTTTTTAAAACCTACTAAACCGCATTTCATTAAACGCCGCAACAATCCAGACCATCCGATATTCTCCCTTCCGATTCCATCCGTCCATTCCTTTTAAAGCTGCATCACTTCTAGCCGCACGATCTTCTCCGGTTTAATCCCAGCCATCCACTATTTTCGCTTCTCCCTCTCTCCTCACGGCTTCTTCTTCCTCGCGTGCACCGAACTAGTGGGTTAGGCCCCCCTTTTTTCTTCTCTAGGCCGGTGAGTGGACCCGCATCGCTCCCTCTATTCTACGGGTTGGCACCGTCTTCGCCTCGGATACCCGGGTCAACGACTCCACGAAGAGCCCGCTAATTCTTCTTCTGTTTTTTTAAACCCCGGTTGCACCGAATGCTGAAGAGTTCGCACCCGACTTCTTTGATCTTTCCGACCACCGGTCCTCGTCGCTGCTTCGTTTTCACCTCCTCCTCTTTGAGAAAAGGTAATGGAAAAGTTATATTTTGGTTATTGTTTGAGCTTCGTTTTTTATATATATACATATATACATGTTATATGCATATGTATATTTTCTGTGTTTATACATCCGGTTTCACATGCCTCGTGGCTTCCCCTTGCTTAACTCCTCTCCAAGATAAGGTAAGGGGAATGTTTTTTTTATCTGTATATGTTTCGGTATATATATATATATACATTATATATATATATATATATTCCCTGTATGTATAAACCAGGTGACAACCCAGATTGTGAGGATCTCCCTTTCAGCAAGGAGAACCCAGTAGGAGTAAGAAGAACTCCTCTGCTCCGTTTTCATACAGTTTTTTAATCTTTACTTATTTATGCACAATTCTTATATAAACGTGTAAAAGTATATACAAGACCATATAATCCTAGTATCATTCGTTATCCCTTCCTAAAACTGAATCCGAATAGGGAGCCCTTCCTGTTTTAAAATTTTCTTTTGTTTGGGAAAATACCCAGTTATATGTATATTCATCATGTGTAGGTATATATATATACATAATTATACAAAAGAATAAGACCCATCCATATCATCTTCCCACTTACTGCAAAAACATGCCGGGGTAAAAGAAGCTATTGGGTACTAGTTTACATCGGTTTTGTGTGATTGCGTATACATGAATACACTTTGTGTATAAATATATATATATGTATAAATGTATACATATATATATAATACAATTTATGCATGTATACACATTCAGTTTATATGTATTCAACCTATTCTTCACCCTGCCCTATGAAAATGGAGTTTGTGGCTAATTGTATAAACATATAAGATTATGAAAATATATATAGAGCACATATATATATATATATATATATATATATATATATGTAAATGTGGTTATATAAGATGTACATGTACATCTATGTGAAAATATGAGTACAAGCTTATTTAATTATTTTAAAATTTACCACAATATAACATGAAGATTTTTTTACATATTATATGTACCCTTTAAGATTATTACTTCAAGAGCAATACCCAAAACTATTGTTGTACATGTTTATATGAATGATGAAGTTTAAGGGGTAGTTTGATATCAAAATAATTCTTAAAATTGAAAGATTTCATTATCACAATTCTTGATAAATCAGGATTTTTGTTTTGTGAAAATGGTTAGTATGAATTCCTTAAACTTTTACAAGTGTATACATGTATTCATATATATGTACTCATGTTTATGGAACTACCTTGTTTTTAACTGGTTATTATGATGTTTTGGAATGTTAAGTGTTTATGTTCATTTCCTTAAAACCCATCTTTTCAATTGTTATGATAATTTCTTATGTATAAGGATTTTTAGCATGCATATCTTAGCTTTATTTATGATTGAATTATCTTCAAGTTATGAATATGCATGTGAAAAAAGGGGTTTGATTAAGGTTGTATGAATAAAACACTATGAATGAAAGACCATATCAAGATATGTGAGGGGTGTATTGGACTTAAATGTGACGGGTGCACCTGGAATTATATAGCGCTCCAATACATTGGGTAAAATATGAGTTTCATGAGACGTTATGTGCGATGGTATTGGCAGTTAGCCTTGTCTTTTGATACTATGGAAATGGGATTGGCGGTTACGTTGACCCATTAATTATGTTATACGGTCTTGACTAAAGGTCTTGACAAAGTCCGGCATTATACATTCCCTCTGCATGTGATGATAATTGGTCAACCAGGGGTTAGTTCAACTAACAGGACATCCCCTAGTTGAAAATTCTCATGACTATGAAAATGTAATTATGTGTTAAGAACTGAATTTCATGTGGTAAGTTGTTAGAAGAACTGTATATGCTCATGAAGCATGTTATGAATGTTTTCCTTGCTTACAAATAGATTTTTCAGAACTGAAATAATATTGGTTGTAAATTATGCATTATCTATGTGTTGCGCTCTCTGATCATGTTTACATTAATGTTTATTTTAATCATGTACTCCGCCTCTGTGCATGTAGTTTTAAAAAATGCTGGATTTCATGTTTTTAAGAAAAGACAATGCTTCGTTTTTAGCAAAGTGTTTTATTCTCTTCAAAAGGACTTCTTTGAGAAAGAGTTTTCTTAAAAAAAATTAAAACCCCTTAATGGGTATATTTTCTCACCCTGTGTTTTTTGTTTAAAATTTTTCAGGCATGGTTTTTGTTAGTGAAGTTTATCAGAAGCAGCTGGTTTCCCAGAATCCTATGCCTCGCGATCATCTGTAGAAATGGGACATGGTATCTAATTTTTAAAATGATTTAATGAAATCATAGTATATCATGTATCATTGGCACCTTGGGTTTGGGGGTCTCTACACATCAGGTCTATAAAATTACGACATATTTCTTTGAAAGAGAATCATATTCTATTTAATGTATGACATACATTTTTAGGCGGTATGGATTTGAAACAAACAAACATAAAATATTTCATAAAAAAAGTTATTTAGGTGAATTATTCTCTATAACTTCAATTTATTCTTTTACATTACATTATTTCTATTTTAGGAATACCCATATCTAACTTTTAAACTATTAACGAAAAGAAAAAAGTACAAATTTTCATATCTGGATAGAGTGTAAGCTGCTGGAGGAAGAAAAATCAGCGAATCACCCTTGATCGATGCCATCTCTTTCCTTATCCCAATTTCAAACATATCCAACCTAGGCTTGATTCCATATTTTTTCCAAGAACATTTAGTTACGTTCCTATAACACTATCAAAATAATTTTTTTCTACATGCATGATATCAAAATTTTTATGATGTACAAACAATTGTAATATGATAATTCAATGAAAATTTATCACTTCTTCCAACATTATTTCATAGGTTTTTTTTGAAATTGGTTTATCAAAAATATTTTCAATAACATTTAATTTATTTAATAGTTGATCACCAATTAACAATGATGGTGTTTCACCTTAGTCAATATTCCCATTGAATGTTTCCATCTAGGATCATTATTTATTTCATCAAGGTAATAATTTATAATGCCTTAAAAACACATACATTGATGAATCTTTCAATCATACTTAGTTTGGATATTCTTCACAAATGGGACACCCCATAATTCCATTAATGTTATATCCTGATAATTTTTTTATGGAGGAAAATCTTTTATCATCCCATACAACATGGCCTTCAATTTAATTCTGCATTACTATGAGAATCATACATTATAACACATGTATCGCACATCAATTAAAGATCATTGATCAATGGATCCAAATAGACAACAATATCATTATGTTTTTTCATTGGTCTAGATATAAGTGGAGACAATATAATTTATTTTCACTTCATGCATAACCATGGAGCAAATTTATAATTTACCAGCATTATGTTCCTTGTATTGTGAGTACTACTATCTACACCGAAAGGATCTATTTGATATATATATATATATATATATATCATGAGAAGAAATTTTATCATCTCATTTCCAAATTCAGGATACTCATAATCAATTTTCTTTCACTAAAGAGAATATTATAGATGACTTAGGTTCCCATATTTAATTTTTGTGTCTACATTCCATGTAAATTTTCATGTGGTTTCCTGACACCTATATAGTCTCCTAAACCATTTAATGAAATAAAAGTACTATAATACACTAAATGGAAGTGGGTCATTTTTTTTGTATACATATGTTCTACACATAAAAAATTTTATGAGTGATTTATTACCTTTTTGAAAAAATATGAAACCCTTTAGACAATCATGTATTTTTTAAAAATCATGCTCATTTAACGTAGCTTTCGTTTAGAATCACATGTCGGACGTGGATGTTCATTTACTTTTGGATTCATATCATTAAAGTGATCATGTAGTTATGTAAAGATGTTTTCGTTCCATCCAAGACCAACATTCAAAATACATAACTTCAATACGGCTGACAATGTTGTGTATTTAGTACAACTTGTATATAATGGTCTCTTAGAACATCTATTTAACTTCTCCAGTAACTTTAGAAAATCATGAAGGTCGTCAAAAATTTCCATTGTCATTTCATAAATATTATATCTATCATCATTTGCATTGGTATTCATATCAATTGATCCATACACCATGGTATCATCCCAATCGTTGTGTATGTTCATTTTTTCCACATTTGTTTCCAAAATTTATAGTTCATATTTATTTTTTGACAAATAAATTGTTTTTAAAACACTTAAATACTATTATTCATCTATTATAAAAACATAAGGATGGATCATAGATTTGAGAAGCGTCATATGGATGCTCTATTGGAATCTTGATGACATATCTAACTCCAACTTCATAAAATTTTGTCGAACTATTAACATGAATCCATTTTTTATTAATATCCATCTTATTAGTTTCATAAAATATTCATTTTTGTATAATAATTAAAAAATACACATTAGATATTCATTACCAAAGGTGAATGTAGTTCGATAATTATAATTAGGGGAACAAAACATTTGATTGTTTCAAATAATATCAAATGAATCAGAGAAAAAGGGTAACTGAATTTAATAAAATAATTACTCCACTATTGTTGGGTTTATCCTCTAAATTCATCCATAGTTGAAAGTTATAGTCAACTTTCATTCTCATCAGCCTCATCTCTTGAATAACTATTATTGATTTTTATTCTTTGAGACTCATCCCCTATCTCTTGTAGACATCCACCTATATTTCGTGGACTACTCTAAGAAGTAGTAATCCAATACCGAGTAATATAGATCAATTTGGATGAAAACTATTCAGAGAAGTTGAACCAACATAGATGAAATGGGTGATGAGCCTTAAGTATCAAAATGCAATAATAATTGTTCAGGATATAAACATGATGAAGATGAACCCAAACCATTATTATCATAAATAATTGGTGTTCTTAGCATGTTTAGAAATTATATTCCAAAAATAACTAGATATAAAACTAAAACAATTAAATATGTTTTCCCCTATGTAAAATAATAATAAATGAAATAAAATAATGCACATAAAATCTGATGTTATTTTTTAATCCAGAATTCTATTTTTTTATGAATAAATTTTATAAAGATAATTAAATCGAAATTTTTCCTAATAGACATAGATATACTGGTTCATCTAGTTATTATTTAAATTAAATAAATAAGGATGAATCTTGAGTTGAACCTAAAAGGAGTACATTGCCTAGAAAGAAGAAACAGTTATATCATGAATTCATATTTTTCAAATCAATAATTTTTATTATAGATACCGATCAACATAATAATAATCTCAAAAAATATCATATGGTTCTAACCATAAATAATGGTATCATTTTTTATAATGATTCATTTCAATATAAATATGTCGTGTTCTAGAAATAATCTTTTAATGATGCAATAGATTCTATTTTGAGAAATAATACTTGTATCATTACAAATAACTATAATATTTAAATCATATTGGTTGTAAATGAGTATTATAAGTATGTATGACTGTAATTATAACATTAAATATTTTAAATATATATAAGTAATTAAAGGTTTCAAAAATAGGTATGGATTGGTTATTTTGATAATTATACTCATTTAGTTGAAATTATGATAATAAGGACATTATTTTTCTTTAAATTCGATAAACCATTTGTGTGTTTATTTAATGGATATCAAATTATATTTTTATATGTATCCATAAATAAATAAATTTACATGTAATAATATTATGGTTTTCTATAAAATATATTTAAAACAAATTTTAAATTTTAATTAAATATAATTATTGCCTTAGAGAATCACCGAAAACACTTGAGAAGTATGATTCTATTATTTTTTTCAAATTGATTTTTAAATTATAATATTTATAAGTCTACTTTTTTAATGTTTATGAAATAATAATAAGTTATTATGTGTATCTATGTCAATGACATATTAATTTGTAAAAATAACACGACCAATGTTGATGAGATGAAGAAATATTTATTTTCCATGATTAAAATGAAATAAATTATAATAAAAGATACTAAAATAATTATTAAATTAAGAATACATAGTCGGGGTCATTACTTATATCATCCTCACTATATTGTGAATATGTTGAATGAATTAGATCTTATAGGTTTCAGAGATGCAAATACTCCATTCGAATCTAGCAATATCATTTTCATTAATACTGACATGTCATATCACAACATAAACATTATAATGTGATTTGATCTTTAATGATGTGATATAAAATAATACTCCAAATTTCACATTTTTTTCAAATACATTTATATTATATTAATCCTAATGTGCAAATACATTGATATTATATTAATCCTAATGTGGATAATTGGAAGTGTATAATTAGAATTTTTTTTAAATAAGGCTATAAAATGTGAGATTATTTTATAATGATTAACTGACTATATTAAGCATACACTAATTCAAGTTGAAATTCCATCATCGGGGGTTATAGATCTAAATTTGGATAGATATTTAGTCCTTGAGATTTTTTCATTTATGGGGTGGGAAATAAACATGAATTTCACATTTTATATTAGACTTAAAATTTTCATACTTTAACAACATGTAGAATGGAAAAAATGAATCATATATATTTTAATGGAATTTATGTTATGTAATATTCCAATTACTCTAATTTTCATTAATTATGGTTATGAAGAAGAAATTTCAATATATTATAGTTTCATCTACAGTATAATGTCTAAAATATTACTTTAAAACATGATATGCGAGACGAATATTATAAAATGGCTCTATAAAAATTGTTCATGTAAAATCATCTAAGAACACTATAGATCCCTTATATAAAATAAATATCATGGATTATAGATGAACTGATTAATAGATAAATTGGGCTAAAACCCTTAAAATGATCTATTTATTGAAATGTGTGATCATGCACTAGTGAAATACTCATCCCAAGATCATTCACACAGCTACCTGAGGTCTCTCATGATATGTTAGTAGAGGAAAACTAAATAATATAACACATATGAATAAAATTAAAATAATTATTAAAATAGATCAACAAGAATAAACTCACACACCACTTTGAACACACTTTAATGAACAGCCCCATCATAATATCATAAACAATATAATGATTTTAATGAACTACGATCAATTCATATTACAATAAAAACTACCATTCACTATGAATCATCAAGAGTCTTAACAAGATGTCCGTATATAACAAAAAATATTAATCTAATTAGGGAAAACATATCAAACATATAATACTTTCATTGAAAATATTATAAAGGACATCCAATATTCAATTTGAAACCCATCCAAAACATTAAAAATAATGAAAGGAAATAATACATCCATCTTCTTTGCTAACGTAAAAAGAAACATGAAAAATATACAAACAAGATATTATTCATAGAAAGAATTGATTAAAACATAATTGTAATTATTTATAATTCATAAGAAATTATTACATGAATTATATTTCGTTTTATTCAATAAACACCATCAGTGGAATTTTAACTAACACTGTGTGTTTTATTTCAATAGAAGGAAGTTCAAAGAATCTAAACGTAATAAAAGATCCTTTCATGTCAATGAAAACATTTGAAAAATATTTATAAATCCATATCTCCATCATGGATATATAAAATATAATTTACATCAGATAAAACCATGTATTTAAAATATACAAGCATTCATCATACCATGTTTAAAGGAAATTGAATTGATCCACCCATCAGAATCGATGAAATCATAGTTTGGAATACTTTATACACTACAAGGAAGAAATAATATCCCTTAAAGGTCAATACAGAACCAAAATCAAAGAAAAAAAATGATAATTAATACATTCAAGAAAGGAATGTAGTGATGAATGATGAAAATCAAGAGATAATGAATGAAAAAATTACAAAAGATATCATCAATCTAGAAAAATGTGTGGCGAGGTTGATAAAAATTAACATGCCTTTGATTGATGTTTTTATTCATCTAAGAGAAAAATAGATATCCCTTGGGAAAGCCTTGATTCATCCGAGCCTTGGATTCTTCGAACCATGATTCATTCGAGCATTGGATTCGATCCTTGGATTTGTTTGAGACGTATGTTGAGCTTGGATTCATCGAGTAGGTGCGCTGGCAGGAGATGGCTTCCATGGATTTCTCGACAAATTAGGATTGATTCGGTTGTGGTTAGGGTTATTAAATACACTGGAGACACCTTCATCATCAATTCTAAAAATTAAATGTTAATTATCCATTTTATCAAGTCTAAATTAATAATCCCTGATAAAAAGAATCTCTATAGGTACTAAAATTTTAGCAATGATAAAATATTTATAATTTTAATTATAAGTAAAAAAACTGTAAATATATTTATATAATTATATATTTATTTATTATAATATTATAATTATTTCAATATATCAATAATTATTTATAATTATATAAATTTTTTTTAAAAAAGTTATAATTTTTATATATAATTACAAATATATAATTTTATAAATACATTAAATATACATTCATAAACATATTTGTAAGTTTATTTATAAATATAAATATATTTATGTCATTATATATATTTAAAAATATATATATAGATTTAAATATAGTTAATATATTCATTATTTAATGTCATTTACTATAAATTTTTTATTATAAATATATTTATATCATTATATATATTATATAATTATATTAATATATATAATAAATATATTTAAATATAAATATATAAATATATATATATATATATATTTATTAATTTGATATATTTATTATATTTTTATATTTAATTTAATATATTTATTATATTTTTATAATCCATTAAATATATAATTATATAAATACTTTAACAAAAAATATTATATATATATATATCATTCTATATTTATATCATTGTATATATTTATATAATTATATATTAATTTATATCTATATTATATATATATATATATATTACAAATATTAATAATTTAAATAAATACATTTTTTTTATAATTATTTAAATGTATATATAATTATTTAGTAATAATTATATAAATTCTTATTTTAAAAATAATATTTATTTATTTATAATTATAAATATATGAATATATGAATATTTTAAACATATATTTATAAATATATTTATTTATAAAAATTCACAGATAGAGTTTTATCATTATTTATTAATTTATAATCATAGATGCATGCATGTTAAAAATGAGTGAAAACGAATAATTAAAAATGAGTAATCATTAAAAATATTAAAAAAATGGTTATGTTTTGTTAATTAAATATGTATTATTAAAAAATTAACGTATTTGTTGAAATAAATATGAATACATATTGAAAATATTAAAACATAACAAATAAATAAATAAAAATAAATAAAAGAAATTATTAAATTTCCAAAAAAAATAATAAATAATATTTAAAATAAACCTAAATTTAATAAAATTTGAAAAGAATAAATAAATCTTATAGATCAAATACATAATATATTAAATGTATAATGTTATAATGAAATATTAAAAATAATACTAAAATATGAATAAATTATAAAAATATTATGTGTACGTATTTTTATATAAGAGTTCATTAATTGCGTAAATATTTATGTCCGTGTTGTATTTTAAAATAATTTAATTACATATATGTATGTGAAATAAATATAACACCTATTTGATATATATTAAATTTGAAAATCAAAATACATTCAATTATGTTCATTCGTCGATGAAATTAGTCAGCATCTTTAATTCATTTTAATTTTAAATTATAATCCATTATTCACTACATCTATTACTTATTTGATGTAAAACGTAATTTTTTTATATAAATCACTTTTAGGAAATATAATATGCATTCATTTATTTATATATTTAATATATATTATTTATCAATATTTATAATCTATATATATTTATATAAAATTAATCATTTTTTCAATAATTAATTATGTAATAAAAGGTTTAATATTTTTCTTAACATTCTCATTTTTTATTTTTTTTTTGTTTAATTATTTAAGTTTATTCATTTTACGTATCTATATATTTGATATATACAATTTATTAGTATTTATACATCATTTATAGTATAATAAATTTATTCATTATTATTAATAATTATTTAATTAATAATTTTTTAAATATTTCTTAATTTAATCATTTTTTATTTTTATTTAATTAGTTATTTCATTTTATTTAGGACCATTATCACTGCAAAAAACAAAACATTGTTAAATGGTACTTTTTATCAGCGCTAACTAAAAGCGTTGATAATGGCTACCCATTATCATCTATAAAAAAAGAATGAATAAATGGTACCTTTTATCAATGCCTTTTTTAGTGTTGATAAAAGGTAACCTTTATCATCAATTGTTTTAGTACTGATAAAGGGCACCTCTATCAACACCCTTTGCTGAAGAAGATAAAGGAGAACACTATTAATATCATTTTTTGTACTCTTATGTTGATTTTGTTGAATATACCTTTCATGACTTATAAATTATTGGTTTCTATATGATAGATTGAAGCATATTTCATTTTTTAGGTTTTGTTAGTATGTTATTCAAAGAGGGATGATGTCTTCCATCTAGGGATATCATTTTCTCTTCCTCATGAGAAACATTTTTTTTACTTCATGTACTGACAAGAGAACGGTACAATATATATTCCCTTGGTGACCACAACCATAATAAAAACTCGAAAAGGATATAGTAAGAACATATCCATGAGGAGGAATCATCATATTAGGATCTATTAGAGAAAATATCTCACAAGATAGAAATATTGAGAGGGTTCTTTGTTAACAATAGTTAGGCATTTCATTCCTCTGCACACAAAATCAGTACCTTTGTGGTTAATTCCATTCAAGGTCAGTGAAATTTCTATCAATTTTATCTCATCCAGTTACCAAATAAATCACTTTTAAACATTACCTCTAAATTTTTTCAATCATTAGGTGTGTCTCCTCACATCCATCCATCACTCCACATTCAATTCACTAATTCACACCCTAGTTGGTTTGATCTACTTTTCTTGTTTATTTTTTCATTTTTTATTTTTTGGTTTTTTCATCTTTTCATTATCTCTTTTTGAACCTTTCTTCCCACAATAATAGTGTATGTAGGTTTATAAATGATTAATTTGATCATATCATAGTTAATGACATTTTAATCAAGTCAAATTAATTATTTATAATCCTGGATACACTAGTACTATGGTTAGATGGGTCAAACCATATAGAAGGAAATGTTTTTCACACCAAAACAAAATAAACATGAAAAAATAAAATTGGAAGACACAGTGGAGAGTGAATTTTCAAAGTGAATTTAGATTGAGTGAGTAATGTGTGTGTATATAGGTGAAACAATAACGATTGATAGGGAAACTAGATAGATGATTATTTAGGGGAACACGGCTAGATGTGATTGATTGAAATGACACTACCCATGCATGGAATTAATCATAGAGATACTAAATTTTTGTGAAAAGGAATGAAATGTGTAATTTTAATTAGAAAAATAATCCCCTCCATAGATCTATGATGAGATATATTATCTTTAACATATACCAAGATAATGAAACTTTCTCCTAGATAATTTCTTACCTCAAAATATCCCATTTAGTACTTCACTTGTGGTAACCAAGGAAAAATATACTCAACACTTATCGTTTTGGTACGTGAGGTAGAATGAAAATATGCTCATGATGAAAAAAAATGAGATCACTAGTTTTAACACATCAGTCCACTATGATCAATTTTATTATAAGAATTGAAATAATGAAATGTAGCTCAATCTATCTGAATCATCCCCTTAAACTCTTTAGTTACACATGGTATAATTAGAAAAGTCAATATAATTCATTAAAATAATATAAAAGGATAGAAATATGAAATATGAAAAGAGGAAGAATCTCCTCTAGTGTTATTATCCAATTTCTACAGCTCAAATTTGCAGTACCCTCCAACTTTGAATGTGCTCCAGCCTATGGTTCAGCTCATAGCTCATATGAATTCTAGATGGATGTTAGATGATTTGAGGAATATAATGGTGATACGATGTGGAATGGAGGTGGATCATGTTAATCTGGGAAGATGGTGAATGGTTCTCACATATGAATCCCTTGAAAATTCTCTCTTTATATCTACAATCTTCTCTTATAAGCTTCATGGTAATATGTTTTCATCATATCCAGCTCACAGAAAACATATTTAGAATTTCCTCAATGGCCTCCTCACGGTGAGATTTTCACTGTTCATTTTCTTAATCAAGTGACTTGTGTGAAGCATCTAACTTCATGCTCTCCCCGGATCGTGGGACATCATAAACCTCACATGATAAATATATATTTTTCCATAGCTCTATAAAAAGTCTAATGAACACTAAAATCGTGTCCGTGCATTCTTTGAATCAGGATGAGCTTCTCCTTTTTGAAATCTCCTCACTTCCACATTTTAGGGAATTTGTGAACATAAATTTAATATTTTTCGTTGACCTATCTTAGGCTCATATGTTAATTCCATATAATTTAGGATCTTCAAAATATGTATTTATCACATATGAAGATAAATAAAATTATGAATAAAATACATATCTTGATCCATATAACATCTTGATTTGAGTTTCAGTAATTTTCCCCCATTTAATAGTATTTCAATCATTTTTTACTCTCTTATATTGTGGTTTTGATTGAACATACCTGAATTCTCATTGAGATGTAATTAACAAGGAAATGAAACATCAAATAGGGATATAATATTTTTCACGAGTGGATATATAATTAACTATCAATGTCTATCATTTTGACAGGTTTATCCACCACTATCCAATTATAATAGTATTAATCATAATATTAGAGGAGTTAATCCAATATTCTAGCATTTTACTCATGTGATATTACTTTATAATGTTTAATATATTTAATCGGTCATTATTCACATTTATATTTATCATATCATGTGTAATATATAAATCATAATTTAGGATAATCTCCACATTAGTCGTCGTGGTCATATATTCTTTTTTACTACACTACCTTCCATGTACTACAATATTAAATTTTTCACAATCATAATTATAATGTTATATATATAATTAGATCCCTGATAATTTATTTATTAAAGACCATGCATGATATCATTATACAATTATATCATGTATACTTACTGAAAAAATAGATTATATGTTCAAAACATTTATCAGTCGAACTGTCAACCATAATATTCATAACAATGAATATATATAATTAAACCTACATAGTGATAATTCCCAAAAATTCCACATGTCCAATACATGTCTAGGAAAAAAACCTTTCATCAATGGTTCAACAATCCTATGATTTGAGCTGATATGTTCAATTGATACCCTATGTTTTTTAACATCCTTTGTAACTACCAAGTACTTTAATTCTATGTCTTTAGCACCTTTGTAATATCTGTCATTTTTTGTGGGAAATATTACTATGGTATTGTCACAATAAATTTCCAATGGCTTGGTGATACTGTCGACAATTCCATGTCCTGAAATAATGTTCTGCAACCACATACCCTGAATTTTAGCTTCAAAGCATGCTATAAATTAGGATTCCATTATCAAAATAGCTATATACAATTAATATACACATTTATATGATATTAATCATTTGGATAGAAGATAAATATAACCAAAATTGTAATTTATTATATCAACATAACAAGATATGTTTGAATCAGAGTATCTAATTACCTCATGATCCATGAATATTTTATAAGTAAACAGGTGATCAATTGTTCCATGAAAATATCAAGAGGCATTAATTTTAGCTCTCAAATTATCCAGTCCAATCATATTTTGGTATCTTCCAAACATACCAACTTCACAACTAATATCTGTCCTTGAACTTGTATGATCGTACATCAAGGTTCCAACAACATATGCATAAGGAATTTCATTCAAATGTTTTCACCCCAAATCATTTTTGGGACATTGATTTAGATTAAATTTATCTCGTTTCAAAATTGGAACCAGTTATGTTGAACATTATTTCACTCTAAATATCTCTAATTTTTTTAAGGAATGACTTTTGATGTAATTCCAAAAAAGCATGTGTTCTATTACCGAATATTTCTATTACAATAACATACTTTCCCTCTCCCATACTTGTCTTTTCAAAATTATCATAGAGGAATTTCGTTTTCTTGACTAAGAGACCAAGAAAATTTTCAGAAAACATTATGGAATCAACATATAGAATCATTAATATAAATATATTCCCACCAATAATTTAGTATATACAATTATAATTGGAGTCTTTCTTAAATCCAAAAGATAAAATGGTATCATGAAAACTAATATTTAGCTATAAAGAGTTTTTTAAGTACATATATTGACTTATTTAATTTAAAAATTATGTGTTCCTTTCATTCAATGGGATAACCCATTGGTTGGTCCATGTATACATCTTCCTCAATGTTTCCCTTTAGAAAGGCTATTTTAACATCTATTTGATTTAACTCTAAATCATATTATGCTACCAATAACATAATAATTCTGAAAGATTCATGCAATGAAATTAATGGGAGGGTTTCCTTGTAGTATATACAATTCATTAGAGTGAATACTTTAGAAAAAATTATGGTGTTTGTAATGTTCAAGGAAACCATTAGAGTTGCATTTGGTTTTGAAGACCCATTTATATCCAACAATCTTGTATCATTTAGGAAATTCCATAAGGTCATGTACTTTATTTATTTTTTGAATGGAATTAAAATTACAATTCATTGAATCGAAACATTTATAACAATTATCACACTTTATGGCTTGAGAATATGAAAATGGATCATTAATAATACTAAAAAAACATTTTTTTAATGATGTTATACCACATAGTCATTGGAATTAGTTTACCTACAATGGAGGAGGAAGAACATTCCTACACATGTGGAGGACCTACTCATGATGAGAAAGGAGGAGGAGCCTATGGAGACGCTCCTAGAACAAGTATAGGATGATTCCTTGTTTAATGATCTCAGGGCTAGGAAGGTTCATCTAACTAATACTCATTTAAGGAAGGAGAGGCTGCAGACAGAGGGAGAAAGGGTTAAGTGGCTTTGTGTGGGGGATCAGAACACTAGTTTTTTCTATGCATGAATTAAATAAAGGAGATGTACTCACATTCCCAATATTCTCATAGAATATTATTAATATACTAATGACGAGGATGAAGTAGGTAAAATGGAAAATGAAATCGTCAATGATTTACTGGCATGAACAAACTCTAACATGGAAGATAGGTATCCAAGTGTGGCTATATAGATTTTGAAGAAATTGCAAGCAGTGTTACCAAGGAGATTGATGAGTGTTTGAGAAGGCCCCTGGAGGAAGAAGAAGTAATAGATGTAGTGTGGACATTGAACCTCGACAGTAATCCAGGTCCAGATGGGATACCCTGTTCTTTTTATAGGACTGCATGGGATATGTTCTATGGGGACATCGTGAGAGAGGTGCATGACTTCATTCATTTGTGTTCTTCTTCAATGCATAACCAGTGAAACCAAAGAGGTTATGGTACCTTAAGTGAGAAAACCCCAAATCATAGATTTGTATTGGCCCATCAGCATGTCAAACATCCCATATGAATTCATGGAGATCATCCTCAACAAATGTCTAGCGCCACACGAAAATGATTGGCTGAGAGTAGATTAACATTGTTTTATTAGAGGGATGCCAATTCATGGTGAAATCAGATTGGTGCATGAAATGATAAGTGGGATCAAAATTATGAAATTGAAGAATAACATGTCAATTAATATTTACAGGAGTAAGGAATATGATAGAATGGAATATGGTTTCATTTTAAACATGTTGACTTGCATGGGTTTCACTAAATGGACCCAAGATCTCTTATTCTGCTACTTTAGCTCGACATGGATCCCCACATTTCTCATGGGAAATAATTTGAATTATTAATGGTTTCCAGAGGTTTAATGGAAGGGTACCCATATCTTGTAATATGTTCATTTTATCTCAAAATGTATAATGTTTCTATATAATGAGGGGTATGTGGATGGAGAAAGTATGTCCATACCATGATAAACATGATCAGAAGGTTATATCTCACTTGATGTTTGTTATTGATACAATTCTATTTATCAACGGAAGTAGGAGATCAGTGAATGCAATGACTGTCCTGGTAGGGGAATATTGAAAATAGAGTGTGTAGGTGGTGGATAGGGAGAGAAGTTAGTTTTACAACACTAAGGACCTCCCAACACATAGGGCTGGGTCTATGACATACCGTTTGAATATGAGGAGTGGCTCCTTCCCCATGGAGTATCATGGTTCCCTAGTTAGTCCAAACCCTCATTGTGTTCACCACTTTGAGAAGATCCTGGGAAATATTATTGGGTACATCCTCAAATAAAAAAATAGGTTCATATCATTATGAGGTCATATTACTCTGTAAAATAGTGTACTAGTTTCTATCCCCATGCATCTCGTGTCCACCGTGAAGGTTCATAAAATTTTGATTACTGACATGGAGATGATAATCATGTCCTTTCTATGGGATAGTCGAATGGATATTAGGCACCACTATTCCTCGGGGAAGTGTTTAGCAAGAGCTATTTCTAAAGGGGGCATCAATTTGAGGAGTGCATCTTTGACCATGCAAGGGATGCGTGCCAAACTGGAATGGGAGGAAATGGAGGGACGAACTGTATAGGGAGAGCTCATAAAATATAAGTACAGACTGGATATTGTGTAGCAAAGGTATTGGCCATCGAGAACATGGAAGTTGATTCTCCCAAGAAAAGAGGTACTTCATCCGCACATGTGTTATCTAGTGGGTAGAGGTGATGTGAAATTCTAGTCTCAGGATTGGGGGGAGGAAACCTATGGATTCACAGAAATCCAGAACTGGATATATCATTCAAATAAGATAATGTTCTCTTAGGTTTTTTCCACACTAGTCTAAATGATAATCAACGCACTATCTCCAAAGAGATCATTCCAAATGATGCCCCTGACTGACTCATCTTCACAGGCTCTACATCGGGTGAGTTTTCTCTCAATTACTTTAGAAACGTGTATAGGGACACCAACTCTAGCGACCCATGGGGGGAAAAGTTGTGGTGCAAGGTAATTCTCAACATGTTTAACTTTTTGATGTGGGGAGTTCAGAATAATTCCATGCCCACTAATGACAACATTCAACGGAAGGGTGTTATATTTCTGTCCTAATGCAGGTGCTGCATAAATCCCAAAAAATATACAGTATAACACCTCTTCTTCAACAGAGATTTGGCATGGTAGGTCTGGAAAGAACACTAACAGTTCTTAGTGAGGAAAATTCCAGGTGGGAGGTAGGAGGATTCCTTGAACCAGTGGTTTAGTGATTCCGGTGAGTATGGTCCAAAGAGGAATGGTAGACCAATAATCCTCATGGCGGGTTGCTGGACTATTTGGAATAGGGGGAATGACAAATGTCACAAGAATTAATCTGACACTTGAGTAAGCATTAGCTTCAAAATTAATAATCACTTTTTGGACTTATTAATTTTACATATAGATTTCCATTGAACCCCGTCAGGAAGACCCTTCACTTAGGCGTGGTCATTCATGAGGGTAGGACATGATTGGGTCACTGGGTACGATGGTACCCTATATGTGACAGGTTTAATCTCAACACAGAAGGATCCCTCCAGGGTGGGGGAGATGAGAGGAGACAGTGTTATAGGATACCATAGGGGGTCTGTTGTGGTGGACTTTTTGCCTATTATGGATGACTAGTTTCCCTTTAGTTTGAGGCAATGCCGAAGGTCACATGACTAGAGGTATGTGAGAATAAGAATACTACTATGAGGATGGTGGAGACATATTCATTGATTATCTATAAAGAATTATGATGAAGTGGAAGTATCCCATGGAGCATAGCTTATCATATCTTTAATTTCAAGTAAATAATGGGTGCCCACATAGATATCTCCCACACCTGGAATCAGGGAAATGAAGTTGTTGACTTATTGGCATCCCAGGAATCCCCAAGACAAAACGTTACCCTCTACCATAATTTATGATCCTTTCCTCTTGGAGGCATCAACCTTGTGATTAATAATGCATTAGTCCTTTACTAATTTTGACCTAATTGATTTATTTCTCTTGTTTTAGGTCTCCTTAAGTCATAAAAAAATAATGTTTAGTTCTGGTCAACCATTTCTTCATTGTGAATTTGGAAAACATTCTATTGTTTTCTGTATGAAAATTTTGTAATAAAATAATTTGAGGAACAACAACATGTGATATTTGAATACAAGAAAGTGTAATTTGAATTATAACTTCTTTAATTTCTACATTTTTTGGATCTTTACTCCCCCCCTGGATTCACCAGTATCCGTAAATCTAGAATTTCTATTTTTAACATTTCTCATTGTATTGGTTGGAGAATAAAATCTATACCAATTTTATTTATCAGTTTAACTAGTGAAAAATCCACTGAATTTTATTCCATCTAGATTGTTTTTTGGACTATATGCTCTTATTTTTGCCAAAAAACATCATAAAAATAGGTGTCAAAAACTAGGTTTCCTATAGGTCCAATGTTTAAAAGGATTATTTGAAATAGCTTTACTAGGAACCCTATTAAATAAAGGAATGAAAATTTTTAAAGAATAAATCCACAATGATATAGTTAAATAATAATTACATTACATACCCCTAACCATATGAGTTAATGAGATATTATTCCTTTATGTTACAACAATTTTTTGTGTTGTACCTTTCCTAGTGTATTGTGCGCATATTCCATGAATTTATAGAATATTTTAAAATGGAAAGGGTTTTGTCCACATCCATCAAATCATTTATAATATTCACCACCCCAAACATTCAATATGACCTTTACCTATCAATATAACTTCTTTATAACTTCATTTACATAAATTTCCCAGGCATTTGCTACTTGATTTTTCTCACGAAATAAATACTCATTTCAATAATTCGAGAAATCGTCAATAAATGTGATAAATTATTTTTCTGTACTGAATGAATTGACATAAAAAGGCACAGATCTATTAGTATGAATGCTCTCAAGGATCTGATTACTTCTTGTGGAACCTTTATTTTATGTTTTCTTTATTTTTCATTTACACAATCCACACGAATGTTTTGGACTCTAAAATAATAATTTGGAAGGACATGAGTCTTAATCAATATCTATAATAATTATTTAGAAATATGACATAAATTTTTATGCCATAAATGAAAAAAAAATTCATTTACTCAACCACATATAGAACATTAATTATGATGCAAGGTTATATGTGTTTCGACATACATATGATCATGATTTATTTTATATAAACAATCATTTATTATACTAGATAAAATCATGTATGTATACAGAATCAAACAGAAATTTCCATTCAAAAAAATAAAAGAGTATCCAGTAGCATCATGTTTTGATAATGTAACCAAATTCATAAACATACTAGGCACAAGAAACTTTTCACAAAAATCAAAAAAATATTTACTATCAAGGATTAAATGGTATTTCATCAATTAGAACATGCACTCTATTCTTGAGGAAGATGAACGTTTCAGTTGGGTTTGTGATTTGGGTTGAATGGAATCCATGAATAATATTAGAAACATGAGTCGTACAACCAGAATCCTCCACCATGTGTAGAAGGCCCCAGCCTTAAACCTTACATAATATTGAATTAAATGAATAATTCACATTGAGGATCTTTTCAGGTTTAGAGTTTTAGAGAATTAGGACATAACTATTACATCTCAAAAGATTACAAAGTTGATACTTCTACGAAGTTTCCATAAAGTAAAAACTCTTAAAAATAAACATGTCTAGTTCCATGTTTTAGGTAGCATGACTTTCCCTTGATCACATCCTTGACCCTATTACACGTTAAAACCTGTGAAAAACATTTCAAAAACATGGGATGAGCATAAAAAGCTCAGTAAGGGATACACATAGAATGAAAACTGTTAGTTTTTTCACAACAACAAGTAAACCATGTATACTTTAACAAAGTAATACTTTTCACCTTTTCAAAGTAGTAAAAACTCTTCAATGAATAAAAGTTCATTACATACCCTTCTATAACCAAACGATTACCATAAAACCCATATAAAGATCACATAACATATAAAGGTAACTTGGGACATAAACATACTTAAGTGGAATAACCATAAGGTCTACTTCCACACATATCACTTAATGGAATAGCCATTCGGACAACTTCCATACATACTTAATGGAATAGCCATACGGCCGACTTCCATACCCAATGCATTGGAGGTTATAACATAACCACCCATCCTGGTATTCACGGCACCACCCGTCATATGGTTTATCATGTAACAACCTGTAAAATGTCCATATACCTTCATAAAATTAGAACATATAAAACCAACATAATGGAATGATAACATTTTCAAATTTCAATCACAATATATCATTTAAATAAATTTACATAATATAATACTTCATCAAAACCACTTTTAATACCAAAATAAAAAAAAAGTACATGGTATTTATTTTATTTTAAAAAACATTACGGCTTGTTGAGGAAGCCAAAGACCAAATAATACTCGCGGCGGCGGAGAAGTCGTTGTCGCCGCATACGTACGACAAAAACATTCCCTTTTGTCGGTTAGTAAAACGATTCGTATAAAAAGATTCCTTTTAAATAAACATAAAATTCAAAGGGGTTTGTACACCATATTAAAGAAAGTGGTGTATAAAACAAAAATGTGCCTCAATGAATGGAGATTGAGATGAAGTCCCTTACAAAGACGATATCCTTGGTTTAAGGATAAATCAATTACATAATTATGTGTGACAAATGAATACACCCAATATAAGTGGATATTAAGTGTAAAAAATTAGAGTTTATTCACACATATTCATAGAATGACATATTCAAGTAGTACAAGATTATCCCAATGAATCAAATTTGGGTTAAGAAGCTCCCTTGAAAACCTTTGACGGCCTAACGGCATCACTACAAAACTCAGAAAATGAGTTGATGAGAGATAAAAAGGGGTATCTCATCACTTGGAAAAAAAATCAAATCAATAAGGATATATAAGAACATATCCCAACATAATATTATGTGAATTAAAAGACATAACAAAAGAAGTCTTTTACAAAAAGAGGAGGGTGAAATGTTCCCTTACCGACATGGGTATCTTTCGAGACAAGCACCCCGTGAAAGAAGGAAAATACAACATTGATGTAAATACTCATAAATGAAGGTATATTACACAATGAGTAAAATAATGAGAATTACATACACCACTCAAAGGAAATTGTGGTAAATGTAGCGTAAATCTCACGGGAATAAAAGTGAGATGAAAAATCCCTTACGAAAACTCGGCAGCCTAACGACACAACATAGAAATTACAAAAATGGATTGATGAGATAAAATAGGGTCTCTCATCATATTAACATAAAGTTTGAAGAAAGAGTAATATAAAAGAACATCCCTCAACATAACAAAGAGAAGCTTAAAAGAAGTGACATAAAGGAGAGTACTTTAAAAGAAAGTGAGGGGTTTGATCTCTTACGAAAATTCGGCAACCTAATGGTGCCAGTCAAAACCTCCACAATGGATTGATGAGAGAGAATAGGGTCCCTCATCAAATGAACATAAAAATTAAAGTAATATTAATATAAAATAACATCCCAATAACATGAATGATGATCTTTACAAAGAATGACATAAAAGAGTGTACTTAAAAAGAAAAAGAGGAGTATGATCCCTTACCTCGGGTCCGATTTGACTTGATCGTTCTTTAATCTCCTGAATAATAAACATGAGTTAATTTATACTTCCTTAAGAACCTTTTTCAATTTCATTATTCTTTTTATATCACTTATTATCATGTCATAGACTGTATGTAATAATTTAAGTTAATAATGTTTGTTTTGTCGATTCTTGGTTCTTAAGTCGAAAGTTGACTTCTTACAATTACATGTTGTTCATCTGGTCAAAGGTTATTTATACCAAGAATTGTATTCATCATTTATATATCATATATATCATATATATCCAGTATATTCATGCATTTGTAATATTACATAACATGTAGAGTTAAGAAATGAAATGCACCGTTCATAGAGACGGTAAGCCGTACGTATGCATGAACACTACTTCCATTTCTATTTCATATTTAATGGAATTAAAACATAATTATACATAATAGTATTTTAATTCCAGTATGGTATGATATATAATATCATTAAATATATCCTTTATACATACCACATATGGTATTAACGAATCAAATCACTTTGAGGGGGCGGTAGTCCGCACTTCCTTAAATGAGGATATCGCGTTTACCCATAATGGAAGCCACAAAGGTATGCCATAAATTAAAAATACAGAAGCTCAAGTAAAACATAAACATATTAGATATCATATATAAATATAGTGTTATCTTAATGTCCACCTTTTATGGTGTTATATGAGTGTTGAACAATCATCATTTCGTGAGGCAGAAATTCGCCATCCACGGAAACAGTATGTTCTTTAACCATGAGATGTAGGTGTGTGTAAGTGTAGATCGAATCCATCTTATAAAAACATCCTAGTATATTGACGATACTGGAGTTGTTACAAAATAAATGAATAAAAAGAGTTTAGGGGGTTGGAGAGGCAAAATAAAACAAAAGGTCTCAAGTGACGACATTAACTTAAAATCGGGTTACTCCCTTTGGTTTTAACTCAAAGGATTCCTTGGGAAGACTTCTGCACAAAGTGAGGCTTCAAGTAGTAATAAAGGGAAGTGTAGAGACAAAATGGTCAGAGTTTGGCCGATCCAACGGCTTTGGGAGTGTGGGTAAGGAGGTAGAGGTGGGGGCATTTTATAAGAGGAGAGGAGGGGCACTCTTGGAATGTAAAGAAAAGTCACTTTATTTTAAAATGCTATTCGGATTTAAGAGGTCCCACATTGATATAATTAGAGGATACGGTTATAAGGGTTCGAAATCCACTCATCCAATAAGTTTTTGACATGTGTAGGTCTTATATATTACATTATATTTCCATTTTATTTAAATCGTTAAATAATGAGGTCATCACTGCATCATCATGATGTCATACATAATTTAATTTATTTAACGTCTAAAAATTATAAAAAAACTACTATTATGTATGAAATTTTCTTAGCTTTCTGATGACTATTTATAGTCATAATTATGACTTTTATAACCCCATGTAAAAATTGTTTTATTAAAACATCTCATGTTTGTGTCATTTTTACTTTATCATTAAATAAAAAGGTATTTATGTCATTTTCATACCAAAGTGTCTCCATGGGGTCCCCATGTTGACCCATGGATTGTATTGGTCGGCCATGACACATAAAATGAGGGTAGGACATTTGTCTAGGTCATTTAATTTTATTAAAACATTATTCTTACATTAAACTACACTAATTACCTCTTATCGCGATTAAAATCTTAATAAGTTACTATTCACCAAAAAATTATTTTAATTCCATTGAACCACATTTTGCTTATTAATTACAACCATGTTTGTTGGATTTTTAAAATTAAAAACACAAAGGTGGAAAATTTTCATTTAAACGGAAAAATAAGTTTTTATAAGTACCACTTAGTGGTTTCACTATTCATAAAAAATTGAAGTTTTTCAGAAAATTACCAAAAATTCACCCTAAGCTATATTTGATATTCTGAATTCAAAAATGATGTCTATTTTAAAAAATTATATACATATACGTTGCATTAATTAATTTAATAATTAATTCCTGCTATCAAAACAAATAGCGTGTTTTTATGAAACAAAATGTATCAAAAGATTGACACTAGTTTAAGTCCGATTTCAAAGTGAAATTAATTACATCAACCACTATTGGATTAAATGGTAAAAATATATTATAATTTCACTTTGAAACCTATTCAAAAGATAATCTAATCATATAAATAAATTAGATTAAAAAGAGGTTTTGAATTAAAATACAACATTTTTCACTATTCATTAAAAATTGAACTTTTTCGGAAAAATACCAAAAATTTACACAAAGTAAATTTTGATGTCGCGATTCTATAGAAGAATTTTATTTTGTCAAATATAACACATAAAATTTTCAAAAAGTGGATTTAAAAGAGGTTCACCATCAAAAGGCGGTTAATCGACCTTTTAAAGAATATTAGAATGTTTATGCTTAAAATTGGATTCATTCGCATTTTTAATCCTCTAACATTTATTGTAAAAAGTAAAAAAATTTGACAAACATATATAATCATTTGGTAGTTAGTTATGTTCATTTCTTCCATTACAATGGCTAGGCGTTAACTACAATTAAAAATAATATTATTTTAATTATTAGATTGCAACGTAAGATTCCCAAGAAACTCATTGTTGCGTATTGGGTACGCCATTGAGCATAGCATCCCCATTAAAGTAATATTAATATTTTATTCACAAATATGGATAAATATAACGATTTCATATTGTTTATTTACCTGGGGTGTTACATCCTTCCCCACTTTTGGAAATTATGTCCTTGTAATTTTAAAATTGGGCTTGGAAACATCCTTTAAAGTCCCACATCGGAACAAGAGTCAGTAAAACAATAATTTTAAAATAAAGAAAGATAAGTACAAAGGTCACCCGAGTTAACCCATACTAGGATTCCAAGTACGAAAATATGGACATAGAGGAAAAAACAAAGGGTCGTGTTCTGATGGAGAGTGATAGAAAACATGTTTAGGAGAAAGTTAACCACAAGAAAATCACAAACTTGTGATGGGTTAAACGGTATTCGATTCCCTAGTAAGAAAATTTAATAGAAAACATTTTTGTTTTAAGTATCTTTTTACTGAGTAATTTATTCATAAGGAAACATATTCACTTCTCATGTTGACTTTCATCTTTTACACAAACTCATATTTTCTCCAAAAGAAGAGTATTTAGGAAGACTTGTCCACATTAAGAGTACTATAACCAACTTCTAGAGAATCATCTAATCCACAAAAGAGAACTATATACTTCCCATGCCTTTAGACCAAAACCAAAACCAAAAAGGCTAGTACAAGATCAGATAATCCAGAAAAGGATAACCCCTTATAAAAATAAAATCTTTTCTTAATCTCCAAAATTTGTCCAACAAAACCCAAAGTTCAATGAGGACCATTCGATAATCAATTTTTCCATAAAATTCTTCAAAGTAAACCAAACTAAGATTGAAACCCAAATATTTGAAGTATTTAATCACATAATCTTCCAAGGTACAAATTAACTTTTATCTCTAAATAACAGGAGTTGCTCTTAAAATCTCATATTGAAAAGTAATTAACCTAATCACATATCCTCCATGATTGGTCAATCATTTCCATATATAACCCAAAATAAACTTACTCTTGATTCCTAACAACATCTAACTAAAAAGAATCTGTCAAACTAACCAGGGACTTCACGTAGTCCAGTGGTAGGCGATAAATACTAGTTGCACTTTGGATGTGGGTTCGATTCCCGCAGCTTTGTCCGACGCGACGGGTTGTCACACGGTCTTCGTGTTGTCCTTTTTCCAAAACTATATAACTCTTAAAACATTCCCCAAAATGAGACAGAATCTTCAAAAAAATCATAACATATTTTATCCTCAAGTTTATCTCATGCCATTCATTTTCCATCATATCATAGAGTAACCCATAATTACCTCAAAAGTAAGGATCATATAAAATCTAATGGTTACCTTTATATTTATTAGCTGAACTTCCACATTGATTGGTCATCTCGTACATGATGCATTACAGAACGTACAAAGGTTCAAGTGGTTGATCATGACTCCTTGATAGTTGGTTTAGAACAACCACGAGTTTCCTCATTTAATCCTCCATTTTATCTAGTATCTTAATCAGAGAACCACCACCGTTTCCTTCAAACCTGTTGTCTCTGTGGTGGCTTCTAGATCCACCCATTCACTAAAAACAGAAATGTCAGTGTGAGTATATCAACAGAACCATCATGTACTAATTAAGAAGATATACTTACTCATTCACTTTATCTAAAAACTATGAATCTTTCTCAAATCCTAACCATTATGGTAATGTCACTTATGCTTAAAGAATACCCCAACCTCTAAAGTTATCTAAACCGACCGTTGATACCAACTATAAGGCCCCAGCCTTAAACCTTACTTAATATTGAATTAAATGAATAATTCACATTGAGGATCTTTTCAGGTTTAGAGTTTTAGTGAATTAGGACATAACTATTACACCTCAAAAGATTACAAAGTAGAAACTTCTACTAAGTTTCCATAAAATAAAAACTCTTAAAAAGAAACATGTCTAGTTCCATGTTTTATGTTGCATGACTTTCCCATGATCCCATCCTTGACCCTATTCCTCGTTAAGTCCTGTGAAAAACATTTCAAAAACATGGGATGAGCATAAAAAGCTCAGTAAGGGATACACATAGAATGAAAACTGTTAGTTTTTTCAAAACAACAAGTAAACCATGTATACTTTAAGAAAGTAATACTTTTCACCTTTTCGAAGTAGTAAAACCACTTCACTGAATAAAATTTCATTAACTACCCTTCTGTAACCAAAAGATTACCATAAAACCCATATAAATATCACATAACATATAAAGGTAACTTGGGACATAAACATACTTAAGTGGAATAACCATAAGGTCGACTTCCACACATATCACTTAATGGAATATCCATTCGGCCAACTTCCATACATACTTAATGGAATAGCCATACAGATGACTTCCATACCCAATGCATTGGAGTTTATAACGTAACCACCCGTCCTGGTATTCACGGCACCACCCGTCATATGGTTTATCATGTAACCACCCGTAAAATGTCCAAGTACCATTATAAAATTTGAACATATAAAACCAACATAATGGAATGATAACATTTCAACATTTCAATCACAATATATCATTTAAACAAATTTACATAATAGAATACGTTATCAAAACCATTTTCAATACCAAAATACAAAGAAAGTATATGGAATTTATTTTATTTTAAAAAACATTACGGCTTGTTGAGGAAGCCAAAGACCAAATAATACTCGCAGCGGCGGAGAAGTCGTTGTCACCGCATATGTATGACAAAAACATTCCCTTTTGTCGTTTAGTAAAACGCTTCGTATAAAAAGATTCCTTTTGAATAAACGTAAAAGTCAAAGGGGTTTATACACCATATTAATGAAAGTGGTGTATAAAACAAAAATGTGCCTCAATGAAAGGAGATTGAGACGAAGTCCCTTACAAAGATGGTATCCTTGGATTAAGGATAAATCAATTACATAATTATGTTTGACAAACGAATACACCAAATATAAGTGGATATTAAGTGTAAAACAATCAGAGGTTATTCACACATATTCATATAATGACATATTCAAGGAGTACAAGATTATCCCAAAGAATCATATTTGGGTTAAGAAGTTCCCTTACAAAACTTTGACGGCCTAACAGCATCACTACAAAATTCAGAAAATGAGTTGATGAGAGATAAAAAGGGGTATCTCATCACTTGGACATAAAATTTAAATCAATAAGGATGTAGAAAAACATATCCCAACATTATATTATGTGAATTAAAAGACATAACAAATGAATTCTTTTACAAAAAGAGGAGGGTGAAAGGATCCCTTACCGACATGGGTATCTTTCGAGACATGCACCCAAACAAGGACAATACAACATTGATGTAAATACTCATAAATGAAAGTATATTACACAGTGAGTAAAATAATGGGTAGTACATACACCACACAATGGAAATTGTGGCAAATGTATCATAAATCTCACGGGAATAAAAGTGAGATGAAAAATCCCTTACGAAAACTCAGCAGCCTAACAGCGCCACATAAAACATACAAAAATGGATTGATGAGATCAAATAGGGTCTGTCATCATATTAACATAATGTTTACAGAATGAGTAATATAAAATAACATCCCTCAACATAAAAAATAGGAGCTTAAAAGAATTGACATGAAGGAGAGTACTTTAAAAGAAAGTGAGGGGTTTGATCTCTTACGAAAATTCGGCAGCCTAACAGCGCCACTCAAAACATCCAAAATGGATTGATGAGAGAGAATAGGGTCCCTCATAATATGAACATAAAAATTACAGTTATAGTAATATAAAATAACATCCCAATAACAAGAATGATGAGCTTTAGGAGGAATGACATAAAAGAGTGTACTTAAAAAGAAAGAGAGGAGTAAGATCCCTTACATCGGGTCTGACTTGACTCGATCGTTCTTTAATCTCCTGAATAATAAACATGAGTTAATTTATACTTCCTTAAGAACCTTTTTCAATTTCATTATTCTTTTTATATCACTTATTACCATGTCATAGACATTATGTAATCATTTATGTTAATAATGTTTATTTTGTCGATACTTGGTTCTTAAGTCGAAAGTGGACTTCTTACAATTACATGTTGTTCGTGTGGTCAAAGGTTCATTATATCCAGAATTGTATTCATCATGTATATATCATATATATAGTATATATCCAGTATATTCATGCATTTATAATATTACATAACATTTAGAGTTATGAAATGAAATGCACCGTTCATGGAGACGGTAAGCCGTATGTACGCATGAACGCTACTTCCATTTATATTTCATATTTAATGGAATTAAAACATAATGATACATAATATTATTTTAATTCTTGTAGGTATCATATATGATATCATTAAATATATACTTTATACATACCACATATGGTATTAACGAATCAAATCACTTTGAGGGGGTGGTAGTCCGCACTTCCTTAAATGAAGATATCGTGTTTACCCATAATAGAAACCATAAAGGTATGCCATAAATGAAAAATACAGAAGCTTAAGTAAAACATAAACATATTAGATATCATATATAAATATAGTGTCATCTTAATGGCCACATTTTAAGGTGTTATATGAGTGTGGAACAATCATCATTTCATGAGGTAAAAATTCGCCATCCACGGAAACAGTATGTTCTTTAACCATTAGATGTAGGTGTGTGTAAGTGTAGCTCGAATCATTCTTATAACAACATCCTAGTATATTGAAGATACTGGAGTTTTTACAAAAGAAATTAATAAATAGAGTTTAGGGGGTTGGAGAGGCAAAATAAAACAAAAGGACTCAAGTGAAGACATTTCCTTAAAATCGGGTAACGACCTTTGGTTTGAGCTCAAAGGCTTCCTTGGGAAGACTTCGTCCCAAATTTGGGCCTCAAGGAGTAAGAGAGGGAAGTTGAGAGACAAAATGGGAAGGGGTTGGCCGAGCCATAGTCTTTGGGAGTGTGGGTAAGGAGGTAGAAGTGGGGGCCTTTTATAAGAGGAGAGGAGGGGCACTCTTGGAAAGTAAAGAAAAGTCACTTTATTTTAAAATGATATTCAAATTTAAGAGGTCCCAAATTGATATAATTCGAGGATAAGGTGATAAAAGTTCGAAATCCACTCATACAATAAGTTTTGGACAAGTGTAGGTCTTAGATATTACATTATCTTTCCATTTTTTTAAATCGTTAAATAATGAGGTCATCGCTGCATTATCATGATGTCATAAATAATTTAATTTATTGATCTTATAAAAATTATAAAAAAAATACTATGAATTAGGAAATCTTTTTATAATTCTAATTAAAATTTTTAGTAAAAAACTTGACTTGTATAACCCCATGTAAAAATTGTTTTTGTAAAACATCTCATGTTTGTAACATTTTTACTTTATCATTAAATAAAAAGGTATTTATGTCATTTTCCAACCAATGTGGCTCCATGGGGACCCCAAGTTGACCCATGGATATTATTGGTCAGCCATGACACATACAATGAGGGTAGGACATGTGTCTAGGTCATTTCATTTTATTAAATCATTATTCTTACATTAAACTACACTAATTATCTTTAATTGCGATTAAAAACTTAATATGTTACTATTCACCAAAAAATTATTTTAATCCCATTGAACCACATTTACTTCTTAATGACAACCATTTATGTCGGATTTTTGAAATTAAAAACACAATGGTGGAAAAATTCCATTTAAACGGAAAAATCAGTTTTTATAAGTACCACTTAGTGGTTTCACTATTCATAAAAAATTGATGTTTTTCAGAAAATTACCAAAAATTCACCCTAAGCTATATTTGATATTCCGAATTCAAAAATGATGTCTATTTTAAAAAATTCAAAACATATAAGTTGCATTAATTAATTTAATAATTAATTCCTGTTGTCAAAACAAATAGCGTGTTTTTATGAAACAAAATGTATCAAAAGATTGACACTAGTTTAAGTCTGATTCCAAAGTGAAATTATTTCCATCGACCAATATTGGATTAAATGGTAAAAATATATTCTAATTTCACTTTAAAAACAGTTCAAAACAAAATCTAGTCATATAAATAAATTATATTAAAAAGGGGTTTTGAATTAAAATACAACAGTTTTCACTATTCAATAAAAAATGAACTTTTTCGGAAAAATTCCAAAAATTTACACAAAGTAAATTTTGATGTCCCGATTCTAAAGAAAAATGTTATTTTGTCAAATATAACACATAAAATTGGCATAAAGTGGATTTGAAAGAGGTTCTCCATCAAAAGGCGGTTAATCGACCTTTTAAAGAATATTAGAATGTTTACACTTAAAATTGGATTCATTCGCATTTTTAGTCCTCTAAAATTTATTGTAAAAATTAAAAATATTTGACAAACATATATAATCATTTGGTAGTTAGTTCTTTTCATTCCTGACATTACAACAGCTAGGCGTTAATTACAATTTTAAATAATATTATTTTATTATTAGAGTGCAACGTAAGATTCCCAAGAAACTCGTTGTTGTGTATTGGGTATGCCATCGAGCATAGAATCCCCTTTAAAGTAATATTAATATTTGATTCACAAATATGGATAAATATAAAGATGTCATATTATTTATTTACCTGGGGTGTTACAATGTACTATGTTGAACTTTAGATAATTTTGATTCATAAAATGTATAAGAATTTTTCATACATTTCATTTCAAACCAAGACATTCATTGCAGACAATCCTTTGGGAAATATCCATCATTCTAACATAAATGGCATTCATAATTATTTTCATTCTTCTAGTTCTTGCTAAAGGAAAAAATAACTTTAAATGGTATCTTTCATTTTCAATGCTTCATTATACCATGCTTCTTTCCTCCTTGATGACGCAAATAATGGAGATAGTGGATTCTATGACTATTTTAAATGTGTTTACTCTTGAACTAGAACACTATTACATTCGTTCACATTCCATTTATCTCTAATGGTTCCATATTTCATTGGGTATGGTCAACATATAGACAGCAATGAGTTTATGAAAAACTTTTCAAGGAAAAATTCATCCACTTCAATTAAAAAAGTCATATGTCTTACTATAATAGTAGTCATTTTGATGACTTTCTCATGCATATTATGAGAACCGTTAAACCTCGTGGTGGTAAATATCCTCATTAATTTCAAATATGTTGATTTGTTAGTAGTTTTAAATCAGTCTCCCATATATTTCAAAAATTATTTAGCACTATCAGTATTAGGGAGACTAGACTTGATGTTCCTTTATATTCTCAATCTGAAGAACATCAAACATTACATGTTTGATCTTTCCCATGTTGTATAATATACTCTATCTTCATCATAAATGCCATCTTTTGTAATATCAGGTATCTCTACTCAGAGTGCTAAATCAAAATCCATCACACCACTGAGAAATTGGATATGTTCACTCTAATCAGAGAAATTTAATCCATTATAGATTGGAATAGTCAACGTATGTGAGTGTACTGATGATGAAAAGAAAACTGCAATAAATTCATGCTTAAAATTAATGCTTTAAAATAATAATAATACATTGATTTAGAGAAATTATTTGAAATAATTGTGTATTAGTGTTCTCTTATAGGTTATACACTAATACACAAACATATTTGATACTATTTAAATTATATTTATTTGGAAATAATATACACATCGGTTATATTTATTTACCATCTTTAGATATATAAATAAATATTATAATACATGTAAATATTTATAAAATTTATATTAATAAATAATAAGAATATGTATATTAGCCTTTTGAGATTAAAAATGATCTCATAATCAGGAAATTTAATTAATCATTTGATATCATAATAGTATCAAAAAGTGTGAGCAAACAATATATACTTTGAAACAATTTTATCATTATGATTTGACAACATTGGTTAGTAGAGAATATCAAGTATTAATTTTCAAAATATAAAACATCGTAATCATAACATAGTTATAAATACTAATAAATTTTAGTAAATATTAATAATTTTTTAGCCCTTTCTTTAATTTGTTTATCATAAAACATAAAACTATAATACTTATTTCAAATAGTGATAATTAAATTTTATAATTTTTTTTAATTACAACATTTAACAATTTCCAAAAACAAATAAGAAAAAACATATAATAATAGTCATTATTTAATCATTCAAACAATTAAAATAATTTTTTAAACTACAACTTCATCACATTAAATATTCAATAATAATATTAAATAAATAATTCCAAATTCTAATATATTGAGGGGGATTTCAAAATTTGGCACAACATAAAAGGATTTCAAAACAAATATCTATTACGCAATTTAATATTATTTATTTATGTTTTGATTCGTAATTTTAATGTGGCATTTTATAGAAATGTAATTATTGCATTTTATTGAAAAAATATCTATTATTTGAATTTATAAAATGCATTACTAAATTAATTATTGAAATTTTAATTAATATATTTATTTCATTGTATAATTCATATATATTATTTTATTATTTAAAATAATATAAATTTTATTTCATTTTAAAAAATACGTAATGTTTTATTTTGTTAATTTTTTTTCTAAATAATATAATATTTCTTTGTAAAAAATATTAACCAGTATGTTAATTGTCAGTTTATATTTTAGGTTTGAAAAATATACATTTTTAAAATTATTTAAATTGATAAAAAAGGAATCAAATAATGCAATTTGATATTTGATGATCAATAAAAAACTATCAAGATAAAAAATGAATCTATGATTTAATTTAAATGTTATTTGGTAGTTTTTTATTTTTTTTAATTTGTTTTTAATGCACTGTATAGTTGATATCTATATTTCATGCATATATTTTATGGTGATTTTATATATTAATTTTGATATTTAAATGATTATTCATGAAAAATATTAAATAGTTTATCTTTTTTTGTGTTTTATGGTTGGATATTAAATATGATTTAATGACCATAAAAACAACACTTCATACCATGATAAAAGAAAAGTGGCGTGACAGAAAAATTTTTAGGATGATATTGGATCACTCCCGAGGTATAAAACTGATGAACAAAGGAAAAATGGGCCTTCTAAAGTAGAAAAAATATAATAAACATTGTGTAATCATTATGATATGTGTAATGGTACATGTTGTGTGAAGAAGGTCATTTCTTGAATCCACTAAAAACATCATTCAAAATTAAACACCCTATAATTACTTTACATGTGGTGTAAATTTCGTGCACGAGATTTTAACACCCAAATTAACCATATCATCATTTTTTACCAAATATACAACATGAGACCCACCCAGACCACCATTGGATCATTCCATTATGGAATTAATTACATATAGTTCCCATTTAAGCCCATAAATAGTGATATTGCCTACATAAATTTGAGATCAGTATCTATTGGAGAGAAAAACAATGAGCGATAAGACAAATTTTTTAGTGTCCTCCACAGGATCATATTCAATTTCTTTATGATTTCATTTTATTTTATCCTACCCTCTTATCCTCTCATCACTAGGATGAAGTGATAAACTCGTCTTGTACTTGGGTAATGTTATCAAAAGGTAGAATGTGTGTTGGATTAATTTCATTTTATTTATTCCTTTATTTGGAATGCTATAATTATTTCATCAAATTACAATCCATTTATTTTTCATCAATAATGACCATTAAAAATTAAATAATAAATGGAATGTTAAAATTTTTTAACTGATAACCCTAAAGAATGCAGGACCATTTTCACCATTATGGGAAATCATTTTTAAATACTGTATCGATAGATAGTTGATTTGGTGAAACCATGAAATAATGGAGCTTGGGAAATATACTATCGTTGAGTTTAGGAGGATATTCCATGACCATTGGATCACCCTCATCTCTACTTTTCAACCAAACATAAATTAATCAAAAAGAATTCTTAAATGATATTGAATCTGAATGTTGAAATTACAAAACCTTGGCACACATTTAAATTTTATTTTCAAAGAAAACAATCCATTAGCATCATTTTCCTATAGTATTTGACAAATCAACCAAAACCCATCATTTATCGAATCCTTCTAAAAATTAATAAAATTATAACTATTGAAAACCTAATGAAAATAATTTCACCATCTCTGTGGATTGATCTCAACCTGATGGTATACTAGTTTAAATTAACATGGCATCATTGTTTGAGGTTTTATATAAATTTATATTTTTCATAGACCCATATAGAATTTACAACGCACTCTAGGATCGTTAAACTGGATCCCTTGCTAGGGAAGATATATTATTATTTTTTAGGATTTGAGTTTTATGATTTTATTGGTTTATTTATATTTCTATGTTTATATTGGATGTCTTCATGCTGTGAGTTTAAAATTTATAAATTTAGAAGGAAAACTAAAACGCATAGGGAAAGAGAAAATACATCTTTGAGTAACCCCATCATTCTAGAAGATTTCTAGAGAATAAAATCATTGCAACCATAGATGGAATTATAAAAAATCCACCAGGTAGAGTTCGTCATAGAGATCCCGGGTTACAGACACTCGTAGGGTACGAAACAACCTGAGTCGACCCTAAACCAGTCACCTAGGTCAGCCCACCACAAGTCCCGAGAGGAGTTCTTGATCCTCTAAGGATGGAGTCAAGAACTGAGGGCATCAATACAGTACCCAAGGGAAAAATTTCTCCAAAATATAAACAATCAAACAAACAGAGGAATGAAATGGACAACCCAAAATACATTTACATAAAAATTGAACTTAACATTTTTTGTACAAGAAACTAAAAGTACAACTAAACCAACAACTCAACTGACCAAACCTGATAACAAACTAAATCCATGTTATCCAAATGGTCACTATCCAACACAATGATCACAAGTCTCCCAATGTGATTGAACTCATGCTAAAACCTTCACAAGGGCTAAAAATAGAAGAAGACTATAGGCATGAGTATTAAAACTCAGTAGGTTAGCCCAATATTCTATTCCCAATTCACATACTTTAAAATAAAATGAACATCAATTTCAACTTTTAAATACAAATATAAAGGTATGTTTTTCATATGATGTCACATGCTATAAAAAATCCCTAGAAAAAAACTATTATGTTATATAAATAAGAATACTAGTAACAATTTCAAAAGAGGTGAAACATTAAAATGAAAATAGTTTTCAAGATGGTTTCATTAAAGAATGTAAAATTTTAAATAAATCACACACAATACTGAATTTACCAACCAATATGCCAAAGATGACTACAAAATTGCTAATGAGCACAAGTCATGGGAACACCCCTAGGCACTAGTCAGTTTTTTGCTCGAGTTACCTCGAATCTCTGTGAAAGTAACCATAATAAATATCTGTTCTGGTGAAAACATACACTAGTAGGGAGCATACCCATAAACTAGTGGTCCCCCAAAAACATCATCATCATAGTTTAGTAAGTGTTGTCATCGTCAAATTTTCTATGTGAAACAGGGGCCAAACCCCACTGGATCACCAGCATACTAGTACACGTCTGCCCACCTAGATACCTGAGATTTCCTTTAGTGCTCAATTATGTTACACATATTATCAAATACACTTTTCACATCAAAATTCCATTACCAAACTATAATGATAACAATATCCCACAAAAATGCTTCACATTTCTTCCACTTATCAATAAACCACTTAAATGTTTTGTAAAACAATTTCAACGAGTATAATGAGGCCTTGCACAAAAAATCCATTAAAAATTCTATTTTAAGGACAGAAACCCATCAATAACATAAAAAATAAGATTTTTTATCCCCAAAAACAATTTATAAATTCATTTCATTGACCAAAAAATGGCCCCAAAAGATAGAACCTGAAATACACATTGAAACCATATTTACAAAAACAAATGCCAAATGGCCCTTTAAGCCTTTATCAAAACTAAAATTTGACCAAGGTATGCATTAAATTATTATTAAGGAGGTGTGTAAGAACCATTTATTGAATAAAACCACATTCATAAATCCCTTAAAACACTCAGAATACATATTAAAAGCAAAACCATTTTTCTAAGGATGTGAAACATACCATTTTTCCATAACTCGGGCCAAAACATGTTGTAAACCGAATCCATTATTTTGTAAAACAAAATCCAAATTGTAAATACAAATAAGGAACCAAAAATACCATTTATCATTCTTCCAATTCATTTATAAATCCAAAAAAATAATTTATAAATCACACATCACACATGAGATCCAAATGGTCAATTTACCAAACTCATGACATGCCCTTTTTAAAAAAATAAATTATTTGAAGAACATGATAAGGAAGAAGACACAAATTTCAAGCCATATTTTTTTATAGTTACAATAAAATGTTCAAAATAGAATAAAACTAGTTCTAAACCTCACAAAACAATTGCAAAAGATATATTAACATTTAAACAAACACTTGGTGTGCAATTTTATTACAAAACAGCTCTACCTTTCACAAAACAAGGCTTAAACAACCATTTTTCACACAAAGAAAATTATCCAAAGGAAGAACAATTATAATAAAAATATATATCAGATGAGGAAAATAATAAAATGATGAAACATAAGTTATAAAGTCATGTTCAAGTGACATAATACATTAAATCCTTTGCATAATTGAAACGCACACACGATATCACCATCTGAGGGTTTATAAACTCTAATCCAATGTTGACCGGCCCCAAACGAAAAAAACCCCCATAAAAATCATTGGATAATAGAACCCTAGGTCGTTCGTGACTAGGGTATATAAAAAATACAAGGAATAATGAAATGAGGAAGAAGAGGGAGGAGAAGGAAGAAGGACTCTCACATTTTCAACTAGAAAATTATTCGTCTTCCATTAGATCTAAACCCTTAGAGAAAAGGTAAGGGCTTAGAACTTCATGTATAGTATACTATGGTATGTAATTAATAGGGAAAGAATAATTGTGGGAAAATATTATGAATGGAATGATTTATGTATGAAAAAATATACCTTCTCAATTTTGGATGATTTGAGAGACATTGAGAATGTTTTCCCTAATCGACGACACATATGAGCTCCAAAGAGGAGAAATAGATAATAGGGGTGTGTATAGGGGTATTGGATTCAAGTGGTAGGTGTAATCACTGAAAAATATTAAATATTTAATTATATATAAAATAATCCAATTATTTTTTAAAACTGGAAATGGGCTCATGGGCTAGACCAATACATAAATAATTAACCCAAATTCACCATGATTATGAATTATTATTGGGTAAAAAGGATATGGTTGTTTTAATATGTCAGTGGAAAAAATATATGAAGTGTAATGAGTGAAAAATGTTGAAAAACAAAGGACTTATAAAAGAAACAAATTTGGTTTTTAAAACTGGAAATGGGCTCATGGCTGGCCCAAATCATGAAGTAACCACCCATTTCCCAAAAACTACTAAATAAGCAATGGGGAAACCAAATTATGGTTATTATACATAAATGAAACGTAAAACTCAACTTTCATCTCACCCAGGACCCAATAAATTTATCTGTATTTTAAATGAATCAGATCAAAACAATGACATGAAAAACCGGGTGTGACAGTTCTCCACACAATTAATGTTTTCTGCCATAGGAAAGCCATAACACTTTACAGATTAATGATCAACACCTAAGGATTCCATATCAATACGATCCGGCCTCTCAAGAAATATAATTATCATCAAAAATCAATGTATGTTAAGCCTCTAGCATAAAAACACACTAACTCACAACCACTTCCTGAAAATCAATGGAAATATCAATCCACCTACTCCACAACCAAGCCCATAACCCAATTGTTGGGCCTTCTCCCTATGAACCCAACGATCACCCAAACCATAGTTAAGTCACAAAATCCAATGAATTGGGGTGGAGTCCTGAATGGGCTCCCCACCATTAAATCACAACTACCAGTCGAGAAATCCTAAAGGAATGATATTCGAGACCCACAGTGGGTCTCCTCACTATTAGATACCAACTAGAAATGAAAAAAAAATGAATTCAAAATGAACTAGAATTGGGAATCTACTACACATGACCACCAAAACACTCCCTCAAAAACCTACAATCCCATGTTAATTGGGTTACAACATGAACATATAAACCACACACTTTCGAATGGAGGGGACAATTATTGGGCCAACAATTTAATCTCGGATCCAAACCCCCACCAATCGGGGAGGGTAGGGAAGGGGACCGAATAATTTGGCCACTGAAACCACAAAAGAAACAACTGAACTACCAAAAACTCTCCACCTAATAATAATTAACACCATGACTGAATCTGATTTTTGGAGGCGGTCCTGATAGGGACATTGATCAAAAACCTACATCCATGAAGGCATAATCATAGACGCATTGTGAGCGGTGAGTCCACCACACCTATTGTGAAAAAGGGAATTTCATAGAAATGATGAACCAAAATAGTGACATATAAACTAATATACCACAATGGTGGAGGCAAGATCCAGTTCAAGCTCCCCACACCTCTAGATATTTCCAGACAGTGTTAAAAGCTTCACTTTAAGGCCTATGGCTGGTGCCCTAATTCTTGAAGCATCAACTACACCGCAGTCAGGTGATAAGGATCACAACACTAAAAAAAACTAACTTTCTCAACAAAAAACATTCATCTAAATAGGAACTCATTGATACATATCATAATTCTATCTCACTCCAAACAAGTAGAAGAATGGACAAGGAATACGGTGAAACACATCAGCATCACCGAACACACCTGCTATGTATAAAAGGTTTATCACGACCAGGAAGCACTTTAAATTGATCCCAAAAAGAATTATATTCCCACAAATGGGCTGAGGCATCAACATATGTGGTGGATTTAACATTTTAAATGAATATTTATGTTGACCAACATGAAATATTTCCAACGGAGAACTATCCATGGCCACATCACAATATCCAACACATCTTTAGAAACACATTATACATTACTCCAAAACTGAGCCTCCAACAAGATCCCATATCAACTAACAACAAGAGTATGACCTCAAGACCAAAAGGAAGAATACTGAATAAAAAAACTCTTCGAAGACATAGAAAAAACTAGCCACAAAACAATCAGTTTATTATCAAATGCCATAATTTTTCAACTCAATACACTTTTGAATTACAAACTAACTTTGTGTGTTTCCAAATTCACCAATGGTGTTTAATCAAGTCTCAATCACATGAAAACTTATATGCCACCCCAAGCATCCGACCACAATTCCATATAGTCTATCCTTCTAGATATATCTAAATCCATGCATTTGAGCTCCCATGAAAACACCAAAGACAAAAACAAAACAACATCATTCCAAAAATCATGTACCTTCAAAAGGAACACCAACCACGAAGAATAAAACACTTTTCAAATTTCACAAAACAAACAACACATCATCAATAAAAATTTCTTAAATACCTACCCCTTTTCATTTATAAAAATTTGAAAACATCAGAGCTACTCCAAACAAACCCTTCCCAATTTATAAAATTCACCAAGGTATATTTTCATAATGTGATGTCCATAGATACCAATACCCATTGTAAGAAAACAATAACCACTAAAAACTAATTTACAAAACCAATTAATCAGATTCAAACACTTTCAAAATTCCAAAATACCTCATTTAAAACAAATATTCAGAATCACTGTAAAATTATTCACACATTCAAAACATTTTATTTCAAAAAACCACATGTTTATATTATGGAAAATCTAATCCCATTAAATCATTTCCACATCCTCCCAAAACTATGTTTCACAAAAATCAAAAACATCCAAAAACATTCCTATATATAATATTTTAAAACCTTTTTCCACTTTTTAAAATCCTATCATTCTTTTAAAAACCATTTCCCCAATTCTCATACAAGGATTTTAAAAACAAATTCAGAATTCGATAAAGGATTAAGAGGCCTATGAAAGGGAACTAATGTCGGTCGGTGACATGGCCATATGGTTGGAGGCCATATGTCAAACACAACACCAACACATAGTGACTTATTTGGATAATTCCCTGGCACCACATGGATTTCCGGGCCCTGTGATCTCCCGTAGGCCATTAGTCAGACTCCCCTTTTCATATCCCAACACCAAACAGTCAACAAGTACAAAAGATACTAATAAAACTGAACCTCCCCTGGAAACACACGGATCAGAACGAGGTAGATTTTGTGACACTCTTCTCTTACATACCCCTAAAGACCTTACATTCCTACTCCATCTACCTTGACATCCCGAAAATAACAAGGGTGGGCTAAAATGAATGGTATGCTATGATACGACCTCCTTTGATAAAATTTTTTTATGACCCAGCCCGATTCGACCCTGAATCGATCACCCAGGCCTGCCCGATACATGTCCCAAGAGGTGTTCTCGATCCTCCATGGATGGAAAGAGGCACCGTGGGCATCAATAGAGTACAAAAGGGAACGATTTTTCCCAAGATTAAACAATTAAACAAACAGTATATAGAAATGGACATCCCAAAATACATTTACATAAAAATTGAACTTAACATTTTTTGTACAAGAAACTAAAAGTAAAACTAAACCAAAAACTCAACTAAGAAAATATGATAACCAACTAACTCCATGTGAGCCCTCTAGTCACTCTCCAATACAATGATAACACATTCTGAAGGTGATTGGACTCATGTTGAAACCTGCACTATGGATAAAAACAAAAGAATACTATAGGCATGAGTATTAAAACATAGTTGGTTATACCGATATTCTATTCCTAATGAAAATCCTTTAAAATAAAAGAAATACCTATTTCAAGTTTAAAATAAAAATATAAAGGTATATTTTCTAAATGAGGTCCCATGCTATAAAAAATCACCAGAAAAAGACTTTCATGTTTTATAAACAAGAAAACTAGTAACAATTTTAAAAGAGGTACAACATCAAAATGAAAATACCATTCAAGAGGGATACATCAAAGAAAGTACACATTTAAACAATTCACATACAATAATTAATTTAAAAAATAAAACACACCATATGTCGATGTTGAGTACAAAATATCCAATGGGCACAAGTCACGGGAACACCCCTAGGCACTAGTTAATTGTGAGCCCTAGGTAAGTCGTATCTCCGTGAAAGTAACCATAATAAATATCAGATCCCATTCACACGATCAAATAGTAGAGATCATACCCATAACCTATTGGTACCCCAACATCATCATCAACATAGTTTAGTTAGTGTTTTCATGGTCAAACTTTCTATGTGAAACAGGGTCCAAACCCCATGGGATCACTAGGCTACTAGTACACGTCTGCCCACCACGTTACCAGAGATTCTCTATAGTGATCAATAAAGTTAGACATATAATAAAATACAATTTTCACATTAATATTCAATTACCAAACCATAAACACAAAAACATCCCGCAAACATGCTTCAATTTCTACCGCGAATCAATAAACCACTAAAAAGTTTTGTAAATCAATTTCAAGGAGTATAACGAGGCCTTGCACATAAAATCCCTTCGAAAATGCACTTTTAAGACAAGAAACACATCCATAACAAAAAAAGTCATATTGGGAAGCCTCAAAACCAATTAATAAATCAATATAATGGACCATAAAATGTCCCCAAACGATATAACATGAAATACACATGGAACCATATTAACAAAAACAAATGCCAAACATGTCTTTATGAATTTCTAAAAACTAACATTTTACCAAGGTATGAATTCAAATTTTATTAAGGTGGTGTATAAACAACATTTAGAGTAGAAATCAAAATTCATAAATCCCTTAAAGAACTCCAGTTACATATTGAAAACACAACCATTTTCTTAAGCATGTGAAACAGACTATTTCTAAAAACTCAGGCCAAAACATGTTGTAAACCAAAACCCATTTGTTTGTAAAAACAAATAAAAATCAGAAAGTCATATAACGACAAAAAAATAAAATTAATTATTATTTAAATTTATTTATAAATCAAAAAAATAATATTTAAATCACACATCAAACAAAAAATCCAATTGGAAAATTTACCGAACAGATGACATTCCATTTTAAAACAACCGAATTTATTTTAAGAACATCAAAATGAATAAAACACCAATTTCATTCAACATTTTATTATATTTACTGTAAAATTTTCAAAATAACATAATTCTGGTTCTAAATCTCACAAAACAGTTGTGAAAGATAGCGAAATATTTAAACAAACACTTGTTGTGCAATTTTTTGACAAAATAACTATACCTTTCTAAAAACATGTCTTAAACAACCATTTTTTCACACAAAGAAAATTATCCAATTGATGAAAAATAACAATAAAAATATATATAAGATGTTAGAAATATTAAAAAGTCTAATATTAAATGAAAAAGGCATGTGAAAGAGATATCCTACCTCAAATCCTTGGCATAATTGAATCGCACACCCGATATCACCATCCGAGGGTTTATAAACGATAAACCTATGATGAACAACCCCAAACGAAACAAAAACCCAATCAAAAAACATTGGATAACAGAACCCTAGGTTGATCATGACTAGGGGAGATTATAAAACCAAGAAAAAATGAAATCATGAAGAAGAGGGACGTGAAGGGAGAAGGAATCTCACATTTTCAACTAGAAAATTCTTCATCTTCCAATAGATCTGCACCCAAACAGAAAATGGAATGTCTTGAAACATCTTGTATAGTTTTCTAATTTTTGGAAGAACCGAGAAAAGATGAATTGTGGAAAAATTGTATGAATGGAATCATTTATGTATGAAACCATTTAGCTTCTTTATTCTGGACGATTTGAGAGACATTGAGAACGTTTTCCCTAATCCGTGATTCATAGGAGCACCAAATAGGGGAAATTGATAATGGGGTGAGGATATGGGAATTTGATTCGAGTTGGAGGTGGAACAACAAAAAACAATAAAAAATTTAATTAGATATAAAAGAAACTAATTATTTGTTTAAAACTACATATGGGCCCATTGTAACGCCCCAACCCCAGTTACCCAGAGTTGGTGCATTATTACGTAACAATGGCATGATCACAAAAGATCAAGCCTCGAAAGACCGATTAGTTCAGTATCCTTGGAAGCACTAGATACATTCATAAGTATTACATTACATCATAAAGTAAAACAAAACTACAACAACATCTTGTCTTCAAATCCCCTCATACTATTCCTGGAGGTCATTCATAATATACTTCTTCACATCCTGGAAAAATTAAAACAATTGAAGGGTTGAGCTCAGATGCTTAGTAAGGATAACAATATAGAGAAAGCTTTCATAAATAAAAATAAACATTTAAGGCAATTTATAACTAAAACAAAAGCCTTTTAAACTTGAACTTCAGCATAATATGGAAAAAATAAAATGAAATATTGCCATTAACTTATGCACATGAATATTTTACTAGTATAATAATCACATGCAATATCAATAACCACTTTCATAATGATTTAATGCACAATTCCAGACTATCATAACCACATAGCCAAGCCCTTGTGCCAAGACTACATATAATATTTTTTCAAGTCCTCATGCCAAGACACTAGTTTGTCTCATGAGACCCACTGATGCATCGAAGAGCTATAGTGGACTCCACCCGTCACTTATTAAGTCCAATGCATTTCTCATATGAACATGTTTGAACATATCATAAACCATAACATAATTGTATCACATAAAACATGCATAAAGGAAACATAGAATTTACAGATTTCAATCATAAGATATCAATAAAAAACATTGATATAATAAAACCATTTTCAATAAAAAAATAAAATTAAAACTTGGTATTTATTTTTCAGTTTTTTAAAAAAAGATATGGCTTGTAGAGGAAGCCGAAACTCAAATAATGGTCACGACGGCAGAGAAGTCATTGTCACTGCATACGTAAGACAAAACATTCCTTTTGTATTTTAGTAAAAATTCTTCGTATAAAAAATATTCCTTTTAAATAAACATAAAAGTCAAAGGGGTTTATACACAATATAAAAGAAAGTTTTGTATAAATCAAAATATGCCTCAATGAAAGTAGATTGAGACGAAGTCCCTTACAAAGATCATTTTTTAAATAAAATAGATCTATTATGTGTATTAAATATACTTAAACATAAGGAATGTACAAATAATAGATAGTACATAATAATATCATGACATAATTTGAAAGTAGGAGATTAACCCAAAGAATGGAAATTTGGTTAAGAAGTTCCCTTACCTCGTGTCCAACTTGACTCGATCGTTCTTTAACCTCATGAATAATAAACTAGAGTTAATTTATACTTTCTTAAGAACTTTTTGAAGTAAATTATTACTTTATTTCACTTATTACAATGTTATGAACATTATGTAATTATCTACGTTAATAACGGTCATTTTGTAGATCTTTGGTACTTGAGTTAAAAATAAACTTCTTATAATTACAAGTTGTTCATGTGGTAAAATATCCATTATATACAGAATTATTTTCTTGATGTATATATCATATATATCATATATATCCCGTATATTCATGCATTTATAATATTACATAACATTTAGTGGTAAGAAATCAAATGCACCGTTCAAGGAGATGGTAAGTCGTATGTATGCTTGAACACTACTTTCATTTCTATTTCATATTTAATGGAATGAAATAATAATGATATAAAGGTATATTATAATTCCAGTATAATATCACATATAATATCATTTACTCCATACTTTATACTTCCCACATATGGCATTAACGATTCAAATCACTTTGAGGGGGCGGTAGTCCGCACTTCCTAAAATGAAATTATCGTGTTTAACCATAATGGAAATCATAAAGATATTCCATAAATGATAAATAAAGAAGCATATGGAAAACAAAAACATAATATATATCATATATAAATATAGTGACCTCTTAATTCCCACCATGAGAGGTGTTAAAACAAGAATGAACAATCATCATTTTGTGAGGCAGTAATTCACCACCCACAGAAACAGTATGTTCTTTAACCATTAGAGGAATGTGTGTGTAAGTGAAAATAAAATCCTTATCATAAAAACATCCTAGTATATTAATGATACTGGTGTTGTTATAAATGAATGGAATAAAAAGAGTTTAAGGGTTGGAGAAGCAATATAAAACAAAAGAACATAAGAAAAGACATTACCATAAAATCAGGTAACTTTTTTGATTTGAGCCAACGGCTTCCTTGGGGAGACTTCTGCCTAAATTGAGGCTTCTAGGAGAAAGAGAGGAATGTTTAGAGGGTATTTGGGAATATTTTTTCTGAGCCAAATGGCTTGATAGTGTGAATAAGGTTTTAGATGTGGGGGCCTTTTATAAGAGGAGAGGAGGGGCACTCTTGGAAAGTCATGAAAAGTTACTTTATTATGAAATTATTTCCATATTTTATGTAACACCCCGAGCTTCCACGATACGCTTCTCATTCAATAATGCAATGGCTTGCATTGTACGCACCTTCGAGTTCTAAAACACCGCGACTAATCAATGTAGCCGTTATGAATAGTAATAACCACTTTTTAAAATTATAGAAATTTTATATATCAAAATGGACTTCATTTTTGGATTCGTAATATCGAAATAAGCCTATGATGAATTTTTGGTATTTTTCTGAGAACTTCTAATTTTTTATGAATAGTGAAAAACACTTAAGAAAAACTTTTTTAATCAAAATAATTTATAGTGATAAATTATAATATTTAGTGGTTTTAATGTATAATTAGAATATATTTTTACCATTTTATCCAATAGTGGTCATTAGAATTAATTTAACATTGAAATTGGATATAAACAATTGCCAATCTTTTGATATAAATTGTTTCTTAAAAAGACACTATTTGTTCTGACAGCGGGAATTAATTATAAAATTAATTAATGCAACTTATATGTTTGGAATTTTGTAAAATAGACATTATTTTTGAATTCGGAATATCAATTATAGCTTAGGGTGAAATTTTGGCATTGTTCTGAAAAACGTCAATTTTTGATGAATAGTAAAACCACTAAGTGGTAGTTAAATAACTAATTATTCGTTTAAATGAAATATTACCAATTCTGTGATTTGATTTTCAAAAATCCTACATACATGGTTGTCATTAAGAAGTAAAATGTGGTTCAATGAGATTAAAATAATTTTTTGGTGAATAGTAACTTTTAAGTTCTTAATCGCGATTAGAGATAATTAGTGTAGTTTAAGGTAAAAATAATGTTTTAAAAATATGAGATGAGATTGACACATGTCCTACCAAATTGGATGTTCCATGGACGACCAAGAAAATCCATGGGTCAACTTGGGGACCCCATGGAGCCACTTTAGTTGGAAGATGACATAAATACCTTTTATTTAATGTTAAAGTAAAAAAATGACACAAACATGAAATGTTTTACTAAAACAATTTTTACATGGCGTTATACAAGTCATATTTTTGACTATAAATAGTCATTGTAAAGCTAAAAATATTTCCTATAACATAGGATTTTATTATTATTTTTAGACATTAACTAAATTAAATTATTTATGACATCATTATGATGCAGCGATGACCTCATTATTTAATGATTTTAATAAAATGAAATGATAATGTACAATCCAAGGCATACACTTGTCCAAAGACTATTGGATGTGTAGATTTCGAACCCTTATCACCTTAGCCACGAATTATATAAGTGTGGGACCTTTAGAATCCAAAAATCATTGTATAATAATGTAAAATGTCCTTACTTTCCAAGAGTTCCCCTCCTCTCCACTTATAAAAGGCCCCCACCTCTAACTCCTTATTCACACTTTCAAGACATTTGGCTCAGCCAACCTCTGCCCAAATACTCTCCCAACGTCCCCCTCTTACTCCTAGAAGCATGACTTTGGGAAGAACTCTTCCCAAAGAAGCCTTTTTCTCAAATCAAAAAGAGTTACCCGACTTTGAGGTAATGTCTTCTCTAATGTTGTTTTGTTTTATTTTTCTTCTTCAACCCCCTAAACTCTTTTTATTCATTTCTTTGGTAACAACACCAGTATCTTCAATATACTAGGATGTTGTTATAAGAAGTATTAGAGCTACAATTACACACACCTACATCTAATGGTTAAAGAATATACGGTTTCTGTGGATGGCGAATTTCTGCCTCACGAAACGATGATTGTTCAACACTCATATAGCACCTTAAAAGGTGGACATTAAGATGTCACTATATTTATATATGATATTATACTGGAATTATATTATACATTTATATCATCATTATTTCATTCCATTAAATATGAAATAGAAATGAAAGTAGCGTTCATGCGTACGTACGGCTTACCGTCTCCATGAACGGTGCATTTCATTTCTTACCTCTAAATGTTACGTAATATTATAAATGAATGTATATACTGTATATATATGATATATATGATATCTAAATCATTAATATAATTCTAGATATAATGGATATTTCACCACATGAACAACTTGTAATTATAAGAATTTTATTTTTGACTCAAGTACCAAAGATCGACAAAACGACCGTTATTAACTTAAATAATTAAATAATGTTCATAACATGGTAATAACTGATATAAAAGTAATAATTAACATGAAAAAGGTTCTTAAGTAAATATAAATTAACTCTAGTTTATTATTCAGGAGGTTAAAGAACGGTCGAGTTAGGACAGGATGCAAGGTAAGGGAACTTCTTAACCCAATTTCCATTCTTTGGGTTAATCTCCTACTTTCAAATTATGTCATGATATTATTTTGTCCTATTTTGTATTTTTACTTCCTTTATGTGTACCTATAGTGAATACACATAATAGATCTATTTTATTTTAAAAATGATCTTTTTATGGACTTCGTCTCAATCTCATTTCATTGAGGCATATTTGGTTTTATACACAACTTTCTTTTATACGGTGTATAAACCCCTTTGAATTTTAAGTTTATTCAAAAAGGAATCTTTTTTTACAAAGCATTTTACTAAACGACAAAAGGAATGTATTTGTCATACGTATGCAGTGACAACGACTTCTCCGCCGCTGTGACCATTATTTGAGTTCCGGCTTCCTCTACAAGCCATACTTTTTTTAAAAGAAAATAAATACAAAGTTTGAACTTTCTGTTATTTTGGTATTGAAAATGGTTTTGAAAGTGTTTTTATTATATCAATATGTTCTATTGATATCTTGTGATTGAAATGTGGAAATGTTATGTTTCTTTTATTAATGTTTATGTGATACGATTATGTTATGGTTTATGATATGTTTAAACCTATTCATATGAGGAATGAATTGGACTTAATAAGTGACAGGTGGATCACACTACAGCTCCTCGATGCATCGGTAGGTATCATGAGACAAACTAGTGTCTTGGCACGAGGCCTTTACAAAATCTTATTTGTGGTCTTGGCACGAGGCCTTGACTATGTGGTTATGATAGTCTGGCATTAGGCATTCCATCATTATGAAAGTGGTTATTGATATTCCATGTGATTATTTTACTAGTAGAATATCCATGTGAAGAAGTAAATGGCATTATCTCATTTTACTTTTGCCATAATATGTTGATGTTCAAGTTTAAAAGGCTTTTGTTTTAGTTATACATTGCCTTAAATGTTTATGTTTATTTATGAAAGCTTCTGCAATATTGTTATCCTTACTGAGCATCTGAGCTCACCCCTTTCAATGTTTTAATATTTTCCATGATGTGAAGAAGTATTTTATGAATGACCTACAGGGATAGTCAGAAGAGGATATGAGTGTGGGCTATGGAGACTTTGTTATTGTAGTTTTTCACCTTATGTTGTAATGTAACATTAATGAATGTATCTAGTGTTTCCAAGGCTACTAAACTAATCGGTCATTCGAGACTTGATATTTTGTGATCATGCCAATGTTACGAAGTAATGAACCGACTCTGGGTAGCAGGGGTCGGGGCGTTACAGTTGGTATCAGAGGAAGTTTAGTACTAACCTTGGAAGCTAGATTTAGATAAACTCTGATTAGAGCACATATCCCGAAGATAGGCTTTAAGCATTAGTATAGAAGAACTTCCTAGAATTTTGGTATTATAGAGATTTTGTGATTTTTCCAAGCAATACATCCCTATCTGGATACGAGCAGGTAGATGCGGCTCTGGCACAGATGTACCTAGGGGTAAAACCTGAAAACACAGCTTTGAGCTAGACTCGAACGGGAACTGGTGCACGACAACGGGCCTTGCTGCACTCTTGGTTACGACACTCCCGGGGGATATGCTTAGGATAATTCTCATTTTCTTTACAAACCACTATGAAGGGTTATGATTATATACCTCCTCAAAGAAAACATTCCTTTTTATGATTATGGATTATATACATAAATAGTTCAATTTATGTAAAGTGTTTTACAAATATGGAATTATGTATTTTAATTCATAAACTAATCTAGTTTATGCCATTGTTTAGAAATGGCGCCTAGTGGAAGGAATGGAAACCGTATCAATGCACGCACTCCGTGTAGGGATTGTCCTCCTTCTCAAGATAATTATTGTGGATCTGGAGATACAACTGGTGCTGATAAACTTATTACCATACTGGGACAACTCACTCAGGTTATGAATAATAACCTTACTCGTATCGAGCACCCTGATCCGCAACGTGGAGGATCAATGTTAGACCGCTTCATGAGGCAAAAACCACCAACATTTAATGGGGGTACAAATCCATTAGTAGTTAAGCAATTGATAAACTCCTTAGAGAAAATATTCCACGCCTTGGGGAGTAGCGAAAGGGAGAAGGTTATCATGGCAGTTTACCGCCTCACTAGAGATGCCGATCAATGGTGGTCATTGATTCAAAATACAAATGAAGATGATGACGTATCGAATATGGAATGGAGGGAGTTCAAAGTGCTTTTCTTAGAAAAATACTTTTCTCATGACCATCGAGTAGATATGGAAAGGCAATTTCTGAGTCTGAGACAAAAGGAGGATGAGAATGTCGCAAAGTATGAGGCCAACATTACAAGGTTGGCGAGGTATGATGCAAATTATATACGTAACCCAAGAGGTAAGATTGATCATTTCTTTGATGGGTTAAAACCATTTCTCCGTGGAGCTTTAATATCACAATCTTTCTCAACATACAATGATATTTTCTCATGTGCTATCAAGACATAAAAGGAATTATCTAAGTCTTATGACAACAAAGTAAAGCAAGAGAAGAAGAGAACGGCGGAACAAGAGACAGATAAAGGGAAAAGGGAAAGAAGGATTTTACATTATGTGATAATTGTGGGAGAAATCACCCTGGTACTTGCCTAAAAGGAATGTGAGTTTGTTATAAATGTGGAGAAAAAGGTCACCAGGCGCGTGATTGCAAGGGACAGAAAGAGGCTATCAATGTTGAATGCTACAATTGTAGGGAAATGGGGCATTATGCAAATGAATGTCCTAAGCGTCAGGTAAAATTACCTCAAAAAAGGCCAAGGGATCAAGGACAATCTTATGCTGTTACTACAGTTGAAGCGGAATAATTAATGTATTGGTGCTTTTGGACTCATGGATTATATTTTGGTTATTAGAATAATGTGATATATATAAAAGGATTGTACTGCAGAACTTGTTGTTTCAGTAAGGTTTTAATATGATGAAGGTAATCATCTTTTTAGTATGTGACAATAATAGAAACTTTACTTTGTTTGGAGAATCTGATAAATTGATTTTGGAGTTAAGAGACCTTTTAGAGAAAGTCTGGACAGAGGTATTTTGGATAACTATAAAGGATGGAGTGGATTAAGTTGATCTTTGGATAGTATTGTTTAAGGTTAAAAAATTTATGAAGATTATTTTTGGAATATTATAATACTATATTTTTATGAAAAGGGAAACCTGCAGGGTGGGGCATAACCGGTCGCATCGGACAAAGCTGCAGGAATCTAACCCACAACCATAGTGCGACTGGCCTTTATTTCCTACCACTAGCCTACAGGAAGTACCTGGTTAGTACAAAATAATTTTACTAATCTAAATGGTATGTGTTAAAATTTGGAACCTTATACAATTAGGATAAGTATAATATTTTTGAGTTCTATTATCTTTTTGAGTGAAAG